>OY728121.1:1489271730-1490505550 GCA_963277665.1 Viscum album
GTAGCCGTTATGAATATTAATACACAATTTTTTAAATTTTATAAATTTTATTATTCAAATTGGACTTAATTTTTGGATTCGGAATATCTAAATTATCCTAAGTTAAAATTTGCGTTTTTTCACAGAACATCCAATTTTTATGAATACTGTAAAATAATAAAGTTTAATTAAAAACAAATTTTTAATCAAAATAATTTATAGTGATAAATTATATTACTTAGTGGTTTTAAAGTATAATTAGAATATATTTTTACCATTTTATCCAATGGTGGTCATTAGAATTAATTTCACATTGAAATTGGACCTAAACAATTGTCAATCTTTTGATTGATATTCTTTCTTAAAAACACGCTATTTGTTTTGACAAACAGGAATTATTTATAAAATTAATTAATGAAACTTATATGTTTTGAATTTGGTAAAATATAAATAAACTTTAAATTTGGAATATCAAATATATATTATGGTGAATTTTTGGTATGTTTCCTAAAAATTTCAATTTTTGAAGAATAGTGAAACCACTAAGTGGTAGTTAAAAAATTGATTTTTCGTTTAAATGAAATTTTACCACTTTTTTTAATTTAATTTCAAAAATCAGACATACATGGTTGTAATTAGGAAGTAAAATTTTTTTAAATGGGATGAAAAATATTATTTGGTGAATAGAAACTTTTGAGTTTTATTAACCACGATTAGAGGTAATTAGAGTAATTTAAGACACAAATAATGTTATAATAATATGAAATTACCTTAACACATGTCCTAAATTTGTTAGATGACTCTTGGCCGACCAAGAAAACCAATGGGTCAATTTGTGGGACCCCATGGAGCCACTTGGGTAAGATAACGACATTAATACCTTTTATTTAAAGTAAAAAATGAAAATGTCACAAACATGTATTGTTTTACTAAAATAAATTTTACAAGGGGTTATACAAGTAATAATTTAGACAATAAATATCGGTTGGAACTCTAAAATTATTTCCTACATCATGGTAATTGTTTTATAATTTTTAGGAAATAAATAAATAAATTTATTTATCACACCATGATGATGCAACGATTACCTCATTAACGAACGATTTAAATAAAAAGAAATGATAATGTAAAATCTAAGACATAAACTTGTCTAAAGCCTGTTGTATGGGTGGTTTTCGAACCCTCATCTCTTTATCCTTGAAATATATCATTCTTTGACCTTTAAAATCCGAAAATCATTTCATAATAATGTAACATTTCATGACTTTCCAAGTGTGCCCCTCCTCCCCTCTTATAAAAGGCCCCCACCTTTACCACCTTATTGAAACCTTGAAAGCCATTTGGCTCGTTAAACCTCTTCCAAAATACTCTGTCAACTTTATTCTCTTACTCCTAGAATCCCCACTTTGGTAAGAATTCATCCCAAGGAAGCCTGTGGCTCAAATCAAGAAGTGTTACATGATTTTAAGGTAATGTCTTATCTTGTGTTCTTTTGTTTTATTTTTCTTCTCCAACCCCTTAAAATCTTTTTATTACTTTATTTTGTAACAACACCAGTATCTTAAATATACTATGATGTTTGAATTAGAAGTATTTTATTTAAACTGACACACACCTTCCTCTAATGGTTAAAGAACATACTGTTTCTGTTGGTGGAGAATTACTGACTCACGAAACGATGATTGTTCAATAATCTTTTAACCCCTATCATGGTTGCCATTATGATGAAACTATTTCTATATATGATATATATTATGTTTATTTTTTCTTTATGCTTTTCTATTTTTTTATGTTATTTCTTTATGATTTCCATTACTGGTAAACACGATAATTTCATTTTGGAAAGTGTGGACTACTGCCTGCTCAAAGTGATTTGAATCGTTAATTCCATATGTGGGACGTATAAAGGATGGAGTTAATGATATTATATATTATATTATACTGGAATTATAATATACCTTTATATAATTATTATTTCATTCCACTAAATACGAAATATAAATGAAAGTAGCATTCATGAGTATGTACGACTTACCGTCTACATGAAGGGTGCATTTCATTTCATACCTCTAAATGTTATGTAATATTATAAATGCATGTATATAATGGATATATATGATATATATAATATTTACATAATGACTATAATTCTTTATATAAGGGATATTCTACCACATAAACAACTTGTAATTATAAGATGTTTATTGTTGACTCAAGTACCAAAGATCGACAAAACGACCGTTATTAACGTAAATGACTACATAATTTTCATAACATGGTAATAAGTGATATAAAAGAGATAATGAACTTGGAAAAGGTTCTTAAGAAAGTAGATATTATCTATAGTTTATTATTCAGGAGATTAAAGAACGATCGAGTCAAGTCAGACATGAGGTAAGGGACTTCGTCTCAATCTCCTTTCATTGAGGCATATTTTGTTTTATACACAACATTCCTTCATACGATGTATAAACCCCTTTGACTTTTACTTTTATTCAAAAGGATTATTTTTATAAGAAGCATTTTTACTTGAAAACAAAAGGAATTTTTTTCATATGTATGCGGTGAAAACAACTTCTCCTTCCCCATGACTATTATTTGAGTTTCAGCTTCCACTACAAGCCATAACGTTTTTTAAATGAAAAATAAATACCATGTTTCACATTTCTATTATTTTGGTATTGAAAATGGTTTTGATAATGTTTTTATTATATCAATGTGTTGTATTGATATCTTGTGATTAAAATGGGGAAATGTTATGTTTCCTTTATGCATGTTTTATGTGATACAATTATGTTATGGTTTATGATATGTTTAAACCATTTCATATAAGGAATGAATTGGACTTAATAAGTGAGAGGTGGATCCCGCTATAGCTCCTCGATGCATCGGTAGGTCTCATGAGACAAACTAGTGTCTTGGCACGAGGCCTTGACAAAATATTATTTAGATTCTTGGCACGAGACCTTGGCTACATGGTTATGATAGCCTGAAATTATGCATTCCATCATTATGAAAGTGGTTATTGATATTGAATGTGATTACTCGACTAGTTGAATATCCATGTAAATAAGTAAATTGCATTATTTCATTTTATTTTTTCCATATTATTCTAAAGTTAATGTTTAAAAGGGTTTTGTTTTATTTATACCTTTCCTTAAATGTTTATGTTTATTTATGAAAATCTCTGCTATATTGTTATCCTTACCGAGCATCTGAGCTCACCCCTTTCTATGTTTTATTTTCCCAGGATGTGAAGAAATATTTTATTACTGAACTACAGGGATAGTCTGAAGGGGATATGAATGTGGACTATAGAGACTACATTATTGTATTTTTTCACTATATGATGTAATGTAACATTTATGAATGTTTCTTGTGTTTCCAAGTCTACTAAAATAATCGGTCTTTCGAGACTTGACCTTTTGTGATCATGCCAATGTTATGTAATAATGCAGCGACTCTGGCTAAATGGGGTAGGGGTGTTACAACAAATAAATTTGATTCTTTAAAAGATGTTAAATGAACTTATATTCATTAAACAAGATTATTGATTGACATAAATGGAAGTCAAGACATAAGGTCAAGAGATTTTTTCCCAATTTCCCTACTTTGAGATATGTGTTATATTTTGAAGATATCTTATTTCATGAGGAGGGTATACTACCCCGTTGACATGAAATAACATTATTTTAATTAATCTAATTATAATTTAAAATTTTATTTAATTTTATCCTTTCTTGGGTCTGATGATTCATGGTTACCAATATGGTAAGAGTTTTATGTCACAACCACATTATTTATCAGATTTTTTAGGATTATATCCCCAATATTGAAATATCATGATCTTATTCTCAATAATTAACAATACATTTATTATAATCTGGATATATATTACATATTCATGGAATCATTCCATTTTTTCATCCAATTGTGCATATAATAAAGGATAAATAGATTTTAATAAAATCTGACATTATTTCTCTCTTTGGTCATAAATTTTTTTTCATCCAAAAGAATATACTAAAAAAGGGTTTTAAAATGATTTAATATCCACATAAATTTATGAAATGAAATTATGACAGAAGTTATAATTTTGAAAATATGTTTCTAAATGAATCATCATATAATTTTACAAAAAATTCCCATTTTGATTTTTTTAAAAATGGGAAAGAAACCATAAATTTAATGTGTATAATATAAATAAATTTCCTGACATCATAAAAAATCATTAATTAAAATATTAATTTTTATTATTTCAACTATGTGTTCAAATAAAATATATTTTAACTATTATTTACTTTTAAAAATATTTTTTTTTCAAATTAATCAGGGTGTTTTCCTAAAGAAATTATATAAATGATATTTAAAAAAAATCCATCTAATTAAAAATCAATTAATTTTACCAATTCATTAATAGGGATGTTATACAAGGGTAAAATTTATATCTACTATATGAAAGGGTTTTATTTATAATGAAATTATTTTTATGATAATTTTTCACATCCAAAGATTATAATAGGAGTAAATGATTGTTAAACCCATTTCTCTTGGTGGGTTATGATATAATGAATTGATTATGAAACATATCTATTTTATAAAGGAAATTTTATGATGAAATTATTTTCAAACCTATTTAATTACATGGTTTAGGATTGTAGGAATGTTTATGATCATGTGGTACACATAAATATGGTTTTTATTATTATACTGGGGATAACTTATCTCTATCCAATGCAATTGTTAATGATTCATATGTCATTAGATATACAGAACTGGAACTTGAAATAAATCCTATTTTATAATAGTCTTTTCTACTTTAATGGCCTCGTTATGAAATATGAAAACTATTATATTTTATGGTGTGAACCCATTACATGATGATAACCCTATAAATTTCCATTTACTAATATTGAAATGATTTTAAATGCTTATGTGTACGCAAGAGATTCATTTTATAATTAACATTTGATGCTATTTTGGATCATGTTGTCTGATTTACCTATGATTAAGGACTTATTATCAATTAATAATTAACCAATGACCCTTGTTTATGTTATTTTAAATGAATCATTTTGTTCTCAAATACTTTTCCCGTGTTTCAAATCCCATATGATATTGTTATATTTATATATCTCACATATTTATCCTTAAAGATCATCTGATCTCATAATTTCTTATGTTTCAATTTCACAATGTTATGACAAAATGTATTGTGTATGATATTTATTTGAAGGGTTATTGTTATGAATAATGTAGTGGGATATGAGGTGTCTCACTTATACAATAGGGTTTTTGTTTCCATGTATCTAGTAGAACTAAACTATTACTATCCTCCGGAATTTTATTCTATAATTTAATTAATATTTATAAAAATTAATTAATATTTATGTATGATAAGACTATGTAACAATAGTTTGTATTCGTGTATTAGATTAAAAATCCTATAGAAATTAAGAAGAAAAAAACTTAGTTACATCCATTAATATATGTCTAATGATAATTCAATAGATGAGTCAAAATATAGGAATATGTCACTGAATTTTGGTAAAGGCTGCAACCTATGGAAATAATGTCATTCCTACCCATTATATATAATATAATTGGATGATGATCTAGAATTTCGGTACCTAGGAGTATTAACATGTTAATGGGATCACTGATCATGACTTAATCATCACATCATCCATGAAAATGGGCCATGCCAGACACCAATTTTGACACTCTTAGGGTAAATGAATCATAAATTCGAAGAGTATTTATGAATTATATCAAAGGATTTAAATAGATGATAACTATTAATAAACAAGGATAATCCTATTATTTCATAGATAGATGAATAATCTTTTTTCTTTTGACTATCAAATAAGTAATTTTTTTTATTATGTGGCCCCCATCAGTATTTTTGTTTCTTACACTATGTTTTTGGTTTTAGTTAATGGTTTTATCTTGGAAGATCCATGTTAATGTAGAGTGTGATAGAAAACACAATTTGTATACTCATGATCATCCAAATATTTTGTGATATGGAATGAAAATTATCATTTATATTCACTCACAACATTTTAAATCTATTAATCATGCTAGTATTCAGAAAAAGTAAACAACATTCATATGATTCCTTTATGAGGCAACACCCACCTACTTTTAGTGGAACCACTGATCTTCTATTTAATGAGAAACAAATATATATAGCTAAAAATATTATTGGTATTCTCTAATTATTTGAACATGAAATATTAATTTTCAGTTTCTACTATATATATTTTGAAGCATATTAATGATGGAATATTATCAAGAATACATGGAAATATGATAAAGATGACTCCATGGATTTATATGATTTTTGGAACATATTTTTCAATAATTATATTACTTTTATTCTACCGTCAAAGATGGATGAGCAGTAACTTGGGTTAATCCAAAAGTATGATGAACCAATTGGTACATATGGGAAATATTTTACAAGACTTGTAAGACACGCTTCTTGTATTATAATTCACCAAAACTAAATATTGATTGAATCTATAGTTTCATAAAATCATTTTATTGAAAGAAGTTATCCGTAAGTGATTTCTTTAGTTGTAATGATATTTTTTATGTGTATTTATTGTGGAAATGGAGGTGAGTTACCTATTTTTCTATACATATTAAAAGAAATGGGAGATAGGGTTAAAAGAAAAATATAAAAACCTTCAATGAAAGAAGATGCGATTTCCATGATGATTAATGTATATGAATAAACCTGGAGGAAAAATTAATTTTTCATATTAGAAAATTTGTTATGTGTGGAATGGAAGGTTATCAGTAAATTTATTCATAGAGTGATGGGAGTAGGACAACTAATGACATGAATACAGAGAGAGTTGTAACTAATTTGCCACCTACACACTAGTATATCCACCGTAGGGTTTATGGTCTCTATTAAAAAATGATCCAAAATTTTAAGGATACACATTATCACTGACGGAATCAATCCATTTAAAAAGTTATGTTAAGGTAAACCTCACACAATCATTATTTCTGATAAGGGGTTTGATAACGATGTGATGAAAAGTATGCTTACCATCCACTGTAGTATTAAAAATATCTTATTTGACTCTAGAACTACTCATACATTCATATCAAATTAATTTCCTAAAGGTATCAAGATTAAATACAAATTATTATGTATTGTAATATATGTGATAACACCTAATGGTAGTATGTCATCAACTCATGTATATGATTCTTCACTGGATTAATTTTGTTGGATTATTCTTCTTTAAAATATCTTCATTCTTCCTATGGTGGAATTTGATGTCATTATAGGCATGAATTTTATTTCTCTACATAAATCACACATCAATTTTAAGGAAGGGAATTCATGTTTGATATCCCAAATCAATTTATGATTCCCAATCAAATTTATGATATGCGAAAGTTTAAAATAGAGATAAAATCCACTATATGGGTTTTAATTTCAATTCCAAAGGGGTATTTATATCAATGGGTTGAGGATAATGTTGATATAAATAATATTATTATAGTGTTGTAATTTTCTGATTTAATTCATGAAAAACATCCTAGTCTTTAAAAAAATGATGACGAGTTCTCAATATAACTCATAACTAGTTCCACACAGATTGCTAGGTATCTATATAGAATGGACTCAAATTAGTTATAGGAATCAATGAAGAAAATCCAGGGGAACATTGAAAAGGTAATATTTCATCCAAGCCTATCACATTGGGGTACACCTTAACAATTGGTTAAAAGGAAATATAGATTAATGTGAATGATTATTGAATACTGGGATTTGAGCATGATCATGATCAAGAACAACTAACATCTTCCCCATACCAATGATCAATTCGATCCACTTAATGGATCAGAATAATTTTGAATATTGTCTTTTGTTATGGATATCAAAAATTAATGGTCATGAAGGATGATATAACAAAGATATAATTGTTTATAAGGTATGAACACTATTAAAATATATAAATTCCATTCACTATTATGAATTCATTTTCTATCTTTATATATTTATGGAATTGAGTCTATAAATATTACATTTTAATAATTTTTCATAGTATTTATTGATCATATTCTCTTTTGTTCTAAGAGAAATAAAGTGTGTGAGGACAAACTAATATTGTTTAAAACACCAAAATGAAGGAGAATTTTTATGAAAAAAATTAAATATCATGACTTTTGGATAAAATTGATTAATTCTCTCATTTTATAATCTAAAGAGAAGATATATTAGTAGTTCCACAAAAGAATGAGGATATTAAATGTTTTCCTAGACCAACTATGGTAAATGAGCCCGTAGTTTTCATCATTTAATTTGATATTATAATTAGTTTGTGGATGATTTGTAATGTCTATCTAATTAACTCTTGATGTTAATTTGTAAGGGATCCAAAATACTATGAATAAATTAATTTGAGGAATATTTCTAGGAACTAATGAGAATATTAGTCAATGCACATTGATTACATTTAACTAAAGTGGAGAAGGTTTTTCAATCTACTATAATGAATCGATGAAGGTATATCGATTTTTTCTTAGGTAGAATGGAATGATTATAGAATTTTCCACACAATAATTGATGAGTAATGGTGAAAATATCCAAACTCTTAACTTGGAGTTAGCTACAGTAATTTTTTCATTAAATATATTGTTGACTTATTTTATAGTGGAAATTTTTACATATATACTGATCAATAATTTAAAATTATATATTCTCATAGAATGATTTGAACATGAACTAGAGAATATGGATACATTTCCTTAAAATATTATATTTCTCTATAAATTGTGACCATGGGGAATTGAACATTTTGGTCGATGCTTTTAGGTGAAAGGATCATTCTGGCCTAATCATGACGACGATAATGAAATATGAATAATTCTATATTTTTAATTGAAGGATATAGAATGTGTGATGGATGGGGAAAATAATACATTTTAAAATTTAATGTTAAAAAATAAATACAATTGATGATTGAAGAGGTGTAGAAGGAAGATATTACAACGAAAATTTAGTATAGAAATGTTCTTGAGTTTATCCTTGATAGTGATGGAATGATATGTTATATTAAAATGTACATATTCCATCCATAAAAAAATTTGAATAATGATTTATTAGGAGTATTATCTTTTCACTTCATACTTTACTCTTCTAAAATGTATGAAGACGTATAAATATTTGAAAGAATAATTCTAGTGGGTTAGAATGAAGAGAGATATCATTGTGCTCATATCTTGATGCTTTTAATGAAAGTAAATCAAGGGTTAAGGGGAAAATTCTATATGGATGTTCCATAAATAACCCATATAAGAATGGGAATGGGAAAACATATCTATTTATTTTTTCATTAGACTGCCTAAAATTTCTAAAGGGCATAATACATTATGGTTTGTAGTCATTCACTATACAAAGTCAACGCCCTACATCACTATCAAAGAGGTATTCTCTTTGGATAAGATTAGAATGATATAAATCAAGGATTTTCTATGGTATCTTAGAGAACCATATATTCTTAGTTCGGATTAGGATCTATGGATTACCACAATTATCTAACGTAGTATTTTATATAATCATGATATAATATTGAGTTCTAGCGCATTATATTATCCTCTAAATGGTAACCCTTGTTCAAGAAGAATTTAATCCCCAATTTATTTATTAAGATCTTTTTCTCAATATTTCATTGTTGGTTAGGATTAACACCATCCATAATTGAGTTTCCTTTAAAAATCATCTTTCACTCATGAATTCAGATGGATCCTTATAAATACCTCAATGGAAATAAATTTTTATCTCCAATTTTCCGGATTGGATATAGAGAATAAATATTTTTGAGATTTAAGATAGCTGAAGACATGATATAGTATGTTCTCCCAATATAGTAACACATATAGTTTGCTATTATCTTACAAAAAATCCACACTAATAATATTCTGCATGATTCATAATTTGACATTGGTGGAAATGTGATTTTAAGAATTTCTCTATGCAAGAAGGTTATAATATTTTGGATTAAAGGGAATATATTCCATAGAAATATAATTCCCTTTGAAATTATGGATCATATCCATATGGTATACTATTTTTTGTGATTCATTTGGACCAATATCAAAAACATTAAGTGACCTCTGTATCCCTTGGGAGGAAATACATACCAAACCCTTCATATGTACTGAACTCATTGGAAGTGTAGTTCGAAGAAGATAATTCTTATGTTGAACAACATGTAGAATTTTTGGATTGTAAAACTAATACCCTTTGACACAATACCATGCCCCTTATCAAATTATTATGGTGGAACCACCAGTTTGGGTATTCTATATGTGTACATTGGGATATAATTAGGTATCATCATCCTTAATTTCATTGTATTATAGAGATGAATTTCATGGTAAAATTTCATTTCAAGCGGGGTAGAATGTGACAAGTCATGTTTTTATGATTTATTTTTTTTTGAATAAATTTAATTTATTTGTTATATTTCATTAAATGATACCCCTAGTTAATCATGTTCCACACTCAACACTAGGATAACATTTTTTAAACATGACACTATGTTTTATAAAAACCAAGATATATTATAAGTATAGTTATTTATAAGAGAATATTACAAAATAGTCATTAAAAATATTAATATGAATAATAATTAATATTATATAAATATTAATATTAAATTATTATTATAAGTAAAATGTATTCATAATAAAACACCTAATTTTTAGTAATGTATTTAGGCATTTCAGATATTATATTTACTAAAAAACTAATTTTTTCGACTTTTTAACAAAAATAAGCGATATAAATTCATAAAATCTATGAAACCTAATTTGATAAAATAAAATTCAATTTTAAATAGATAATTTAATGACTATGTTAGGGTAAATTTTTGAGATTTTTCTGAATATTTTCATTTTTAATGAATAGTGAAAATACTAAATATATATAGAAAATTGACTAATAATATATTTTAATTAGAAAATATTATTATTGTTAATTTTTAAAATCAAAATGAGGTCAATAATACAGTCATAGTTACTATTTAGACCATTCGAATTAATTTTATATTGAATTTTGTTATAATAACATTGTAATCATTTCATTATTTTCTCTTTACAACATTCTTTCTTGTCGCGTCCTAAGGATAAATTTTAAATTATATTTCTAAACATTACAAATAGAATTTGGAATAATGGTTTTCATATGATGTTAAAATATAATTAATCCCATATATTATTCCCAACAAAATATTAAACCAAAATCAATTGTAAAAAATTAAAAATTATTCACCGTCTATAAGGTAAAAATTGATTTACAAGGAAGTGAAAAAAATTGTATGGGAAACAATTACCATTTACTTGTCAAAAAACCATTATATAGCTATATTAATACCATATCCATAATATTATTGTTAATAAAAAATTTATATCCTTTTTTCAGGAAATAATTGTCATTGGAATTCATTCTTTTCAAAAAAATCCAATTATGCCTCTCACGTCATTTATAAACGGCCACCTGATATTCTCTCCTATACACATAATAAAACCCTATTGGATCATAAAATCCCTACCCAAATTACATTACCGAATCACTATTCCCATCCTAGAATCCATATATTGTATATAATTTTACCTATGAACACTTTTGAAGAAAACAAAATGAGGATACATAATAAAATGCAATGTTCATCAAAAGGTATTTTTGTTTTATTTGTTCCACCACTTCCATAAATTATAATTATAATAAAGTGATATAACAAAACCATAATCATTAATATAAATAAAAATTATATTATTATTTATATGATAAAATAGAACATCCACTTCTATTAAATGTGTTACAAAATCCTCATTTTTGTGTTTCGAAGGCAATAACCTTATCAAGTTATTTCATTAATTATCTATTAGCAAATATCTTGGACGACTGTAATGATGTATATTATATATATATATGAAATTTATTTTCTCATATATATTTTAGAACTACTATATAACACAGACCATCATGCTCTCCATTTGCCAGGAATATGATAATTTCACTTATGTGTACAACATATTGTCTCTGTGTGAATTGATGTTATATATTCATGTTTTACATTGAATTTAATATTGAATGTATTAATAAAAATATGTTATATTTATTTCATAAAAAATATTATTTAATGATAATATATATCCTTTACTTTTTCTTTTATTCAATTCAATAAAAAATTCAATCACAATTCATGGGTTGATATGACCTACCGTCTCCACGGACGGTGTATTTCATTTTCTATATCAAAATATTATCAATTAATAAAAATAAATAAATAATTAATATATATGATAAAAATATAATGTCTTATAATTTTAAAATAATTGAATAATGATAATGTATATTGGAAAAAATTTCAAGTCAAAACATATATGAAAAGCAAAGCACTTGTTACCTAAAATACATGCTAACATGGAAATTATATCCAATTGGTAACAAATGTTAAAAATAAAATAACATAAATTATGATATATATGATTATTAATAATTAATATATGTATAATAAAATAATATTTATGATAAAAAAACTTTTAATTAGTATGATATAATCCAATACATAAGGTAAGTGATTTTTGTCAAAGGATTCCTTCTTGAAGACATATACTTTGTTATAAACCTATATTATTATTGGACATTTGTATGATTACCCTTTGACATGTAATATCAGGAATTTATTTATCCCCATGTTAATTAAGTGTCTTATTTTATTTTATCCTTTTTGGGGATTATTATTCAATTTTACTAGAGTGGAAATGATCTTTTATTTATAACCTCTCAGTTTATTTGGATTGGTTTTGATGAAGTATCTAATGCTGAAATATCATGTTCTACCTCTCAAAAATTATAATTAAATTTTTATACCTATTTTTAATGAAATCGTTAATTAATTTTTTACTTTTAAAAATATTGGTGACCTAAAATAATTTAGTAAATGTTATTTATTGACATATGACATTAATTATCAATTTGGACCTAAATTGACATTCTTCCAAGACAATTATTTCTAATAATGTTTATTTTTAACCTATTTATTTTAAATTATATTTTTACCCATGATTGTATGTTTACAAAAATAAATTAAAATGGATATTATTATTTTTCAAAAAAATGTCAGTTTGGATTTTACTCATAATTTTAATGGAATCCTAATTTTAATTTGTATGAAATGAAATAATTTTTTGATGTTATGGATATTCATTAATTTGAAGTTTCATTTTAAATATATCATGTTTATTTAAAAATAAAAAAATATAATAATTTTTAAATACATTTTTCTAGGTGGAATTTGATTTTGAAATAAGAAGTTTCAAATGATATTTAAAAGTCCTTTTCCATATTAACTAATATCTATTGACTTTGCATATGTCTTAATGTGTTTATGATCGAATGAATCCATTTATTTTATTTCCATAATTTTTTTATTGTTATGATGGAGTGATGATAGTTGAACATATTCCTCTTCTATGTTTTATCGGATGAGTAAAAAAATTTTGAAACCCACTTAACATCATGGGTTATGATATAATGAAATGATGGTGAAACATGTTCTTTTCAAATATCTATGATATGATCAAATTTTTATGATACCCATTTAATTTCATCTTTTATGATATGATGAACCATTATGATTATTTTTCGAGATAAATAATCATTTCATGGTGAGATTGGTGGGACCCCTATATCCATCTATTAAATGGGGCAATTTTCTATATCCCATTAGATATATTGGATGGCAAGGGGAGTGATCCCAAATTAATAATCCTTGACAACTATGTTAGTTGGGGGATTTAAAACCTTCCACGATTATATCCTTGATAATGTTCCATGGAATATATGTAAATTATTTTTTATTCTTCTTCACAGGACACAAATTCATGTCTCATACCAATTTTATACATATATGGTATTAGTCTTTCGATTACCTTACGAATAATATCTTTTGATATTACAATATTAATTTCTCAATTTAGATCATAATTTTTGATATCATGCGAATTATTTTAACGTATTAGTCTCCTATTCCCAAAAACATATATTGATGTTATGGATATGTATCTCCATTACATACACATGAAGATGATCTATGATCTCCCTTTATTATGATCCTATTTAACTATTTTATGATGAAATTTATTGTGTATCAGATGTCTAAGAAGTGTTCCACAGATGTGTTTCTATTTAACATTACTAATATTCAAAAAATTTATTTAATAAATATCTATAATAGTCTTTTTTAACTATAAAAAGGTTCCCAATTGATAAACTGATTCTTGTTTTCACAAAACATCAATTAAATTATACAAAAAGTATTACTAACAACTTTCCGAAGGGAATTATCACCACTCCTTATCTTTGTATGACTAATTTGAAATAAAAAATAATTTATCAAACTAATTTTCCTAAGAGAAGCCTCACAAATCCTGTTATTTGAATATAATTTTCTTTATAAATTCAATTTATTGATAAAAATTTCTTAGGAGAAACATTTTAACTCACATTCATTGGAAATATTTTTTGGAAGGATGTCGTTCACTTAGTAATTAACCCAAACATATGATGTGATAAAAAAATATAAATAATAACGTTATTAAAATTTACACAAAATGAATGTGATAGAACATTATAATGAAACCATACTATATTCTAAATAAAATAAAAAATATAGATGAATAATACCAAATTAAACTCAGTATTTCATTTGGTAATACTAATTTATATTGACACCTATGTCATAAAAGTTCATCAATTTCTTGAAATTAAATACATTGATAGTGAGTTAAGGAATATATTGTTAATGAAAATGAACCTTTTGGTGTTTTCCCAATGGGGAAAAGAAGGAATTACAATAGAAAAAAATCCCCATGCATAGCCACTAGATTACATGAAATTATTCATCAATATTATTAAAAATATCATTGGTAGTAGGGCTCGATTAATATAAAATAATAAAAAATTACTTTTTTATAGAATTAAAAACTAAAAATTAATTCTCACTATTTAATATTAATGTTTAATAAAACTGTGAATATATAGTATTTTAAATATTTTTAATTTATGTTACTAACCTCAAATATGTTACAATAATTAATAAAATTATTTCTAAAGTTTAATATTTTAGAAAATGTGTTATATGATCATTATAGGGTATATGATATGGGAAAATATGTGTTTATATATTTTTCCATAAAAAAGATAACTTGGTAGGGATGATGTAGTTTTAACCCAACATTTATCTTATTTTTCATGTAGTGTTACATGGTTACCCTGATTTAACCTTTATAAAGTAGTAATTACCATTAAAAACTCATAACCATCATTATGGAACTTTAGTAATCTCAGTGCTACATTACATATTGGAAAAACATACCATTATGTAACCTTTATAAAATCAATATTATATTTTTGAATTATTAGAAAATAGAGATTATGAATACCTAATGCATGTGGTATTATTTCACAGGAAAGGTTTAACATTGCACAACCTACAAGAAAAATGGTTAAACATACTAATGTCATGGGATTCCCTTACTCTCTAATAGGGATTCTATAATAACCCTATTCTTTTATTTCACACTTAAACTTGATTTATTACATATACTTTACATGATAAAACAAATAATATCGAGTGTTCTAGTGTCTTTGGGGATTTGGAACATTATATAACATCTTAATACATAAATCACAACATCCTACAAAAATCTTCCTTTACGTGACAACTACATTTTCTCGTACTTATCATTGCATGGGATAACCTAAGGACATGCATACAAATGTGTGACCTATAAATCCCCATAAGGGAATAAACATGTTATAACATGAGGTTTACAATACATGTTAGACAACAGTCATATCAATAGAGCACAAGAGAAACATGAAATAAAGGAATGATAAAGCATGATAATCATAATATGAAAATGTGGCAACAACACATAACATGGAATTAGCATTATTCAAGGATCATTGCACATGGGGCATGAGTAAACCTACATTGCACATGAAGCATGAGTAAACCCTTGTTGAACGTGAATTAAAATGATTCAACACTCATTTCACATGATGTATCATGAATATATAAATTACACTAATGCATTGGAGCGCTATCCAGGCACACCCATCTTAAACATTTCATTTCATCAATTTGTGTGCCACATGGATCATATAACATGGAATAAGTCAACATCATACATTATTTCATGATTAATTAATGTGTAATAAATAAATGAATGTACCATTAAATATGTATATGTGCATAAATGTGAATGACCTTGATAGAGACATGGGTATGGTATTTACTATACAATGATCTTGTCTTGAAAAAATGTGGTGCAATTTCATGAGAATAACAGCGTTACATAAGGAATCATGAAAATGGTTGATGAGAGAGAAATTATTGTCTCATCATATTTACTTGGAATGGAAAGTATGGTGTCCATATATATTCATGTCCCAATAAATGTAATGGAATTTATATGCATAATACAAAAGAATTACATGGATATAAAAGAGGATAGAAAAATCCCTCAGATAATTTCGGTATGGTAACAGGAGTACATGGTAGATAGTAATGAGAGTGAAAAGGGTCTCCAATTATTCAAACATAAAGAGGTTAGAATGGGGGAGGTTCAAAATCAAACCTCAACATTTGTAATTGAAAACAAGTGGGAATAACAAATTAAAGAAAATTGTACAAAATGAGAAAGGAAGAAATCCCTTACAGGGAAGTGTGATCCCAAAATCATGGGAGAGGCATGAGAGAGAATTTTTCAGAGCTTGTGTCACCATGGGATGATTTTACAGATTGGGGGCAGGGGTTGGTCATACTCCAATGGATTTGAGTGAATAGGATGTGGGATCTTGGGTTGGTTTATATATGATAGGAGTGGTAATCCTTTATTATTTTGGTTTGGGACACCTCACATTAAACTAATCAAAACCACATACTATCCCATGGTTTTTCCCATGATTATTGCCATAGAGAAGTGGAAATCAATATTTTATAAGGCCAATGGCCTAACATCTTAATATAATAGGGTTGCTTATGAGGAGTTGAGTCACATTCTCAAGGAAAACAATTTAAAAAGAAAAAATGTTATATTAATCATGGAGGTTCTACTAATGATTTATAAAATTAATCAATCAAATATTAAATCCCGTTATTTTAATGTTAAAATATATATTGGCCTACCAAAATGTTTATTGTATTTTATTACATCACTATTGGGTCATTATTATGTCATAAAACACAATATATATTTAAATGGTATTTATTTTTACAGAAAAATTTGACACTTCAAAAATTATTAAAAAATCCCCAATGGATAATTTTGAAGTCCCTATTTAAAAAAATACTCTTCATTTTATCTAGATAATATTCTAAATATGTGAATTTTTACTTTTAAAATATAAACCGAAATTTGTCAAAAATTCATGGGTTTTGACAAAAACAGCGTTCAAACATTTATAAAAATTTCACCTATATTTATAAAAATTGAAAGATAATTTATATTTAATAAAAAGAAATTTATTAAATATATTTTATTAATTTATTAATTTATTTCAAAAATTCAAAAATTATTCAAAATACATTTCTTAGATAAATATTAACTACAAATACTATTTATGCATTACAAAGAAATTAAAAATAAAAATAAAAATATGAATACACATTCTTTATACAAAAATAATGTGCATATTCATAGTGCTTGGGTCTAGTTACAAAACCCCTTATAACACCCACATAAGAACGAAGGGTAAGGTGTGTGATGGTGATAGTCTCTTGGGGTGGCTCAGATAACAATGCTCGGGTGGTAATCTCAATTAACATATACTTCTCTCGTAGTCAGTTCCTCTCAAGCATAACTTGTTAATGCTCAGCATGGGCTTGGTCAAGAGAGATTCCCAATGACACCATCTCCTTTCTAAGATCTGACAAATGGGATTCGTATAGGGAAAATAAATTTCATTAAGCTATTGTTTCCTTTGTCTGAGTAAATTGGATTTGTTAAAACCCAATATTTATACTAATCATGTGATCACTGTTCTAATAATATATTAGAAATAGTCAAAATTCATAACATAAAACCATTGAATTTTACATTTTATATAACCATAATAAGACATTTAACTATAACAAGAAGAAATTGCATTAGTGAAAGTTTTGGTTGTTACAGTCTTACCCCATATGAAATTTCTCCCTCGAAATTTCCTTTTCGCACACTAAAACAAATGAGAGTGACACTGCATCAACAATTCCCCCGATTCCCGCGTCTTTTATTCAAACTTCTGGTTTTTCCACAACACCTCAATGAGGGGAATTATCTTATTTCATATAAATTTTTATATGCGCTCTAAGATCATCACTTGTTTCTCCTTGTAAGAATGAACATCTCCTAACTGTACTACCTCTATAGAGAGTACATGTGACAGGTTGGGTATGTACTTCCTTAATATGTATACATGAAATACATTATTTAATTTTTCCATCAAAGGTGGAATTTCTAGTCGATAGGTGACAACCCCAACATGATCAAGAATCTCAAAGGGGTAGATGTACCTAGGACATAACATCCCTTTCGTTAAAAACCTCATGGACTTCTTACACAAAGATATGTCTAGAAATAACATGTCTCTAACATTAAACTCAAGGTCTCACTAACATTTATCTACATAAATCTTCTGTCGACTCTGGGCTGCCTTGATATGTTGATGAATGGTTTTCACCTTCTCCACCATTTCATCGACCATTTCTGGTCCCAGTAAATTAAACTCATTGACTTCATCCCAACTTGTTAGTGTTCTGAACCTCTTCCCATACATGGATTCATATGGTACCATTCATATGATCGATTTGAAACTGTTATTATAAGATGACTCAACCATAGGGAGATGTTGATACCATCCTCCTTTGAATTCCATTGAGCATGCTCTCAACATTTCTTCAAGTGTTGGGATAGTCCTCTCGGATTGGCCATCAGTTTGAGGATGATAAGCCCTACTAAAGTTCTACTCATTATCCAGAGCATGTTGAAGACTCTTCCAAAACATATAGGTGATTCATTGATCTCGATCAGATACTATCGACACCAGAACTCCAGGCAACCCTACCACTTATTTGATATATATCTGTGCCAGTTGATCCAATAAGAAATCCTCTTGAAATTAAATGAAGTGTATAGACTTTATACGACGATCCACAACTACCCAGATTTTATTATTTACTATGGATGCCTTTGTAAGTTCGGTGACTATGTCCATGATGATGTTCTACCATTTCCATGCTAAAATGGGAAATGGTTACATCATCACCTTATACTTTTCACTCTCTCCCTTCACTTGCTGACACACCGGGCACCTTGATGTATACATAGTAATATCTATCTTCATATTATCCCACCAATAATGCACTCAGAGATCTCGATACATTGTTGTGTTTCCTGGGTGAATAGAGAGAATTGAACTATGTGCATCATCCAAAAGATCATTCTTCAGCTCCGAACATGATAGAAAACATAGTCTTTTCCAAAATCACACAATTATTTCATTATTAACATTCAGATCCTAGGATATCCCTTTTTTGATAGCTTCCACTTTCTTCTGAAATACAACGTCACCCTTTTGATCATCCTTTAACATTCCCAATGGAGGCAGTTGAGAAATCATTTGTAAAAAGATTGATGATGTTCCCTTCTTTATGATTCCCCTTCCCATATTCATCAAATATTAGACGATTATATTGTTCTCAAATCTCATAAATGATAGAATTTCTGGGACCTTTATAATTAGAGGATCTTCCACCTTGTTCGCCTTTACAGGGTGGTAATGGATTTAGAAGTCATAGTCTTTGTTCAGCTCAAACCATCTTCACTGGTTCATGTTCAATTATTTCTATGTGAATATATAATCGAGGAATTTGTGGTCTGAATATATTTCATACTTCTCCAAAATGAGATAAAGCCACCAATTTGGTAAATATTAAACCACTGCAACTAACTCCAAATCATGTCTTTGATAATTATGCTAATTAACATTCAATTTCCTTGAAGAAAAGGCAATGAATTTTTCCTTTTTTCATCAAATTCAATTAATGGGATACTTATAAAATTTTCAATAACATTCCCACAAACATAAATATTTGTTAAAACACTTATAGAAGTTTTTCTTAATGATTTAATATCATTTCTAGTGGGGACTCAATTCTCATATAAAATATAAAAGTAATACTTATAGGAGGTGAATTGAAATACATTATGAATAAAATACATTGAAGTAGTGGTTACATGTAATTCATTCATCATTATCCATCTTAGCATAGGACATATCATGCTCCATTGATTATGGAGATTGTTGACGCTCATCATGATTCTCAGCGCTATCAATATAGCGTTGTCTTGGATAATTCCCAACTTCTCCACATTAATGACATAGAATAGTGTAAGATTCCTTATATGGATCTTTATTTCCATCAATCTCAATATCCATTATTTCATGGAAATTGGACACCTTGCCCACTTCTGTTCCATACATAAAGCATCACCAAGTCCCTTTATGACTTTTCCCTTGGTGCCTCCTTCCACAATTTTTGCACGAAGGAAATTGGGTCTTCTTTCCTTTACCACCTTTATCAGATAGAATTTCATGAGATGTCATCTTAATCTTCCATGATGTCCTGGGGAATTCAAAAAATGTACTAATTTTCAATCATTATTTTTGATATCTGGTTTGGAATAATCATGATCTGTCCTACTTGAGTTTCCATTTGATTGGGAATCTCAATGGTACATTCATTATGTTTCCCTTATCATCGACTGTTATCAATATTCTTCATATTACCATCCATTGGAAATAATAAAAGGTAATTAAGGGGTAACACATAAAATGGTAATCCAAAGACAAAAACAGATGACATATAAATAACATTTATTTCCTTAACTTATGAATCTATAGGCTTTAATCTATGTTATCCATGATCTACATTCTATCATATATTCTTAGGGGAGTTTTTTTCATTATTACCTTAATAATGGTTCATACTAAGATTGTGAATTTTCCAATGCATATCCCATAGATGTACTGTAACAAATAGTTTTGATATGGCTTGTTTTCATGTACAATGATACCTAGGGTCAAGCCTACATCTCCTTGTTGGGGTTTTCACCCCTAGGTACACTTGTTCCAGAGACACCTCTACCTACTCGTATGCTGAACGGGATGGAATTTCTTGATAATCCCTTTAATAAATACTAAATAAAACATAGGGATATTTTGATTATAATTAGTCTTATCCCTCAGGCATCACTATGGTTTTCTATTCCTAATCCCAAAAAATAACTAAACCAATCCTTTAATACCAACTATAACAACCCTCTTCTTTTATTTCACACTAAAAAATGATTTATTACATAGACATGACTTGATACAACATGGAATATCATGAGTTATTGTGTAGTTGGGGCGTAAGATAATTACATAACAACATAAAACATAAAACACAACATCTTATTGAAAACATCCAGTACATGGCCACCACATTCCCTCATACATAGCACCACATGGGATTACCTGAGGACATGGATAAGAAAAGGGTGAGCTATAAAGCACAATAAGGGAAGAAACATGGAATAACACGAGGAATACAATACATGTTTTACAATAGGAATATAAATGAAGAACAAGAGAATCATGAACATAAAGTAACGATAAATCAGGATAATCATAACATGTAAATGTGGAAACAACACTTAACATGTAATTAGCATAAGGAGAGACTCATTGCACATGAAGCATGAGAAAACCCTCACTGCACATGAAGCATGTGTAAACACATTTTTCAATTGAATTAGCATGTTTAAACACTAATTTACCATGATCTATTATGATTCTATACTTTACCCAGTCAATTTTAGCTCTATAAGGGTGGACCCCTGTTAAAAATTTCATTTCATGTATATGTGTGCCACATGGATCATATAACAACGAATCAATCAACATCATAAGTTATTACACATTTAAGTAATATGGAATAAATATATGAAATTAACATAAAATATGTATATGTGCATAATGGTGAATACCCTTGATAGAGACATTGGTATGGTATTCACAACACAATTATATTTGCTTGGAAAAATGAGGTGCAATTTCGGCAGTATAATGGCGGGAAAAAAGGATTCATGAAAATTGTTGATGAGAGATAAATTGGTGTCTCATAATTTTTATATAAAATGGATATTATGGTGTTCATATAGATACATATCCCAAAAACGTAATGTAATTTAGATTCAAAACACAATAAAATTACTTGGATGTAAAAGGGGAGAGGGAAATCCCTTACGGAATTTCGGCATGGTAACAATTGTACATGGGAGGAAAAAGGAGAGAGAAAGTGTTATCCCATCATCCAAACATAAATATGGATGTATGGGGGTGGTTTAATATTATACCCCAACATTTTAAATTGAATGAAAAAGTGCATAACAACTTAATGAAAATTATACGAAAATGAGAAAGGAAGAAATCCCTTACTTGGAAGTGTGATCCCAAAAGCTTGGGAGAGGCTTGAGGGAGGCTTATTGGGAGCCTGGGGAATAATGGGAGGATTATAGAGATAGGAGGGAACGGTTTGGTCAATATACAAAGGATTTGAGTGAAGAGGATGTGGGATTATGGGCGAGTTTATATTGTAAGGGAGAGAGAATTATGTATTATTTTGGTATGGGATACCTCACATTAAACTAATCAAACCCACAAACTTGGAAATTGTTTTTACCATGTTTTTTTCATAAGGGGAGTGGAATAAAATATGTTTTAAGGCCAATGGACTAAATTCTATAAATAATAGGGTTTCATATGTGGAGGTGAGTCACACTCTCAAGGAAAACTATTTATAAAGACAAAATGTTTTATAATTATTGGAGGGTCCACTAATGCTTTGTAAAATAAATAAATAAAATATAAAATCACATTATTTTAATGGTAAGACATATATTGTCCTAGAATAATGTTTATTTTATTTTATTACGTCACTATTGGGTCATTATGATGTCATAAAACACATTATACTTTTAAAGAGTATATAATTTTTACCCAATAATTCGACTGTCTAAGAAAATTATGAAAAAATGACCTTTGGATAATTTAGATGTCCTAATTCCAAAAATAATATTCATTTTGTATAAATAATTTTAATAATATTTGAATTCTTACTTATAAAAAAATAACCGATATTTATCGATAATTCATGGGTTTTCACAAAAACAGCTTTCGAACCTTAATAAAAATTACAATACCAATCATAAATATTTTACTATAATTTGTATTTAATTAAAAGTAATTTGTTGATAATATATTATTAATATATTATTTGATTCCAAAATCCATTAATTCATCAAAATATATTATTTAGTTGAATATTATCTAAAAATACTATTTGTTCTTTGACAACTATTTATAAAATAATAATAATAAAATGAATACACATTCCTTATACAAAAAGAAAGTACATAGTCATAGTGATAGGCTATTGTTACATAACCCCTTATAACACCTGCATAAGAATGAAGGGTACAATGTATGATGGTGACCAACTCTTGGTGTGGCTCTGATATCATCGCTCAAGTGGTAATCTCTATTAACATCCACATCGCCCAAAGTCAGCTCTGCTCAATCATATCATGACCACGCTCAGCTTGGGCTTGGTTAAGAGTGAAGCCCATGGATTCCACCTCCTTTTTGATCTCTATCAAATGGGCTTCGTATGGGGAAAGTCTATAGGAAGAGGTCATTGCTTCCATTGTCTTTGTAAATTGGATTTGTCAATTCCCTATATTTATACTAATCATGTGATCACTTTTCAATGACAATATTAGCAATAGTCACAATTATAAATATAGATCCAATGGTGTTCAATGTTTATATAACCATAATAAGACATTTTATTAGATCAATAGGAATTTTCATTAATGAATGTTTGGGTCGATATAGATTATTTTCTTTAGTTCTTGTACTCATGGTCTTACCCATACACAAAACTATGAATAACATTACACATAACATATATTCCCTTATATAGTTCATAGAAAGAAACTCTACCATTGTGAAAATTATGAAAATTAGACTATAACCTTATGAAATATTAACATATATAGAGTTACCCATATAAAACACTTTAAACCCATCTTACCTAAATTTAGGGTGGGAATTCCCTAAAATGAAATATATAACATGTTCATGTGTAAAAAATATGTAAAAAATAGTTGATATCAGTATAAATGAATTCAATATTTTAAAAATGGTTTTATTAATAACTATAACAACTAGGCTGTAATAAAGGGGATCATTATTCATTATGTAGAATAAATCAAATGAATAGGAAAATTGTTATATAAGAATTATTGTAACTGAATTGAAGAAACATGAGTTACCATATAACCTAGTGGATTTTGTAAAATTTTTGTCCATAACCCATGAAAGAAAGGGAGTGAACTATAGTAGTGAATGTCATGATATATAAGTTATCCATGATATGAAATTACAATTTGTTAGTAAGTGAACCATTTAAAATAAAACATGATATATAACAAGAAAATTTCATAATAAATTCAAATTCCATACAATGAACCCCCACTATAACATCCCTCATTTTGGAACTCTCTCGTGTTTCTAGAAAGGGGGTGCTTATGAGACCTCAGACTCATCAGCCAGTACAATAGATACTATATACTATTAGTTGTGGTATGATCAGTATAGTGGAGAGACTATACTCTTGGTATTGAGTAACATAGTTGTGGGGATAAAATTTTAAAAAAATAATCTGAGTAATTATTAATCGGACTCAATATCTCATACAACATTGAAATAAAACGAGGGAAAAATCCATCAATATTTATAAATCCTGTCATAATATGATGAGATGTATCTAAAGATCATCTAAAAATAATATATCAAAAGAATCATCAGACAAAATGTAAACCCAAAAGGATGTGGTCATGAACCCATTATTGGCCCCACATCCATAAACTAGCCCAACTAGTATGAAATAAAACCATCTCTTTGTTCCCATACCATTTTACAAATATTCATCCATGAAATTTTCTTTGGTTCCCAATGAAGGCACAAATACATTATGAGTAAAACATAGAAGGTTGACACTACCATTTCTAAACATATACATTTTGATAATATGTATATGTATTAAGTGGTAAGAAGGAGTATAATTTAATTGGTTAATATTTTATAAAAAATCAACATCCCTTGTAATGATGTTATCATATCTATGAGCATATAACACAACCATTCCAACCATATCAACATTTCTAAGTAATAGTCTTCAAATCCAAGAATGATTTTCCCTAAACACGTATCACGACCATGCCAGTGTTATCCATTTATCTATTGTAAAATCGAAAAATGTTGGGCCAAGAACAAGATATTATAATTTTTACATGTTTTACTAGTTATATCAAGATATATAAGCATTAAATCATGTATTTATAGGGATATATCTCTATATAATAATTTTACAAATTGTCACTGGCCATATAATTCTATTTATTAATTTCATCATGTGTTACTCTGAATAGATCACTACATATGCATAATTTTATGTTTCATTGTGAATACCCTACTCTATATATTTTCAGTTTGTGTCACTAGGAATATCCCTCTATATAAGAATTTCAACATATATCACGATATCATATCATGACCGGCAATAGAAAATTTTAAAAAATACTTTTATTTTCAATTAAAATTTCATTAATATCACTATTTATCGAAAAAATATTAATAAATAAGACATCAAAAGGGATTCTATATGAATATATCACCTACGGTGTCATGTCATACTAAATACAATTCATGCTATTAGATAATTCCATTTTAATCATATTTTTTCTCACTCAATGAGTTCCCGAAAAGTCATGTCAAGTAAAAAATGGAATCCAAAGGGATATAACCAATATTCAAACCCAGTATTCACCATTTACCAATGAATAAATTTATTAGAGAACACATTAGGTGAACATAATCAAAATATTTCATATAAATGAAATTAAATATTTAAAACAACTTAGTTCATAGTCCTTAAATTTTACTAGTGAATAACTCAGTTCATAATTAGCGTAATGACAATGAGGAATAGGGAGTAAAATATCTCAAGAAGACCCTAAATATTTCTATTTAAATATCACTACCAAAAGCATACCAATGATTCCACTAACCTATCATTGAATAGTGGATGGGGAGGGAAAAACCAAAGGAACAACATTAAAAAGGATTGATCACACACACTGGACAACTCTAATAGAAAAAAATACTTCTTAAATTACATAAAATTCATCATAGGACATTAATATAACGGAATCATGGTTGAATGAAAAAAATAATAAAAATAAAATAACCACACAATATTATTTCTTTTGATAAATACGTGATGTGTAGTCAACTTAAACTTCGTGCATTTATTTTAGATTGTATACAAAGAAGAAATTGTCCCCATAGATACTAAGTATCCTTGATTCACCTTCACATACTGTGAGTAGTTTACATGATGTGTGACCATGGAAAATTTCATTCTATTCCGAACATGTGTATGGAAGTAGTTATATGTTATTTATCATGTACATTTCATGTAAATGTTTTGTACAATGTCTTCAAAACATTTTCTAAAAAAGGATGCAAACCACTTCTGAAGACATTAAAGACCTGAAAACCCCCTACAAATCCATTTGAAACATTGACATATGGACTACATTATTTTAAAAAATCATATATCCCTTATATTTATTTAATTTTTCCCAGGAAAATATCTTTATTTCATAAAAATATTGGTCCACCACGAATAAAAGATAATGGTAACCCCATTTAATGGAATTTAATGAGAAAACTAAAAGTGGGAGTAACTTGAAATAATGATGGATCATTCAACATCCCCACCATATAACATCTAATTCATGAGATGCTAAAAATAAGTTTAGTGTATCAACAAACATGTAAGGGATGTGCTCTTATATGTCAGTCTCCCTCTCATATGCCCCATATTAATGAAACCCAAGATTCAACTAAACAAAAACTAGAATTATAGTCCATGATAATATCTCTTAAGATTTAACAGATGATAATTTTCATACATTACACTATCTTGTATTAGAAGGTCAAATTTTAACATCATGTGAATGACCATATTACTTATATCAAACATCCTATAAAATCAGGGCACTAGAACTCACCGTTTCTAGATATGGTATTTCCCCAACCAAGGATAAACAATAAAGAAAATATGATGACCAACATAAATATCATGAGGCCATATCTAGTGATCATTATATGATTTCATCATACTCTTTGATATCACCAACTACTTCTTAATCCAATGAAACTACTCATACATCTCTTTTGTTATAGTAGACCCAAAATGAACTGACTCACCTACCTCCAACCAAAAAAAGTAAAATAGAGACAATTGATATAAAATTCAATTAGTGGTTCCATTTAGATCAATTACCATATGTTTTTAATATATCAAAACTCTATGACATCCAAATTATGCTCTTATAAGCCACCAAATTCGAAAACACAATGGCGTAAAATATATATCAGAACAGTTATAGTTCACTAAAATTGACCTTCATTATATGGGTGATAACATGTGCTCAAATGAAGAAAACATCTCAGAGCATTCTAAAGTCCCTTCTAGAATCGTGATATTAAATAAGGATCATTTTAGAAATGAAACTAAATGGAACACTATGATTTCCAACAACATCATTCACTTAGATACTACACATATCATCGATTATAAAGGAATGTACTATAGAGAAAAATGTGTGATACCTTCATTAGAATACGCATAAAAACCCATAAAACATCACTCTTAAAAGTTGTCCTATGTAATTTGTAACAGAATCCATAGATACATCAACCCATTTCATCTTAAGATTAGAATAATGATGTAAAATCACATAGTTCCTTTAAGGATACAATTTCACCCACTTACAAGTGAATCATCTCACCATAAAGATAGTTACATCTTTTGTCGTTCCTTACAAAAAATATTTTATATCAAGATGGTGAAACATAGTTTTCAATCCATGGTGTGTCACCCATCTACAATCCTGAAACTCTCTTATCATTTCCCTCTGAATGCATGTAAAAACCTATAGTCAGAAATATAAGAGAAGTGAATTTCAATTGAACGATACTGTGTTGATGGTTTCATCCCACCATAGATGGTCTTGATAAATAATAATCCCTCTGTATTAGATAAATTCTATAAAATTGTTTGGTCTAAATGAATAGATATAATAGATGTGGATGTTTTTGGAAACCCATATCTAAGAGTCCTAAACATGTATATAAATGTTTGAAAAGATCCCCATAATCCACAACTCACATCAAAATTGGTGCACTATCTTTGTCTATATCTTCTACCGGAAAGCATCAGTAATAAAATTTTCCCAATCCTAGTGTATAATCTTACTCATTATTTAATGACTGAAGATACTCATCCCACATATTGTACATAAGGTTCAGGTCGCACTAATAATATATGTTCCCAAGGCTCTTGTGTTGTTTCTATAAAAAAATTCCCATTCTTAAGAGAGTGTATCCAACTACTCAGGGAATATACTAATATAGATTACTCTTGATGACGAGTGAGATAATTCCTCGCATGCGGTCTCAACTATTTGGAGACATAATCGACCACATGATTCGCTACAATCATAACTGCTATAATTCTAGCTCCATATGTATCACATTACATGGTATATTCTATACCCTGAACGGATAATGTGAGGATTGGTGATAAGGACCACCAACCTTTTATCTTATGAAAATATCCTATGCAAAATATCAACCAATAAAACATTAATCCCTTCTTAGTCATCCTAGTAATTTGTCTTATTTGTTGGGGTATGTTAAGGAGATAGTTAAATAATAACCAACTAAAACTAGAAATCATTGAATCCCAAAGGAATTGTTATACTTCTCCCATGATACTATAGATTTATCATTTTCTATGTCCACTAAAACCATTTTATATGAGATGAAATGGAAATTGAATTGATATTTATCAATTATAATAATAATTTGTTTAGATTGGTATAAATATAATTCACTCTAAATGTACTCAGGATGATTTCATGATGTTTTGAATGATCATCTATAGAGTGAGAGTACACTAATATTTCATTGAAAAAAACCACCAAAAAGCACTAAAAATGGTAAATGATATAATTCATCACGCCCATGAATACCATAGGTTCATTGGAAAAATAAAATGGTATTAATATTAACTCATAAAAGCCATTCCTCCTCTTAAATGTAGTTTGTTGATGTCTCATGGTCTCACCCTAAATTGATGGTATCTTAATATAAAATAAAATTTTGTTAAGATTTTAGATCCTCCAAACATATTTAAGCGATCATTTATATGTATAATATGATTCATTTTCTTATCATTTATTTAGTTTAGTCTTCATTAATCCACACATAAGCGTAAAGACCCATCATATTTTCCTGTGAAAAGATCTAAAGAGCCCAATGGAGACGTTCTAGGTAGTATAAAACCATAATCTTACAGATCCCCATTTAATATTTCTACTCCCAAGTAACTTCTTTTTCTATTATATTAGGTGGAATATAAACTTGACGTACTCCTATAATCAATTTAATAATGAACATAATCTCTCTCTTGGGTAGTAATACATATAACATGCAATGAATGAAATCCAAAAAATATTCTACCATTGGTGGAAAAGAATCATGCTATATCCTCTATACTCTAGATAATGAATGGATATCTTATCCATGAGACAATCCTTGATTTCATCAAGCATGACCAACTGAAAAATCCCTTTCACCCTAGTGTGAATTTATACTAAATCAGGGAGGTGAAAGGTAACTCTCCTAAAATAATAGTAGATATGATCTTGTTAAATGACCATCCAATCAATACCATGAATAAATATAATCCTATCAATTCCATCAAAAATAGTTCTACAAATAAATGTTAACAACCAATCTAAGGATAACACCCCTTTCACTATTTTATATTCGCTGATGGGATGACCAATAATATATTGATGGTTAAAGAACAATACATGTATTCAACATTAATGTAAAAACTTTTTTAAAAAATATTCGATAAAAATGATTTTTATGCTTCAAAATAAAAAATACTTTCTAGGGTTGATGATATAATAATCATACCTCTCATGGTAGACAATCCAACATCCACACTAGCCAGAGGATTCTGCATAATGTGTAGTTGACTAGCCCTACCTCTCTATGCTCTAATATAAATCCAATGAACTATTCCAAAGGCATGGTGGGTTCATTATAACATTGGTTTAGGAAATTCCATTCATTAACTAGAATATACCATGGATCTCCAACTTCCTGTTTTTTAAGAAGTAGCTGAGTCGTTATCATACCCTAGTAATTGTCCTGATCATTTCCATTACTCTACTATTTCATGCCTCTAAAAAGGATTAGTAGGTGTATTATCATATAGATTGTTTGGTACTCCAAATATATGTATAGACATTGAGAAAAATTGTATACCATCATACCATAATGATATAACATCAAATGAACCCGATCATGACATTACTGTCAACTACAGTAACTATTATGCCATCAATTTATTTGGTGATAACTATTATAGTGTCACTTAATTATACCAATAACAGATATCTCTATATTCCCATCAAAAATTGACTAGTCACTGGTTGGGTCCTCTCCCAGATTCCCTTTCATTATTATATCTTAATTTATCACATCCTCAAAATTATTTAGACCGAATATGTTCACCAATTATTAGATATCACAGCAAAGACCAAGAAAAAATGTACATCCCTAGAAATCTCATATATTAATAAAGACATGAAGAATAATTTCAGGTCATTGAATAATCTGGTGTATTCTAGGACATAAAATACTCTCCTAAGTTAGGTTCATGATCTCTTGGACATTCACAACCCTCAATATATCACGATAGAAATGGATTAGGAAAATTGTCTCAAATTCCTTATATGATAAATATTATTGCAACACACCCAACAATAGAATTTCCCACTAATGCTTGGATGGTCCATGAATCCTAAATAAATCAAGATTCACCCTTTTATATATGGGTGTCTTGGTGTGATTACGGATCATTTTGACTGAATAGATCTTGAACTTGGATTCTTTGGATATCCCTCTAGAGTGAAGTTTAGGTGGATTCTTTATTTAGAACACACTCTACAACTCATACATCCAGTTAATTATGTTAATAGTAACATTTTCAATGGATAACATTACCCTTAGGAAGTTCTAATGAAGTTGAATGTCTATTTGATTCCTGTGATCATTAGGATGCTTTGATATAGCTATGTAAGGAGACTTCTAATTTCAATTCTATTTTTTATCAACATGAAGACGAAAATGATTGATTTTCTCTAAATGAAACGAAAACTCCATAGAACATTGGATATTAAAATTTCAACCTCAAAGAGTGACAATAAAACATATCCACTAACTTCATGTCTCTCTAAACATATCTTTTAGGTGCTTAAGCATTACATATCAGTTCGTTTATTTCATTCATTAGGTATAACATGTATCTTATATCTCATTTTATACATCAATGTATAAATCATATGTAATAAATATATCCCTATCCCAAAAGATTCATGTAATTATATAACTCCATGTGCCTACCATGATGCATGAATTCTCATTTTAGGCCATACCAAGACACAAACATAAATCTCATGAAACAATAAAATCAAAAAATAATTACATTACATATCATGTCAATCAATCAAGGTGAAGTAAAATCAAATGTAACATGCCAAGAGTATAAATATAAATCCAATCTATGGAACTCAGATTTCTCTTGGACATGGGTCAACTACACCCCTGATGAACCTCATTGGCATGTCTCGACACATCCATGCCCCCTTTCTACATTTCAATATGTATTAAAAAAATTGAAGAAAAATTATCCTTTGATACCTCTTTAAAATGTACCCCCAATCTAACATTCTCTTGTAGTGTTATAAATGGTGGGTTATGAGACCTTAAGTGTGCCTCCCAATATCCAAAGGCTACAAAATATAATTGACGGTGTTATTAGAATTGGGGAAAGACTATACCCCTTGGTACAGAGTAATATAAATGTGGAAATAAAAAAATATAAATTACATAATCATAGAAATAGATAAGCAGAATTAATATCTCATACCAATGGGATACAAAAAAATGAAGAAATAAACAAATAATAATGATTCCTGTAATGAAATGATGGGATATTTCTAATAGTAAAACTGAAAAAATATCATAAAATAGGTTGTAGACATAAATATTATCTAGTATAATACATTATTAAACCCCATGTTGATCCCATATCCAAATTCCACTTCAACCAATAAATAAATAAAATCAGATAAATCTTGCTTTTCACTTATCTATAATAGCATCCTCCCAGTCTTGTCATGTACGAAAAAATGGCCAGAATAGTTTATAAAAACACATAAATTTCGTGGAAAATTTTTTCCTTAATTTCTATGGGATTTTACGAGTACACAGTTTCTAACAGCACCTGATTCCGAGGCCCGGTGTTCCCGGAATCAATTTCCGATGTTTATCTTGGGTACGTTCAGTGAACGAATGAGTCTGTTTTTTTAACTTTTGAACTGGTCCTTGGAATCAAAATATGAGGGAACCTATGAAACCGTAGCACCGGTGTTTTCTTATGAATACCTTTACTGGAGTTGCGTTTTCTCAGGTGGAGTTGATAAAAAATTTGAGGATTAAATGTGATGAAAATAAAATTTTGGTACAATTTTATTTTCTACTTCTAAGTGGTTTAATCCTATGTGTGGGAGTTCAAGTGGGCCCCACTAAATCTTAACTCTACTTATTATGATATTTGTGAGGTGGGGCCCACACAAGCCCCACCCCTTCAAATTCCATTAACTTCCCTTAAATGTATGTAACTCTTCCCTCTCTCTCCCCCTCATTAATCTTGCCAACATAACACACCATTTAATTTGACATCTCAAGATCATTTAATTAAATAGTTTAGTTTTTTAATTTTGTGTTTTTAAAAAGGAATGGAAACCATAAAAAATAATGGGGATGCCTTATTTTATTAGGATGGCTAGTTGTGTGAGGATTTTGGGGGAGGGGGAGCTCTTGTCCCTTAGAATAACTTCATCATCTTCAGCGAAGAACGTCCCCACTTCAACGAAGAACGCTTTTCCTCCTAGGGAGAGCATCGACTTGGAGACTCAGTTTCATCCGTCATCTTCTTCCTCCATGACTATGGAGGAGGCACCAACATGGAAACCCTCCAACAACATCGCCTTACAATCTTCTCTCCGCGACAAAGGATGGGAGACGCCGCTTCCTCCTCAGATGTTCTCCATCAACATATATAGAGCTTCACCCCATGATGTCGTTTTCCCCAACGATCATCATTCGACAACTTGTGTCGAGGTAGGGGTTATTTTATGTTCATGTTTAATTTAATGTTCTTCGTTAAATAAATTGGCCACTTGTGTAACACCCCGAGCTTCCACAATACGCTTCTCATTCAATAATGCAATAGCTTGCATTGTACGTAACTTCGAGTTCAAAAACACCACGACTAATCATAGTAGCCGTTATGAATAGTAATAACCACTTTTTAAAATTATAGAAATTTTATATTTCAAAATGGACTTCATTTTTGGATTCGAAATATCAAAATTAGCCTATGTTGAATTTTTGGTATTTTTCTGAGAACTTCTAATTTTTTATGAATAGTGAAAAATACTTAAAAACAACTTTTTTAATCAAAATAATTTGTAGTGATAAATTATACTATTTAGTGGTTTTAAAGTATAATTAGAATATATTTTTACCATTTTATCCAATGGTGGTTATTAGAATTAATTTAACATTGAAATTGGACATAAACAATTGCCAATCTTTTGATATAAGTTGTTTCTTAAAAACACGCTATTTGTTTTGACAGCGGGAATTAATTATAAAATAAATTTATGCAACTTATATTTTTGGAATTTTGTAAAATAGACATCATTTTTGAAATCGGAATATCAATTATAGCTTAGGGTGAAATTTTGGCATTGTTCTGAAAAACTTCAATTTTTCATGAATAGTGAAACCACTAAGTGGTAGTTAAATAACTGATTTTTCGTTTAAATGAAATATTACCACCTCTGTGATTTGATTTTCAAAAATCTGACATACATGGTTGTCATTAAAAGTAAAATTTGGTTCAAAGATATTAAAATAATTTTTGGTGAATAGTAACTTTTAAGTTCTTAATCGTGATTAGAGGTAATTAGTGTAGTTTAAGGTAAAAATAATGTTTTAAAAATATGAGATGAGCATGACACATGTCCTACCCTCATTGGATGTGCCATTTCCGACCAAGACAATCTATGGGTAAACTTGGGGACCCCATGGAGCCACTTTCGTTGGAAAATGACATAAATACCTTTTATTTAATGTTAAAGTAAAAAATGACACAAACATGAAATGTTTTACTAAAACAATTTTTACATGGGGTTATACAAGTGATATTTTTCACTATAAATAGTCATTGGAAAGATAAAAATATTTCCTACATCATAGTATTTATTTATAATTTTTAGTAATTAAATAATTTAAATTATTTATGACATCATTATGATGCAGCGATGACCTCATTATTTAACGATTTTAATAAAATGAAAAGATAATGTACAATCCAAGGCTTAAACTTGTCCGAAGACTATTGTATGCGTATATTTCGAACCCTTATCACCTTATCCACGAATTATATAATTATGGGACCTTTAGAATCCGAAAAGCATTGTATAATAATGTAAAATTTCCTTACTTTCCAAGAGTGTCGCTCCTCTCCTCTTATAAAAGGCCCCCACCTCTACCACCTCATTCACACATTCAAGACATTTGGATCGGCCAAACTCTTCCCAAATACTCTCCAAACTTCCCCCTCTTACTCCTTGAAGCCTCACTTTGGGCAGAAATCTTCCCAAGGAAGCCTTTGGCTCAAATCAAAAAGAGTCACCCGATTTTGAGGTAATGTCTTCTATAATGTTGTTTTGTTTTATTTTTCTTCTACAACCCCCTAAACTCTTTTTATTAATTTATTTTGTAACAACACCATTATCCTAAATATATTATGATGTTTTTATATTAAGTATTCGAGCTACACATACACACACCTACATCTAATGGTTAAATAACATAAGGTTTCTGTGGATGGCGAATTTCTGCCTCACGAAACGATGATTGTTCAACACTCATATAACACCTTCAAAGGTGGTCATTAAGATGTCACTATATTTATATATGATATATAATATGTTTATGTTTTACCTATTCTTCTGAATTTCTCATTTATGGCATACTTTATGATTTCCATTATGGGTAAACGCGATAATTTCATTTTAGGAAGTGCGGACTACCGCCCCCTCAAAGTGATTTGAATCGTTAATGCCATATATGGGATGTATAAAGGATGGAGTAAATGTTATTATATACTATATTATACTGGAATTATATTATACATTTATATCATTATGATTTCATTCAATTAAATATGAAATAGAAATGAAAGTAGCGTTCATGCGTACGTATGGCTTACCGTCTCCATGAACGGTGCATTTCATTTCTTACCTCTAAATGTTACGTAATATTATAAATGAATGTATATACTGGATATATATGATATATATGACATCTAAATCATTATTATATAATTATGGAGATAATGGATATTCTACCACATAAACAACTTGTAATTATAAGAAGTTTATTGTTGACTCAAGTACCGAAGATCGACAAAACGACCGTTATTAACTTAAATAATTACATAATGTTCATATCATTGTAATAAGTGATATAAAAAGGATAATGAAATTGAAAATGGTTCCTAATAAGGTATATATTAACTCTAGTTTATTATTCAGGAGGTTAAAGAACGGTTGAGTCAAGTCAGCCACGAGGTAAGGGAACTTCTTAACCCAATTTCTATTCTTTGTGTTAATCTCCTACTTTCAAATTATGTCATGATATTATTATGTCCTATCTTGTATTTGTACATTCTTTATGTGTACATATAGTGAATACACATAATAGATCTATTTTATTTAAAAAAAATTCTTTGTAAGGGAACTTCTTAACCCAATTTTCATTATTTGGGTTAATCTCCTACTTTCAAATTATGTCATTATATTATTATGTCTTTTCTTGTATTAGTACTCTCCTTTTGTGTACCTATAGTGAATACACATAATAGATCTATTGTATTTAAAAATGATTTTTTAAGGGACTTTGTCTCAATCACCATTCATTAAGGCATATTTTGTTTTATACAAAAATTTCTTTTAAACGGTGTATAAACCCCTTTGAATTTTATGTTTATTCAAAAGGTTTTATTTTATAATTATGTGATTTCTAAATGATTTAAAAAAAGAGATATTTATCTCAAATATATGAAAATCCAGTACAAATGTATACGTATTTAACGCAAGCTTAAAAAAGTTTTCAAAAAACCCGACTCTCGAGTGTGGTAGACAGGAAGGGATTGGGAGTGGACCCATCATGGCCTGTAATTAGTCGAGTAGTCTCAGAATTAGTTATTTTGTTTTCAGAAGATTGCATAATGTTTTCAAAAAAAACACTGGAGTATATTTTAGCAATTTTAAATGTAAGTATCTTCTAAAAAAATTACATCGGTAGGTCTCATGAGACAACTAGACATGGAATTGGCCGAGGCCCTTTCCCAATTTGATTTATGGTTTTGGCCGAGGCCTTAATCATTTTAGACGTCTTGGCCGAGGCCTTGACAAAATGTTTCAGAATGTCTGGCATTATACATTCCCACATTATGAAAGTGGTTATTGATATTGCATGTGATTATTCGACCAGTAGAATATCCATGCGAAGAAGTGAATGGCATTATCTCATTTTACTTTTGCCATATTATGTTGATGTTAAAGTTTAAAAGGTTTTTGTTTTAGTTATACATTGCCTTAAATTTTTTATGTTTATTTATGAAAGATTCCGCAATATTGTTATCCTTACTGAGCATCTGAGCTCACCCCTTTCAATGTTTTAATATTTTCCAGGATGTGAAAAAGTATTTTAGGAATGACCTGCAGAGATAGTCAGAAGAGGATTTGAGTGTGGACTATGAAGACTTTGTTATTAGTTTTTCACTTTATGATTTAATGTAAGACTTATGAATGTATCTAGTGTTTCCAAGGCTACTAAACTAATCGGTCTTTTGAGACTTGATCTTTTGTGATCATGCCAATGTTACGAAGTAATGCACCGGCTCTGGGTAGCTGGGTTCGGGGCGTTACAGTTGGTATCAGAGGCAGTTTAGTACAAACCTTAGATTTAAATAAACTCTGATTAGAGCACATAGCCCAAAGATAGATATTGGGGATTAGTATAGAAGAACTTCATAGAATTTTGGTATTTTAGAGATGTTGTGAGTTTTCCGAGAAATACATCCCTGTCTGGATATGAGTAGGTAGAGGCGGCTCTGGCACAGATGTACCTAGGGGTATAACCTGAAAACACCGCTTTGAGCTAGACTCGAATGGGAACTGGTGCAAGACAACGGGCCTTGCTGCACTCTTGGTTACGACACTCCCGAGGGATATGCTGAGGATAATTCTCATTTTCTTTACAAACCACTATGAAGGGTTATGAGTATATACTTCCTCAAAGAAAACATTTTTATGGATTATATCCATAAATAGTTCAATTTATGATTAAGTATCTTACAAGTATGGAATTATGTATTTTGATTCATAAACTAATATAGTTTATGCCATTGTTTAGAAATGGCGCCTAGTGGAAGGAATTGAAACCGTATCAATGCACGCACTCCGTGCAGGGATTGCCCTCCTGATCAAGATAATTATTGTGGAGTTGGAGATACAACTGGTGCTGATCAACTTATTACCATACTGGGACAACTCACTCAGGTTGTGAATAATAACCATACTCGTATGGATCACCCAGATCCACAACGTGGAGGATCAATGTTAGACCGCTTCATGAGGCAACAACCACCAATATTTAATGGGGGTACAAATCCATTAGTAGCTGAGCAATGGATAAACACCATAGAGAAAGTATTCCATGCCTTGGGGAGTAGAGAAAGGGAGAAGGTTATCATGGTAGTTTACCGCCTCACTGGAGATGCTGATCAATGGTGGCCATTGATTCAAAACACAAAGGAAGATGATGACGTATCGAATATGGAAGGGAGGGAGTTCAAAGAGCTTTTCCTAGAAAAATACTACCCTCGTGACCATCGAGCAGATATGGAAAGACAATTTTTGAGTCTGAGACAAAAGGAGGATGAGAATGTCGCAAAGTATGAGGCCAACTTTAAAAGGTTAGCGAGGTATGCTGCAGATTATAGACACAACCCAAGAGGTAATATTGATCGTTTCTTTGATGGGTTAAAACCATTTCTCCTTCGAGCTTTAGTATCACAATCATTCTCAACATACGAAGTTATTGTCTCATGTTCTATCATGACAGAAAAGGAATTCTCTAAGTCTTATGACAACAATGTAAAGCAAGAGAAGAAGAGAACGGTGGAACAAGAGACAGATAAAGGGAAAAAGGGAAATAAGGATTTTCCATTATGTGATAATTGTGGGAAGAATCACCCTGGTAATTGCCTAAAAGGAATGGGAGTTTGTTATAAATGTGGGGAAAAAGGTCACCAGGCACGTGATTTTAAGGGAAAGAAAGAGGCTATCAATGTTGAATGCTACAATTGTAGGGAAATGGGGCATTATGAAAAATAATGTCCTAAGCGTCAGGGAAACATACATCAGAAAAGGCCATGGGATCAAGGACAATCTTATGTTGTTACTATAGTTGAAGCAAAATAACTAATGTATTGGTGCTTTTGGACTCATGGATTATATTCTGGTTATTAGAATAATCTGATATATATATATAAGGATTGTACTGCAGTACATGTTGATTTCAGTAAGGTTTTAATATGATGATGGTAATTATAATTTTAGTATGTGACAATAAGAGAAACTTTACTTTGTTTGGGGAATCTGATAAATTGATTTTGGAATTAAGAGACCTTTTAGAGAATGTCTGGACAGAGGTATTTTGGATAACTATTAAGGTTGGAGTGGATTAAGTTGATCTTTGGATAGTATTGTTTAAGGTTAAAAAATTTAAGAAGATTATTTTTGAATATTATAATACTATAGTTTTAGGAAAAGGACAACCTGTAGGGTGGGGTATAACCCGTCGCGCCGGACAAAGCTGCAGGAATCGAACCCACAATCATAGTGTGACAAGCCTTTATTTCCTACCACTAGCCTACAGGAAGTCACTAGTTATTACAAAATAATTTTACTAATCTAAATGGTATGTGTTAACATTTGGAACCTTATACAATTAGGATAAGTATAATATTTTTGAGTTCTATTATCTTTTTGAGTGAAAGATGAGTTGAAGGTTGAAACTCTAATTGTCAAGCATAAATATATATATACCTCTCTCGTATTCAATGAATGAATTAATTCTTAAACTTTAGTAAAGGGATATTAAAACAAAAAAATGTGTTATCCTAATACCTTATGTCTTGTTGAACTGATGATATTTTAAATCAACATAGTTTGAAGGCTTTGAGGCCCTCAATTTGACAGTTGATTGTGATTGATGACCTCAATCACTCCCTACAAATATTTATGTTTTTCCTCCAGTTATATGTCTCTAATTGCCACCAATGTTCTCCTATTCGAGATCATAATTGGGTGGTGACTTTTTCATTTCCTTTTCCCTCTTATTAAGGATAAATTTTATTAAACTTACTTCCGACGTGGGTTTTCCACAAAGCTATTTTCTATTTTCAACCTTTTATTTTCCAAGAAAAATTTATAATTGCGAGGACGCAATTTATTGAAGGAGGGGAGAATGTAACACCCTGAGATTCCACAATACGCTTCTCATTCAATAATGAAACAGCTTGCATTGTACGCAACTTCGAGTTCTAAAACACCGCGACTAATCATAGTAGCTGTTATGAATAGTAATAACCACTTTTTAAAATTATAGAAATTTTATATTTCAAAATGGACTTCATTTTTGGATTCGGAATATCGAAATTAGCCTATGTTGAATTTTTGGTATTTTTCTGAGAACTTCTATTTTTTTATGAATAGTGAAAAATACTTAAAAACAACGTTTTTAATCAAAATAATTCATAGTGATAAATTATACTATTTAGTGGTTTTAAAGTATAATTAGAATATATTTTTACTATTTTATCCAATGGTGGTTATTAGAATTAATTTGACATTTAAATTTGACATAAACAATTGCCAATCTTTTGATATAAATTTTTCTTAAAAACACGCTATTTGTTGTGACAGCGGGAATTAATTATAAAATAAATTTATGAAAGTTATATTTTTGGAATTTTTTAAAATAGACATCATTTTTGAAATCGGAATATCAATTATAGCTTAGGGTGAAATTTTGGCATTGTTCTGAAAAACTTCAATTTTTGATGAATAGTGAAACCACTAAGTGGTAGTTAAATAACTGATTTTTCATTTAAATGAAATATTACCACCTCTGTGATTTGATTTTCAAAAATCCGACATACATGGTTGTCATTAAGAAGTAAAATGTGGTTCAATGAGATTAAAATAATTTTTGGTGAATAGTAACTTTTAAGTTCTTAATCTCTATTAGAGGTAATTAGTGTAGTTTAAGGTAAAAATAATGTTTTAATAATATGAGATGAGCTTGAAACATGTCCTACCCTCATTGGATGTGCCATGGACGACCAAGAAAATCCATGTGTCAACTTGGGGGCCCCATGGAGACACATTAGTTGAAAATGACATAAATACCTTTTATTTAATGTTAAAGTAAAAAATGACACAAAAATGAAATGTTTTACTAAAATAATTTTTACATGGGGTTATAAAAGTCATATTTTTTACTATAAATATTCATTGGAAAGATAAAAAGATTTCCTATATCATAGTATTTTTTTATAATTTTTAGTAATTAAATAAATTAAATTATTTATGACATCATTATGATGCAGCGATGACCTCATTATTTAACGATTTTAATAAAATTAAAAGATAATGTACAATCCAAGGCGTACACTTGTCCAAAGACTATCAGATAGGTATATTTCGAACCCTTATCACCTTAGCCACGAATTATATATGTATGAGACCTTTAGAATCCGAAAATCATTGTATAATAATGTAAAATTTCCTTACTTTCCAAGAGTGCCCCTCCTCTCCTCTTATAAAAGGCCCCCACCTCTACCACCTCATTCACACATTCAAGCCATTTGGCTCAGCCAAAAGCTGCCCAAATACTCTCCCAACATCCCCCTCTTACTCCTAGAAGCCTCACTTTGGGCAGAACTCTTCCCAAGTAAGCCTTTGGCTCAAATCAAAAAGAGTTACCCGATTTTGAGGTAATGTCTTCTCTAATGTTGTTTTGTTTTATTTTTCTTCTCCAACCCCCTAAACTATTTTTATTAATTTATTTTGTAACAAAACCAGTATCCTAAATAAATTATTATGTCGTTATATGAAGGATTCTATCTACACATACACAGACCTACATCTAATGGTTAAAGAACATACGGTTTCTGTGGATGGTGAATTTCTGCGACACGAAACAATGATTGTTCAACACTCATATAACACATTCAAAGGTGGCCATTAAGATGTCACTATATTTATATATGATATAAAATATGTTTATGTTTTACCTATTCTTCTGTATTTCTCATTTATGGCATACTTTATGATTTCCATTATGGGTAAACGCGATAATTTCATTTTAGGAAGTGGGGACTACCGCCCCCTCAAAGTGATTTGAATCGTTAATGCCATATGTGGGATGTATAAAGGATGGAGTAAATGGTATTATACACTATATTATACTGGAATTATATTATACATTTATATCATTATGATTTCATTCCATTAAATACAAAATAGAAATGAAAGTAGCGTTCATGCGTATGTACGTCTTACCGTCTCCATGAATGGTGCATTTCATTTCTTACCTCTAAATGTTACCTAATATTATAAATGAATTTATATACTGGATATATATGATATATATGACATCTAAATCATGAATATAATTCTGGAGATAATGGATATTCTACCACATAAACAAATTGTAATTATAAGAAGTTTATTGTTGACTCAAGTACCAAAGATCGACAAAACGACCGTTATTAACTTAAATAATTACATAATGTTCATATAATTGTAATAAGTGATATAAAAAGGATAATGAAATTTAAAATGGTTCTTAATAAGGTATATATTAACTCTAGTTTATTATTCAGGAGGTTAAAGAACGGTTGAGTCAAGTCAGACACGAGGTAAGGGAACTTCTTAACCCAATTTCTATTCTTTGGGTTAATCTCCTACTTTCAAATTATGTCATGATATTATTATGTCCTATCTTGTATTTGTACTTTCTTTATGTGTACTTATAGTGAATACACATAATAGATCTATTTTATTTCAAAATTGTTCTTGGTAAGGGAACTTCTTAACCCAATTTCCATTATTTGGGTTAATCTCCTACTTTTAAATTATGTCATTATATTATTATGTCTTATCTTGTATTCGTATTCTCCTTATGTGTACCGATAGTGAATAAACATAATAGGTCTATTTTATTTAAAAAATAATTTTTTAAGGGACTTCGTCTCAATCACCATTCATTAAGGCATATTTTGTTTTATACACAAATTTCATTTAAAAGGTGTATAAACCCCTTTGAATTCTATGATTATTAAAAAAGTTTTATTTTATAATTATGTGATTTCTAAATGATTTAAAAAAAGAGATATTTATCTCGAATATATGAAAATCCAGTACAAATGTATACGTATTTAAAGCAAGCTTAAAAATGTTTTCAGAAAACCCGACTCTCGAGTGTGGTAGACAGGAAGGGATTGGGAGTGGACCCATCATGGCCTGTAATTAGTCGAGTAGTCTCAGAATTAGTTATTTTGTTTTCAGAAGCTTGCATAATGTTTTCAAAAAAACACTGGAGTATATTTTAGCATTTTTAAATGTAAGTATCTTCTAAAAAAATTACATCGGTAGGTCTCATGAGACAACTAGACATGGAAATGTCCGAGGCCCTTTCCCAATTTGATTTATTGTTTTGGCCGCGGCCTTAATCATTTTAGACGTCTTGGACGAGTCCTTTCCAAAATGTTTCAGAATGTCTGGCATTATACATTCCCTCATTATGAAAGTGGTTATTGATATTGCATGTGATTATTCGACCAGTAGAATATCCATGTGAAGAGGTGAATGGCATTATCTCATTTTACTTTTGCCATATTATGTTGATGTTCAAGTTTAAAAGGCTTTTGTTTTAGTTATACGTTGCCTTAAATTTTTTATGTTTATTTATGAAAGCTTCCGCAATATTGTTATCCTTACTGAGCATCTGAGCTCACCCCTTTCAATGTTTTAATATTTTCCAGGATGTGAAGAAGTATTTTAGGAATGACCTGCAGGGATAGTCAGAAGAGGATATGAGTGTGGACTATGAAGACTTTGTTATTAGTTTTTCACTTTATGATGTAATGTAAGACTTATGAATGTATCTAGTGTTTCCAAGGCTACTAAACTAATCTTTCATTCGAGACTTGAACTTTTGTGATCATGCCAATGTTACGAAGTAATGCACCGGCTCTAGGTAGCTGGGGTCGGGGCGTTACAACTTATTATCGACATAAGGGGAGGAGATCGGACCACATTAACACAGACGATCCTCCTCCCCTTTAATTTGTTGATCCTTGTGGAACTTGTGCCGAAGGCGGCGTGGTTTCGTAGCACCACGCGGGAAATAAAAGTGACCATGGCTGGAGCGGGACACGGTGGAGGTGCAGAGTGCTGTCGTGCCGCCCTGGTGAGACGAAAGGAAACCGCGGCCAGGAGCGGGCCGTGGTGGAGGGGCGCGGCCCCGGCATGCTGTGCCAGAACACCAAGGGGCCATGGCCAGGGCGGGCCATGGTGGAGGGGCACGGTGCAGTCACACCGCCCCGATTGGACAGAAGTCGCGACCTATGGTTGCGGCTGGCCGAGCCGGCCCCGGCGCCACCTGGTGGCGAGACCCCTCAGGTCCTGCGGATTGCACAATTCCGGCCATTATGGATGACCCTTCCAGATAATCCGGGGGTTCATACCCCCGGCCAGCACAAGTGGTGGCACCCCACATTGTGCCCTGCTCGGCCAGAAACCGAGCCGCCCATGCCGGGCCGTACCGCCCACGCCAGGCCGGCCGCCCGCACCGGGCCGGGCCACAGGCGTCGGGCCGAGCCGCACCGGTGAGGTCGTGCCACGCCAGCTAGGCCAGGCCAGGCCCAAATGGGCCAGACCTGGACCCAGGTTTTGTCGACCTGGTTCGGCCTGACCCAGGGGGTATCGGGCCGGGTCGGACCGGGCCCGAACCCCCTATTTTTCGAACAGATCAGTTCAAATGCACATAACATGGGCTACATACCTCTGATTCACACACCATCAGCTGCGTGGAAATCCTTGGATCGAGACGGTTGTTTCGGTGTATTACACTCAAGGTTTTGGTGAACATTGGGAATGTATGGGTTGGCTCGAACATGAAACCAATCAGTCCCTTGGAGCGGAAACACTTAAAACTCGAGCTCCGGACGTCCGATTGATGTGTTGTCGACTTTGTTGGTTTCCTCATAGTGAGACGGTTCTTTTGGCTTAATTATCTTGAGTCTTGGACATAGTTGGAGTTCGGTCGGGTTGGTTTATCTTAAAAACCAACCGGGCCCCTGAGACAAAAAAGCCAATAACTCTCATACTGGGCGTCCGATTGACGCGATGTCTGTCACGTTGAGTTCTTATTGACGAGACGGAACTTTTGGATACATAAACTCCGAACTTCATGCAAGTTTATGTGTCGAACCCCTTGGCTCATGGAACGGACCCTCCCAGAATCGAGCATGCTATGTGCAGGAACCCAAGAGCTGGCAGCGAAAGCGACGACGATGACTTCCGTACTAGTATCCTCAGTGGGTTCGATGAGGACGACTTCCATACTAGGATCATCAGTTTGTTCGACAGGGATGACTTCCGTACTAGGATCCTCAATGGGTTCAATGGGGACGACCTCCGTACTAGGATCCTCAGTGGGTTCGATGAGGATGACTACCGTACAAGGATCCTCTGTGGGTTTGGCGAGGGCGACTACCGTACTAGTATCCTCTGTGGGATCGACGAGGACATATAACATACTAGGATCCTTCGTGGGTTCGACGATGATGACTACCATGCTGGGATCCTCTGTGGGTTCTACGAAGATGACTTCTGCACTTGGATCATCTGTGGGTTTAGCTGCGAATTCGACTGTAATTGGATCCTCCGTGGGTTCAGCAGTGATGACTACTATATTTGGATCCTCCATGGGTTTGGTAGTGACGACATCTATACTAGGATACTACGTGGGTTCAGTAGGGGAGATGATTCAGAGGCTACATCTAATCAACTCCACCCCTCTTCATGAGTAGTATACCTGTGTGAGCTGAGTCTTGACTTTCAATCAATACCTTCGCTATGATCGACTTATTGTCCTGTGTGGAATGAGTTGTGCTTTCCTGTGTGGACAGGGATATGTTTTTCCCGTGTGGAATGGGTTGTACTTGGGCACGAGAGTTGGAGCCAAACTGGGTTTTATGAATTAGGTATATGTATGGGAATACACCTATGTTGGTTTTATTGTTATCTCATGATTATATCATTCCGTTGTGGTTTATCCTTCGTGGATTCTGATAGACCTACGAGGGTCTCGGGGTCTATACTTTGTATCGTATACTCACCCCTGAACGATCTATGCCCGCACTACATTGTGTTGGATGCAGACGACGAACACTGCTGATCGAGGTGGAGGCTCGTGGAGCAGGACGGTGCCTGGAGGAGGATCGCTGGACGGGACGTACACGGAGTGGACAGCCGGACCCGAGGAGCTGAGGAGACTATTTGTACCCACCCATCAGGATGGAATTCCCCTGGATGGCTCGGTGTTGCTTCTTTACTGTTCTGTTGTTTTACTTCCTCTTCAGTTGTACATTACATTCAGTTGGGTTAGTATTCTAGCCCATTTAATTTCCAGCACTTACTTTTGTACTCAGTTCACTTAGTGTTTACCTCAGCTTGCGTACTCTGTGGTGTTTTTTTTCATTATAAAGTCAATGCCTTCCCTTATATCAGGATTTACTCCTTTGGTGATAGTCGCCAGCCCTTGGCCTATAGAAGGCGTGCTCGGGGTAGTCACGACACTGGCCCCGAGGACGGGTCGTGAGTAATTGGTATCAGATGAGTCAGTTCTATCACAGATATCAGGACTCTGATAATTTCTTCTGTCTGAAGCAATAGTGATAAGGGTATTGGGTGTGGTTATCAGTCCAAGGAGTCCAGTGTTTGTGCGGCGGCCGACCTCTCCATACACCAGGACCCTGACTTCTGATTTCCGACTTAGTGCACGAAAAAATTGATTACATGTGTGTTTTAAAGGTTTTCTTTGTGATTACATTGTGTTAGAACACCAGGTATACTGTATTAACCGTCGTGCGCCTATTTTTTTCAATATGGCCCAACAACGGCAGCTAGCTAGGGTTCCTAGTTACGTGCGAGATGGCATCCCACCGAGCGACGAGGTCTCAGAGCAGGGCCCCATTACAGTGGAGGCACCGATGGTACCTCTACTCACTGAGCCACTGATGCCACCAGCCCTAGCAGCTGAGAGTGAACGACGCCTGAGTGCACTGCACAAGTTTCAGCGTTAGAGGCTACCCAGGTTCTATATAGAGACGGACCCTCAGGTAGCCGATGATTGGTTTTAGGCTATCGTTCAAGTCTTCAGATTATTAGGGACACCAGCTGACCTCATGGTGATTCTTGAGGCGAGTCTCCTGCATGCAGTAGCAGGTAGATGGTAAAGCTTGATGCTCCAGGTGCACGACGAGGCATCACTTCTTTGGACGGACTACAAGATCCTCTTCCGCTCATACTTTGTTCCAGCCACCCTCTGTGCGGTGTGCATTCAGGAGTTACTGCAGCTGAGGCAGGGTAGCATGACGGTAGCCCAGTACTCGGCGAGATTTACCAACCTCTCACGCAACTCCACGTACATGGTACGAGACACATTCTTCTGGGACCGGAAAGTCGAGCTGGGACTGAGTCAAGATATCAAGGCCTCTATGATCTCCCTCAACTTCCCGATGAAGGCGGGAGTGCTGGAGAGATCCCATCTAGTGGAGAGTTTTGTCGATGAGCAGTCACTAGTGGCGATACCCTCAGCAGGATGTCCCGTGGTGGAGTCTTCTACAGCTGGCAGTAGATAGTTGACGGAGAGGTCCAAGAAGGCCAGACCATCAGATTAGAAATCTCAGGATGAGTTTCGGTAGTCTGAAGCACACGAAATAGAGCCATACATATGAGAAGCAGTCAGTGCTATGCATGCGGTGGGCTAGGTCACATGACTTGAGACTGCCCGACCCACCCTGAAGATGAGCAGCAGGCAGTAGAGGGACCTCCCAGGTAGAGGTTCGACCGTGGTGGTCCGCCGGGTGTAGGAGAACGTGGCGGGGGAGCCGGCCAAGCAGTAGGTGGTTGAAGACATTTCGAGGCCCTACAACCACCACCACCAAGAATTCCACCCCGACCGCATGGAACGGGTTGACAGGGGGGAGCTCAGCTTCAGGCAGCTGAGGCCTATGACCATGGAGCTCTAGGAGCAGATGGACAGGCGCAGGACTAGCTCTAGACATGGAGACTTTTATTCATGAAGCTTCTATCTTGGTTGATGTTTTGTTTGTGGATGCTTTGTGTCTTTGTACCTTGAGCTGCAATAATAAAAGTCACTTGTTCTTATGACATTTTATTCCATGTCCTTTTTATTATGTTGATACTAAGAGGTTCCGGTTAAAACTGTTGACTTGACCCTCACTTCTGAGTTTCCTACTGGTGGAGACCTAGTGACCACACACTACTGGCGACAGTGTGACTCGACCCTTGGAGGCGAGAGTAATTGTTGGATCTCTTGGTAGTAGAATCGTGGCCTTACGATGTCGACCATGGCATGAAATAGTACCGTTCATGTCAGGATTGAATGTATTAGCAAATAATGTGGTTCATCCAGGTGATGAGACCAGATTTCTCTTTTCGGTACAGGAGGAATCTTAACAACTCTTGTAGATCGTAGACAATGAAGGGTGGAGATGAGTTCTTACAAATGGTTAGTCTCAGCCGTAGTTCGTCGAGAAAACAGTTACGATTCTCACCAAATTCAATAATCTCAAGTGTATCTTCTCTCAGAAGGACATGATCCTGAGATAGCGGTGATGGGTTGAGTTCCTCCAGGACTATGACCTCGACACAGTTTATACTCATATGAAGGGGAATGTTGTAGCAGATTCTCATAGTAGGATATCGGGCATTTAGTTGTAATGAGTGGCAAGACAACAGTTGACCGCATTTCAGATTTCCTTTTTGGATAGTGTTGAAGTTAGTAGGTGTAGAATCGAAGAGGGTTCAGGCTGCGACGGAGAAATTGCAGATCGTCCAAGAGAAGATGAAGACTGCACAGAGTATACTATTTCCTATGCTGATAGGAGATGGAGACCACTGTAGATCGAGGGTGGCGACCATGCCTTCTTATGGGTCTCACCCCGACGGGGTCTAACGAGATTTGGCCGAGGTAGCAAGTTATCTCCGCACATCATCGAACCATTTATGGTTCTCAACAGGAATGGCGAGGTGGCTTATCGCCTGACTCTACCACCTCAGTTTCATAGGGTGCACAACGTCTCCCACATATCTCAAATGAGGAGATACGTTCACGACCCAATGCATATCATCGATCATGGGGAGCAGGACATCGATGATGGGGCTATATTTGCGGAGGCTCCAGTGGAGATAGAGGATCGATTGGAGTGGGTCCTATGTGGACGGTCGATTCCTTTAATGCGTATCAGGTGGCAGCACAGGAACCTCCAGGAGAGCACATGGGAGAGGGAGGCGCAGATGTGTGCACATTACCTTCATTTGTTTCCAAAATTTGTGATGCTTCTTTACGGGGATGTAAATCCTTGAGGTGGGAGTAATGTAAAGACCCGTAAATATCAGGGAAATTTTTTACTTAATTTTTTTGGGGTTTTACGAGTACAGAGTTTCTGAAATCACCTGATTCCAAGGTCCAGTGTGCCCGGAATCAGTTTCCTACTTTTATCTCGGGTTCGTTCAGTGAATGAACGAGCAAGTTTTTCTATCTTTTGAACCAGTGCTAGGAATCAAAATATGAGGGAACCGATGAAACCACAGCACCGGTAATTTCTTAAGAAGACCTTTACTGGAGGTGAATTTTCTCTGGAAGAGTTGTAAAAAATTATAGGATTAAATGAGAAGAAAATAAAATTTTGGTACAATTTTATTTTCTACTTCTAAGTGGTTTAATCCAATGTGTGGGAGTTGGGGTGGGACCCAATAAATCATATCTCCTCTTTTTAGGATATTTGTGAGGTTGGGCCCAAACGAGCCTTATCCCTTCATATTCCTTTAACTCCCCTTAAATATATGTAACTCTTATCTCTCTCTCTCTCTCCCTCATTAATCTTGCCAACTTAACACCCCATTTAATTTGACAACTCAAGCTCATTTTATTAAATGGTTTTGTTTTTGAATTTTGAATTTTTGAAAAGGCATCGAAGCCATAATAATATAAGGGGGAGGCCTTATTTTATTAGGTTTTCTAGTTGTGTAAGGATTTTGGTGAGGGAGAGATCTTGTCCCTTGGAAGAACATCATCTTCTTCGGTGAAGAACGTCCCCACTTCAATGAACAACGCTTTTCCTCCGAGGGAGAGCATCGACTCGGTGACTCGGTTTCTTCCGTAATCTTATTACTCCATGACCAAGGAGGAGGCACCGATGTGGAAACTCTCCATTGACACCGCCTTATAGTCTTCTCTCCGTGACAAATGAAGGGAGACGCCGCTACCTCCTCGGACGTTCTCCATCGACGTATACGGAGCTTCACCCCGCAACGCCGTTTCCTGCAATGATCATCGTTCGAAAACTTGTGTCGAGGTAGGGGTTATTTTACATTCATGATTAATTTAATGTTCTTCATTAAATAAAATGGCTGCTTGTTATCGACATAACGGGAGGAGATCGGACCGCACAAATACGGTCGATCATCCTCCCCTTTAATTTGTTGATCCTTGTTGAACATGCGGTGAAGGCGGTGCGGTGCCGTAGCACCGCGCGGGAACAAAAATGGACCATGGTCGGAGCAGGCCGCAGTGGAGGTGTTCGGCGCCGTCGTGCCGCGCTGGGGAGACCAAAGGAAGTGGATTCCAGGAGCGGGCCACGATGGAGGGGCGCAGCGCCATCGCGCGACGCCGGATCACCAACGGGCCGCAGTTAGGGAAGGCCGCACCATCATCGCTCCGCGCCGTTCGGGGAGAAGCCATGGCCTAAGGCCGCGCCAGATTCTCAAAGGGGCGGTCGGCCAAGCTGCATGCCGGCGCCAACTGGACGCGTGACCCCTCGGGTCCCACGGATTGCACAAGGCCGAATTTAATGTCTGGCCGTTCTAGAAATGTCTGGTGTTGAAACCCTCGGCCAGCACATGGGGTGGCGCCCCCCTTTGCACCCCGCTCGGCCAACGTCGAGCCGCTCGCCATAGGCCGGACCGCCCACGCCGGGCCGAGGCATTAGCGCCGAGCGGCGTCACGCTGGCCGGGCAGGGCCGTACCAGCCAGGCCGGGTTGCACCCAAATAGCCCAGACCCAGACTCGGGTTGGGTTGCCCGGTTTGGGCCGACCCAGGGTGTATCGGTTCGGGTCGGACCGGGCCCGAACCCCCTATTTTTCAGACAGATCTGTTCAAATGCTTATAACATGGGCTACGGTCCACCGATTCATGAACCATCAGTTGTGTGGAAATCCTTGGATCGAGACTGTCATTTCAAATTATTACACTCAAGTTTTTGGTGAACTTTGGGTATGGCCGGGTTGGTTCGAACACGAAACCAACAGGGCCCTTGGAGCATAAACACTTATAACTCGAGCTCCGGACGTACGATTGACGTGTCTTCGACTTTGTGGGTTTCCTCTTACTGATATGGTTCTTTTGGATTACTCCGCTTGATGTTTGGACAAAGCTGGAGTACGGTCGGATTGGTTTATCTTAAAAAAAACCGAGCCCCAAGGACAAAAAAGGCAATAACTCTCAGACTGGCCGTCCGATTGACGCGCCGTCTATTGCATTGAGTTCATATTGACGAGACGGAACATTGGGATACATCAACTGCAGAATTCGTGTTATTTGATGTATCGAACCACTTGGCTCGTGGAACGGACCATCCGAAATCGAGCATGCTGTGTGTGGGAACCCTAGAGCTGGTTGCGATTACGACGACGATGACTTCCGTACTAGGATCCTTAGTGGGTTCGATGAGGACGACTTCCATACTAGGATCCTCAGTGGGTTTGACGAGGAATACTTTTGTACTAGGATCGTCAGTGGGTTCGATGAGGAAGACTTCAGTACTAGGATCCTCAGTTGGTTTGACGATGAAGACTATCGTACTAGGCTCCACAGTGGGATTGACAAGGTTGACTATCGTAATAGGATCCTCCGTGGGTTGGACGATGGCGTCTACTATACAAGGATCCTCCATGGGATCGACGGTGAAGAATACTGTGCTGGGATCCTCTACGGGTTCGATGACGATGAATTCTGCACTATGATCCTCTGTGGGTTCAGATGTGACGTCGACTGTACTAGGATCCTTCGGGGGTTCGGCAGCGATGACTAATATACTTTAATCCTCCGTGGGTTCGGCAGTGAAGACTTCTGTACTAGGATTCTACGTGGGTTCGTAAGGGGAGATGATTCAGAGGATACATATAATCAACTGCACCCCTCTTCATGAGTAGTATACTTGTGTGAGCTGAGTCTTGACTTTCAATGAATACCATCGGTATGATTGACATATTGTCCTGTGAGGAATGAGTTGTGCTTTCCTGTGTGGATTGTACTGTGTTTTTCTCATGTGTACTTGGTTATACTTGGGCTCGAGAGTTGGAGCCGAACTGGGTTTTATGACTTAGTAATATGTATGGGTATATACCTACGTATGGTTTATTGTTATCTCATGATTATATATTTCCTTTTTGGTTTATCCTTCATGGATTCTGGGAGACCAACAGGGGTCTCGGGGTCTCTACAGAGTGACGTATACTCACCCCAGCACAAGCTATGCCTGCACTATGTTGTGTTGGATGCAGACGACGGACAACATTGTTCGAGGTGGAGGCTCATGGAGCTGGATGATACCTGGAGGAGGATCACTGTACGAGATGTACATGGAGCGGACGGCCAGACCCGAGGAGATGAGGAGACTATCTGTACCCACCCTTCATGTGGGAATTCCAGTGGATGGCTTGGTGTTGCTGCTTTACTTTTATGTTGTTGTACTTCCTTTTTAGTTGTACTTTACTTTCAGTTGGGTTTGTATTCTGGCCCATTTACTTTCCAGCACTTACTTTTATACTCAGATTACTTTGTGTTTTCTTCAGATTGCATACTCGGTGGTGTTTGTTTTCATTATAAAGGCAATGCCTTCCCTTTTATCAGGATTTACGCCTTTGGTGCTAGTCGCTAGCCCCTGGCCTATGGAAGGCGGGATTGGGGTGGTCACAACACGGGCCTCGAGGATGGGTAGTGACATAGTTTGTGATTAAATCTCTGTATGTCTACACAACCATGCCTAACCATAACTAGTACGATAATATGTTTATAAAATAAGATAAAAACATGTGTATTAAAAAATTAATTAACAAAATTAAATATTCAAACAGATTCACAATCATGATGGAATATCTCTTAGCATGTAACACAACCATGATAACATATCAATATGTCCATGTAACAAACATTGATTCTATGCTAGTATGTCTCTCATCATATATTACAACCATTCCAACCATACCCATAAATCTATGAAAAAATCACACAAATATGGTCTTCAACTATAATATAATCATTTCAGTACATGTAACAAGGTATAGCGATCTACATAATAATTTTATAATGTTTGACTAGGCATAGCCCACTATATATGAAATTTAGGATGTGTAACATGGAATAGATTACATTATAGGCATTAAATTAAGTGTTATTGGGTGTATTCTTCTATATTATAATTTCGCAATGTTTTACTAGGAATTTACCTCTATATAAAAATTTCATCACATGTCACTGGGTGTATCCTTCTATATAACTATTTTAGCATGTTTTAGTGTATCACATCAAAATCCACAATGGAAAATTCTGATAATTACCATTTATCCATGAATAATGAATTAATTTATATCCTAAATAATCCTAAACATTTGAATTAATAATACATACCCGGGAACATTTATCAAAAAATTTCATAATGTATCATGAAATTTAAATAACACTTTGAGACATTATGAAATTCAGTTATAATATAATTTTTTTCTCACCTAACGGGTAGCTAAAAATTTAGGACACATAAAAAATTAAATCAAAAGGGATCTGGACAATATTTAAATCCATATTTCAAAATATATCAATTAATAAACAAATTATTGTGTAAAATAGGTCTGTACAATCACAGATGTTAGATGTATGAAATTAAATAGACCATTTGGTTTGGTTTAGACTCCATGTCATTAACTAGAGATTAAAAAACACATCCAACAGGTAAATTCAACAAGGATTTTGGTGGAGTAGACAGAAAGGAGTACCTAAATCAACCTAGCTCTATTTTTAAGAAAAATTGTTCTAAATATTACATTTGACTAATTTATAAAACCTGATGAGAAGGGGATAACCAAATCCGAATACTTTGTAGGGATCCATTTCACAAACAAAATGTATGGAATGGACCAGGATCACCTAGAATATGTCCCTGGTTGGGAGGATAAAGGATACAAGATGGAAAAAAATAAAATGACCAACACTGCCACCATTACACTAATGCTCACGATAAATACATTTCTTGTAATCCATATACATATCATATATTTATTTCAAATTAGATAAGAGAAAAAAACTAATTTCCTCAATTTGTATTTTACCCTAAATTTATTTTACTCAACATGAATGGTTTAAATGGCATGACACCACTTCACACACTGTACATTTCACAACATTTATCTTGAGGCAGTTACATGTTGTGTAACATGTACAAAACCTAAAAATGTTCTGCAGAGTAGTCTTATTTTATAATATACAAAAGAACCCGAACCAACTCTAAGGGCATTTAAAATAGAGAAACCCCACAAAACCCCATTTAATATTTTTATATATGGACTCCATTAATTTAAAAAATCAAACATTTATGGTCATTAATCCATTTTATGAAACAATGTAACATCATCTCCAACCAATAATTGACTTCCAAGGCATAAAAGATGAATACAAATGAAATTAATTTAATGATAAATCATAAATTGGCACATACATTAGAAAAGGATTAAATAAAACTCTTACCTAGGATCCCATATCAGTTTTAAAAAATAAGACCACCTTTAAAACTAACACAAATATGTTAATATTATATTTTTCATAATTATTCATATAGAATAACCTATATATATATCATTCATGACCATTTATTTTGAATATATTATTTATTTATAACTTATTTTTACCGTTATGATTTCATAAAAATTTCGGTTTCAAGCAAGATATTTTTTGTCAAATTTTGTATCAATTATTAAATATCATGTTTAAGATTACTATATCATATAACGTATATTAATATATAACATATTTTAATTTTTAATTCCCTTATGTCACTATATATGTACATCTATTATTTTATTTGAAAATAGAGTCATTGGCATCTTATTTTGGTAATTTATTTGATCGAAGATGATAATTTCAAACTATGTTATTTAAAAATTTTATCCATCCCATAACCATTAAAAATAATAATAAATTTAATATTTAATTTTAATAATATTAGTATTTATCATCATATTTTCTTCTAGGATTTTTTTTAATAACATAGTTATTGTAACTGTTTAAATTAAACAATCCAGAACATGCGATAACATGATGTGTGTACATGGTTATGAAAGTTTAAAATGTCAAAATAATAGATTAATAATGATACATTTTTAATTTTCATTGGGTAGAGAATCATAATTTATAATATTTGGATAAATAATAAAAATTAAGATGGAAACAAATGATACCTCATGAAGATGGTAGTCTGCACTATTCATGAATATTGTTTTAATTTCCTGAACAAGTAGAATGAATGATGGATGATTATAATTTTACTCTTCATAAAAAATATAATAATATATACATCACATTTTTTTCATTTTTATGGATATACATTATGATGAGAGGTATTGGTGAATAATAAAATATGTCACTTTGTGTAGGTGGTATATTACACAATGAACGATTAACATTGTCTAGATTTTCTATGTTGATCAGTTTGAATAAATAAAGGTTGTTTGATTAATATAAAAATACATAAATATAATAATTACAAATAATTGATTATATTACCATTGTTATTATATTTTTTGAATAGTATGATTATAAACAAAAGGCATGGAGTAAGTAATACATACATTGAGTGCTAAAAATCCTAATGAGGAACTCTATAGAAGTGGGAGACATTGGATAACTTGTAGTGAAAATATTCTTGATAGAGGAAGAATAATTATAGGAGAGAAATATTAGGATAGTCTTTAAGGACATTTCAAATCGGATGTTTAACTTTGATAGAATGGAAGTGATTAAATTTTTTAATTGAATATAATGACACATTTTTTAATATGATTTAATTTCAATGAAATCATTACACTATTTAGGTGTTCATTACCATAATTTTTCAAAAAAATGATTTTTTGGGTGAGATAACAACAATAATTCTTCAACAAAATTATTTTACCCTTATATAAAACATGTCTGATTTCCTTAATTCTTTGATGTTTATTTTTAAATTTGTTTATACATAAGTAACTATGTTTTAAAAATGTAATTTACATTTTTATAAAAATATAAATTAGCCAAAAATGTATATTGGGATGTATAGAAAATAATTGTACATCTATTTATCAAAATAATTATCAAAATATTCGAATATTCATTTCAAAATTAAAATTGATAATGTGGCAAAAGATATTAGTTTGAAAAAATTAATATCTCATTCTTGTGGTTATCCTAACCTTATTTGTGTTGGTTAAAATTTTAATATGTGTTAAAGTTTTTATATATTTCTTTAAATTCATATAAATTCCATTATATATGATTTTTTATTTTATTTAGTTAATGAAAATTATAAAATATTTATTGAATAATGCATTAAAAATAATAAATTCAACTATAAAGTTATAATTAAATTTACACCTATAAATATAGTTTTTATATTGAAATTGAAAATGAAATTTTTAACTAATATTACATGTTTTTATATGAATATTAAATCTAGTTTTTTAAATTTATCTTATATTAGAGATAAAATCAAAATTTAAATATAAGCTTATAAGAGTCGTTTTTGTGTGAAAATTTACATGAATTTCTAAAAATAAAAATAATTAATTTTTAAATTTGATATAGTATTTTGAATTATTTTAATAACAAATTAAATAAAAATATATTATAGAATAGTTTTTTATAAAAAAATATGTCATTCGTCTTATATTATAATGTCATAAAAGTATTGGTTTCTTGAAATATCGAGATTTTAATTTTTCTAAAAAATATATTTATAAAAATCAAAAATACCAAACCAATGAAGTTGTAGAAATAATTAATCATTAAATAAATTTAATATTATAAAAATATAACATTAAAGTTTCTATATTTATATTTCGATTAACCTATAATATATTGTGAATAAATATTTTTTCCATAGAATGACTTTTTAAAGGTAAAATTGTTCCTAAATATTGTTTGCAGTCATTTATAATGGATTTCATTATTCTCACCTCTCATTGGTTTAATTTTTATATTTTTCCTATATAATATATCACATGTAATGTTATTTTATAGTTTTAGGTAAAAATTGTATCGAACATAATAATAATTTAGTGAAGAAGGTCTATTCCAAAATCTCAATGTGATACATTCCCTATAAAAAAGAAATTTCCCTGTAAAATTTTAAATATCACATATTAATAGAATTGCATTAGAGAATTTAAGGAGAATCATGGATAAAAATATATATTCTATGAAATTAAAATATTTTCATCCTTAAAAATACTTGGTACCATATTTTTTCTATCATTATAGATAAATATCAATATTTTCCAATGATTAATCACAAATATTCCAAAATAGAAAATCATTTTGCGATTCAATGGAAATTACATCCATGAATTTTCATTCAATATCCTCTTTATAGAGTATAATATAACTAAATTTACTATAATAGTTTCAATTATAACATGATAAAATGATCATATCAAAATATCTTTACAACCCATTGAAAGTATCTTGATTGAAAAAATCATTTCGTCATATGACACATTCTTTTAAAATATGTCACAGGTGGTTCATCTTGTAATTTTTTTCAACCATAGTTACATTAACATTTCATATCTTATACATCATAAAATATTATCTTAATTTATTTAGGAAAAATATCGATCATAATTATTCGTAATGAGCATATAATAAACCAAATTATATCCCATGGGTGTTTTTTCCATTGTGTGTAGTCTTTGGCCCACTAATCAAGCACTACAGTGAAGAATGAGTTGATACTCAACCATCATTTTTATATTATTTCCAAAGGTGATTCTATAATAAAATTTCATCAACATTATAGTATCCAGATAAGGAATTAATTGTTAATAAAACTATAGAATATCCACTCTTCAAAAATATCCATATGTTCTCCTACACATAGACATGTCCCTTAGACTTATCATTATGGTTTTCAAAAACATTATCTTATCAAAATAGAAAATCCACATAAAACATTCCATATTAACCCAATGAACCAAATGGGTTTTATATACCTTTTAAATTACGATCGTCACTAACATATCAAAAATATTTATATTTATATCTCTCAAATTTTCTAAAATATAATAATCATAATCTCTAACATTATGTGAACCCTACTCTGATACCAACTGTAGTTCACCATAATTGATACCATCACAATTAAATATGTTAAAAAATATTTCATTACAAGAAAATCCAATCTATTTTGGGATTATAGATTTATTGAATTATGTAAAATATTATTATAAGAAAAAACATTTCCTTTTCAAAAAATCAACTTTTTGAAAAATATAATAAATTATAAAGTACATAAAATGTCCTTAGCATCTATAAAAAATTATACACATATGGTATTCTGGTAGACATAAAATATATAATACATAAACTAATAACCATTGAATTGTAAAAAAATAGATAAATTGTAATCATGTATTACCAGAATTTGAAAATATAAGAATTAATAATAAATGGCAATAAGTGATCATAATTTGAGTATATTGGTATAATAATAAAATAGAAGAATGTATTACACAATATAAAATACAAAAAATAATAATTCAACAAGGTATGATTTTACATTTAAACATATATTTGAACAACTGAATATTATAGAAACAATTAATGTTAAGAAACAATGACACAACCATAAGCATAAGGAAACATCATCATTATGTATAAAAAATTAACCCATTTTTATAAGACTACATTATTGTGCACATTTATACATCACGTTTTCAATATTCACATTTACAACCATGATTGTGAAAAATTAAATTGTTCCTAATTATACGTTATTCATGAGATATAAAAAATTAATCAATTCATTATACAGACAAATAGAACCCCTCCCATTATAGTACATACATATGGTTTTCACTTCCATAAATTTGACTCTTCATATCATAAAGATTCAATGGATATAAAATTGAGTTCATACACAAATAAATATTTATAACATTAGATTTAATTCATATATCCATCATTAATCATATCTTGGTAATCCCATTCAAAGTATATGGGTATCCAATTCCATCATGAAAAATTATTGACAAATAATATTCTATGACGATAATAATGATTTGGATTTTAAAACATAGACTTAATCAATATAAAAATAAGATAATAAATTAATTAATCATTTTATTTATGAATTAATTATGTACATAATCAAATAACTAAAAAAATAATTGACTACTCCCATAGAAAACGATTTGGAATTAGAAATTGTTTACAAATAATTCAATTACATTGCAAGAAAAATTAAATGATGAATCATTTAAATAATATAAATGAATATTTAATAATTTATCTAGGAAAAAATGAAAGTTTTATCAAAATTGTAATATATTATATCAATAATAATATATGTTAATGGATAGTACATTAGATGGGTAAAACATTTTATGTGTTTTATGAAAAATCTATTTGAAAATAATAAATATCGTTGATATATTGAATTAATTTTAAATATAATATTTTCTAAAACTACATGTATAATAATTAATTTTAGAACTAATGAAATCAAAGTGGTAGTGTGTCTTATTAATAGAAAGTGTTGATAGAGAGAAGGTTTCACATGAAAATTCCAAAGGGGTACTTTTATGAAAAAAAATGACACATGTTAAAAATATAAAACTCTTTTATATTTAAAAAAAATTAATGTAAATTCATGTAATTAAAATTTATTTTTTTTATATTCTCAAAATTAAATCTTTAGATATCAATGAAATGTTTATTTTATGATAAAATATTAATTAAAAATAATTTTTTTTAAGGATTCAAATATACCTATAGGGATGAATGCATCGAATACATCTTTTATAAAAGTAAAAAAAAATAAAATAAATGGTAAAAGCTGAAAAATGAAAAAAAATATGAATAAAATGATTTTTGTTTTGGAATAATTTATTTTAAATTTTCCCAAACAGATTATCAATTGTTAGATATCTCAATTTTAAAATGACAATGGGAAATGAAATATTTCATCATGATTGACATTGAATAAAAAACACTAGAAGGGAAGAAGTTAATGAATCAAGACATCAAATACCTTGAAAGAAATATATTTCAGGATATTATATATCAAATTAGTAGTATGTAAAATATATAAAATTTAATTTGTGAATAATTTGGAATGTTTTCAATGAAATCGGAATTGAGAAAAAACTGTTTCATATAACATAATTATGACATTAGAGAAATTTTAAAATGACATTAATATGATGAATTGTCAAAAAATATATTATAATGTGAAAAAAAGTATTTCTTATGAATAATTAATAAATAAAATGACAATATATTTAGACAAGTTTGTTTTTACCGCAATGGAAAAATTTTCCCTTAGCAAAAACCATAACATAATTTGTTACGTTTGACTCAAAAATTCATTAGTGAAAAAAATGAAAATAAAATAAATTTCATTTATATATATATATATATATATATGAAATTATTGATTTAAAATTACAATAGGCTAATAACTATATTATACAAAATAAAATATGGTGTACAACATAATCATGTCTCATTTAATTTAAATATAAGACATCAAACCATTACCTTCATCCATGATTATTCAAAAGGTATATAACATTCTATAAATCATACATATCAAAATTAATATTCTATTTCAAAACCAAGTTCGTATACAGCAAAAGTTAAATTCATAATTTTTTATTATTTACTATTAATATATTAGTTTGTTTTAGATAATTATTACAATCATGAGATAGTAACATTATTTTTTACACATATACTTTTTGATGTTAATTTCATTACTAAATATTTGATACAAATTTTATCATTTATAAATAATATAATTTAAAAAGTGTTAAAATATTGTCATTTATTCATCTCACATCTCATTTCATTATTCATTTAGTTATTTTGAATGGAAAATGATTTAGTGTTAACCTATTATGGAAATTCTTTCAATCAAAGCTGATATTTTCATAAAAATAATATAATTTAATAAAAAAATTAATATAACTATAATATATGTAAGAAAATAGTTCATCCTTTTAGGTACGGGTTCCAATTACTCTTTTTTCATTTATGTTGTTTTTGAAAAAATATGGAAAAACTATACTAGATTTGGAATTATTAGTGTCCCACGGCCAAATATACGGGTACACACTATGTAATACTATATACAAGCCATGTAGTTTGGTCATGAATGATGGGAATACAATGTGTGAAGTCATGTTATAAAGGAAAAGATGAAAAACGAACTACACACTGTGTAATTTCTAGTACACGTTGTGTAGTCATGTTAGCAGACCCTGGAAAGTAATTCGATGAAATTCATATTCCAAATGAATAGTTAAATGATATACATGCCATGTATATATACTAACACAATGTTTATTTTGTGGTTTTTACATAAAATATGCATTAGCCAATCTTATTGGCAGATTGGAGTAGGCTTTCCTAGGGAACTTGAGAGGAGCATAGGAACATCAACCCCTTAACCATTAATCATTTGAACTCTGAATCAATCATTATTGTTCTCATTTGAACCCAATCATTGAGTTCTCAAAGACTCTTGATCAATTATTTAGGATTTTTTTCACAACAATGTTATTTAATGTCGATTAAATATCCTTATGTCATAGATCTAGATTATTCTATCTTGAATAGGAATTCAATTCTGGATGAGGAGAGCCATAATATATCATGGATGGTGGTATCGTGCTAATTGATAATTTTCAATTTGTTTATATGTGTCATTGTGATGCAAGACCATGTTTCGAGTGTCTCTTTGTTGATATATTTTCCCATGTTAATCACTATGGATGGTTAGGTGATTAGATATATTATTTGAAGCATCTTGAGAAAGCTTGTTTTTATTAAGGGACACCCTGACAGTGTGTTTCCCATAGATAAATGTTTTTGGGCCTTTTGGATTAGGATAAATATGGATGTTCCAATGTTTTCCCAATTGTGGGTTTTTTGAAATTAATTGGTTAAATAATTTATTACTAATGCCAATAGTTTCTAGTTAACCATGCAATAGTGTTAATATATCACGTGTTTCTATATGATGAATTTCTTATGTATCGGGCTAGGACCTGTTGAATTATTTTGCCGGATGAGATTAGCTGTGACTATGGGAAGGAATTTTGTGATTGTGGGCTACAATTTGTGATGCATGTGGGCAAGGAATTTTAATATATGTGCACTTCCTGAGGGAAAGGTTTTAAACTGATGTTTGAATATCTAAATGACTTTTTATGCATCTACCATGATAAATCACAAGATTTGATTCATTAGTTATACTACTAGTTAGATAGCCTCCTGAGGTATATGTGGTGTTGCTTAAATAAGGGACTGACTAGCCAGGACTGGATTCTAAGAATTTTGGATTCTATGTAATTGAATTTCTTAATGAACATGAACGTTATAAATAGAATAAGAAGTGTAGGATTGTTTACTTTTTATTACTTACTATTTTTAATGTCTTCAATATTATGAACCACTACTACATATACTCACAGAAAGATTGTCATAGTCCTTTGGTGGTTGCCTGCTAGTATTTATTTCTCACACCATATTGGTTCTGGTTTTTGGGCCCCAATAGACTACATTAATACATGTGTCGATAGGGTTATGGCTCCTAATATTGGTACTTTATTCATACTAAAGAGCAGGAGCGCATGAGGCCAAGCTATGGCTTGCAATGCTGGTGTGATTCTTTTGGTATTTTTGTATCTTAGTACTGTAATGTACAAGATAGCAGAGTATCCTATTTTTGCTGCATTCTTAGAAAATGTGACATGCAGAATCATTTGATATTATATAACTTTTTGTTTTCTTTACCTTTCATTCTTACATTTACTACAGTTTCATGTTATTTACATCTTTTTCTATTGTTATTATTATTTCCATTGTGTTACACTCTACTAATGATGTAATAATTTCCCCACTATAACACCCTAAGCCCTCACTACTAGTCGACAAACTCTGGTGTTTGGGGAAATGTGCATGAGGCCATGTGGCCAACCTGGTATAGGGAACCTTTTAGAGCATTCAAGATACATGATGTTACAAGGTGTTATCAGAGGGATTAATTTCTAGTTTTATTTAATATTTGGTGACGAAATAAAGGATATAGAATTTTGTAGTTTGATGTTCCCTGGAGAAGGTACCCTATGTTCAATGAAAATTCAAATTTCCTCAAATAAAAAAAATTTCTTTTATATTTTGAGGTAGGGCTTTTGAATTGATTTCACCATTTTGTGATGCACTTAATTTGTCCAATTATTATTGATTTTATTGTGGATATATTTTTTTGCAGCCATGTGATATTAGGGTATTCCATATCATGCATTATATAGAAACTTTTTAGAACCACATTTCATGCATTATGTCATTCCATCAAGGATTCATTAAATAATTTGTGCTTTTATGATAGATAGCGATATATATATATACATGTTGTTGTGATAGTGCATTAATAGATAGGAATGCTATTGTGACTGGTTTATTTGTAAGTTATATAGTTCGAATTAGATGGACTCCAATATTTTATCTCTCAGGTGTATGGGCCCTATTGGATTGTACTTTAGTGGATCATGATTCATTATTTGAAAATAATTGTATTGTGATACATTTTTCATGGGTAAAAAACATTGATTCTTGGGGAGTGTGGGCCCTCTCAGATCGGAATTTGGCATACCATTGGTTGGTTTTCAACATTACATGAATTTTTTGGGAAATCTGGAGATTCTTTCCTAAAAACCCCAGTATAAAAATCATGTAGTTTAGGCTAACATGTCATATTTTTTTCAAATTCAGGGGAGGCGATGGTTTAAGTTCCATGTAGAAATTTCTGTGAACAATGTGTACAAGACATGTAATATATGATATTGTGATGATCTTAGTGAGGGAAAACACAAGTGGGGGTGTTTTGATTAAAATAATTTGTGTACATTCGGTACACCCAGTGTAGCTTTCCAAGGCAGAACCAATGTGGACAAAGCTGTGTGGGAGTACATGCTTGGGAGGTAAGTCCTATATACACACCATGTTCTCATAGAACACTCTGTGTACCTAGGGTTGATACATGCCTAGGATGATGGTAGGACATGACCATGTGACAGTGTAAGGGTATATGCTAGGTATTCCTTATACATGCTTTGTAGTGCTTTTTCCCAAACCATTAAGGGGTTACCTATTTTTTAGGCACTCTTGAATGTAAAAATTGTTGATAATATTGAACTAGACCTTGTAGGGTCCTGCAGTCGTGACGATCACAAGATATACTCCATGAGAGAATCGAAGATCACATTACAGAAATGTTAAGCCATGGGCTACCGATGGATCCTCCTGTTTTGCCAGTTGGGAGACCATATATTATACCAGACACAAGTACAGATGCATTGTTCCATGATTACTTGTGAGGTTCATACAGATCTTTCAGGGAGAATCGTAGGCTGCCACATCTATAGCAGAGCTAATGTGTATATTATATCAGCAACGTCCACCTACATTTTCAGGGTATGGGGGACCATAGGATGAAGAATCATTGTTTTAATTAGTGATGAGTATCTTTGAGCATCTGGAGATGCCTATCGAGAGGAGGTTCAAGATCATGACATATATTTTATGTGATTTTGGCAAGAGATGGTGGGATGTTCTCACTCAAGAAGGGCGTCATCAGTGTATGACATCAGAATATATTCATGAGGCCTTCTATGATTTTTATTTTCCCGAGATGTTGAGTGCCAACTGAACAAATGAGTTCACACACCTAGAGTTTGGAACACTATCAGTTAGGGACTATTCTTCCCGATTTACTGAGATTCAGTGATTCGCACCTATTCTAATTAGTGATGACATATAGGAAATCTTGTCTATTAGAGGATGGTGTTAGGTTTGATATTTGATATCATGTGAATATCTTCATGTTGAATTTGGATTCTCCTATTGTAAATATGGTGCTGACTACTGAGCGCAATATACTGGAAGCAAGTGGTGTGAGCCAGGGCGGTTCGACACTGGTTTCCTATAATGTCTCAACAAGAAAGTGGAAGTGTCATTTGGATTTCACTCATGGTGATAGTAGGAGCTAGAACATTTCTTCAGGTTTCCAGGTGATGTGATACCAGTGAAGAAAGGTTGGGCACTAGAGGCCTCAGTTCCCAAGGGATGCAATGGAGTGAAAATATTGTAAATGGATAGACAATATACAACGCTACTATTGGGAATTCCCTTTAGTGGTGAGTGTGGGGGGTTCTTTACAGACTCCATGTGCAAGAGCAGGGTTAGTAGCATCTCACCTATTTGAATATGGGAATATGTTGGGGGTGTTCTGGAAATGGTGGTGGTTGTGGATGTGGTAGTCATGCCCCACGATCTCAGCCAAAACAGGGAGGGTCATCTCAAGGTAGCCAAGCAGTGTCTCAGGTCTGCGGTGGAAGTCAAAGTTATGTAGTGCAATAGACCAAGAAAGAGCAGGATCCCAGACTTTATACTATTATAGGAACTATCCTAGACACCTATTTTTTATATTCGGCTCTTTTGGACACTAGTTCAACATATATTTTTATATGTATGGCAATTATGGAATTCTTTGGGTTCTATGTTTTTAATTTTTATGATATTATGATACTAGAAATTTTATTTGGGATTAGAACGGAATGTGTGAATTAGTTCAAGGAATCCCCCCTTGAGATTGGTGGGTGTCACTTTCTATGGACCCTCAATGTCTTAGAGATGAAATGATACGATTTATTTATCAGAATGGATAGGTTAGTTCCTTTTCGTGCATTTGTTGATTAATATATGTGTGGGGTGTGCTTTATGTCACCAAAGGATGGAGAGTTTCTACAAAATATTGAATGGGAAGTCCAAGAGGGTAGTGATGGATCCAAACATCTTGGGTTAGGTGGGATAGAAGACCAGATTGCGAGTTTATATCTGGATGACCAGTGAACATATCTAGAAGAAATTTCTTTATTGGTTGATCGTTCTTGGGACGTTTTATTAGAAAAATTATCATTCTTACCTATAACCAGAGAGGTGGAATTCACTATCAAAAAAAAATTGGTTGATGCACCGGTATCCATTCCACCATATAGATAAGATAAAACTGAGTTGAAAGAGCTTAAAAGTTTGGTGGGAGGTCTAGAAGCTAAGTGTATTATCTGACCCATTACATCTTATTGGGGTTTATTGGTCCGTTTCGCAAAAAAGGTGGATGAAAACCTCAGACTATGTGTTGAATATCAGAAAATGAACTGGTTGAAGGTTATAAACCAATATCCCCTTGCACAGATAGATGAACTTGTTGATCAACATCTAGGAGATCGAGTGTTATCAATAATTTAAATAAGATCATGATATCATTAAGTACATGTTAGACTTGTAGACATACCTGATATAGCATTTTTTAGAAGGTATGGCCTATATGAGTACCTAGTTATTCCATTTGGTCTCACAAATGTTTCAGTAGTTTTCAGGTCACTGATGTGCCATGTTTCCCATCCTTACCAAAATTATTTTGTGGTGGATTTCATTGATGATTTCATGGTGTCTTCTCACAATTGACATGACCATGACAAAAATCTTTAGATCATTTTTCATATATTGAGTGAGAATCATTTAAATGAAATGCTTACAAAATTCCACTTTTGGATGGATCAAATTCATTTATGTGGTCTCGTCATCTTAGATACTGGAGTATCTGTGGACCCATATAATGTCAAAGCAGTAGTGACCTGGAGACCTCCTAAGATTGTTTTTGAGGGATGTTGTTTCATTGGGATATCTAGTTACCACAAGAATTTTATACTTGAAATCTCATACTCAGAATCCCTTATGACCAGCTTGAATAAGACTGTGCTGTTGTTTGTGTGGTTACATTCTTGTGACACAAACTTTCATGAGTTGAAGGGATGTTTGACTTCTGTGCTGATACTGGTATTTGCAGAGTTAGGAAAGTGTTAGAATATATACTTTGATGCATTAGGTGTTGAGCTTTGAGCATTGTTTCTACATGGAGGTTGAGTGGTTGTATACATGACTCGATAGTTGAGTCCACATGTGAGGAATTTCCTGATGCATAATCTCCTGTTTTCTACAGTTATTGATTCCTTACACTCTTGGAGAAATTATTTATTGTGAGAGAAATTTGTTATATACGCATACAATAGATGTCTAAAATAATCCTTTAATTGGAATAATTTAAATTAGAGACAACGAAGGTGGGTAGAATACCTTTAGTAATTTGATTTTGATCTTTCCTATACACCCGGAAAAAGGCAATGCAGTAGCTGACACACTGAGAAGGAGGACATAGATATAGGTAGGGCATGAGGCTAGTGATGAGTAAAAGCTTATGTCCTTTTTCTCTGAGATGAATTTAGAATTTCATAATAGTCATGTACCAATGAGTCTTTAATATTTGGTTATTAACTCTAATCTACTGGATAGAGTGAGGATTAGTCAACTATAATATTTTGAAGGCCAACTTCTGTGAGAGATTGTTGTAGTTGAGGACCCTCCTCCTAGATGGAAGATTGGGGACATTAAAATTATGCATATCCATGGATGTGTGTGGTTTCTGGGGGTTATATGGGAGTATCTTATGTGGATGTTTCATGCATCAACATGATCAGAGAATCCCTGTGTCACCAAGATATATTGTTACTTGCACTATCAGTACTGGTAGCATGGAATAAAGCAAGAAGTTTCTAGTTTTTTTTATGAGATGTTCCACTTATTAGCAGGTGAAGGAGGAACATCAGTAGCCCGATGGGTTTTTACAATGGATACCTATTTAGGGGTCGAAATGTGATGATGTTGTGATGGATTTCGTGGTAGGATTTCTGAGGTCACATAGAGGCAACAATACTCCGTGGGTCGTAGTTGACAGCCATATGTGGGATTGTCATTTTATTTGGATCCTGCAGACATTTGATGTTGAGAAGCTATAAAATTTGTATATTTAAGATGTGGTACCAATTACTAGGTCCCCTCTTTCTTTCATTTTAAATATGGAAACCTGATTTACATCTCGTTTCTAGAAGGGTTTTCAGAGGGTGCCAGGTACACAGGTTCTTCTTAGCCCAATATTACACTCTCAAATAAATGGATTGTTTTTGCATAGAAAATAGGTACTGGAGTAGGAATTTCATGATTGTGTCTTAAACATTGTGGGACCCAAGGGGAATCATATTTCCCTAGTAAAATTCACTTACAATAACAGTTTTCTGGTTACTATACATATGGAAACTTATGAGGATATATATGGTAGGCCATGTTGTTCTCCCATGTGCTAGTTAAAGGTAGGTAAGGTAGCCATACTGAGATCACATCTCGTGCAGGATACTTCTGATTACGTCTACTTGTTGCAAATATTGTTAGCTACTATGCAGTATCGAAAAAAATCTTACACCGATCACCAGATATGTCATTTAGAGTATGAGGTTGGGGATCACATTTTCATACGTGTTGTACTGAGGATGGGATAAAAGATAATTAGGTGACAGTGTATGTTTCATCGAGATATGTTAGACTGTTTGAGATTATGGAGAAAGATGGGATGGTTTCCTATCAGTTGTGTTTATCTCAGAGGTACCGAGCAAGGCATGACATCTTCCATGTATCTAAGCTTCTCCACTATTACTCAGACTCGTCTCACATTTTTCTGCCAGAAGAGGTTGAGCTTCAAGTCAATTCTTTATTTGAGCAGTACCTGTTTGATATAGTTGACAAGGGAATGATGATTCTTTAAGGCCAATAAATTCCTCTAGTACATGTGAAATGGAATCATGGAAAAATATAGAATGATACATGGGAGAGGGAGTTCAATTTACAAGATTAATTGCTAGAGTAATTCTCAGATATTCCTTCACTACACTATGAAGCTAAATTCGGGGAAAAATTTATTGAAGGGGGGAGTTTTAAAGAACCTGGTTCTTCCTTTGTGGTATGTGTTCCTTTTAATCATTTTCCTTCAAGTTGTTTTTGAGAAAAAAAAAGTAAAACTAAACAATAACTGGAACCATTACTGTCCCACACCCTGACATAGGGGTACACGTCATGTACTACTACAAACACCATGTGTTGTTTGGCCGTGTATGATGTGAATACAGGGTGTGTAGTCATATCAATACTAAAAAAGGAGAAACTAACTACACACCTTGTACATTCTTGTACACGTCATGTAGTCTTGAAGGAAGGTCTTGGATTGTATGTTAGTGAAATTCAGCCGCTAAATGAACAGTTAAATGATATACACTCCATGTATATGTATGTACACACCATGTATTTTTTGTTTTTTCTTAAAATGGGCATTGGCCTCTCTATTCAGCATATTGGATAGTTGGCTCCCAGGGGGAGCTCATGAGGAATTCTAGAACATTATCCTCATTCAAGTGGATCGTCCAAATGCTGAATCAATCATTGTCGGTCTCAGTTGAACCAAATCAGTGAGTGCTTTTTTACTTTTGACTCAATCTTACTGATTTTTTTTCTCGAATAAGTTATTTATAGTTGATTAAGTATCCCTATTTCGTAGATCTATAACATTTTATCATTAATAGGAATTTGAGGCTAGATGAGGAGAGTTATACAATTTCTTGGTAGGTGGCCTCGTGTTAATTGATAAATGTCATGCTGTTTACATGTGTCATTTTTCCACGCACTGTTTTTTAGGGCGTCTCTTTGTAGAGACTTTGACCCATGATAATGCCCAAGGATGGTTAAGTGATTGGTTGTATAATTTGAATCATTTTGAGACTAATAATTTTGATTAAGGACCACCTCATAGGTGTGTTTCCCTTAGATAACTATTGTTGGGACTTTTGGACAAGGATAACCATGGTATTACTCTATTTTCCCTATTATTGGTTGTTCGAAATGAATTGGTTAATTAAATACTTACCAATCTTATTTTTTCCTAGTTATACATATAATAGTGCAATGATTTCACTTGTTTCCATATTCTGAATTGCATATGTGTCGGGCATGGACTTGATGAATTATTCTACAGGAATAGATTTTACATGCTTGTGGGCCAGATGTACCTGAGGGCTACATTTTTCTATTCCTGTAACAAATTGACTATGGGAATGGATTTTTTAGTTCTTTGTACTACATTAGGGGAAGATTTTGATCTATGGTTTTACTATTGAAATGACTTATGATGCATCAAACAAGATAAATACGAAGCATGGATTCATTTTTCATCATACTAGTAAGAAACAATTTCGAGGCATCATTAGTATTTCTTAAATAGAAGATTGATTAGTCGGGGCTGGATTCCAAGAACATAATATTTTATGTAATTGAATTGGTTAATGAACATGAATAATATAAACGGAACAATACTTATAGGATGGTTTAAATTTGAGTACTTCTTATTTTAATTTTTTTATTATTAAACACTACTATGACATATACTCACTGATAGATTGGCACAGACCTTATGTGGTTGCATATTGGGATTTATTTCTCACACCCTATTTGGGTCATGTTGTTCGGCCCAAGAAGACTACATTGCGGAAGGTGTTGATAAAGGTATGTATCCTTATATAGGTACTTGATTTTTTTCTTAGGAGCATGAGAGAATTGGACCCATCAATTTATGGGACGTTGTTGTGTTTATTTTTGTATTGTTGTATCATAGTACTGTACAATACTTGATATTAGTGTATTATGCTTTCTCTACACTTATAGAACATGTAACTTGTGTGTGTTGCTTACTGATTACACTACTGTTATTATATATTCTGATGTGTTACACTCTGCAAATTAGGGCATTGTTTCCCCAATATCTCACCCTAGGCCCCACTTCTTTTCAGAATCCTCTTGCGTTTAAGGAAATTCCCTTAAGGCTATGTGGCCAACCGGGTATGAGGAACCGTTTACTGGCTTTCAGGTCTGGGAAGATACAATATAATAATTATTTTTTAATTAAATTATTATAATATTATTAATTTTATACTATATTTTCTTACATGTTATTAATTTATAGATTTACTCAAATTAGGGGTTAATTCATGTCAATCGCAAAAAACCATAACATTAATGGTGTTTATAGTTAAGGGATATTATAATATAACCATATTTAATGAAAGTGATATTATTTTGGTTTTATTATGTCTACAAATAAAAATTTAAGTGATTCATATAAATACTAAATATGGAGATTAAAAAGGAAAAATGATACTTTCTAAAGGAAAAAGAATGAACAATGCTTGTTAAACGCTTTAATTCCCAGAAAAAATGAGAAAGAAAAAAGGATGAATATTTTTATTATATTCATTATCATATTTATATTATATAATTTAGATTTATTATTCGGTTTTATCATAATTTATAGTGAAGAGTGGTAGTGGAGAAAAATAGAAAATGTATGAGGTTTCAGTCTTCAAAAAGAATTATCAATGTTATTTTGTTTTTATATGTCGATTGGAAGTAATAAATAAGTTATATTTTCTAAATGTAATAAAACTTCAGTAATCTAATGATTCATATTCCATTATAATACATTGTTTTGGTTATTTATTGATGATAATAATTAAGAATAAAAGGTACAGATTATGTAATTCCTACATTTATTCACTTTACTTCATCTTTTTGAAATCCATAGAAATGGAGGTTTAATGAAAACATGTATTAAAAGGATATATATTTCAAATTAGGGATACCTTTTGGAGAGAAATTGGGATGTTTATTTATTTAATTTTGGATGGGTTTGTGTGACCTTGAGAGAGTGTAAGTGATATATATTTTAATGTGAAGTGAGGGGTTCTGTTATGAATACATTTTACATTTAAATAATATAATTACTCAATCCAAGGTTAATAAATCCAAAATATTGAAAAAATCATTTTTTATTTACATATTTTTGGGAAAGTATCAACCATAAATTTTCAAAAATGTATTAAATATGTTTGAATTAATTTATTTTTAGATGAATATATTTACCTTTCTTCTATACCTTGGTAGAAAGGATTAAAATAATTAATTTAAATTTTACTAAAAATATAGAATAAACCATATTTGAAAATATTAGTTTTATAATATTAAATTCAACATCTATATAACTAAATTACATTTCTAAATATTATAATATTTTTTTAAATCAAATATAAGTAATGTAAAGAAAATAATTTTTTTAGTCCTTAAATAATTTCTTGTTGATTAATAAATCTGAACCTTATATATTATTTATTAGAAGTTAAATATGTGTTAATAAATTTATATATATGTCATAAAATCCTTATATTATCATAATTTAATATTAATTTATTTTATTAAATAAATGAAAAATTAGACAATGATAATAAAACATATTAATAAAAATAAAAGTTCCAACATTACAATAATGTTTTTTAACCATAGTAATGTTATTTTTGTGTTAAAAATTAATATAAAAAAATTCATTTAATATTTACATGTTGAAATAAATTATTAAAATAATGTTATAGATTTTATTTTATTATGTGATAAAATCAATCTTTCAATGTAAGAATATATATTGTGATAGTGTAAAAAATTTACACAAGTTTCCAAAATATGAAACATGGGTTTTATAAAATATATATAATATTTTAAAATTACTTATACTACAAATTGAATTTTTCACTATTTATAGTAAAATTATTATAAACATTTAATCCATTTTTTATTATAATTTCATAAATGTGAATGTTCTTTGGAAGATCAATATTTTCTATTTTCATCTAAAAATATATTATTTTATAAAAATATAATAAAATCATTCTAATTTAAAATCTGAAATTCAAAAAATTTAATTAATTTATTTTCGAAAATTGAAAAATGATAAATAAAAAAGTATTACTTTTAATTGAAAACATAGAATATAAAGAAAATAATTATTTTTCAAAAAACGTTTTTTAAGGTTACATGTTGTTAATTATTTTTTATGGATTTATAATTAATTAATATTTTTTTATCTGTCATATTATTTACTTTTTATATTGTATTCATTTATTAATTTTTTTTGTGGGAAATTTTTGTTCTGTGTTATATAAAAAATATCATATCAAATAATGCATAAATTTAAAGGAAAGGTAAATACTAAATATCATATGGTGTTGTAAAATGATATTTTCATATTTTATTGATAATTCCAAGATTTTAGATCATATGTGTTATAATATAATAGCTAGTTCTTCACTTATATTTGGACAAGATATGGTGTGATTTTTATGTGACATGGGTTTATCGATATCATCAAATTGGTACATAAGTAATTTATTGAAAGATACTATACATAGAAAATAATGTGATATAATAGGAATGGTTAGTTGATATTTAGGAACATTAAGGGAGAATAATGTGTTGAATAAGTATCCCTCTAGCTTAATTTTTTTGGAAGAATCATGGAATATAGGTATGTTATTTGGAACAGGAGTTGCAGATTCATTATTTGTATTATAAGGGAATGGTTCCACATTGATAAACCCATGGCATGTTTCTAAAGTCCAAGGTCCCCAGGGGAGGCTTTGAGTAAGTCTAGAATATTTGGGAAATGAATTTATGGAAGAATGTAAAGTTAAATGTCATGTAATAATTACACATCGTGTATGTGAGGATTAGGATGTGTATGTTTTCGATGGATAAATTATAAAAGGAGATGGGATTCTTGTCAGAATGACTCCCTTAGGATTAGAAGATGTCTTAGTGGATCATTCATCATCTAAATCCATAATGTTGTTTGATTTAATTGTTTTCATCCATTATGGGTTATCCAACCCTTTGACATTCACACCTATCTCCCTATACCATGTGACCCAACAACCCCCTCTTCAATGTTCTGGGGATCTCAATTACAATGATCAGTCTCTGTATTCCCTTAGTCAATCAATAAAAATAGGTCATCGATCCATGGTATGGTATACCTCTATTCATGTCATTTCTTCAATATGTTACCTCATTTTCCTCATTTCCATGTGATTGTGATTAATCTCTAGGGTTCTAAAGAGGTTTTTTGTTTTTTTCTTCCATGGTTGTGGTGAGGCATCCTGGAGTGGATGTAGTTCATAGGAGAGAGGTGATCAGGATCCGTAGTATTGTTATGTTCTTGTGAATGAACATTGAATCCATTTATGAGGTACTGGATTCATTTCATCTCTATTATTTTCATGAAATCATAATGATTTCATGATTTGGACCCTTGAATCATAATGAAATTATACTAATAATTACTAAACCCATATTAAGGAATTGGTATCAATCACATGGTGATATTTCTATTTTTTATGATGAAATCATGTTGCCTAATGATTTGATAGATAGTTTGGTATGAATGTTGTTCTTGTTATCATTGGTTTTGTTTGTGAAATTTTTAAAGAACATAATGCCATTATTATTTGATAATTAAATGGAAAAATATTTTAGGTGGATGTTTAATTTATTAATGATATTAATTTGATGGAACTATGCTTGTTTAATTTAATTGGTTAATGTACATAAAGTATGATAATAATTGTTTAACAATTAATTAAAAGAATGTTAAATTAATAGTTCAATTAATTTGGGATATCTTGTGAGAACATGTTTCATAGGTTAAACAAAGTTGAAACCTAAAAATAATTAATAAGATATTTTATGATTTAATATGAATGGTTTTAATGATAAAAGATAATGATTTTGAAGCACCTACATTTCCCACATGCTTGTACGGGATGAGTGAAATGTTCATTGGTGACGTGACAACTCTTTCTGGGTAATGGTTAAGTTCCTTGTTTTTGAACCAGGAGATCAGATTTATGATTTATTCCAACTTCATATGTTCTGATCCTAGCATTTCGTTTTGGTTTGTGGGGTAGGAACTCCAAAATGTGATGTGACCCTAGGATGATTGCACCTAGAGGGTCTTTATGGTATGTGTGGTGGGGAGGCCCAGTGTTTGTGGTAGTAGTTAGCTCTTCTGATAGAGAGATTCTTCGAGACATGCATCTGGGTGTTAGTGAGAATAAAAAGGTTGATAGAACATGTTTATGATGGTATTAACCAATGATATGAAATTATGATTATTGTTTAAATATTTTGTTTGGTGAACAACCAGGTTGGTGTTTATTTACATTGTTTCCCACTGCTTGAGGTAGACTCATGTGCATGGTTATGTAAATTTTTTGGTATTTTAGATTTTTTTCCTAGTGTACTAGGTAATATGGAAATTAATAATGCATAAAATGAATAAATTTTTTACCCATCGGTTGGAGCTTGGGGGGGATGCATTGTTGAGGTTCAAATTTAGGGATGTTGTGGACTCAGTTTTCTTATTTCTAGAAGTCATGAAACTATATTCTAATTATAATCTAATATAGTCTGGGTAATGAATGTGGTTAATTAATGGATACTAAATTAATTAATGTAAAATGATAATGATGAACAATAATAAAATTACATTATGTATCTCATTAAATTGTTGTTTTATTATAGGATATATTGACATAGTAATGGAAAATGAGAGTTAAAGAGACCATAGCTATAGTTGAGGCTGAAATAATGTTATTCCTAGATTATGGTTGTGAATTATATTATATCATGTACCTTTGTGTTTTTATGTGATACTCCACCCTTTTGGAATGGGAAACTAACACCACATCAATTTTAAAACGTGGGGGTGTTTTCCCCTACATCTTTAGGGGAGGATGGATGGTTAACTTCTATGTTTGACCCCCTTCCATTCTCATGGTAGTTACATATGGAAGTATGCATGGTGTTTAGTTTTTCGTATATATATGTGTAGAGGGATGTAATGGATTGTGGTTATTTCACACACATATATATATTCGGGATACAATTTCGTAAGGACTATTATTGGTATACCATGTATAAGATCTGAGTCCATGTGGTTTCTTTATCAATATAAGTGTTTTGATGGCTTGATGTATAATACATTATTTATGATATATGTAATAAAGACTACATTGGATCCTAAAAACAAATTAGTCACTCGTGGTTACATGGACGTGGTTGTGTAGTAGGATGTTCCTTTTTTGTTGCTTCGTAAAGGAGTGTGAGTGCTAGCCTTTTTGGAGAGAGACGCTCATGCTGTGAAACATTGGGGAAAAGAGGCTATATAGTTGGGAAGTGGTAGCTAGGTAACCTTGATATTCTTTATTATGATAGGTACTATGGTATGTAAAACCTTGTGAGAGAATCCATTGAAAGGATGGGATCGTAGTATACCTGCTTAGGAGATGAGTTAGATTCAATTATTGCTCAGTGTTCATACATATTCTTTTTTATATTTTCTTTAGAAGACATTGGGAGGATCCTAATGAGTATACATTATTAATAACCCTACATGAATATAAAATATTTTCAGGTCATTTAGATTCTATAGGAGATCAGGCTAGTCATTGCTAGCTTGTGGTTTAGAATGAGGATTTGGGGATTCATGGTTGTTGTCATCCATAATTTATTATGGTACTCACATTTTTTACTTCAGTTGTGGTTTTTATTTCCTGATATTACATATATTAACTTGGGTTTTCTTTAATCTTGTATTCTGATTAGTTGTGGGATGGTGTATATCTAATCTCTTTCTTTCTACTATGTTATCTTAGAGGGTAATGCCTCCCATTTCAATTTTTACTATACCCACATGTTAGACTCCAAGAAGAGGGGCCTATTGGAGGCACGACTCGGGTGTCACTATGTCACAACCAATCCCAATGGGGCCCATGTCATGACTCCCCAAGACTATCTCCAATAAGACACTGGCTTGTGACTTGAACTGAGTAGGCATATCACTAACAAGGGAGGAATTACCTATTTAGCAAAATACATGCACACATCTCCATGCCCCAAATTCTAAAAAGTAAAAACCACTGAGGATCAAAATTCATGCATACCAAAAAACCCAAGTAAGAAAGTTTTATTGGAATTTAATGTTTAGAAAGATAATCTAGGTAAGAAAACAGGACTAGAAAAATAAATAGTATGAAAACTACATTTTCTAACTTGTTAACAAAAATGTACTAGGACTATTGGTCAAAGTTATAGGAACACCTTAGCATGTCTAAAATCACAAAACTCTATCTGTTCCCTATCTACCATGGACTGCATCTATATTTTTCTCTCTTGACGAAGGCATGACACTTGTGTGAAAATCCTATATTGGGGTTAGTATAACAACACTTAGTAGGACACCTTGAAACAACAAATAAATACACAATGTATAGGTACAGTCAACTCTACACATTTTTTGAATGTATTATATATAACAAGAAAATATCTAGATATACTCAATCAAAAACTAGTTGTCTGGAGGTAATCCCAAACAACCACATACCATAACTATGGATTTGGTCTAAATAATACACAAAGCACTCATTTGAGAGAGCAATATCCTATGTCTGATTTCACAGATGACTTCCTCAATTGTTTTTATTTATTATGATGGGTTACAATCTTATAATTAAGGAATTGTTTCCCCACTATCACACCCCATGCCCTCGCTGCTTATCGGCATCCTCTGGTGTTTGAGAAAATGTTTTAAGGCCATGTGGAACACTGGGTACGGGGGAAATTTTAGTGGCTTCCAGGTACTAGAAGATACTATATAATAATTATTGTTTAATTAAATAATTATAATATTTTTATTCTTAGACTATAATTTCATACATTAATTTAATTTATAGATTCACCCTTATTAGTGGTTTTCCCAAGTCAAACACAAATATGCTAAGAATAATTAGTGTTTATGGTTAAGGGATATTATAATATAACTATATTTGATGAAAAGTGATATTATTTTTGTTTTATTAAGTTTATGATTCAAAATTTAATTGATTCATATAAATACTTTATATACATATTAATAAAGAAAATTGATACTTTCTAGAGGTGGAATCTTGAACAATGAATGTCCAAGGCTTTAATTTCCCGAATAATGTGACAGAAACAAGGATAATTATATTAATTTTATTCATTATCATAAGTTTATTTTATAATTTATATTTATTATCCAATTTTATCATTATCTATAGTGAAGAGTGGTAGTGGTGAAAAACAAAAATGTATAGAGGTGGTAGTCTTCAAAAACCATGATCAATGTTATTTAGTTTTTATAAACCGATTAGATAGAATAAATAAGGTATGCTTCCTTAATATAATAACACATCTGTAAACTAATGATACATAGACCATTATAATAGTTTGTTTTGGATATTTATTGAAGATGATAATTACTAATAAAAGTTATGGATTATGTTATTCATACATTGATTCCTTTCCCTTCATCTTTCTGAATTCCATAAAATTGGAGGTTTTATGAAAACATGTATTAAAAAGGATCAATATTACATATGGGGGATATCCTTTTTGAAAATTGGGGAATATTATTTATTTAATTTCATATGGGTTTGTGTAACCATGAGATAGTTGAAGTGTTCTATTTTTTTACGTTAACTGAAGGGTTATTTTATGAATACACATTACATTTAAATAATATCATAACTCAATACAAGGATAATAACTCCAAAATATTGAAATCGTTCATTTTTTTATTTACATAATTTTGAGAAAGGATCAACCATTAATTTCCAAACATGTATTTAATATGTTTGAATTAATTTATTATTAGATGATTACATTTACAATTTTTTTACCTTGGTAGCTAGGTTTAAATTAAATAATTTAAATTTTTCTATAAATATAAAATAGCCCATATTTCAAAATTTCAGTATTATAATATTAAATTCAACCTCTATAAAAATAAATTTCATTTCTAAATATTACAAATTTTATTGTAAATTTATATAGGTAATGTAAAAAAAATAATTTTTTAGTCGAAAAATAATTTATTGTTGATTAATAATTTAAATCCTTATATATTATTTATTGGAAGTTAAATATGTGTTAATATATTTATATATATGTCATAAAATCATTATAAAATCATTATTTAATATTAATTTATTTTCTTAAATAAATGAAAAATTAGACAATGATAATAAAACAAATCATTAAAAATAAAAGGTTGACCATTATAAGGGTGATATATTTAATCATAATAATTTATTTTTCTGTTTAAAATTTATATATTAAAATTTAACTAATATTTATTTTTAGAAATAAAATATTAAAATAATTTTTTAGAATTAATTTTATTTTGTGGTAAAATGTTTCTTTCAATGTATGAATATATATTTTGTAGTGTAAAATTTTACATGAGTTTACAAAATATTAAAAAAGAGTATTATAAAATCAAGATAATTTTTTTAAATTTTTTATATTACAAATAATTTTTTTAATTATTAATAGTAAATGTTTTATAAACATTTAAGTCATTTCGTGGTATAATTTCAAAAAAAAGAAAGCTGTTTAGGAAAATAGATATTTTCTATTTTCATGTAAAAATTTATTATTTTATAAAAATATCATAAAATCATTCCTTTTTAATATTAAAAATAATAAAAATAAATTATGTTAATTTTGATAATTTTAAATTATTAAATTAAAAAAATGACTTTAAAATGAAACATTAATAAATAATAAAATAAATTATTTGTTAAAAAATGATTTTTAAGGGTTACATGTTGTTAATCATTTTTTAAGTATTATTAATTAATTAAATTTTTTTACCTATCATATTATTTAATCTTGATGATGTATTGTTTTATAAATTTTCGTGTGAAATTTTACTTCGGTTTTACAAATGGAATAACATATCAAATAATGCATAAATTTAATGAAAAAGTATCTACTAAATTTTATTGGGTGTTTAAAATGTTATAATTATATTTTGTTGATAATTCCTAGTTTTTAGACCATATGTGTGCTAATGTAATAGATATTTCTTCCCTCATAGTTGACTAGGTCGGTGTGATTTGTATGTGACATTGGTTTATAGATATCATAAAAATGATACATAAGTAATTTATTAAAAGAAAATATATAAAAAAAATTGTGATATTAAAGGAACAATTTTTTGATATTTAGTATCAATAAGGGATGGTGTTGGGTGAGAGAAGTATCCCACTAGATTATATTTTCTCTAGGTATCATGGAATATAAGAAATTAATTCAGAACAAGAGTTGAAGATGAATTATATTCATTTTAAGGGAATAGTTCCCCATAGATCAACCCATGGAATATTTCAAAAGACGAAGGTACACATATGTGGCTTAAAGTAAGTCTAGAGGATTTTGGCTATGAATTTATAGAAGAACAAAGAATTAAATGTCATGTAATAATTATATATTGTGTATGTGAGGTTCACAAAATGAATTTTTTCAGGGGTTAAATAAATAAAGGAGAGGTGTTTTTTGTCAGAACCACACCCTTAGGATTAAAATATCTGAAGGGGGATCATACATCATATAAATCTCTGATTTTGTATGTTTTAAATTTTTTCATCCACTCAGGGTTGAAAAACCCTATGAAATACACAGCTCTCTCCCGATTCCATGTGACCCAACAACCACTCTTAAATGTTCTAGGGATATCAATTACAATGATTGGTCTTTATTTTCCTTCAATAAATCTATTGAAATATTTCATCGATCACGATATAGAATACCTCTATTTTTTCAATTTCATCAATATGTTACCATGTGTTCCTCTAGCCCATGTGATGGTTCTTGATCTATATATTTCTAAATGAGTTTTTTTTTATTCCAAAGTTGTGGTGAGGCATCCTAGAGTGGATTAAATTTATTAGTGAGAGGTGATCTAGATCTGTAGTATTGGTATGTTCTTGTATATTGAACATTGAAACCATTTCTGTGGAAGTTGATTCATTTCTACTCTTTTATTTTAATGAAATCATAGAGATAACATGATCTATCCCCTTGGATCATAATGAAATTATTCTAATAATTACATGACCCAGATTGAGGAATTGGTATCAGTCACATGGTGATGCTTCTATTTTTTACCTTGATATTGTGTTGCCTACATTTTTGATAGATAGTGTGGTGTCTATGTTGTTCTTGTTTGATTGGTTTGGTTTGTGAAAATGTTATAGAACATAATTCCAGAATAACATGATAATTAATTAGAAAAAATAATTTTAGGGATGTTTAATATATCTGGTTTCTATTTTAATTTAATGATAATCATTTCATGTAATAATTAATGTTTAATTTAATTGGTTAGTGAACCCGAATCCTAATTATTCTTGTTTAAGAATTAATTAACGATGTCATAAATTAATTGTTTAATTAATTTGGATATATTGTGAGAGGTTGTTTCTTAAGTTGACCACAGTTGTAACCTATAAATAATTAATCTGTTCATTCAGGATTTAATTAGAAGATAATGATTTTGAAGCACTGACATTTCCCACATAATTTTTTGGGAAGAGTGACATGTTTTTTGGTGCCTTTAGAGCGCTTTATATGTGAAGGTTGAATGCCCTATTTTAGTCGATGCTACTAGTTTTTATGATTTATTCATATTTCTTATGATGTGATCTTGGATTTTGGTTTTGGTTTATGGGGTAGGGAAGCCCAAATGTGATGTGACCATAGGATGGATACACCTAGAGGGTCATTTTGGTATGTGTGGTGGGGAGGCCCTGTGGTTGTGGTAGTAGTTAGCACCTGAGATTTATAGATTCATCAGTACATACATCTGGGTGTCAGTGAGGACACCAAGGATGCTAGAACAAGTTGATGATGGTATTAACCAATGATATGAATACTGGAGTCTTCATTTAATTTTTTTTGGGGAACAACAAGGTTTTTGTATATTGACATTCATTTTCCCATAGCATGAGGTATAAATGATGTTCTTTCTTATGATTTTTTTTGTAGTTTAGGTTTTTATTCTAGAGTACTAGGTAATATCGAATTAAATAATGTATATAAATGAATAAATTTTTTACCCATCGGTTAAAGCTAGCTGGGATGCAGTGTTGAGGTTATAATTTGTGGAAGCTATGGACTCAGTATTCTTATTCTAAGAGGGCATGAAACTCTATTCTAATACTAATGTAATGAAATTCGGGAAATGAAAATGGTTAATTAATGGTTAATAAATTAATTAATTTAATGTGATACTGATGAATAGGAATACAATAACATAATGTAGCTCATTAAATTCTTGTTTGATTATAGGATATATTGTCTTAGTTGTGGAAACTGAGAGTTCCAGAGCCATTAGCTGTAGATGAGACCGAAACAATTTTTTTCACATGTTATAGTGGTGATTTATATTACATCATTTACATTTCTGTTTTTATATGGTACTCCACCCTTTTGGAAAGGGATACTAAAACGCCACAGAATTTAAAACCTTGGGGTGTATTCTCCAACATCTCTAGGGGAGGATGGATGTATAACTACCATGTTTCACACCCTTCCATTCACACGGTAGTTAATTATGCTATTATACATGGTTGTTAGTTTTCCCTATATATATGTGTAGAGGTATGTAATGTATTGTGGTTATTTAACACACATATATATTCTAGATATAGTTTTGTAAGGACTAATATAGGTAAACCGTGTATAGGATGTGAGTCCATGAGGTTTCACACTCAATTCATGTGTGGTGATGGCTTGATGTATCATATGATGTATGATATATGTTATATGGACTGTATTGGATCCCCAAAACTAATTAGTTTATCTTGGTCACATAGATGTGGTGGTTTGTAGCACATTGTTCATTTTTTGGTGATTCGTACAGGTGTGTACGGGCTTACCTTTTTGTAGAGAGATGATCATGACGTGAAGACTTGGGGAAAATAGTGTATACAGTGGGGAAGTGGTAGCTAGATACCCTTGATATTCATTATCATGATAGGTACTATTGTATGTGAAACTTGATGAGAGTATCCATAGTAAGGATGTGAACATAGTAAACATGTGTAGGTGATAATTTAGATTCCCTTATTGTTCAATGTGCATTAATATTTTTTTATCTTTTTCATGAGAGGAAATGGGAAGGATCTTGAGGAGTATACGGTTATAATCTCACTACATACATATAAAATATTTTCAGGTTAGTTAGATCCAGTTGAAGATTTTTCTTATCACTGGTAGCTTATGGTTTAGCATGAGGTCTCCGGGATTCGTGGTCATTTTCATCCATAATTTATTTTGGTCCTCACAGTTTTCCATTTACTTGTAGTAGTTCCATCCTGTTAATACATTTGTTCACTTGGGTTTTATTTTTTCTTGTATTCTGAGTAGGTGGGGATTGGTGTCTATCTTAAATCTCCCTTTCTAATGTGTTCTCTTAGAGGGTAATTCCTACCATTTCGGTGCTTAATATACCCTCTGTGTAAGCCTCCAAGCAGGGGCCTACTGGAGGTAGGATTCAGATGTAACTATGTCACGAACCATTCCTATGGGGCCAATGTAGTGACTCCCCAAGCCTGTCTGTAGTAGGCCAGTGGCTTGTGACTAAAATCGAGTAGGCTTATCACTTACATGGGAGGCAATACCAATTTACCTATACACATGCAAACATCTCCATGACACAAATTCTAAAAAAGTAAAAACCACTGAGGAACAAAATTCATTCATACCAATAAACCGGTCCAAGAGAGTATGATAGGAACGTAATGTGTAGTAATTTATAAAAGGTCATAATATAAGACCATAAAAATAACAAGTATGAAAACAAAAATTTCCAACCTATAAACAAAAAGGTTCTGGGACTGTTTGTCAAAGCCGTATGAACACCTCAGCATCTCTAAACTCACAAAACTATGTCTTTTCCCTATCTACCATGGACTACATCTAAATTTTTCTCTCCTAAAAACACAAGAAATGTGCGGGGAAAGCTTATTTTGGGGTGAGTATGACAATACTCACTAGGGAACCTTGAAACAACAAAGAAATACACAAATTAGAGCTACGGTATTCTCCACACAATATATTTCTATTTTATATATAACAAGAAAATATGTATATATACTCAATCCCAAACCCATTTTCTAGAGGTAAGTCAAATCATACACATACCAACACAATAGATTTTTTCTAAAGATTCCACAAAGCACTCATCAAAGAGAATACACTATTGGGTCTGACTGTATAGATGACATCTGACAGTGACACACTATTTTTTAAAATCTATCATGGGAGAGATAAACTAATTGATCTAAAGGGATATATGATACACTCTCTCCATGATTACTCACTCCACGAGTTAATAAGATCATGATAAATAAATGAGGATCGCGTCTAGGGCCATGGGGTGATAGCATGACTCATCCAGATTCACCTTTTTATTAGAGGATCAATGTACTGTAGGATGGGTTGCGCCTATAATAATACACTACATTGGGGACAATAATGGATATAGGATCCTTCTCTGGGACTCTCATAGGGGATTCCAGACAATATAAATTAAAATCCTACAAAAGGGACCACACATTTTTGAATAATACATGATTCCGACAAACATTCAACTGAACGGGTATGGGAAGCAACCCAAATGAAATTTTTCCAAGATTCTATGGAAAATAGATCCAAGAAATATAGTAAAGGGTACATGAAATGTAATATGGTAACACACCATGTCCCTTGACCTTGGGTACTAACGATTTTGAAAGACCAGTGTCATCAGAACATGTCGGGTAGAAGAATTATATATAGATTTTATAAAGGATCACATGTCGCATCCAAATATTCAATGTCCACTTATGTACTCTAGTCATGTTCAAGGACACAGTGTCAATTCATGTATGCATCCCCATTTACGAGTACACAGGGTAACCCATGTGTCTTGTTTATGTTTGGTTGTGTGGTGGGGTACCTGTAGTCTCAGAATGTTTTGAACTCCATCCCATATATTTGTAGCTCCCTATTGTCATGTTGTTCATCACTGAAGGGCCAAAATAAAATATGATTGGGCTCCCATGTCAAGTGATTCTTTAGTGAATCTTGAAACCCTATATTCCGCTCAACTGGTCTCACACGCCATGTATTCCGAAATATACACCATGTTAATTTGGATTCTACAAATCCTTTATTTTTCTTAAACATGCTAGGTATTATCCTCTGGTGCTTGATCTGTTTGACCATTCCTCCCAAAATTGAAGATCCAAGGTATCCTCATAGGCATTTCACTAAATCAGTGACTTTCAAGCCCAGTATCATCTCTGAAATCTTATTCCAACCACCCACACTATGATGGATTAAAGAATGATATTTCATGGAAAACATTGATCCATCCACCTCCATCATCGTCACACCTCCTCTTGGATGTCATGTGTTTGGTTTTATTATTTCAAATCATTTCACCATGAAATGGAGGCCAAAGGATGATCCATTCATATCCCGTGAAGAACTCAAAGAACAAAAAGAACATAGGGGTGAAAGGACAATCAAACAACCCATTGAAAAATTATTATTTATTGTTCATTATAGCCTCAATCCATTCCATTATAATGATCAAGATAACAAGAAATGAATAATAAAAATCATCCCTAAATTACCACAATCAAAACCCTCCCCGAGGAACGATTGAATCGTGGGTTAACATATTCATGTGTTCCTCCATGTTCATCATTAAATCAAATGACGAGGAATAAGAGTAATTGAAAAAACACAACATACTATACGGTTAGATCATTAACGGATTTGGTTAAATCACCGTTTCAATTTTTTTGGTGAGATTCATCAATAACGGAGCCGGACGATCTATGATACAAGTTTTGACATCATTTTTCATTGATTAAGTTCTCCATGTTCTCTACAGATAAATCTAGAAGTTCCATGGATATGAGCATAAGCTATGATCCGACCTTAACATATTTGTGAAAAGAAATTACACTACATCACTACAAAATGTTAAATTAATATAATAAAATCAAAATTTATTTTACCCTTTTAAATATCAAAAAATTAACTTTCGTAGCTGATCTGTGCTGATAAATTTTAGGCCTTGCCTAAGGAAAATTCATCACTTTGACCAAAATGGTGCCATTTGATTTATAATATGTGAACCCACTTCCAATTTATTAAATTATTAGGAAAACATCTAATGTTAACTATTTAATATATTTAATTTATGTCAAGCATATATTCTAGGAACCTCGTGCCTTAGAATTTCATGCCATCTCAGCACTTGTCATCGAATTAATTCCAATTAATTTTTAAAAATAATACACATAAAATCTGAGACATTACATTCTCCCTAACATAGGTTATCTCTTCCTCAAAAGGAAAAAAATTATTTACAAAGTTATGGGGGTACTATTCATTAATTAGAGCCCCTCGATCCCACGTGCTCTATAGGTTAATCTCATGCTACCACCAAACACAATCTAAAGGAATTGCTCTCCCACAAAGGATCCTCTACTTCTGACCCACAATCACCACTATGTACTCAAAAAACGTATCTCCAACATCAATTTCAAGCACTTCCTAGTCAATTAATTGTTATGGGTCATGGACTTACCCCCTCATATGAGACAAGAGTAATACATCATGTACCTAGTCCAACTGCAGAGGTAGTTCCAAGGGGTGCACCACCTCACCAACTATATGCACTATTTGAAATGCGCCACTATACCTCAAAAATAGATTGTCGCACCAACTAAATATTTTCAACCCTCATGGAGGTGAGACCCTACGAAATACATGGTTTCCTTATATAAACTCCAAATGTATAATAAATATGTTAGTAAAAGATTTCTAACAGCTCTGTGAAGTCTTCATTCATAAGTAGATGATCTGCACCTTCTCAGTAGTAGCTCACACTAATTTCTGGACAATGAGTGCTGAATCACCAAGGTCAGTCCAATAATGTGGTTATCAGAAGGGTTACACATAATATGTCATGAATGGTGTCATTACAAATGTTAAATTTTATCTTTTGTTTTACGCGAACTACAATAGAAGTAGGTGATCCTTCCAACTACATAAAAAGTCCAACATGAAAGCCTGCAGCATGTCCTCCAATACCCTAATGGCCTGCTCTGTCTAGCCATCTTTCTAGGGATGAAATGTTGTTCTCGTCCATAACTGAGTCCCAAACACCTCATGGAATACCATAGACAACGAGGAAGTGAAACGATCATCATGATTAGAATCTATCGTTGATGAGACAACATAGAGCCAGACTATCTCATGAAGATATAGGAATCACATGCTCTCTATTGAACTTTGCTATTTGATATGTTGGATGGTGTCCGATATTGTTAGTCGTTCGATGATCACCTATATGGAATCATGTCGCCTCGATTTAAGTGGTAAACCAATCATGATGTTCATCGATATCCCATCCCACTTCCATTTGGTGCATCAAGGGGTGGATCCAAACCCGTTGGAACTTGGTCCACAACCTACACCTATGGGCATGTAAGGAATTGAGAAATGAACTCTACCAACAACTTCTTCATAACAGTCCACCAAAACTGAGAGTGGATATCTGGGTACATCTTCACCACACTATGGTGTACCGCTAAAGGGGATATATGAAACTCCCTCAGAACATCCCCCCACAAGGACACTGGTAGAACTATGTATCCTCTAAAAAGATCAATGTTTTCTACACCTTGTGAATATTCCTTTGGCATATGACCTTTGGAAATATTAGTATGTAGGTTCTCATAGTCAGTATCTACAATATATGCCTCCATAATTCCCATTATGAGTGGAGAGGTGACAAACATCAACTGGAGGTCAGATGCATCATCTTTATCCATGAAGGATAACGATAACTAGGAAAACTACTATAATGCCTAATTTAGTAGCAATGAATTAGATCTCTTACTATCAGAATATGCCACCACATTCCACTTTACAGGATTATAGAAATTCTCAAACTCTAAATCCTATGGGAACACTATCCATTGTCTATGTCTCAAGATCATATCCTTTTAAGAAATGATATAATTGATATTCTTGGGATCTTAGTAGTTAATAAAAAGCATTACCATCAAGTAAATTCACCACATATTAAATATAAATACTACCACGACCAAAACAAGATCATGTATCATATAGTTCTTCTCATGTGGTATAAACTCAAATCTATTATTGGAAATCACTACTTTCCTATGCATCTCGACTCAACCAAGACATGTCCCTAATTCATCACAGAATACTACGTACTCAACCCCCTCATTCTGAAATCTCCAAATCATGGCAATCATCATACTCTACTTCATCAACTGAAATTAATACTACCAATTCGACATCCACATGAAGGCATCCCATCACAAGTCAACGATATCATATGTGATGATATCATGGAGAAATAATGGATGAATCTTTGATAGCGGCCTTCCATCCCAAGGAATCTCTATAACTTGATCAGACTTCTATGTTGATATCATTTTAAAACTACATCAATATTAGCTAGATCCACTACCACATCCTCCACAGAGATAACATATCCATAAAGGATGACCTCTTAATTTGAAAACTCACACTTTGAGTGTTTCTTGTAAATCTAGTCCTCTTACAGTATAACTAAATCCATTTGTATGTGTCTAGAATGATCCTTATTGGACACATAATACCCAAGGACATCATTTATGAAGTCTACCATGAAAAAATCATTGTAAATCTAGAATATATTTTTCATGAGTCCCATGAACAGAGATGGGGCATTCGTCATGCCTAATGGCATCAACAACTATTCATAATGAACCTTTTGTAATATTCAAGACATATTCAGTAGATCCTCATCCCGTTCTAGCATCTGGTGATAAGATGATCGATTTTCATCCTTTGAGAACCATCATTTATCCACCCTCAACTTATTGAAGAGGTAATAAATACTCATAAGTGGATACTTACTCTTCAAGGTCACCTATTTTAAGAACTATTAATCAATGCAAAGCCTGAAACTCCCATCCACCTTCGTGGAAAACAAATCAGGTGCTCCATAGGGTGAAATACTAGGCCTCATTCAGCCATTTATATGAATGTGATCAAACATAACCCTCATCTCATGATGATTTATAGAATCCATCTGATATGCTGGAGAGGATAGCAGTGTCACCCTGAGGCATAAGTCGATGCAGAAGTCTATCTCCCAATGGGGAGGTAACCCCTGAACATCTTCTGGAAATACGTAATAGTACTATGCCACTATTGTTGGGAACTAAATTCTCATAAAATCTGCTTCTCCAATGGTAAGTCTAGGAAACTCATGAGTGATCAAATATACCCTCTTATGAATGATTCCATCCTATGCTTCCTAGTTTTCACATTCTCCAATAAGGTAAATCATTACCTCATCACTCTAGACACACCACACATTATTCCTAATGTAGTCAATCTTGTCATGGGATGAAGACATCCAATCCATACATACAATGATGTCATAATTCCTCAACACTTCAACCAATAGATTCCAACCGAAAAATTATCCTCCAATGTTCATATCACACTATCAACAGAATATTGTGATCATTGGTTCTCCCCCTATATGTGTCTCTAAGAGTAAGGGTCGATTAAATGGTTTAAATGATATTTAATGTCCTTATAAAAGGTATGTGTGGAGAATAGAATAACTATAACCTAGGTGTATAAGTACGATAGAGAAGGTACAAAGGACACAGAGCATACCTAAGATCATCACAGGAGTCCCTGGGTCATACACCTCGAACGCCTGTAGATGCACCTTCCTATGTCGACCAGCTCCCTCATCCTAGCATTGAACTCCTAGGGTGGTGGTGGTAGTATATAAAAATTATTCGAACTTCTATAAATCTCAAAATTCCTCTTCCATGTCCTCTTCTGGGATCATCTTCCTGCTCCATTCATTCCTTGGCCTCAATGTTTTTTTCATCGCCTCCCTCCCAATAGATCGACGAATTGGGAAAAATCTAGCGAGATGTCCCTTGTTGTTTCATGTGTAGTTTTTCCTCTCCCTAGGCTGACTAGACCTATACATAGAGACCTTATACAAAGATCCCCTATACTAGGACGTCATATATTGTCTCTGATTCCAAATCCCAATGTCTTACATCGGCTCCCCACTACCGAGGTCACTACACCTTTCTACCGGCTACTAACAGTCATTGGCTTCATATACAGAGCCAAGAGGATATCAATCAACAATGAATGCTCAAGAACTCTAAAATATTTCGAAATCATAGAGGTGTAATGATTCTTCAAATTCCTATACATACACCTCACATGATGATTCGAGCATGGAAGTACTGAATCATTACCACATCTATCATGTACACAGAGAGGTTGGGAAACATCGATGAATAATTTTCAACTATCAACCTACCATGATGGAGCCATAAAAGATCTTGTATTTGAATTATACTCCATGTACCTAGATCGAAATCCTATTTTAAGAGACACTATTAATTTATCTATGAATGATTCACCTTTTCGGGAGTCAGTGTGGTTAAACTCCACAAGCACCCTACCGAACCCTAAAGAAGGCTAACCAACTGGATCACCATCTAGTCCATTACTGTCTTCACTAGAAGGAGAACTCTTGTTACCACCTCAAGCCATTCCTCAGCCACCTATGTGTCATGGTTTCTTCAAAACCAATGTTTTTTATGTATTTGAAACTAATGGAGCATGCTTAGCATATACTCCTCTTCTGTTGGTACTGCAAGTACCATGTTCTGCTCCACTAGGGATCAAATAACTAGAGTAAAACCGGGAGTCAAGATCTGGGAAACTATTCCTTGTAAAAATGCCTCATGAGTGAGGGGATTCATCCTTATGATTAAGCTCATGAATCCCGGCTGGTATGTGTCTTGGAGGGATCTAGTAAGAAAAAGCATCCACCGCTGTCAAAGAGTATATGTGGAGAGTTTTCTCAAGAAGGACATGTAAATACAACCCATCTCTATATGATTAATGTACCAATATTTTCCTGCAACCACTTCTTTCATATACCGAGTTGAAAATCCAGGTTATCATAGTCCTAGTGTATTTATATATTGGCATCATGTGACAACACTAGAGTCCCTGGCCAGAAATATGAAGTTGAGACACTTATAATTATTTCCCCAAAACAATGTCATAGACTCTTGGCCATATTGTAGAACTAAAAATCCTCAATACCACTCTGTCATGACACATAATATTGGGGCCCATGCAATGACTCCCTAAGATAGCCTCCAATAGTCTAGGAGTGGGTGACTCGCATCGAGTATTCATATCCCTAACATGGGAGACATTTCCAATGAACATATAGAGACACACACACATGTATCCAATCCAAAAATTCTGAAATATAAAAACCAATGAGAAACGAAATACATGCATACCACTAAACATAACCTATAGAGTAAAACATGAATGTAGTTTGAAGTATGTTAATGTAGACAAGAATATGATCCAACAAAAGAAAGTTTCTAAAAACTAAAAATTCTAACCTGTAAATAAAAAGGTACATGATAAGCTTCTCAAATCCCTAAGAACACCTCTACATTTCTAAACTCACAAAACCATGTCTTTTCCTGGTGCACCCTAGTCTTTTTCAAAAGGTTGTTCGTATACAAAAGACACGACATGTGTAGTCAATGTCCGTGCAGTGGGGAGTGTAACAATACTCAGTAAGACGTACCAAAACCCAAAATAAATACATAAAGTAAAGGTAAAATCATCTCAAAACAGTATAATTCTATAGTACATATATTGAGAACATATCCAGATATACTCAATTCTAGACCCATAGTCTAGAGATAAGTCACAAAGACTGCATTTTAACACTATAGATTCAATCTAATGATTCCACAAATCAGTCATCTGGGAGAACACGCTCATGAGTCTGATAGCACTAATGTGGTCTCGTGGAGAACTACTCTTCTTTGAGAACCGTCATTAGAAACAGAAATTACTTAATCTGAAGAGTGAAACGGTACAATCACTCTAGGATTACTCAGTCCACGATGGTGAAGATCATGATACATATAAGGTAATCACTTAAAGGGACATGTAAGATACCACGAATCATCAAAATTCACCTACAATGTAGAGGACTAACATCTAAGAGGTTGGGTAACACCGATACCAAGACTCTACTTAGGGCATAACAATTGATATAGGATCCCACTCCAAGCCTCTCGGAGGGGACTCCAAACCATATCTAGTAAAATAATATGAAAGGAACTATACTCTTGTGAATATGAATAGATACAAACTAACTATTAGAGGAATAAGAAAGTGAACAAACTTTAACCAACCTTTTCCCTAATACAATGGACACGGTATTCCTGAAATGTAGGAAGGGGGTACAACGCATGTAGTAGGGTCACACAATGTGTCACTTGATATGTGTTACTTCCCATGTTCAATAGATCATGTCATAAGAACATTTCATGTAGATTAAATATAGACATCATGTAGAAAGTTTCATACTATTCAAGATCCACCCGTGTACTCTGGCCATGTGCCAGTGCACAGTGTCAATCCATGTTCTCCAGATCATGTACCATTACATGGGATTATCCATCTATCTGGTCTAGGTCTGCCAGTGTGGTGAGGTGCACACCCTATCGGAAAGATATTTACTACACCCAGTGTATGTGTACCTACTGATATACACTCTGATCCATAGGGAAGGGACCACATGCTGTGTTACAAGGTTCACATGTATTGTGACACTTTACAACCTACTAAAACCCTATACATAGCTTAGTAGGTCACACATGCTATGTATTCAGAAATAAATGGTGTGTTAATCAGTATTTTCTAGAACTACCATTCATCTTCTGCACACCTTAGACAAACATATAGTGCTCTATCCATTGGTTTTTTCACATAAAAATTGCTGATCCATGGTCTCCTCGTCATCATAGAACCGAATTGTTTTGTTTCGTGCTTTCAATCGGCATCAAAATCCAATTTCGACCACCCGCACTATGAATACATGATGAACAATATCTCCCAGAATACATCAATCTTTGTTCATCCATCATCATCACACCTCTACTCGGTCCTCACGTGGTTGGATCTCAGATTATGGAATGTTGTTCAAAGAATCAGAGGAACCACAATCATCAATTTATATCCCATCAAGAGGAAAAAACAAGAAGGACATTGTGGATAAACTGATAACCAAACAACCTAAGGAACGAACATCGACTGTAATTCATTCTGGCCATGATCCGTTACGTTAGGATGATCTAGAATAAAAAAAACATGAATAATCATAATCATCCCTAAATTATAGAAATAAAAACCCTCTTGAATGAATGATCGAATCGGGGGTCAACCTATTAATGGGTTGATCTGCATTATTCATTATATCAAATAATGGTCAAAATGAATAATTGAAACAACACCACCAAACTCTGTGTCGGATCATTCCCTAATGAGTTTTTATTGCATCATTGTTTTTTATGAGATTCATCAAGAACAGTGCACCTTGATCTCTGATCCATGCTCTATCCTCATTCTCCATTTAGAGAATTCTTAACGTTCAAAATTGAGCCACTAGGATGTTCTTGGGTTATGAGCCTGACCATGGATCCCTCCTTAGAAGGATAATGAAAATAAAAAACACTGCATCACTGCTAGTAATTAAAATAATAAACTAAATTTGTAATTTATTTTATCCTTAAAAATATCCAAAAACTATCATTCGTAGCCACCTCACACCGACTAGTGTTCGGCCTCACCTGAGAAAATGTCATTGCTCTAAATTCAAACGTACCCACAAATTTCTGATTCAGGAACCCATTTTGATGTTAATCATGTATTTTAGGAAAACTGCTCAGATAATCAATATAATATATTAAATAAATTTCACGAAATTCATTTGGGAACCCCATGCCTCAGAATATCACATCATCTCAGTATCTAATGTCATATTAATTCCCTATAATATTTTATAATAATACATAGAAAAATTTGAACATAACACAATATATCTCTTCTCCAACTTTTAGACAAGGAGGGGTACGCCTTGTGGGGAGGGGGTCCCGACAGAGTGTTATCTGAGTAATGGAATAGGGATAAGAGGATCATTGGAGTTAGGCACTAGTGAGGTTACATGGATTGGTAGGAAACAACACCAGCAAAATTTATAAATTTCTATAAACATAGGATACCATCTTAGGAATGGATAAAAAGGTCCCAATATGATATTATTTATGGAACCAAAATAATTATGTGTACACAAAATGAGTTGATACTAGATGTAGGGAAAAACTGTTAAAGTGGATCTTGTATAAGTCTTCTTTGTTTCTGTGTTTGAATGGGTAGAACATGGGACATATATGAATAAAATAAAATAATTAATGAATGATAAGGAATTCCTTATTCTAGGTATAGGAGATCTAACTGTGTATTATTTTACAGCTATAGCTCCAGGTCATCATCCTCATCAGGATCATACATAAGATGTTCAACATGTCATGAAAACTAATCATTGAAGTGTGTAGGTACCTAACAACAACAGTTGGAGGAGGATTTTCTTAGAGTATCAACACCATCATTTATATTGGTACAGGGCATCCATTTCATATATAGTAACATAATACTCATTTGAGGACATTGTGATAGAATTCAGTTCAATTCATGGTATGAATAATAACTATGTGTCATTGGTTGTGATGATGTTGTGTGGGGAAGTGAAGAAGTTTTCATTCTTGTACCATGGGAATCTAAAGAAGTTTATAGTCTTGTGGGAAGATTTATGAGATTAGTTCAGAGTTGATATTATTTCTTCAATAGAAAATGAATCTAGTTTCTGAGATCTTTTTACCATATGATATGGGAAAACCTATGTGTGAGAGTTTTGGATCCATTTCAAGAACCATCTACGACTTTCATTGGATATATTTATAGGTGATGAATCCATATCACTGAATCATTAGGAGGCTTTCCATTTAGAGAACCATCAGCTGTTCACCACATATATATTTAACACATTTATCATGTTTCTAGAAATATATGTGGTAAAAAATAGGTCATTATTCATAACAAAATATTCTTTATAGGGGAGTTGTTTGGATTCCTCAAAAATAATTTCTATGGTTCGGAGTTCCCAATTGTCTAGATATAAGAGTTTCTGGTCAACCAAGGGTATGTCCCATCGCTCAATTCCCCATTTATTTGGGGCATAAACTCTCAAGGATATCCTAAGAGATCATATATGTATTTCAATTATGGTGGTTATGGTAATGTATGTCTTGTGTACCCAATCATTCTAATTATCAAGTGTTCACCATTTCATCAGCTTCATGTTCATACACTGAGGTAGATCCAACTGAGACAATAACAATAGTTTTTTCTAGTTTGGGATCACTAGAGAGTAGATGGGGCATTCATAGGATATCCCCAGGATACTCCACATCCTCGGAGAACATAGCGCATCCATGGAGGTGGTATTCAACATTGCAAGAGAGTCCTTGAATTAGGTGGTTGTAAGATTCATGATTTAGCGTTTCTAGCACTGAGGTAGCCAGATTTCATTTGAGGTATCATTTCATGTTTTCTAATAGGGTGCATTCTTGGTTTGACCTAGGAGTGAAAAACTCCTTCATATCACCTTCCCTTTTCCATGATTTGGTACATGATGTAGAGAGACTTCCAGTTCACTTATCATAGACTATTACAGTTCGTGGTCAAGCTGACATGATTGATATGAGTAGAGGCTGTGAATTAATTCATGGGAGGCACCGCTCCAAGAGAGATTTCCTATGTTTGCTGACACATCCACCTGAAATCATTCCATGTATGTACTTGTTTTATCAATTGAAGGATATAATGGATATTTTTAGGAACCTTTTAGTGTTATTCGATGTTGATAGTGCGATAGTAGTGTTTTTCATTGTGTGAGACACTCAGTGGGTGTCAGAGGTGTTTTCGATTCTTTTCATCCATGATCACAAATCTGATGTCGAGTTCATCAGAGGTGCATTATTTGGCATTTCCCAGGGCGGGGGAGGAGTAATAATTGAAGGATTATATCAATGAGTTTTTTTATTTCAATGTGTGTCACCATTGGGGGACTGGTTCTTTTTTGTAAATAAGGATGACAATATTTGGATGTTTAGTATCGATTATCATAACATGAATCACATGAGAGTGAAGAACTTAAATATTCATCCATGAATTTATGACATATTCGATGAACCTGATGGGGAAATTCTTTTCTGATTGATTTAAATTAGTTTAGGATATCATTATATGTGTGTAAAAGATGATTATATCATGAATACTTTGTTCCAGTGTTGTTTTGGGAATTACAAGTTTCTTTTTATTCTATTCGGTGTGACAAAATTCACATCTAGGTTCATGGGTTCAAAGAACTATGTATTCAATGTGTTCATAGACAAGTACATGGTGGGATTCATCGATGAAATCATTTTTACTCAACGTCTGAGGAGGAGTACATGGAGCAACTGTGTACAATTTTGGGATTTCTTCACCTTTAGATGTTTTTTTGGGAAGTGGATGAAGTGTGTGTGTGTGGCATGAAAACACTAATTAATTTATAATTTCTTATCCCATCAAGGAGTAGATATGATTTTTTTTAATAGTGATCTAGGGTGTCTTAGGAGTCCCCAAAGACAATGGTAGTGGTGTGAAGATTTCCATGCCCCGCAGGCTATTACATGAGGTTCATATCCAAATTTTCTCAATTTAGAGTTCCTTTGACTGTGTCTATTAGAAATTATTAGTCATTCTTATGGACTGAAAATTTCATATTTAATTTCAGTATATGAAGGGGATATTGGTTAGTGATTTAATTCTTTTTCAATAAAATGGGTTCAATTTTGATATTTTTTGTGATGATTCATGTCATGGGTTGGGTTGTGTTCTTATGTAATAGAGAGCAGTATTTTCTTATGTGTCTTAGAAATCATGTTCCTATGAGCATCACTATTCTATCCACAATCCCAATTTTTTTGTAGTGGTGGTTTCCATGAAGTGGTGGAGGCATTGCATCATAGAAGATTGTTTTGTGGTATTCATCGATATTAATATCATGTGCTATATTTTCTCCCAACGTTCCATGAAATGCCTCTACATCATTGGGTGGAGTTATTATAGGATTTAAACATTGAGATTTCATATACACCTAGAAAGGGTATTGTTACAGCCAATGCACTGGGCATAATGTTGAGAAATTATATAGTGCATGAATTAGTTGATTCTTGGATTGTGATGGAAGAACATTCACCATTTCATCTAGTTATTGGAAAAGTTAGTCCAATAGGATGTCATTTTCAGATTAATGTGCTATCATCTCTGGTGTAGAAGGTGGAGAAATTCCACTTAGGAGATCTTGAGTTAAAGGACTATAGAGACTGTGTTGTTTGTAGCAAGGCCCCTGATGGTTGGTCTGACGATGAACAATACCGAGTATTATTTCAATGAATGATTTTCATTACTTTGGAAATGTATGAGATGCGTCTAGAAGATTTCCATTGTTTGTTTTTTTGGAAGATTATATACTAAAAAATATGTACTATTCTTTACAGATTAATTTTTTTTGTATTGGGTTGAAGCATGAAGTTTCAGGGTTTTGTCACACTGGTTGGTCTTCTAGAAGGTAAGTATCAAGCACTATGTTCTAGGTGGTACTCCCCATCAATTAGGTGTTCTGTAATGGATGTGGTAGGACATGTTAGTGTAATTTATTTCTAGTTAACCTCTAGATCAAGGTGGCTATGATTCTTTGTGGGTTGTAGTGTATCATTTTCTGAAATCATAAAACTTTATTGCGATCATGGAGCTGATATCAATAGAGGTTTGGTTGAGGAAGATTCTAGATAAGGTGGTGGGACTCCGTGGGTCATAATTAGGATAATTTAAAATCTAGTTCCTCAATTTACATTTGAGGTTTGGTGATGTATACAAAATGTTTTTTCTTCTTAGATACGCTTTATCACTTATTTACATCCATAGACAAAATTTCAGATAGAGCAGACCATCCATACTCTTAAAGATATGTTTCTGTCTTGTGTCCTAGATTTTTTAGTACTGTGGATGATGAATATTACCATAGTAGAGTTCACATGAAATTATAGTTTTCACTCAACCATCGATATAGATCCTTTTGAATCTTAGAACGAATGAAATTTCCATTCCGAATTATACTGGAGTGGGGTTTGAGTACAAGTAGTTCATGGGAATGAATTGTTACAGAATATAACATAGTTGGTTTAGGTGTTTCACGAGTGGATTAATGTAGAAAATTCTTATACAAAATCTAAGAAAATAATAAAGGAGATCGTTGGGGTTTTAATTTGGGATCATGTGTTCCTGGGAGAGACTCTCCATCATGAGAAGTGATGTATTGGTCACTGGATTAAGCTTTATCATTAATTTATTTGTCCCTTTTTGGGTATATATTTTTTTGGGGCCATGGAATATCGAAATGCACTTCCCCATCAGATGATCTGGATAAATAATGTTTTTTACATCTCACATCTCTTTAAATTTCTTCATGATGACAATCACATCATCTATTGGGGAGAGATCAATGTTGATAATGATGTGAACTCCAAGGAGAGGCCTTTAGAGATCCAATAATTATAGGAGAAAGATCTTTTTAGTAATTATACAGCACGGTTTGGTTTCTTATGCTAACATTGTTGTGTGGAGGATATTATCTGGGAATGTGAGTCATAAATGAATGCTCAATAACTTAATCAATTTGATTTTTTTTCTTTTCTCTTGTAACACTGTTCATTTTTTTGGTATAGAGCTTTTAAGGTTTGTGATATGGATTTCTCCTTTTTCATGTATTAGTATACTCTATTTCTAGTGGAGGAAAATATATATTAGGTATTCCATATGATTTCCATGTTTAACTTTATACAGTTGGATGATTCTACTATCCTACTACAGGTGGAAAGAAATTTATGAATAATTTATCTACCCACTGTGTCTAGACTATTATGATTGGGTGGGGTGGTTGAGCTCCTTCGGTTGTGAGAGCCTTGAGAGTTATCTTGAGGGGTGGTTGTTCAGATTCCCTAAATCATGTTTTCTCTTTGGTGGGTTTTTGGATTCTTAAGGATTATAATTTTTTAAGAGTTATCAAATGTAAGGTCATGGAACCACGTTAATTGACCCTTTTCCTATTTCTAAAGACCTTGTTTCTTATAGGATTGATGAATAAATTCTATTTTATTTTGTCTATGAGTTTATAGAAATAGGTAGAATTACATTTCGTGTTACTTAGGTTCATGATTTGAATGTTTTTATGGATAAAAAAATAAAAAGGATACATGTTTTTTTTATAGAAATGAACTTTACAAATAACATGACGTGAAAGGGGATAACACGTCATCTGAATACCTAATGATATTGGTTTTAAATTTTTTTCATCAACTAATTATATTCAAACCCTACAGTAATTGAACCACTCTCCTGATTCATGGGGGCCCCACAACCCCCTCCATGAATTTTTACAGATTCTTTTTCTAAGGATCAATTAACAACATCCTTCATTTGATTAGTAACACTCTTTATTTGAACAATGATATATTCTACCTCCATTAAAATTTCCTAATCTATTTATTACCTCATGTTATACTTTAACAAGTGATTTCAAATGACCTCTATGTTTCAATGGATTTTTTGTGGTTTTCATTGTGGTTGTGGAACGACACCCTTGGGTGGATGTAGTTCTTGCAGGAGAGGTATTTTTGATATCCATCATTGCTCTGTGCATTCGAAATTCATGTTTAAATCCTATTTATGTTGGGGGTTTGTTTTTTATCTTTTATATACATGAAAACAATGATATATCATGATTTCTCACCATATATCTCAATAAAATTTAACGAATAATTACTTGAAATAGATTAATTATTTTTTATCAATTGCATGTCGATGTAGATATTTTTTACAGTAATAACATGTTTCATATTGATTTTAAATATTGTCTTGTATTTATATTGTCCATGTTATACATGATTTTCCACGTGAGATCAGAATAGAAAAAAATACACAATTAATTGATAATTAATTTTCAAAATTATTAAAAAGGTAAGTTTAATGTTTCCTGCTTTCATTGTAATTTGATAATAATAATTTGATTTTATGTATGAATGTTTAAATTTATTGGTAAATGGACATTAATCATGATCAATATTCATGATATTATAATTAAATATATTGTAAATTAATTGAATAATTAATATATTATAGCAGATGATAGCATTCCGCATAGGTTTCCTACAGTTGGATCTTGTATATAATGAATCAGTTAATTCATGATGGAATAAGAGCTATTTTTTTGATAAAGGATAATTATTTTGAAGTACATAGGTTTCTAACATTCTTGTAAAGTCCTTGTTCCTTTTTCATTAAATCTATGAGTGATTTCAGTGTGTGATTGGAAAATGCCTTATCTTAGGGACAAGAGTCTAGTTACGATGGTTGATTCATGCTGCTTATGATGTGTGCATGGAGAGATGTTGTGGTTTATGGGTAGGGGAACCTAGGATGTGATATTATCCTTATATGGCTAATCATGGAGGGTTTTGTGTTATGTGGGGTAGGGAGGCCCAATTTTAATAGAAGAAAATGATGACTTTGATATTTAGAATCATCAGGATATATATGTGTGTATTAGAGAGGATAATTGGGATGAAAAAATAGGTTGAATATTTGATTATCAGTCGATGTGAATGCCATGTTCATGTTTGAATCTTTTTTTCGCTAATGTCTAGGTGGATTTTTATTTTCTTACCATTTTGCAACTACATTATGCAGATAGATGAGTTTAGTTGTATACATTGATTTTTAGCTTAGAATGTTTCCCTAGAGTACCTTGTAATATTGAATGTGACAATGTTAATGAATGAATAACTCTTTAACCCAATGGGTTGTAGCTTACTAGAATTCAATGTTGAGGATATAATTCTAAGAAGTCATGGATTGAGATTTCTTATGCTTGGATGACATGGAACATTACTGTCATTCTAATGTAATGTAGTGTGGGAAATCTAAGTTGTTTATTAAATTTTAACGATTTAATTATCATTGAGTGAAATAGATGAAAATTATGAAAATTACATCTTGTTTCACTTTAAATGGTGTCATGATTATATGATATATGGTCTCAAAACTTGTAACTAGGACTCTGGGAAACATTTTCTATAGGTGAGTCCGATATTGTTTTAATTCCATAGTGTGGTTTGAAGAAATATTATATCATGAATGTTGTGTGTTTTTATAGGCTACTACATCCTATAGGTTAGGTAAACAGACACCCTAATGATTTTTATCCCTATGTGTGTTTTCCCAACCATCCCGATGAGAGGATGGACGGTTGACGAACCCCTTTGACTACACTCTTTTTCCAGGGTAGTTACTTGTGATGGTATGCATGGAAATTAGTTTTCCCCATTTATGTGTATAGAGGGATGTAAAGATGATTGGTTATTTCCCACACATATATATTATTGGTAATGTTTTCTAAGGACTACTATTGGTATTACATGTGTAGGCCCTGATGGCTCGAGGTTACAAAATCAGTGCATGTGATGTGACAGCCTGAGTTATAATTCATGATGTATGATACACATTGTTTAAGCTATGGTGGCTCCCAGAGACTACCTTGTCAAATTTTGTTATGTAGACATGCTGGTTTGTTTCCCAAGATGCATGTTTTTGTGCTTATCATTGGTGTCTATGGTATATCCTTTTAGGGAGAAATGATTAGGATGTACAACATTGGGAAAGAGTGGAATGATAGTGGGGATGTGGTAGTAGGGTACCCATTATATCTTTTATTACATTATGTACTCTTGTGTGTGATACCTGGTGAGAGTAGATAGGGTGATGCTGGGAATATAGTATACCTGTTTATGTGATGAGTTATTTTCACTTTTTTAAAATTGATTTAGAACTCTTTCTTTATCTATTCCTCAAGTGGCTATGGAGAGGATCCTACAAAGTATACTATTATATTCTACCTATGTATATATTAATTGTTTTCAGGTTAGTTATTGCGGGTTGTACATCAATTAGTTTGCCAATATTTTCGGGTTTAGTAAGCTGTCTTTATGCTTCATGGTCACTATCATCTTTACATTTGTTATGTACAGTTTCCCCTCAATCGTAGTAGTTCTTGATTGTAAATACATATGTGCACATGGGTTTTACTTTTTATTATATTATGAGCATGAGTTAGTTGGTATCAGTGCTATCTCTCTCTATCAAACTTTTTTTATAAGACGTTAATTATTCCAATCTATGAGATTCTTATTCCCTTAGTGCTAGTTGGCATCCCATGGCCTAGTATAGGAGGGACTCATGTGTCCCTCTCTCTATTCACCCATATTTGGCCTAGGAGGGGTACACCTTGTGGGGAGGTGACCATGACTTGTATCCTTATATATTTTCAAATTTATACTGTATAAATTATGATATGTTTCATTTTTGATTGATAATTATTTCAAATATTTTTTATCTATATTTTCTGAATGCATTTAACTTTTAGGTTTATATCTACATTGGTTAATTCAATGTCTCTATTGGAGTGGTGTTTCTGATGGAGTTTTGGGAATAATTTATATAATATTCATTTTATCGTCGTTTTCATTCTTGCAAATGATAATCCATAGATATACATATACCATGACCAAATAGACCATTACAGATCCATCCATTGCAAGATTTGGGTGTATATGTATTGAGGTGGTGATTAAATGGCGATCCTTGTGTTTTTAGATCTATGATTCAAATAGAAAAATGTGGTTTTGGTGTATCCATATGAGTCTTAGTGCAAAGGGATGACTACAGTTGAGGGGTATATCTACAGTTAATGTTTCTCCACATTGAATTACGGTCACATATGAATGGTTTAAAAGTTATAATTTGGTGAAAGTAAGAATTTATAAATATTTCAGGTACGATTACAAAAAAATTATTTACATCAACATGTGTTTTGATTAATATTATATTGTACCTTTTTTATGTGTTGGATTATGTATTGGTGATTTGAGATGCAGTGTAATATTGACATGGAATGTTTTGAAGTTTTATATGAATGAGAATCATGGAATTTTTATTACTGTCAAAGAATTCATCTGGGAGGGCTAATATTTAGATTTCTATTTTTGGTTAAGTCCCTCCATTATTCCTTGGCCACAACATTACTCATTCATTATCATATCTGAATGTAATATTTTATAAAGAATTAAATTTAATGGGTAGGATTATATTTCATCATGGATCTCATTAATTTTTTTCTCATCATTTCATGACCATGACAATTTATGCCAGGAAAATATTGTTTATTTAACACATATAAATTCCATTGGTCACCTAAATTATTTATTTATTCGGTTTGATTTTTTGAGAAACTCGCATAAATAGTGATTAGTTTGGGAAGTTCCTTGAGTGTACATATTTTATTATTAACCATTAGCATAAGGATATTGATTAGTGGTGATGTCATACGAGTTAATCTACATTTTTGGGGTTTCATTACATGTTTCATTGTATAAGGATATTTTCTTGTGGTTTGTTAGATATTTTGGGATGGTTTCTCATAGTGATTAGGTTATTTTTGATTTTGGGGACTCCCTTATGTGACTAAATATTATAAATCATCTCATTATATCCTTATTCAAGTATAGTGATAAAATTATTTAATTGTGGAATGACATTTGAGTGTTTTCTGTTTTTTGAAATTTTGATGTGACAATAGTTTTCCAACATTTAGAGGATTTTATGGATTAAAAAATTGAACATAAGAAATTAGACAATGATATATTTATGGGAGTGATGTTAGATATATATGTTTTTTTATATTTCTCAAAATATTTCTATCTATTAGTGGATGGTGATGATAATCATGGTTGGTGATGAAAATTATTCTTACTCCAAGATTATAAATTTTATTTTTATGATTTAACTATTATAATCACCTTTCATGTAAGGATAATTATGTCAAGGATGAAATGAACTCGTTTTTTTAAATCTATAACTGGGTTTTTAACTCCCATACATGAGATATTAAATGAATATGGTTTAATTTATTATAAAAGGAAATTGAATATGATCCTTATTCCTAGAATTGGATATTTTGTGTGGTGATCTTTCTGGTTTATGGTGGTGTCATCTTTGTTTATATTGATGGGGATGTAATATGAAATATCTATTCAAATTTTGTGTGTGTTGAGTTTTCTTTAATTATGGTATATAGATTGTTTCCAATTATAGAATTGGAAGGAGTGGTTATTAATTTTATGTGGTTGGGTTGTAATTGTGGCATGGAATGTAGTAGGGAAAATAGATGTCCTCATGATGATCTGATTAATTTTGGGAAGTCATTATGATTAACATTGTATAGTGGATGATTAATTAATGTGCGGTTGGCAATATAGTTTCTTAATGGGTGCATAATATTATTGTTAATGATAAATCAGGAAATGGGTGAGGGTGATACTGAATAATAATAAACTGTAATGAAATTTCCATGATCTATAACAAGGGTTAATTACTAGAATGAGATGTGATTAATTTCTAAACTAGTGGGTGTTAATTAAATATGGACCATGACAGAATAATTAATGTAAAATGGTTGTTTAAAATAAAATATTGAATCTGTAAATTATGAAATTTATTAAATTATTATGAACAGTTACTATGGATGTTTTTTCTGAAATGTGGGTCTACATTATTGTATAGTAATTTGAATGATTTGTAAAATGAAAAAATGATATTTTGGTTTTTAGTATTGGTGTATTACTGTTTTTTATGGTATGAATACATTATTATATTATAATATATGGATATATTATACTTTTTAATATTATGATATCAAATACACCACTTCTCTCAAAAATATCCTTCTAAACAGACAATTGATTATGGTTTGGAGTTTCATCCCAAAATATCCATGTCAGTACAGAAATGAATTGATAAAAACACTCAATTCCCTTCTCCACCGTCAATGCATGTATTGTATTTGATTGAGGGAGGTTGTATATATGATATTTGATGGAATTAAGTTAAAATATCATTTGGTGATATTATTATTTGATGAAAATGTCATATATATTTTTTGTAATTAAATTTTAGATGATGGTAGAAGATTGATGTCTTGGATGTGTAGGATACCCTACCATCAAGGGAAATATTTTATGTATGAAATATGTGTATGTGATACATGTATATGGTTATAGTTATGGTGTGTTTGATAATTTTGAAAATGAATGCATTGTAACCTATACAAGATAAGGCCAATGTTATTTCATTCTAACTAAAACCATGTGTGACTGTATTGGTTCGATTACATAGATATTGAAGTTATGTTGGTTCTGATATGTTTTATTTTGGATAATGACAGTGAGAAAGATGTGTAGAAGTCATATGGTGTACCCCCATTTCGATATTATTTTATATTGTTTTATTTCATATTGATGAGGTATTTGGTTTTTTATCAATGGGAGATTGGGGCTAGTTTACATTTTATAGGTTCATGTCAATTTTAATATTCACCAACTTGGGAATCAATACTCTTATTCCACATTAGGACTGAGTTGTTTTGAGGATAATCTTATTGATTATACATTTATTCCCTCACATATAAATATAAATATATTTTTTGTTTTCTAAAGATACTTTCGAGTCTGATTTCAACATTAATGGTATTTAGAATAATGATATGGTTGGGGTTTCTCTATATGTTGATTTTTCATAATTTTTTTTATTTCAATGGACTTATATTTGTGTTAATGTCCATGAATTAATGGTATACCTATTTGATTTTATTTAATGGTGTCTATTAGAGGTTTCATATTTTGATCCTAGTATATATATATGGTTAATGTATCCTATTTGATTTATTTATACTGTTCGTGTTATTCTACATCCCATAACCTGTTAGAGGTGGGCTACAGATATCACCTTTATTTTCTATACAGTCCCATGAGGGGTTCCATGTGGGGATGTTTTTTTGCACCTCGTAACCTATTATGGAAATTATATTTTAGTACAATTAATATTCATGCGATAATAATCTCATGGATATGGAATTGTGACCAAACCATTTTTTCCCAAATGGGCATTGAATAATTTAATCTAATAAAAACCAATGATCCAAATCATTAATTCCCCGATATTTTTAAAGAAAAAAATTATATTTTATGGCATAAATTACATGATATATTATATTTAACTTTATTTACATGAATAATGATATTTATAATTTGTTACACGGAACCATGGTATTTTCATTTTTGATTATATATTCAACATGAAACACCAATCCTAAAAGAAAAATTATAAATATTACTATCATCACCCAGCCATTATAAAGGAGTGTATGAACAAGAATAATAAAATTATGAAAATATTGTTTATATATATATATCTATAATGATATCATTTTGTGTCCAATTACTCATAGATGAAAAATAAACCCATTTGAAAATAAAATGAAATTTTTTTTATGAAAAACTATTTTAATGCACCCATGTTTGTCTATAAATATTAATTTGAAAAATAATTATTATTGGATTATAATTATTAAATTACCATATATAATATTTAATATCTTATTTATTATTAAGAATATTTTTATCTAGATATGTTATAAAATCAAATCCAATTTGATGTTTAAAAGGTTTTTTTGAAATAAAATAAATTTTATCAATTTATTATGGCACATTAATTTAAAAAATTTAATATTTTATAAACCATAAATTTAAAAACAATATTTACATTTTCAAGTAAAATATCCAAATTTATATTAGGAGGAAATTTGGTATTTTTATGAATTTTTTTTGATTGAATAGTGAAAAATATCAATTTTTTACAAAGTGTTTTTTAATAGATTAGTATATTTTGAATATTTTTTAATTAAACTAATAATTATTTTGTTATATTTAATCCCATATATTTATTTTAAACATTATTTAAATTTTTTTTATTATATGTTTGTTTTGAAGTTTAAATATGGGTTTTTATTCAAAAAACAATTTTAAATTTGGTAATATTCCTCATTTTTATCTATTTATAATTATCAGTAATGGAGAATATTTAAAATTATGTTCATAGAATATAAATGTGTTTATGTATTAATTTTTTTTTCATTTTGTGATCTTTGATAGTCACATAGTTTAAATAGAATAATCCATTTTTTAATACACTTCGAAAAAAATCATTATTTCACCATGTCTAAAAATTTAATATTAAATTAAAATTTTCAATTTATGTGATGTGAATTTGGAAAAATGTATTCAATATTTTCAATCAGTATATTTTTCAAATTATGAATTATTAAAAAATATTTTTGTACCAATTACTCTAGTGTAATTAATTACAAATAATTGCTGCGATTAAGGTAAAAATAAGTTTACATTGTGGATAAACATTAATATTAGGGGATGAATGACCTTGAAACTATTCCAACACTAAATTTATTGACATATTTAGAAAATAAAACTTATAGTATATATTTCTATGCATGAATGACCTTGAAACTATTCCAACACTAAATTTATTGACATATTTAGAAAATAAAACTTATAGTATATGTTTCTATGCTTGATTGGAATATTTTTTAGGTACAAATTCCGATTCCATTATTTTTAATTTCAAAAATACCATGTTTCTTCCCTCCCCCACATATTAAAGGCCACCCCTCTCCTCCTCTCTTCACACTACTATATCTATATGGATTTTAAAATAACTAACAAACTAAATTATCAAATTAATTCATATAACATTAAAATACTTACTTTTTTAAGAAATCTAATGAACAAATACATTTTGTGATAACAAAAAGGTTGTTACCTAATTGTGGGGTGTCTTAATCAACGTGAATTTTTGATTTATGTGTTCCTAAAACCAATTCAATTATTATTATACCATTATTATATAATGAAATCATTATATCCAATATAATGATCTATTTTTATGAAAATTCCATAGACTAAATTCACTCCCACTCCCTTCAAATGGTCTATGCATTCGTAATTTGTGTGTGTGACAGACTACACGAACCGATGTCTTTCTTTTTTCTGTTACAATCTCTAAAGGTTGGGAATAATGATGGATCTAAAGTTTACATATGATATTTATAACATAAATTTATCTTTTTATACATTATATTATATATACAATTTTTACATTCCATACTATAGTGTATATGATAATGTCTCTTGTTTGTACGACTGACTACCACCTCATGAAGATATGTGATGTTTTTTTAAATTATCCATTAAATGTAAGGTAAAAAGGATAAGTATAATGACTATATTTGATATTAATGCCAAAATCCGGATATTAAATAAAAAAATATCTTTCTATAAAAATAATACATTAATTTCATTATTACAATTTCAGATGTTGAAAAAGTCAAAATGTCATTCACGGAGGTGTGGTATATCACCTCCCTAATGAAATGTGATTTATTTTACATCACTGGAATGATAGATATAATAAAATATAATAAAATATAATTTATTAATAGAACAATTATAGTTTTTAAAGATAAATTATTACACACCTTTTTTGTATATTGTTCATTTATATATGGAAATGTTACTCAAGCGTACGTTTGTCATACTATATCTATGATTGAAAAATTTGTTAGTTTACTATAAAAATTATATTGGTTATAAAATTATAATTTATGTCTAAATTTGTTAATTATGTAATTATTATTATTCTAAAAAGTCTTAAATAGTGACCACTTTAACCTTTTCAACATATCAAATTAATTTTCATTTTACATAAACCGAGTATAGTCAAAACATCCATTAAAAAATAATTTTATATAACACCATAATATATGAATGAAATTTAAAAATAAAAATGATTTCTTAATTAAATTAGATAAATTATGTATTTAATACAAATTTATTATTCTGAATGATGAAGAACAAACAAGACAAATCAAACTCAAGGTATGTGTTCTTCTCATTTAACTTTTATTTCTATGAGATGTGTTCTATATTCACCACTTATATTTTGGTGATATATATAATACCCATTAGTTTATATTATGGATAATAAAGTGAAAAGTATTTGGTATTACATATCCCATTTAGGATTTATATTTCAATGGGTTTATTTATTAATTGTTTACAAACTGTTAACGGGATTTCTAATGACACATTAATTTCTAAGACACTTATGTATTATTAAACACTTGTTTATTTTGTGTGTTATATAGAATTCCCTATGAAATTTTATATCAGGGATGGATAAATTTCAATTTTAATTAATGTTTCTTTTTATCTTATTATTTCATTGGTATTTAAATTAAATGATACAAATTTCATAAATGTCGTTTATTACAATTTCATCATTAATTAGGATTGTGTATGATTAAGAATCTTATAGTGAAAAATTATAATTTTCATGATTACCATCATATTTTCATACGTACGTATATTTTCAATTCATTATACCATATTAACACTCTATTTAATAAAAAAATTTAAAATGTTTTTTTAATAAAACATGACATCATTTCACACGTCCGTCGAAAGTATATGTTTTTAAAAATAATATTTTATCAATATGTTTGGAAAATGCTTTTAAAAATACAATAAGACAATTTTCAAGTGAAATTATAATGAAAATGGTTCTTATTTTAAAAAAGATTTATAAATTACTTTAGCATCATCATTTATACATTTCCATTTTTTTCAAGGAAATGGTTTCTCAAAAATGGTTTATGTTTTAAAAAGTTATTTTCAAAATGAAGAGGTTATTTTCTTCCTAATTTTTTAAGGTTATGTTCATTTTATTCTCTTTAATCATCATTAAAAAACCTTCTTCACTTATCATTTACAAGGGATACAGTGTATTGACAATATCCTCACATTTTCACTGGATGTGAAATGATTGTTTCAAATAGATTGTTATGGAAAAGGTATCTTGTCCCCGGGTTAATCATGTTTTTATGATATTTACAGGGAAAAAATTAATTTCCAATAGTTGGTTTGGTTGTAATATTATAATTATTTTTATATGATTATTTAGATGAATGATTTTTGTACTCTATTCCTCTTTTGGGTTTTTTAAATTATACCTGAAAATTGATGAGGCCTCAGTTGTGTCGGTTTGTTTGTAACATCTTAACATTAGTCGCACTGATAGTTCCTTGTAATCATGTAGCATCTTAACATGCGGTGGCCTAGATAGTGGTGAGTATTCCAATTACATATAAATATATGCTGGTTCCAAATAGTTTTGGTCGATCTCTTTATTTCTAAAATGATTGGTCCACCCAGATAGTAGTCTTATATATTCGAAAATTATTATATCAGAGGTTAGTCGTATGGTTATTTTAATTAAAATTAGTTTGAATGGTTTTATGATTATTATTATCTATATTAGGGAATATTAATTTAATTACATGTTATAAATGTTTTTTTATCATGATCACTACTGATATCACATAGATCATTATTTTTAATTTTGATGAATGTTGAATTTTCTATAATTTAATATTTGATGATCTAGGTATCGATGTGTATATGTTCTTTTATTATTCCGATATGAACTATGAATATAATGTCATACCATTTTGTTATTCTTATGGTCTTTAATGAAATTTAATTGATAATGAATATGTTTACAAATAAAAATAACTTGATCACACCTTCCTTATATTATTATTTCCTCTAGTTTTAATGATTTATGTAAGATTATTTATATATAGAATGGGTTTCATAATGATGATGACGATGTATTAATTTGAAAAGGAAAATATTTTTCAAGTGGGAAAATTTTCATATTAAATTCATGAGATTTTTTTATATAGTAATTTTTCCAAATTATCTATATAAATAAATCTAAAAGGTCCTAAATGTAACAAGTGGTATAACTTTTCATTTTCAGGTAGTATGGTTTAGATTAAAAAAATAATGTCACAATTATTATCCTTAATGTTAAAAATTTTAAAATTATGACTTCTTCTCCAAATAGGGTAGTGTTCATTTTTGGATGTAATAATCATCATCAATAATTGGATTTGATAACAATTGGTAATATAATGTTTTCATATGAGGTTATCATAAGAGTTATTTATAACATCATAGTATTATAATCGTAAACCTAATCAAATGTCTAAATTCTTAGACACACCCTTGAGGTTTTATGTGATGATATCTTAATATGAATAATGAAATCATAAGAGAAGTTTTTTTTAGTTTCGGTATTAGTAACCACTTTTATTATCATGATGTTTAAATAATAGTGGAATCATTTTCATTTATAAATAACAAGATAGAACTCATCTGATGGGTGATTTTGCATCCCATTAGGAAAGGCAGCGGGACATGAACCCATACCCAAAGGCCATTAAGGGTTTCATAAATAACAATGAACTACGTTATATCCATGATATTATAAAAAATTATTTGTAAAGATTAATTATATTTTATAATCATTTGGTATTTTATTTTAGGAATAATTATTTATTTATCTTGGATGAATATATGATCTAATACTTATAATCAATGGGTTCAAAAATTTTGTCAGGAAATGTTTGTTGAATTTTAAGGATATCTATTTATGATATTGATTATCTTTTTACATTGGGTATTATATTTACAGATTAATTTACTATCAAAATATTTACAAATTTTTGGTCTTATATTACAATGTTCTAATAATTTTAGATTTGGGTAATGTCTAAGGACATGTGGTATATCTCGAATCTCCCATTTATTAATATGTGTTCACTAAAAGTTTATTTTAGTGAACCGGGAATTAAGAATTCATCTTCAATACTAATCGTTTTCAGAAAAAGATGTTTTTTTAATATAAAGAAGAATAATTATAAAATTTTAGTAATTATGTATCTATATATCCATTTTTTTATTATTCCAGAAGGAATTTGAAATCCACATCATTATTAAAAGGGTATTGAAACAAAAATATTATCCACTCCCCTTAAATAATGATTTTTTGATGATTTTTTGATTATCACATATTGATGTTTTGAGGCCCATATCATTACATTGATTGTTTCATTGGTTATGATCAAGGACCTCAATCAATACCTATTTACCTTTTACCTCATTTTCATCTATCCTCTCTAATTTGGAAGCCATGTTATATGTAATCCTATAGGACCCTCATACGTCATTTCCTTCATTATTCAGATGAATTTTTAGGGAACCTTGTTACGATATGTGTTTAAATTAAAATAATTTTCAATCTCCAACCATTGATTACAGTGATAATGTTTAACATGTGAGGTTGTAATTATTTTGAAAGGGGTATTTGACGCACTAATACTTGTAAAAGATAAAATTATATTTGATAAAACAGTGATCTTGAAATATTATACTCAACTCAACACACAATATATCTCATGTTACATGGAACCTTAATAATTTTATTTTCGATAGTGTATTTAACACGATACACTAAACATAAAAGACCAATGATATATAATACTTCTATAAAACCCCATTGGAATGGTGGGTATGAAAATGATTAGTTTGATTCCACAATAAGGATCCAAGCTATATATATAATTAAATATTTGGTTACCAATAAATATTAATGTAAAGTAATACCATTCTGAAAATAGAAGGAAATGTTTTTTTAGAAAAACAATTCTAATATACACAAGCATGTTCTATACCAATAAATTTTAAAAAATTTATTTTTCAATTTTATTAGTTAAATTTATTTTTAATATATTAAATTTAATTTTCGAAATTCATCCTATGTTTCTTCTATATATTATATCATAATAAGTCCAATTTTATTCTTATAGAAAATATTTTTTTCAAAGCATTTTCTGTCTCTTTGTTATGGGGTACTTCTTTTAAAATTCATTTTTAAATTTTTCTAAAATTATATTTTTAAAATATACCAGCATTTTAATGATGAATAAAAACATTATTTACATTGGTGAAATTATTTGGATTTTCTAGAAAATATTTTTTATTATGAATTGTGAAATATATCGTTCTTTCTAAAAAAAATATTTCTCTTTTCAAAAAAGGAAACTAATAAAAAATTATAAATATGTTTTTAATATATTTTAATGTAAAATTGTTATTATTTACATTTATTAAATAATATAAACTACTCTTGAATCAACATTTTATTGGTTTATAATATATGTTTGTTTTAGGGTTAAAGACATGTTTTTATAAAAACTACATTAGAATGAATAATGATTTTCCTTTTTAATTTAGTAAAATAATACCAAATGTTTGGAGTATTTAATGAAATTTATTTATTATTTATTATTAAATATTACTTATGTTTTAAATAATAATTTTCATTTATCATATATTTATAATAAAAAAAAATTTCAAAAAAAATACCTTCTTAAAAACACTTTGTCTTGATATGGCTGCAGAGTAAATATTAATATTTTCTTCACTTATGTTAGGAGAACATGGAAAAATGTGTTCTATATTTTTATTGAGAATAATTTATAAAATCTATTAGGTTCCAATTATTTTTTTAACTAATGATATTATTGAAACGTAATAAAATTAAATAGAGAAAATATGTTACAAATTGTTTACTTAATGGTTCATCAATATTCTTATGGGGACAAATGTCTTCTAAAATCATCCAAACCCAATTTTATGTTTATATTTACATCTAAATACTTCTACTATCTATTTATATTCTCAATTTTAGTATTTTTGTTTTTTTAAATGGATCACATAACTTTAATTTGAAAAATACCATGGCCACCCTCTCCAGCAATTATAAAAGGACACCCACTATCCTCCTTCATTCACTCCTATAATTACCTATTTCTATGACAATAATTGACCAAATAAATTATATAAATAATTAATCTCATCCTTGAATCCTTACATTAGGATGGAATCCAACTATCACGAACCCCTTCCCACAAAGTGTACCACTCCTGGGACAGTAATTAGAGAAGAGAGATTGTGACACCAGAGTCCTACCTCGAGTAGGAACTAATTTGGTGACTAGAATCACTGGAATAATAAACACAAAAATGTGAGGAATTGCCCAATAAGAGAACACATGCGAATGATAGGGATAAGGTAGACACCAACCAACTCTTTATTATACCAAAATATAAAAAGAAATCTCATGTACCCATATGTAATGTTTTGCATGAACTACTAAAATGAAAATGTAAAACTGAAAGTACCCAAGGAAAGTAAATCAAAAGAAACTATGAATCCAGAATAGCTTATTCATTTCAATGATAGTTGTAACCATCCTAATATTCACCCTTATCCTAGTGACCTAAAAATATTTTATATATACGTTGGGTGTGTAAAACTGCATACTCAGTAGGATCCTCCCCATAGTCTCTCATTTAGAAGTAAATAAAGCATGACAAATCATAGTTGAAAAAGTGAATCTAACTCATCACCTAAACAGTTATGCTATATTTCAATCCTCACCAAGTTTACCATCACTATATACCTCACAAAAGAATATATAATATATTAAGGAATATCAAGGGTACCCTGCTACTACTTCCCCATTGGTTTTTTTCATTTCCCCAACATCGCACATCATAAGAATATCTCTTCAAAAGGATTTCCCATAGAGAGTTGTGAAAAGAACCATAAAAGGCACCTCGTACATCAAAATCACAACCTCCACATAACCATGTTTTCCATGTTGTTTTTGGGAGCCACCACATCTCGTAAAACATGTATCATACCTCAAGTATTATACCCAAAGACCTTACCCCCCAAACATTATCAAATTATCCTCAAACCATCATATCCTATACATGTTATACTTATACTATTTCATAGGAAACTATATCCAGAATATATGTGTGTTAATAATCATAATCCATTATACCCCTCTATAGTCATATATGGGGAAAACTAATCATCGTGCATACTAATACATGTAACAACTAGGATAATTAAGTGTTTCCAACGGCAGTACTCATACATCAATCATCCTATCAATATGTTGGTGAAAACACCCCCAGGTCAAATCCCTCAGGGTGTTAGTAACCCTAAATGATAGTGTGTGGTAGTGTATATAAACACAAAAAGTACATGATACAAAATTTCTCACAACCACACTATTGAAAAAACCTATTCATATACTCAACTGTAGTTAATATCACCAATACTACTAGATTACACTACTAAGACTAGATATCCTATAATAAAATAAATATTTTAAAAGTTTTATGAAATTACATATCTCTTTTAGGTCTATTAAAATTTTCATTTATTAATTATTTAACAATAATTAACAATTAGAATATTCCTCATTACATTCCATTACAATTCTAACTGTGATTCAAGCCCTCCAGGTGTAACCAAATCGATTCCATAGACTCTTAGCAACAAAACCATATCATTTATTTCTAGTAGGGTCTAACCCCCATGGTTCAACATTAATTTATTTAATCATTAATTAAAAGAATTATCACTTTCCCATATTCCCATGAATTCTAGAAATGAAAAACTATGATACCAAACACTAGTGGCGCAACACAGTGAGTATATGGAATACCATTAAAGTATTTACCACCTACAATGTGATAATATACCCATCCATCATTAATAAAATACAACATGAAATCACACGACCTACCATGCACATCTTTGCCTCTTTTAGATGGAGGGTAAGAAAAACCAGCTTCCTCAAGTAGTGGGAAAAGTAAAAAATATAAACACACAACTTATTCAATAAGAATTAAACATTCATAATAGTGTGTAAGACCAACATCAACACATTTCATCACCTCTGGTGTCCTCCCCAACACCCATATGAAAATTCCAATGCATATCACCATTGTAGGTGTCAATTATTGCCACAACCACTAGGCCTCCTTTCCCAACATCTCCCAACAGCCATCCATGCTCACATGACATCACAATTAGTTTGAAATGATAATAAATTAGGATCTTGGTCCTAAACATATCATTCATCCTTCACACACTATGTGCTCTCACAGCTCCAAGAATAAGGCACATGGCCTTCACAAGAAATAGGGTAAGTCAGAACCCTATCGGGAATTTGATTTCAGAAAACAACCAGTTCATTAATCCATTTTTAATTAATAAAATCATTATTAGTAGGTTTACATGATGTGAAATATTAATATAATCTATCATAGATATATAAATGTTTTCAAAAAATTATTTTAACATGACATTAATAATTAAGAATCTACATGATTGCAATTTATCAATAAATATAATTAAACATGCATATCTATAACAACTGGATTCATTAACATGCATTTTAATCAGAAGAAAATAATTTTACTATTATATCCATCATTAAATAATTTACCAATTTTCATTAAGAACAATGTGATAAAAAATCAAATCATAGATACCACACTATCTATACAATCAAGATGGAAAAACATCACTAAGAAATTGATAACAATTCTTTAATCCAGCTCAAAAATTTATTGTGTAAATTCCATTTTATACAGTGGAATAAATCCGGATTACTCTACTACTGAACATAAAAATAAATAGAGAATACATGAATCCTTTACCTTAAAAGGATACAGATGGTCTTTGCATGAGAATGACCAACACCATGGATCGCAATCAACTCTCCAAGAAGACAACATCCACCTGAGGACAAAGAGACACTACCAAAGCAACCAAAAAACCAGTAATCTCTATTAGAAACATGAAGATCTCATTATAAAACATGGGAAATGAAAAATAAATGGAGAAGAACATAGGATAATGGCGGTAGAACAAACCTTATATCAGAGATAGGCTATCAATTCCTATATGCACTGAACACGAGGGTGTGCTTTCAATGAGATAACTCCAAGGAAAAAGATCCAAGTATCAGAGTATGATCAAACGAATCCAATGGGGGGGAATAACTCTTGAAATCTTGTTCAATGGGGAAAAAAAGAAATAAGAACAGGGTAAAGTGTATCTCAGTGTTTTTAGAATCTAAATAAAGCATAGATTTTTATACGATTTATGATTTTCCATTAAAGGTAGATCACATTAATAATATGCAGTTTGATTGAGTAAGGACACTAGGAACCTTAAGAAAATTAATATAGGAGTTGTTGGATTTGAATCGTCATTAAGTAACTGAAAAAAAGGACTTAAATACATTTCATACCAAAGAAAATGATAAAGGGTAAAGTTGTATGAATCTTGAAACACTGTTCTGATGTTTATTTGGAAACACTATTTCACCTACCAACACCGAAAGATGAATAAATAACACTAATAGTAGTAGATGACATACTGAGAGATGAATAGAAAATAGTTGAGGATAACTCGCTTACCAATAAAGATTACTCACCATCCTCATATGATGAAGATGACTCACCGATAATGACAGATGAAAATGACTCACTGACACAGACAAATGAAGATGACTCACTCACACCCATAAATAAAGGAGACACACCAAAAATGATAGATGAATATTACTCACTGACTCATATAGATGAAGATTACTCACCATCACTAATAGATGAATATGGATCACTATCATCGACAGATGATGATGACTCACCAATAGATCTTCTCATACAACTAGAAATATAGTTCAAAGAACTACAAATTTTGAACGGTTTTTGTGACTTGTCATCTTGAAATCCTATAACACCTAAAACATAAGATTTATATACTGGAATGAACTACCGTGTTTCAAGACATTTCATTATATACTTCTAAAATCATTCTCTTCTTGAGAATCCAAAAACAATCTGAAGGGGAAACATAAAAAGTGTCTAAACAACCACCCATCGTGATACCTCTCAAGGCTCTCACCATCGAAGGAGCTTCACCAATTTCTCAAAGGAACAATGTGAAACCACATGAAAATTATAACCCGATACTAAATACTCTTCTAAGGGACATACGTATCAAAATAGGGAAATTTACAAAAAAAACAGGATACAACTATCAAATAATATGAAAGTTCTATAGAGACAAAACAAACATCTTAACAATAAAAAAAGATAAACATCAAATAGCTCTTGGTGCTAAGCATGAATCTATAACCGATGTTCCCATGTAATCTCCTCCATGACACGGTGTCACCACATGAAATGAACCTAGGGGATAACACACCCATGAAACAACTTCTCCTTGCAGTCCTAGATCTCTACAAGCTGCTCTTCGAAGGTCGCTTCATCATCAACATTGATCTCTCCCCAATCGATGATGTGAGAGTCATCATGATGATAATGACATTTTTGCAACACGTGAAAAACATTTTCTATCCTTATCATCTTTGGGGGAGGTGCAATCCAATTTTCCATGACTCCGACATGATAAAACTCCTATAAAGGCCTAAAAACAAGGGATAAAACTTACTCATATGACCAAAACATCACTTCAATTGATGGGGAATCACGATTAGAATAATATTATCCCCAAAGTCAATCTCCAAAGGTCTCCTCATATGATCAGCATATGATTTATGATGATCATGCTCTAACTTCATCCACTCATGAATCACAAGAACCATCTGTATTGTGTTATGTACCAGTACTGTACATAGAATTGCTAACTCTCAGACCCCAGTCTGACACAATGGTGAACGAAAGGGTCATCCATGCAAGACTTCAAACATCTCCATACCACTGAAGGATTGGAAGTTATTTTTATAGAAAAACACTACCAAGGGTACGTGCCTCATCCATGAACATCTAAAATTCTTAACAAAAGAGCACAAAATTTCCTATAGAGTTTGGAGTGTATCCTCTGTCAAACCATCGATATGTGGATGGAAATCACTTCTAATTAATTTTTGAGAACTGAATCCATGCTACAGTCATCTCCACACCATGAAGGTAAAACGAGGATCTAAATCAGATATCACCACCCAAGGGACCCCGTGGAGTCTCAACAAATCCTCCCGATACCACCTCAACAAAAATCTACTAAGATTGACTCCTTTATTTCTATAATTTTGGATGATGTAATCAAATGATCCACAACAGTCCATATAACATAATATCACCTCTGAGCTCAAGGAAAACCAGTAACACAATTATATCGATATGTCCTACCACTTCGTCTGAGGAATATCTAAGGGATGGAGAATCCCACTGGGAATACAGTTCTCAACTGTCACCTTCTAGAAGACCTATCGTACAGACACAAACACAGAAACTGCATGCTCCATCCCAGCCCACCAAAACCAACTCCACAAATCTCAATATATTATTGTTCTACTAGGATGTATAGCTATGGGAGATCTATGGAACTCTATGAGAACTATCTCATGCATCACCAAAAGAACGAAATGATTTTCCAAAAACAACACCTAGTGTTGTTCATCCTCAGACCAACCATCTTGGGACTTGCCACAAACTACTCGGTCTCTCCAGACCTCCACCTCTAGATTGGCCAAATGGGCCCCTTTAACCTGTTTTACTAGAGATGACAGCACTGTGAACTAAAAGAGACAAACTCTCCCCCAACCTCTCCCATATCCATGTGCAATGATGAATTATCTTCCTTTACTCTCTATGAATAACCTAATTCACTCAATGCATTACTAAAAAACATCCTTCTGATCACATTGGCTACAACAACCCACTAACCAGGTGTATACGATATTTTGAATTTTTAATCCTATTAGAAATCCATCTAGTAATGGTATCATAAGTTCATGTCACACTGTAAGGAAAAATTACTCAAGATTTTATGATCGGTGAAGACCAAAAATCTCTCTGTGATGATGTAATGTCTCCAAAACCTCAGCGAAAACCCCACTACTACCAACTCCAGATCATGGGTGTCATAGTTATTCTCATGAGGACACAACTATTGAGACTTATAAGAAATGATAGATCTCTGGTGCATCACAACATATAGTCACACCATACATGAAATATCATAGAAAATCTCAAACTAAAATCCTTTTACTAGAAGACAACGAATTGGAGGAATGACCAACTTCCCCTTCATGTACACCAAATAATCCTTACATTCATATGTATATACACATTTCTGATCCTTTCTAGTAAATGTTGTAATAGTAGTCTCAACCCAAGATAATTATCCATGAACATCATATAATAGCTTAAAAGAAAAAGTAAAAATCCCTCCTCTTCCACAGTATTTGGGGCTTCCCAAGACATGAAAACATCTATCATCAATGGATCCAAAACTACTATGTAATGGGAAAAATATTCTCAGAGAAATGGAATTTGTGAGCCAAAAACCGAAACTATAAAAACTTCACAAATATATTATTTCATTAATGAAATCCCAAACTGGCAAGAATGTTCTATGCATAATCCTCCTCAGATGATGATTAAAAAATGATGTCATCGATTAAGACCACCATGAATATATCCTTGAATTAATAGAATATATCGTTCATCAACCACATGATCATTGCTGGAGCATTCATCACAACAAATAAAATCACAACTAAGATGTAATTCACATGAAGAAAACTGAAAGAACCCTTCAAGATATTCTCATCCTTCACATGCATCTGATTAAAATCTTGACCACAAGTTGATCTTCGATAACCAACTTTCACACTTCAATTTACTGAATAAATCTTTATGAAATGGATGATGACAGTGGTTTTCCATTGTATCATTGTTCAAGCAATGATAATTGATAAATCATCGTAAACTAAATCCAACCTTCTTCATGGAAAAAACTGCTGCTCCCCATGGTGATAGACTTGGCTGAGAAAAATCACACTGCAACCGACCATCGAGTTGTTTACATATCTCCCGCAACCTAATGGGTTCCATCCTATATGAAGACATTGATAAAGTAGATGGGCCTAAATATAGTTCAATACTGAACTCGATCTCTCATTGAGGGGGTAACATGACAACCTCTTCTAGAAAGTCATCTGGGAAGTCTTACGTGACCCTAAGAAATTCTAATGGATAAACCATCGTCGAACACAACATCAACTCATCCATCGAGGATATAAAGCATAAATTATTCACCTAACTAATTAGAGGGTCTAGCTCACCAACAGACCCTAATGGTTCTCCATCAGAAAATAAGAGAACCACCTTCTTTCTGAATCAATCAATGATAGCTTGCATTGTATACTCCAATCCATTTTGAGGATGACATCATAATGTTATTTTTATAATCATATGAAATCTCTCCATGAGCATTGCTTCCCCAACACTAGGTCCCAGTCTCTACATACTTTAAACAAGTCATCCTAACCTCCAACTGGCATAGTAAATTCCAGGGGCACTGGAATCCTCCCTACCAGATTTCCCAAGGAATTTATAAGGGTAGGTTATATGAAGGTCTGTATTTTTCAAAAAAATAATGAAGATGCCCAAGTGGAAATCAAGGGAGCAGTACCACGAACGTTGTCTAGAACACCTGACACTGACAATGCAAAAGCATGAAGTGGACCATGACATGTTCCACTGCCTCTAAGATCCTAATGAAGACCACTGACATAGTTGGGATATGTGTTCTCAGGATGGGGATCATCTGAGAGCTGCCCCATGTATTCCAATTCTACTCTCTACTAGTCCAAATCTTATGCAACCTACTGTTTATCCCTCTATAGTAAGTGCCACAACAGAGTAAATTGAAGTGGAATACATGGTAATGATTGAATACACATAATGTCCCGGAAATATAGCTACAAATGGCCTCAAACTCTATAAGAAAAACAAGTACCCGATCACTTGGAAAATGGCTGAGAGCCGTTACCCTCGAAGAAATGAGATATTGATGGCTGGGACCAACCCCCAACTGAATGGATACTATTCTGCCCATAAAACTAGGAACCCCAAACCATAGATCTATTTCATGAGGGATCCTGATGACTTCCAAATCCGGATGATCATATTCTAGCAAACATCATCTAATTGACCAATGCCCTCACCCACACCTCAAGATACATCTTCAGCCTAAACAGGGTTACTTGTCCTTGGATATCTGGATGCAAAGCCTCCAAGAAATTACATCCCCATGCCTCATCATCTACAAACATGTCTGAATAATATCGTAAACATTTTATGAAATTGATTAAAAATTCTCACACAATAGAGAGACTCTATTAATGGGTAAGATGCTCCATGTGAATGGCCAACTTATAATTCTAGGAGAGGAACTCAACACATAACTGGTCTCTGAACTCCTCCCATGATACTTATAGCTCCTCATGATCTCATAGGAACAAGAACCACCACATCCTCACTGCCCCATGTAGCATTTTAAAAAATATTGTCACCTAGTGCCCCATTTGAGCACGGATCGAACTAAAAGATATTTATAAAACCTCCAACCAGTCTTCTAAGACCAAATATAAAATAGATCCCTCATTATTCTGTAGACATTGGAATTGTATCTCTTAGAGTGTCATCCTTCATGTGTGGTCATCATCAACCAATACTCTATGGTGATCGACTGGAATAGCCTGTAGAACATCTTATGCATAAACAAGACAAGGACATAGATTAGGAGACATTCTTTAAAATAGAAAAAAATTTAGACATCCTAAACCTGGAATATGGAATAGTAAACATTAAATAATAAAATTTTTCTTTTATTCATTATAGTTTACCATATCCCATGTTCTTCCCATTAAAACAGAAGAACACAGAAGAACAATGCATGATCTTTTCCTAGGTAACTACCCTAAAACCTGTGTCACCTTGTTTTATAGCCAATATAAACATAAATGTTAAAATATTATTTCATAGGTGGCCATAAACTGCTATGTCCCAGCCAATCTCCAGTGTTTACAAAATTTACAAAATATGACTGAAACAATTCCCCTACCAACCCATTCAATCTCAAGTCTCCCTAACACCAAGAATTATCACATCCCTCCAACAGCCCTTTGATACCACTCTTTCATGACTCCAACCCACAATGTGTACCCCTCGTGGTCCAGAAATGAGACGAGAGAGATAGTGACAACTTAGTCCCGCCTCATGTAGGCTCTGGGATTCTGAATAGTACCACATGTAAATTAAACACATAAATTGGAGGAATTAACCTCTAAGAGTACACATGTGGAAGATAGGGATAATATATACACCAACCAACTCATATTCATAAAAAAATTATAAAAAGATACCCCATGTACATGTATATAATTTCACCCGTGAACTACTACAATAGAATGGGAAAACTAGATGTACCAAATAAAAGTAAAACAACTACAACCTCAAAGCCCAAACTACTAATTCAACCTGAAGTTAGTAGAAACAGGAATGATCTCCCTTCTTCTATAAGAAACATGAAAAACAGTTTATATATATTTATATTTAGTATAAGAGTTTACTCACTAGGACCCTCCCCAAAGCCTATCATGAAAAATTAAAGAAAGCATGCTAAAGAATAATGAACAACTAGTTATACTAAATCATAACCTACATAGGTATACTATCTCCCCGCCTCACCATGACTAGTGTCACCATGTATCACATACATGAGTATAAAATATAATAAATAATATCAATGGTAACCCATTACCAATTCCCCAATGATTTTCCTTTTTCCCCAATATTATATGTCCATGTATTTATCTCTAAAAGGCTTGCCTACAAACACATCAGAAATAAACCACAACATGCACCTTGTGAAACACAACCACCACATCCATTTAACAATTTTTTACAGGTTGTTTATTTGATCCACCATAGCTAACATAAAGTGTATCAGACTTTAGGTATTATACCTCAAGCCATTGCAACCCATACATAGAGTAAGGATCCTCAATCCATCATAGATTTAGACTTCAAAACTACAGTAGTCCATAAGAAACTATATCTAGAATAAATGGGTGTAAATAAACAAAAGAAATTAATTCCCTCTACATATATATCTAGGTAAAACTATCCATTATTGCTACCAATGTATGTAACTACCAAGTAAAGAGTGTGGGGAAAAAGGGGGTAGTCACCTACCCATCCTCCCATCAGAATGTTAGGGAAAACACCCCCCACGACTTAGAATCACATGGGTGTCAGTCTCCCTAACAGATAGGGTGTTGTAACGTATATAAACACCAAATTTATATGATATAAAATACCTCACAACAACACTGTTGGAAAATAATATTCTTAGACATAACTGAAACTAACATCTCTCTAACTCCCAACTGCCACTACTGAGAGTAGATATCCTATAACCACTCAAACATTTTAAGATATTTATCGAATGACTTTTCCATTTTTAATCAGTTAAAAATATTGTTAATTAATTTTTTAACCATTAATTAACCATTATAATTTTACTCCTTACATCCCGTTACCATTCCAACCAATTTATTATTCCCAAAAGGATAAACCAAACTGAGTCTACAGCTTCTTAGAAACACAACCTTAACATTACACCCCAACAATCTCGATCCCCATGGTTCAATATTAATATCATCAATCATTTATTAACATCATTATCACTTTCCCATATTCTTCTGCATTATATAAAATCAAATATAAGCTATCAAACACCAGATGATAAATACGGTGAGTATATGGATTACCCATCGATTCTTTACCGCCTATACTAGGATCATAGACACATCCATCATTGTGAATCAAAAAACAGAAAGCCCATGGTGTACCGCATAGGTCTTCACTTATTTTTGGTGGAGGGTAAGAAAAACTAATTACTTCAAGTATTGTTGAAAGTAAATAAGATAAATAAAAAATATATTCAACAAGAATTCAAAGTTTACAGAGCAGGGTAATACCATTTTCATCTTGTTTCATCACCATCAGGGTCTTCCCCAACACCCACATGCATAAACAAGGTATCTCTACATTGTAGGTGTCAACTGCTTCCATAATCACTAAGCCTTCGTCCCCACATATCCCAATTGTAACGCCCCGACCCCAGCTACCCAGAGTCGGTGCATTACTTCGTAACATTGGCATGATCACAAAAGATCAAGTCTCAAAAGACCGATTAGTTTAGTAGCCTTGGAAACACAAGATACATTAATAAGTCTTTCATTACATCAAAAAGTAAAAAAACTACAATAACATGGTCTTCATAGTCCCCACTCATATCCCTTTCTGACTACCCCTGCAGGTCATTCATAGAATACTTCTTCACATCCTGGAAAAAAATATTAAAACATTGAAAGGGGTTAGCTCAGATGCTCAATAAGGATAACAATATAGTGGAAGCATTCATCAATAAACATAAACATTTAAGGCATTGTATAACTAAAACAAAAGCCTTTTAAACTTGAACTTCAAAATAATATGGCAAAAGTAAAAAGAGATAATGCCATTCAATTCTTCATATGGATATTCTACTGCTCGAATAATCACAAGCAATATCAATAACCACTTTCATCATGAGGAAATGTATAATGCCATACATTCTGAAACATTTTTTCAAGGCCTCGGCCAAGACGTCTAAAATGATTAAGGCCTCGGCCAAAACCATAAATCAAATTGGGAAAGGGCCTCAGCCAATTCCACATCTAGTTGTCTCATGAGACCTACCGATGCAACGAGGAGCTATAGCGGGCTCCACCCGTCACTTATTAAGTCCAATACATTCCTCATATGAATAGGTTTAAACATATCATAAACCATAACATAATCGTATCACATAAAACATGCATAAAGGAAACATAACATTTCCACATTTCAATCACAAGATATCAATACAACACATTGATATAATAAAAACGCATTCAAAACCATTTTCAATACCAAAATAAAAGAATGTTAAAACATTGTATTTATTTTTCATTAAAAAAAATGATGGCTTGTTGAGGAAGCCGAAACTCAAATAATGGTCACGGCGGCGGAGAAGTCGTTGTCACCACATAAGTAAAGAAGGAAAAACATTCCCTTTTGTCATTTACCAAAAAACTTCGTATAAAAAATATTCCTTTTGAATAAACGTAAAAGTCAAAGGGGTTTATACACCGTATAAAAGAAAGTTGTGTATGAAACCAAATATGCCTCAATGAAAGGGGATTGAGACAAAGTCCTTAAAAGGATCATTTTTTTAAATAAATTACATCTATAATTTGTATTTACTATAAGTACACATAAATAATGTAAAAATACAATATAGGACATAATAATATCATGACATAATTTGAAATTAGGAGATTAACTCAAAGAATAGAAATTGGGATAACAAGTTCCCTTACCTCGTGTCTGACTTTACTCAACCGTTCTTTAACCTCCTGAATAATAAACTAGAGTTAATATATACCCTATTAAGAACCATTTTTAATTTCATTATCCTTTTTATATCACTTATTACAATGATATGAACATTATGTAATTATTTAAGTTAATAACAGTCGTTTTGTCGATCTTTGGTACTTGAGTCAACAATAAACTTCCTATAATTACAAGTTGTTTATGTGGTAGAATATCCATTATCTCCAGAATTATATTCATGATTTAGATGTCATATATATCATATATATCCAGTATATACATTCATTTATAATATTGTGTAACATTTAGAGGTAAGAAATGAAATGCACCGTTCATGGAGACGGTAAGCCGTATGTACGCATGAACGCTACTTTCATTTCGATTTCACATTTAATGGAATGAAATCATATTGATATAAATGTATAATATAATTCCGGTATAATATAGTGTATAATACCATTTACTCCATCCTTTATACATCCCACATATGGCATTAACGATTCAAATCAATCTGAGGGGGCGGTAGTCCGCACTTCCTAAAATGAAATTATCGCGTTAAACCATAATGGAAATCATAAAGTATGCCATAAATGAGAAATACAGAAGAATAGGTAAAACATAAACATATTATATATCATATATAAATATAGTGACATCTTAATGGCCACCTTTGAAGGTGTTATATGAGTGTTGAACAATCATCGTTTCGTGAGGCAAAAATTCACCATCCACAGAAACTGTATGTTCTTTAACCATTAGATGTAGGTGTGTGTATGTGTAGCCAGAATCCTTATTATAAAAAAATCCTAATATATTTAGGATACTGGTGTTGTTACAAAAGAAATGAATAAAAAGAGTTTAGGGGGTTGGAGAAAAACAATAAAACAAAACAACATTAGAGAAGACATTACCTCAAAATCGGGAAACTCTTTTTGATTTGATCCAAAGGCTTCCTTGGGAAGAGTTCCGCCCAATGTGAGGCTTCTAGGAGTAAGAGGGGGAAGTTGGGAGAGTATTTGGGCAGAGGTTGGCCGAGAAAAATGGCTTTAAAGTGTGAATGAGGTGGTAGAGGTGGGGTCCTTTTATAAGAGGAGAGGAGGGGCACTCTTGGAAAGTAATGAAATGTTATTCTATTATACAATGCTTTTCGGATTCTAAAGGTCCCACACTTGTATAACTCGAGTATAAGGTGATAAGGGTTCTAAATCCACCCATCCAATAGGTTTTGGACATGTGTAGGTCTTAGATATTACATTATCTTTCCATTTTAATTAAATCATTAAATAATGAGGTCATCGCTGCATCATCATGATGTCATAAATAATTTAATTTATTCAACGTCTAAAAATTAGAAAACAAATACTATGATGTAGGAAATATTTTTAGCTTTCCAATTACTATTTATAGTCAAAAATATGACTTGTATTACCCCATGTAAAAATTGTTTTTGTAAAACATTTCATGTTTGTGTCATTTTTTTACTTTAACATTAAATAAAAGATATTTATGTCATTTTCCAACTAAAGTTGCTCCATGGGGTCCCCAAGTTGACCCATGGATTGTCTTGGTCGGGAATGGCACATCCAATGAGGGTAGGACATGTGTAAAGCTCATCTAATATTATTAAAACATTATTTTTACCTTAAACTACACTAATTACCTCTAATCGCGATTATGAACTTAAAAGTTACTATTCACCAAAAATTATTTTAATCTCATTGAACCACATTTTACTTCTTAATGACAACCATGTATGTCGGATTTTTGAAAATCAAATAACAGAGGTGGTAATATTTCATTTAAACGAAAAATTAGTTATTTAACTACCACTTAGTGGTTTCACTATTCATCAAAAATTGAAGTTTTTCAGAACAATGCCAAAATTTCACCCTAAGCTATAATTGATATTCTGATTTCAAAAATGAAGTACATTTTGAAATATAAAATTTCTATAATTTTAAAAAGTGGTTATTACTATTCATAACGGCTACTATGATTAGTCGCGGTGTTTTAGAACTCGATGTTGCGTACAATGCAAGCCATTGCATTATTAAATGAGAAGTGTATTGTGGAAGCTCGGGGTGTTACACTCTCCCCTCCTTCGATAAATTGCGTCCTCTCAATTTGAAATTTTTATTGGAAAATAAAAGGTTGAAAATAGAAAATACCTTTGTGGAAAACCCACATCGGAAATAAGATTAATAAAATTTAGCCTTAATAAGAGGGAAAGGGAAATGAAAAAGTCACCACCCAATTGTGATCTCGAATAGGAGAACATTGGTGGAAATTAGAGACATATAATTGGAGGAAAAACATAAATATTTGTAGGGAGTGATTGAGGTCATCAATCACAATCAACTGTCAAATTGAGGGCCTCAAAGCCTTCAAACTATGTTGATTTAAAATATCATCAGTTCAACAAGACATAAGGTATTAGGATAACACATTTTTTTGTTTTAATATCCCTTTACTAAAGTTTAAGAATTAATTCATTCATTGAATACGAGATAGATATATATATATTTATGCTTGACAATTAGAGTTTCAACCTTCAACTCATATTTCACTCAAAAAGATAATAGAACTCAAAAATATTATACTTATCCTAATTGTATAAGGTTCCAAATGTTATCACATACCATTTAGATTAGTAAAATTATTTTGTAATAACCAGGGACTTCCTGTAGGCTAGTGGTAGGAAATAAAGGCCTGTCACACTATGATTGTGGGTTCGATTCCTGCAGCTTTGTCCGACACGATGGCTTATGCCCCACCCTACAGGTTTTCCTTTTCCTAAAACTATAGTATTATAATATTCAAAAATAATCTTCATAATTTTTTTAACCTTAAACAATACTATCCAAATATCAACTTAATCCACTCCAACCATTATAGTTATCCAAAATACCTCTGTCCAGACTTTCTCTAAAAGGTCTCTTAATTCCAAAATCAATTTATCAGATTCCCCAAACAATGTAAAGATTCTCTTATTGTCACATATTAAAAATATAATTACCTTCATCATATTAAAACCTTACTGAAATCAACAAGTACTGCAGTACAATCCTTATATATATATATATCATATTATTCTAATAACCATAATATAATCCATGAGTCCAAAAGCACCAATACATTAGTTATTCTGCTTCAACTGTAGTAACATCATATGATTATCCTTGATCCCTTGGACTTTTCTGAGGTATGTTTCCCTGACGCTTAGGACATTCTTTTTCATAATGCCCCATTTCCCTACAATTGTAGCATTCAACATTGATAGACTCTTTCTTTCCCTTGAATTCACGTGCATGGTGACCTTTTTCCCCACATTTCTAACAAACTCTCATTCCTTTTAGGAATGTACCAGGGTGATTCTTCCCACAGTTATCACATAATGGAAAATCCTTCATTCCCTTTTTCCCTTTCTCTGTCTCTTGTTCCACCGTTCTCTTCTTCTCTTGCTTTACTTTATTGTCATAAGACATAGAGAATTCCTTTTCTGTCATGAAAGCACATGAGACAAAATCTTCGTAAGTTGAGAACGATTGTGATACTAAAGCTCAACGGAGAAATGGTTTTAACCCATCAATGAAACGATCAATCTTACCTCTTGGGTTATGTATATAATCTGCAGCATACCTCGCTGACCTTGTAATGTTGGCCTCATACTTTGCGACATTCTCATCCTCCTTTTGACTCAGACTCAAAAATCGTCTTTCCATATCTGCTCGATGGTCACGAGGGTAGTATTTTTCTAGGAAAAGCTCTTTGAACTCCCTCCATTCCATATTCGATACGTCATCATCTTCCTTTGTGTTTTGAATCAATGGACACCATTGATCAGCATCTCCAGTGAGGCGGTAAACTGCCATGATAACCTTCTCCCTTTCGCTACTCCCCAAGGCGTGGAATATTTTCTCTATGGTGTTTATCTATTTCTCAGCTACTCATGAATTTGTACCCCCCTTCAATATTGGTGGTTGTTGCCTCATGACGCAGTCTAACATTGATCCTCCACGTTGTGGATCAGGGTGATCCATACGAGTAAGGTTATTATTCATAACCTGAGTGAGTTGTCCCAGTATGGTAATAAGTTGATCAGAACCAGTTGTATTTCCAACTCCAAAATAATTATCTTGAGAAGGAGAGAAATCCATGCACGGAGTGCGTGCATTGATATAGTTTCCATTCCTTCCACTAGGTGACATTTCTAAACAATGGCATAAACTATATTTGTTTATGAATCAAAATACATAATTCCTTCCTTGTAAGATACTTAATCATAAAATGAACTATTTATGGATATAATCCATAAAAATGATTTTTTTGAGGAATTATATACTCATAAACCTTCATAGTGGTTTGTAAAGAAAATGAGAATTATCCTCAGCATATCTCCCAGGAGTGTTGTAACCAAGAGTGCAGCAAGGCCCGTTGTCGTGCACCAGTTCCCGTTCGAGTCTAGCTCAAAGCGGTGTTTTCGGGTTTTAACCCAAGGTACATATGTGCCAGAGCCGCCTCTACCTGCTCGTATCCATACAGGGATGTATTGCCCGGAAAGCTCACAACATCTCTACAATACCAAAATTCTAGGAAGTTTTTCTGAACTAATCCCCAAAGTCTATCTTCGGGCTATGTGCTCTAGTCAGAGTTTATCTAAATCTAGCTTCCAAGGTTAGTACTAAACTGCCTCTGATTCCAACTGTAACGCCCGGACCCCAGCTACCCAGAGTCAGTGCATTACTTCGTAACATTGGCATGATCACAAAAGATCAAGTCTCGAAAGACCGGTTAGTTTAGTAGCCTTGGAAACAATAGATACATTAATAAGTCTTTCATTACATCAAAAAGTAAACAAAATACAATAACATGGTCTTCATAGTCCACACTCATATCCCTTCCCGACTACCCCTGCTGGTCATTCATAAAATACTTCTTCACATCCTGGAAAAAAATATTAAAACATTGAAAGGGGTGAGCTCAGATGCTCAGTAAGGATAACAATATAGCGGAAGCTTTCATCAATAAACATAAACATTTAAGGCAATGTATAACTAAAACAAAAGCCTTTTAAACTTGAACAACATAATATGGCAAAAGTAAAATGAGATAATATCATTCACTTCTTCACATGGATATTATACTGGTTGAATAATCACATGCAATATCAATAACCATTTTCATAATGAGGAAATGTATAATGCCAGACATTCTGAAACATTTTGTCAAGGCCTCGGCCAAGACGTCTAAAATGATTAAGGCCTCGGCCAAAACCATAAATCAAATTGGGAAAGGGCCTCAGCCAATTCCATGTCTAGTTGTCTCATGAGATCTACCGATGCATCGAGGAGCTATAGCGGGCTCCACCCGTCACATATTAAGTCCAACACATTCCTCATATGAATAGGTTTAAACATATTATAAACCATAACATAATCATATCACATAAAACATGCATAAAGGAAACATAGCATTTCCTCATTTCAATTACAATATATCAATACAACACATAGATATAATAAAAATGCTTTCAAAACCATTTTCAATACCAAAATAAATGAAAGTTAAAACTTTGTATATATTTTTCATTAAAAAAATGATGGCTTGTTGAGGAAGCCGAAACCCAAATAATGGTCACGGCGGCGGAGAAGTCATTGTCGCCGCATAAGTACGGAAATAAAAACATTCCCTTTTGTCATTTAGCAAAACGCTTCGTAGAAAAAAGATTCCTTTTGAATAAATGTAAAATTCAAAGGGGTTTATACACCGTATAAAAGAAAGTTGTGTATGAAACCAAATATGCCTCAATGAAAGGGGATTGAGACGAAGACCTTAAAAAGATCATTTTTTTAAATAAAGTAAATCTATAATTGGTATTCACTATAAGTACACATAAATAATGTAAAAATAAAAGATAGGACATAATAATATCATGAAATAATTTGAAAGTAGGAGATTAACCCAATGAATAGAAATTGGGTTAAGAAGTTCCCTTACCTCGTGTCTGACTTGACTCAACCGTTCTTTACCCTCCTGAATAATAAACTAGAGTTAATATATACCTTATTAAGAACCATTTTCAATTTAATTATCCTTTTTATATCTCTTATTACAATGATATGAACATTATGTAATTATTTATGTTAATAACGGTCGTTTTGTCGATCTTTGGTACTTGAGTCAACAATAAACTTCTTATAATTACAAGTTGATTATGTGGTAGAATATCCATTATCTCCATAATTATATTCATGATTTAGATGTCATATATATCATATATATCCAGTATATACATTCATTTATAATATTACGTAACATTTAGAGGTAAGAAATGAAATGCACCGTTCATGGAGATGGTAAGTCGTACGTACGCATGAACGCTACTTTAATTTCTATTTCGTATTTAATGGAATGAAATCATAATGATATAAATGTATAATATAATTCCAGTATAATATAGTGTATAATACCATTTACTCCATCCTTTATACATCCCACATATGGCATTAACGATTCAAATCACTTTGAGGGGGCGGTAGTCCGCACTTCCAAAAATGAAATTATCGCGTTTACCCATAATGGAAATCATAAAGTATGCCATAAATGAGAAATACAGAAGAATAGGTAAAACATAAACATATTATATATCATATATAAATATAGTTACATCTTAATGGCCACCTTTGAAGGTGTTATATGAGTGTTGAACAGTCATTGTTTCGTGAGGCAGAAATTCGCCATCCACAGAAACCGTATGTTCTTTAACCATTAGATGTAGGTGTGTGTATGTGTAGCACGAATCCTTCTTATAACAACATCCTAATATATTTAGGATACTGTTTTTGTTACAAATGAAATGAATAAAAAGAGTTTAGGGGGTTGGAGAAGAAAAATAAAACAAAACAACATTAGAGAAGACATTACCTCAAAATCTGGTAACTCTTTTTGATTTGAGCCAAAGGCTTCCTTGGGAAGAGTTATGCCCAAAGTGATGCTTCTAGGAGTAACAGGGGGAGGTTGTGAGAGTATTTGGGCAGTGTTTGGCCGAGCCAAATGGCTTGACAGTTTGAATGAGGTGGTAGAGGTGGGGTCCTTTTATAAGAGGAGAGGAGGGGCACTCTTGGAAAGTAATGAAATGTTATTCTACTATACAATGCTTTTCGGATTCTAAAGGTCCCACACATGTATAATTCTTTGCTAAGGAGATAAGGGTTCTAAATCCACCCATCCAATAGGTTTTGGACATGTGTAGGTCTTATATATTACATTATCTTTCCATTTTATTTAAATCGTTAAATAATGAGGTCATCGCTGCATCATCATGATGTCATAAATAATTTAATTTATTTAATGTCTAAAAATTATAAAACAAATACTATGATGTAGGAAATCTTTTTAGCTTTCCAATTACTATTTATAGTCAAAAATATTACTTGTATAACCCCATGTAAACTTTTTTTTCGTAAAACATTTCATGTTTGTGTCATTTTTTTACTTTAACATTAAATAAAAAGTATTTATGTCATTTTCCAACTAAAGTTTCTCCATGGGGTCCCCAAGTTGACCCATGGATTCTCTTGGTCGGCCATGGCACATCCAATGAGGGTAGGACATGTGTCAAGCTCATCTCATATTATTAAAACATTATTTTTACCTTAAACTACACTAATTACCTCTAATCGCGATTAAGAACTTAAAAGTGACTATTCACCAAAAATTATTTTAATCTCATTGAACCACATTTTACTTCTTAATGACAACCATGTATGTCGGATTTTTGAAAGTCAAATCACAGAGGTGGTAATATTTCATTTAAACGAAAAATCAGTTATTTAACTACCACTTAGTGGTTTCACTATTCATAAAAAATTGATGCTTTTCAGAACAATGCCAAAATTTCACCCGAAGGTATAATTGATATTATGATTTCAAAAATGAAGTCTATTTTGAAATATAAAATTTCTATAATTTTAAAAAGTGGTTATTACTATTGATAACGGCTACTATGATTAGTCGCGGTGTTTTAGAACTCGAAGTTGCGTACAATGCAAACTATTGCATTATTGAATGAGAAGCGTATTGTGGAAGCTCGGGTTGTTACACCAATAGCCACCCATGATCACATCAAATAACAAGTTCGAGGAAACTACAAGAAACTAAGCATCTGGCCCTAAATAAGTCATTCGAGCTGAACACACAATGCGTTCTCACCGCTGTAAGAATGAGGCACTTATCCTTCACAAGAAAGAGGGTAACCCATAATGCCACACTGGATTGGCATTTAGAAAACAACTTGTTCTATAATCCATCAGGAATTATCCAATTCAATATTTGTGTGTTCCCACTATGTGAAACCTAAATAGAAAGGTAACATAGATATAACAAATTTACCAAATAGATAATTTCACCTACCTTTAAACAATGAGAATCAACATGATTTTCGATTTTCAATCAATTCAATTAAACAATAATATCTATATCAACCAGTTTCACTGACTTTCATCTCTATCTTTATCCAATAAATTTACAATAAATTTTTCCATTACATTCATTACCATTTTCCTTCAACAATGATGTGACAAAAATAAGATCTTAGATATCATAATATCTAGAAAATCAAGATGTAAAAACATTACAACGAAATTTTTATGAATTCATTAATCTGGTTCAAATATTTTTTATTTCAATTCCCATGTGGTCTAGTTTTCTATATTATTATAACTATACTACTGCAAATAAAAAGTAATAGGGGTGACATGAATACCATACCACAAAATGTTTAAAATTGTTCTTTTCATGAGATCGAACAACCCCACAGATCACAATCACCTCTTCTTAAAGACGTTATCCACTTGAGGATGCCGAGACAGCAGCACACCAACCGACAACAGAGGAAACTCCATTAGAAACATGGTGAAAACATGTCATAACATGGAAATATATAAATAAGAGGAGTGGAACCCAGAAGAATGGAAGTATTACATAACATATATCAGAGACATATCAACAATTCCAACATGTAACGAAATAGGGGGTATCATGCTGCAAGATGACTGAAAGGAAAACAATCAAATGATCACAGTTTTCTTACACGAATGTTATAGGGGGGAATATCTCTGGGAATTTCATGATCGGTGAAAAAAGGAAGGAAGAACATGGTGGAAGGTCTCTCATACTTTTGAAAATATGTAATTTTCATCAGTTTAAATATGGTTTTCGATTTTCCATTAAAGGTGGATCCCATCAATACTGCGCGGGTTGACAATGTAAAGGCACTGGGAACCTTTAAAAAATTAGGATATGATTTATCAGATTTTTTCAACCATAAATCCCTTACAGCATTTCCTTCGATGTGTTTCACATAAATGAAAATGATAAAGGGGGAAAATTATAGGAAGTTGTGAACAATGTTCACCATGTGATCTAAAACACTATAGCACATAATGACAACAAAAAAGGACACACCAAAATGGAATTATGAAGATGTATCAACAATAGATGCATCACCATCAGTTGAATATGAATCAGTGACACTAATAGATAATGATGAGTCAAAGAGACTGACATATGAAGATGACTCACTGACAGATGAAGATGACTTCCTGACACAGACATTTGAAGATGAATCACAAACACTAATAGAGGAAGATGAATCACCAACATTGATAGATGAATATGACTCACTGACACCAAATGATAATGTTGACTCACTATAACTGATATATGTAGATGACTCACCGACATCGATAGATGATGATGACTCACAAATGACACTTTACAAAAAAATGGAAGCACAGTTCACATAACTCAAAATTTGGAAATGTGTTGGGGATTAGACATCATGACCTTCAAGAACCCCAAAAACACTATATTTCAACAAATTTATATACTATAGATGAATGTTCCAGTACACCAACCATTTATGTACTTTGGCGAAAACCAAAAGGAGTTACCCAAATTAGAGGTAACATTTATAAACATGGATTTTGGTTTTTTTCTTTTGACACACAAATAAATTATTTTATACAATTATTATATAATAAAATAGTCATCCTAAGTTTAAATTTATTTTTCTTGTTTTTATGAACTACAACCATGTTGGGTCGGAACAAAACGGGGAAATGATGGCAAGAGGGGGGGGGGGGTGAATTGCCTTTTAAAAAAGATTAACAAATTAAAATCAAAGTTGAAATGCAGCGGAAATAAATAAGGCAAGACACAAGAAATTGATAACGGAGTTCGGCCAAAAACCCGGCATACGTCTCCGCTCCCAACTCAACCGTTGAGAGATTCCTACCGCTTTCTTTTCAATGGTTTTAGCAAGAAACCCACTAGGCTTTGAGGTAGCACTAGGACCTATTACAGCTTGCTTTTATTGGTTGAGCAAGAACCCACTTACTTTTAATGGTTGAGTAAGAACCCACTAGCCTTTTTAACGGGTGGAGGCTAGCTCACCGGTGACACAAGCCTTTTAAAAGGAAAGGCTTGAAGAAACCTCTTCACACCTTAATGGTGATGTGAAACCCAAAAGAAAGGGGGATGAGAAAAGGTGTTGGGGTTTGTAGGCACAAACCCAATTTTAAGCTCAAAATAAATAAACAAGAAAAACCGTATTGGAGGAAAACTTGGGCGCCAATTGGATGATGGAGTTGATGTAGCGTGCTCTCCCAAGCTTCTTGAGGTGCTCCTTGGATTGGAAATTGGTTGGAGCACTTGAGGATCCTTGAAGGTGGAGCGCCGGAGGTTCGCCAAATGTGCAACAATATGTCCGAGCGCTTGGTATCTGATCCGGTTGGTGTCCGGGGCTTCCTTGGCCTTTATTTATAGGCATGGAACCCTTGGGGAGGCTTCGGAGCCGTTGGAGAGGCTAAAAGAGCCGTTGGGAGCCAAGTGGTCCATCCTGGTCAAACTGCAACGGCTAGTTTGACTGGCTCCACCGGCTGGCCGGTACAGTCCCACAGGTTGGCCGGTGCTTGCAAAAAGGAGGAGGGATTCTGTCCAGGTGCCACCGGCTGGCCGGTGGTGAGGCCACCGGTTGGCCGGTGGCAAGACAGTAGCTTGCCATTCTGTGCAGGTGCCACCGGCTGGCCGGTGCTGAGGCCACCGGTCGGCCGGTGCTGAGGCAGTGGCTGAGACTGTTTGGAGAGGGTGCCACCGGCTGGCCGCTGGTGTGACACCGGTTGGCCAGTGGTCTGGACAGTGGAATCCCTCTTGTCCAGTCCTCCATCGGCTGGCCGGTGGTCATCCATCGGTTGGCCGGTGGACTGAATTTCAATCCACTTTTGGCTTCTTCTTGGCCTAAGTCCTTGGCAATCTTTTCCCTATCAACACAAGCACTTAAAACAAGATTAGTAAAATAAGAGGGTGATTGTGATCATGAAAATTAAACCTCGAGGGGTTCGAGAGGTACAACAATCTCCCCCTATTTTGATGATCACAATCACCAAAACAAACCATGAAAAAATACTGAAATGAAAGGCATGCTTTAAAAGATTTTCCCCCCAATCAATCAAGAATTTCTCCCCCTTTGTGATTATCAAAATAGCACGGGGCATAAAACTTGATTGAGGGAAAACGTTGAAAAACAAGATATGAGAATTAAAAAATCAATTGAGATTTCTGAAATTGAAATGAAAATTTGAATAACAGTTTGAATTGAAAGTTTTGAATCAAAAACCAATTGAAATTTGAATTTTGAAACCAAATGAAATTTTTGAATGAGTTAATTGAATAAAAGTTTGAATTGAAAGTTTTGAATCAAAAACCAATTGAGATTTGAAATTTGAAACCAAATGAAATTTTTGAAATTGAGAGTTTTGAATCAAAAATGAATTGAAAATTTAAATTGAAAAAAGAATCGAAAATTTGATACCAATAGTTGAAATTTTCATTTCAATTGACTTCCAAAAGATTGGCCCAAGAAAGCTGGTGATGTGGACTGAAATTCAGTCCACCGGCCAACCGGTGTGATAGCACCGGCCAGCCGGTGGACCTGGCAGAGGCATTGCCCACTGCCAGGTTCCACCGGTCAGCCGGTGGCTCTGTCACCGGCCAGCCGGTGGCACCCAGACTGAATAGTGACAGCTACTGTCTCACCACCGGCCAGCCGGTGGCCTTCTCACCGGCCAGCCGGTGGCTCCTGGGCCGAAGCACTCTCCACATTCCAAGGCACCGGCCAGCCGGTGGAGATGTACCGGCCAGCCGGTAGCCCAGTCAAACTAGCCGTTGCAGTTTGACCAGGCTGGCCCACTTGGCTCCCAACGGCTCTTTTAGCCTCTCCAACGGCTCCGAAGCCTCCCCAAGGGTTCCATGCCTATAAATAAAGGCCAAGGAAGCCCCGGACACCAACCGGATCAGATACCAAGCGCTCGGACATATTGTTGCACATTTGGCGAACCTCCGGCGCTCACCTTCAAGGATCCTCAAGTGCTCCAACCAATATCCAATCCAAGGAGCACCTCAAGAAGCTTGGGAGAGCACGCTACATCAACTCCATCATCCAATTGGCGCCCAAGTTTTCCTCCAATACGGTTTTTCTTGTTTATTTATTTTGAGCTTAAAATTGGGTTTGTGCCTACAAACCCCAACACCTTTTCTCATCCCCCTTTCTTTTGGGTTTCACATCACCATTAAGGTGTGAAGAGGTTTCTTCAAGCCTTTCCTTTTAAAAGGCTTGTGTCACCGGTGAGCTAGCCTTCACCCGTTAAAAAGGCTAGTGGGTTCTTACTCAACCATTAAAAGTAAGTGGGTTCTTGCTCAACCAATAAAAGCAAGCTGTAATAGGTCCTAGTGCTACCTCAAAGCCTAGTGGGTTTCTTGCTAAAACCATTGAAAAGCAAGCGGTAGGAATCTCTCAACGGTTGAGTTGGGAGCGGAGACGTAGGCCGGGTTTTTGGCCGAACTCCGTTATCAATTTCTTGTGTCTTGCCTTATTTATTTCCGCTGCATTTCAACTTTGATTTTAATTTGTTAATCTTTTTTAAAAGGAAATTCACCCCCCCCCCCCTCTTTCCATCATTTCCCCGTTTTGTTCCGACCCAACAATTTGTATCAGAGGGAATAATATGAGTAATACCCTAACCGGTTTCAAATTTAAAGATCCTATTTTTTTTGATGGCTTCTACCACTTCTTCCTCTCAATCCCCCGAAGGACATTCTTTGGATCGTGCACCATTCTTTGATGGAGCCGATTATTGTTTTTGGAAAACCCCCATGACCACATTTCTTAAAAGTATTGGCTATCCTATTTTTAGAATTGTTATGCATGGTTTTACCCTCACTTCTTCCGATGAGTCTAAGTGGACCACCATAGATATTAAGAATTTCGAGCTTGATGGAAAAGCCATGAATTCTCTACATTGTGGGCTAGACCGAAATGTATTTAATTGTATTTCTACTTGCTCTAATTCTTACGATCTTTGGAAATTTTTAGAACTAACCTATGAAGGTACTAGCAAGGCTCAAAAGCAAGAACCCGACGAAAAGATCAAGCCCGATTGCCCACTCAAAAAAAAAACCGGCCACGCCAAAGGAAAAAGGAAAGAAAAAGGTCCTCAAGGCGACATGGAGTGACACCTCATCCTCCTCCTCCTCCTCCTCCTCAAGCGACCAAGGTACAAAATGCCTAATGGCAAAACATGAGGTATCATCATCCTCTTCCTCTTCTTCCTCCTCTAGTTCTTCTAATTCTTTTAATCATTTGTCATATGAAGAACTCCAACATGCTAGAGACCAACTTGAAAATGGTTTTCATGAACTTTCTTCAAAATTCGTTGCTTTAAAAAAGAATTTCAAAAAACTCTCTTCCGAAAAAGAACAACTTCTTAAAGAGAAGGAAGAGTTGACCCTTAAAATCCAAAATTTTCCAAATGTTGATTCCATGGAATCAACCATCAAAGACTTAAGGGAGACCCTAGCCAAGTTCACCCAAGGTGAACAAAATTTGAACAATCTCCTAGGTTCCCAACGAATATCTAGAACCACCCAAGGGCTAGGATATACCAATATAACTTCCTCCTCCCATGCACCCACTATTTTTGTAAGGGGGAGCTCTAGTTTTAAATTTTGTAATTATTGTAAAAAACCCGGGCACCTTATTTATGAATGTAATTGTTAAAACGCCCGGTACGGCCAACCCAAGTCTATTTTCTTTTCGGACGAATTTTATAGGAGAAGACCCGCCATGAGACAAGTTTGGATTGAAAAATCCCTTCTTACGAGTCTCTCCGGGCCAAAATTTATTTCCTATCCCCGGTGACTTATTGTTTTCATTTAGGGGGAGAATTTTCAAAACCTTGTCTTAGATTCAAACTTTCGATTTCAACACTTGGTATCAAATTTTTTCAATTCAAAAATTTCTATTAAATTCTCATTTCAAAATTTTCAACTCTTGGTATCGAATTTTTATTTCCAAAATTTCAATTGGTTTTTGATTCAAAACTTTCAATTCAAAGTGTTATTCAAATTTTCATTTCAATTTCAAAAATCTCAATTGGTTTTTCAATTCTCATATCTAGTTTTTCAAACCTATTCCCTCAATCAAATTTTTATGCCCCACGCTATTTTGATAATCACAAAGGGGGAGAAATTTCTTGATTGATTGGGGGAGAATCCTTTTCATCATGCTTAGCATTTCCTTTCAATTTTAAGACTTTTACATTAATTGCTTTGGTGATTGTGATCATCAAAATAGGGGGAGATTGTTGTACCTCTCAAACCCCTCGAGGTTTAATTTTCATGATCACAATCACCCTCTTATGTTTCTAATTTTGTTTAAAGTGTTTTTGGATGATAAGCAATTGACTTCCAAAAGATTGGCCCAAGAAAGCTAGTGAAGTGGACTGAAATTCAGTCCACCGGCCAACCGGTGTGATAGCACCGGCCAGCCGGTGGACCTGGCAGAGGCATTGCCCACTGCCAGGTTCCACCGGTCAGCCGGTGGCTCTGTCACCGGCCAGCCGGTGGCCTTCTCACCGGCCAGCCGGTGGCTCCTGGGAAGAAGCACTCTCAACATTCCAAGGCACCGGCCAGCCGGTGGAGATGTACCGGCCAGCCGGTAGCCCAGTCAAACTAGCCGTTGGCTTTGACCAGTCAACCTTATTTTGGCCTCCAACGGCTCCGAAGACCTCTCCAACGGCTCCGAAGGCCCCCAATGGGTTCCATGCCTATAAATAAAGGCCAAGGAAGCACCAGACACCAACCAGATCAGATACCAAGCGCTCGGACATATTGTTGCACATTTGGCGAACCTCCGGCGCTCCACCTTCAAGGATCCTCAAGTGCTCCAACCAATTTCCAATCCAAGGAGCACCTCAAGAAGCTTGGGAGAGCACGCTACATCAACTCCATCTATCCAATTGGCTCCCAAGGCTTCTCCTCAATTACGGTTTTTATTGCATTATTTATTTTGAGCTCAAAATTGGGTTTGTGCCTACAAACCCCAAACCTTTTCTCATCCCCCTTTCTTTTGGGTTTCACATCACCATTAAGGTGTGAAAAGGTTGCCAAGCTTTCCTTTAAATAGCTTGATACATAGGTGAGCTATCCTGAACCTGTAAGAAGGATAGTGGGTTCTTGCTAAACCATTAAAAGCAAGTGGGTTCTTGCTCAACCAATAAAAGCAAGCTGTAATAGGTCCTAGTGATACCTCAAAGCCTAGTGGGTTTCTTGCTAAAACCATTGAAAAGAAAGTGGTAGGAATCTCTCAACGGTTGAGTTGGGAGCAGAGACGTAAGCCGGGTTTTGGCCGAACTCCGTTATCAATTTCTTGTGTCTTGCCTCTTTACTTTCCGCTACACATTCTACTTTGATTTTAATTTGTTTATTTTTTTTAAAAGGAAATTCACCCCCCTCTTTCCATCCTTCCCGTCTTTGTTCCGACCCAACAAACCACACACAGTTTCATTGTATGTGTTACATAATTATCGCTCGGGTGTACGGAAAACTACCATCTCATGAACCGATGTCTTTAATATATCCATTACCACAACTAAAACATATTAATATTCATAGACATAAAATTAAATATGATATTAATAAAATAAATCTACCTTTGAATTATTAATATATATATATATTATTTTTTCTTTCAATACGATGAGGGATATGAAAACGACGCTCATGTGCATGTCAGACTACTGCCTCATGAAGTGATGTAAAGTGTTTTCACTAACATGTTAGGTGTAAGGAAATAAGGGTAAAAATAATAATAATATATGATATAAATTTCACAAGTTTGATATTCATGAAATAATTATCTTTTTGAAAATATAATATATCATTTTTCCTATTACATTTCATACATATAGAAAGTGATAATGTCATTTGTGGACATATGGACTGCCACCTCCTCGAAGCGGTGCCATTACTATTAAATCAGAAGAAGGATATATGTAATTATATATTATAATTTATCTTGTGATACATGATATTAATATCATTACTTGATGACAAAATATTATATATATTATTTCTGTAATGATCGTGGAGGAATTGAAATGTTACTCATTCGTACATACGACATACAGTCTCCAGGGTTGAATCATTGTTCATTATTCATAACCATATTTCATGATTGATAATAAAATTATAGATTATATGTAAATATGATAATTAGTTCATTATAATTATTCTATATTGGTTGAAATGATTAACTCGTTGATCATAATCAACCAACAAAAGTATTTTTTTCACAGAGGCCAAGTACGGTCAAAACATCAGACGTAAACCTTAATGATAAAGTGATTGTATATAACATGATAAAAAACTAATTAAAGTAATAATAATCTAGATTAAATATTTCAGGAATTTAAATAATTAACATAACATTATTATTAATGATTATAATGAAATTTTTTGATGAATCACACTCAGGGTAATGGTTTTTCACATCTCACTTTTATTTCACTGAGATGTGTGCCATATTCTCAGTTTTGTCTTCATGTATATAATGATCATGAATTTATATTATTATTAAAAACATGAAAAATGTTCAGATTTACATATCCATTTTAGAATTTATCTTTCATGAATGTTATGATTCAATGTATGAAAATTGAAAAGAGGATTATTATTCCGAGTCTTACTTCCTTGGGAATTTTTCCATATTCACCACTTGTTCCTTTTATGTGTTTTGTATAATTACATATGAAATTTTATACCAGGAATACACATTATTTAATGTTAATTAGTGTTTCCATTTATTTTATTTCTTCATGTGGATTACAATTCAATTATCCAAATGGGGTAAGATCTTTTTTAAAAAATATAAATTTTTACGATATTTTGTATGATTATATATCCAATGTTGAATTATCATAATTTCTTGTAATTGTCTTATAATTTTCACAGTCATTATATTATCATTAAATTTAAATATTTCTATACACTTTGGTAGTAAATTTTTTTTATAGAATGTGTTTTTTTTTGAAAATTTATCATCATTTTTCTCATTGGCCAGAAATCACATTTCATTAAAAACAGTGCATCATGTAAATTTTATCAATTTATTCAAATTATATTTGAATATAATTTTAAATAGAAAATATTTTCAAATTATTTTATGTTTTTAAAAAATATTTTAAATGAATTTCAATGTTTCCCTTATATGTGTACATTGATTTTTTATCAATGAAATTTATTTTCAAAATGTTTTATGTTTTAAATGTTGTCTTCCATAATGAATATTGTGTTTTCCTCAATAATGTATTTAATGATATTTAAAATGAATTTTCGTTCAACAATGTCAAAACCCCTACTTTTTACACAACCTCCTCTTGGGGTATTTTTTATTGTTACCATATTCCTTTTTTTTAACATATTGATAATGATTATTTCAATGGGATTATTATGGAACCCATTCCTTATCTACATGTTAATAATATTTAAATGATATTTTAATGAAATATATTTACATTACATAGGATTATTAGGTTATAAAATTATAATCATTGTGTCATATAGTTGTATGATGAAAATGTTATCTATACTATTCATATTGTAGTTCTTGTAAATTATACATGAAAAATGGGGAGGCCTAGATAGTGTCAGGGAAGACCGTTACATATTTACATGTGGTTTACTAGATATATTTTAGTAATCAATTAACTTCTGAACATAGAGTGGCCCTGATAATGTCCTTTAAGCCCATTATATCTAAATATAGGGGTTCCAAGTTAGCTTCAGGTTTTCCCATTATATCTAAAATAATGGATGAGTCCAGATAGCACACCAATTCATTGGGTATTTATTATATTGGATGTAGTAAATATTATTATATGATGGAAAGTTATTTTTATAGGGTTTTTTAATATAGTGATACACATTTCCAAAATGGGTTTTAATTACTTATTATTGGGTTATAATGTATCTCATGACTAAGATTGATATCACATGACTCAAATTATTGATTTTGATGGAAATATATTTCTCATTGTTTCTATATTTTATGATCTATTTGTTGATGGGTATGATTTATTTATGAATCTCTTACGCACTATGATTATGTCTTCATACCATTCAGCACTTCTTATGCTCATTGATGACATTTAATTTCTAATGATTAAATTTACCCTTACCGTGCATTTAATCAAAACCTTATTAAGTTTCCTTTTCCTCTAGTTTTAATGAATGATGTCATATGAGTTATTTCTATAAGAGGACTTAGATAGATTTTGATGATTTATTAATATTAAAAAGAATATTAGGGTTATGTTGTTGACATTCCCTTTTAATTTAAAGTGTGTTTTTTATGATAGAATTTTTCCTAATTCTATATAAATATAAACCTAAATGGTACATGAGGTTATACATGATGAAATATTTTATTTCTATGTTGTAATGTTTTTAGAAAAAAATTTGGATCAAAATTGTTACCATGAATGATGGATATGAAAGTTTTAATATTTCATCACTAAATCTGGTTTTGTGGTTTCCAAGTTATTATAATATCAACTAAACAAAAGTAATTTCCAAATAAATAATTAAAAAAGTACTTATAGAATAGGTTATACACATGAAATATGTTCTATAATATATGGATAATGTGTCTATGATAATTATAAAAAAATTGAATAATGTGTACAAAAAATATGGAATCTAATGTAATGGGTTATTATAACAAAATAATGATCCACTCTATTATAATATTTCATCATAAACATAATAATTTCTAAAATAAGTACATTATACGTTATTATTGTATTATACATTATGCTCTATTGTTAATTTTTCATATTTTAAAACCATTCATATAATCCACTTTTCAATTTTTTCTTTCAAAATTAAATGATACATAACAAGGGTTTTATTTAAAAAAAATCCATTGTATGGGGTCATAATATTTCATTCAAAAAAAATTTCCGCTATTATTTTTATTTACATCAATTATATTTCATATGTGATATTTTCTATTTTATTTTAAGTAGAGTGTTTTTTCATTTCAAAAATAATATATATGATTGATTTATTACATAAAAAGGATGTGTAATATAAATGGAAATAAGAATGTGCACAAAATTTGGATATTTCTCATCTCCATAATTATTTAATCATCCTGAAAATGTGTAATAGAAATAATTTCTATGCTTATATATATATTTTTTTGTACAATTCATATTTTTTATACCTCTTCCTAAAAGGTAGATTTAATTATATTAAATATGTTAATTTCCAAAAAAAAATTAAATCATAAAAATTTATATCATTCCACAGTAATTTTTTTATGTTCAAGCCCACTTTTTATGAAAATTAACTTTTTATATTTTTCAAACACTATGTGTAATTTTTTTAATTAATGTTTCTATTTATTTCTTTTAACATGTTTTAATATTGTTAATGTGAAATTCAATGTTTTTTAAAAAGATATATAAAATCCAAAAATAATTAATAATTAAAATCAATTTTACAAAAAATCCCATAAAGGTTATATTTTACTGAGATTATTATATTATTTATATTAATTTTAAACAAATTATTTTTTTAAAAAAATATCATCATTTTTGGAAATCATTAATATCATATTTTTAAATTTTTTACTTATTTGAAAATATTTTTGCCTAGTATAAATGATATTGATATTTCATAATTAATATTCAATAACATTCTATTATCATCTAGAAGAATTTTTATCTAGGTTAATTCTTTTTTATATTTCATTCCTAAAACTATGGTTATAATACATTTCCTCTCATTACACAAACATTAAAAGTGTAAATTATTCATAAAAAATCCACTTATTAATTATCAAAACATCAATTTATTAATGGTGATGATGTAATGAAATATCTATCTGTGAATTGTAGTGATACTACATTTTTCATGCCTTGAAAATTAAATTGTGAAATGATTAAATTCATACAAATGGATTTATCTTATGAGTATCATACAATTCACCATTATATCTCAAAGATATTCATATAAGTAATCTATTATTTTTAGTGATTGGGAAAACCTATTATCAATAAAATTTCATTTATTATAAAAAATCATTCAAAAAACCTATTCTATGTTATTTTTATTGAAACATATTTTCCATGGTATTCTTTATCATTATATTGATTTGTTTTATCACCATATTTTTTATGTATATCCCGTTGAATTATTCATATATCCATGATAAGTTTTTTCATTGACTCATGTGACATACAAATGAAATATTTATTATTAGTTGATGAGTGGGTTTGATATTCACATCTAATACATTGGGTAAATCAATATATTTCATTACATTACTATGAGACATTAGTAATTATTCTTGATCTACTATGAGACGCATGTAGTGATTTCAGATCTACTATTTTTTGGGACTTGTTCATTGATGCATGAATTATTTTGTTATTAGCCGTAGGTCTTGATTCATGGACAACTATGTAATGTGGGTCCTTCTAAATAAACATGAAATATGGTTTAACTTTTCCATGGTTTTTTTATGTTACATTAAATAGTTTAGTTTTCATGTGGTGTGTTTATGGTATTATTTTTTCACATTCTTATTCAATGAAAAATTTTATGATCTATTAATGATCTCTATTATGGGTTTTCAATAAAATGAAATGATATGTGAATATCCTATTATTTTTAATAAAATTTATTATAACATTATTACATAACCTGGTATTTCATCCATGTTAATTATTTTTCAGACATATTTTTGATATTATACTTCATGACTCATTTATGTTTTGAGAAATATTGATCTATTAAGATTAATTCGTCACTATGTTTCTCCAATTTACTTTAACTTTTATACTGGTGTAGTTCTAAATGAGATTTTTTATATGGGAAATTTTTGTGAAATAACTGAAATCGAAATGAGTAATTACACACCAGTTTATATATTAAATAAATAAAAATATATTTTTTCCTTTGTGTTTTTTAATATATGGATAATTTGAATATCCATATAAAATTCTTGGTTCGTCATTGTGGGTATTTTTATATGTGATTATTCTTTTGATACTTAGCACCAAATCCATGAGATCCAGTTTTAGGAAAATGACAAAATAAAAAATTATAATTTTTATCATATAGAGAACCTAAATTATACTTTACATATGGATGAATTTTCCCGAAACTCATGGATGAAACTATTTCAATTCACACTATACAATAAATGTCAACAAAACACATGAAATAAATTAAATTTCATATCATTAGAAATAAATATAAATTAAATTTATAAATTACTATTCTGCATTATCATTATAAACATTTATTCAGCCAAAATTATATGTTAATTATAATCAGAACAAATACGGACATTTTCACCTTTTATTTCAATATTCATCATAACATAAATCTATATAATTTTTAATTTTTTTATATTTCATTTTTTTAATTTTTTCAAAAATGTCACAACATGAAATATCTACAATTAATGTTACATACCAAATGTAGGTGTTTAATGATACATTATAATTTCATATTACCAAATTCAAAGTTTCCAAAATCATGCACTCTAATACACAACTATCTCTCAATATATTCGGTAAAAAATATACTGATGGAAAATTATTTAGAAAACTAAATAAAATAGTAACATATTCAAAAAAAATATTGTAATTTTTTTTAAATTTCATTTTTTAACTAATACAAAAAAATTTAAAAAATAAATTTTTGAAATTAGTACTAAAAATTTCCAATTTATTCCATAACAATTTCAAGGAAATCAAATTAATTCATATATAAAAGAAGCGTAAAGAATAATTTTCAGAAAAAATTAAATTTATTTCTTTTATATACTCATCTAGGTTTTAGAGCATCAACTAAATAAATAATGAAATTAATCATGTACAAGTTATATCATATAGCATAAATTAAATAAATATTTTTTTAAATGTAGCCATAAATCAAATAATCTAAATGATCTTGTTATATTGAACCAATTTAATATATTTCATATATTTATTCCACTAACTATTTTCTTATACGTTGGTTAAAAACCGTCTATAAATATTTCTTAATGTTAAATAATATAAATAGATATTTTTAATGATATAAAATAACACAAATTTAATATGATAAGATGGATTTTAAATAAGAAAATGAAATTATTTTATGGTTATGATTATATGTTTTCCATGAAAACCAACTCATTAGCAATAAAAACTAGGTTCATAGATGATTATTTGGAATATTTCATTGAAAATTTGAATATAATGTAATCTGAGCTTCAAATAAAAGAACATAGTAAAAAATTTAATAATATTGATAGAAATTCACAAAAATGGTGAGATTATCAGGATAAAATTTCAACTCTTATAATAAATATCAATGAATAATATTACTATTCTAATGGCCTATCTCCTCCCAAAATATTACAATGTAACATCTCGGTTTCCAATTATGTTCTTGTTTAATTGACTTAACAATGTGTTTATAATTTGAGGTTTCCTAAATAGAATCTTTTCTCAGATATAACATACTACTGGAGGAACCTATTTATAAAAACCCATCCATTTATTTAGGAATGTTTTTCTTGAAAAAATGAAAAAATTGGGATCATGGTGATTATAATATAAATAAAATAATCAAACAATGGTGTTCCATTTCCCTTTTTAATAATATATCATTTTTGGAATCCTCTCAGGGCATAAAAACACGAGTCCTACAAAGATAGTCACATTGATCACCTATATTATTAATGATATTTTCATTATTTCTGGGATATTCAATAAATTACACATATACAAATATAATTTTATTACACAATACTTATCTTCTATATATTTTGATATGGTTGACTACTTAAAAAAAAAATTAATCCCATTTCCATTTATCCATCATTAAATATTTATACATAATCATTTTAAATTATAATTTATGGAATGCATGTTCTTTTTGTAACACTTTCTCACTAATTTATTTGATGAAATTACATTACATGATTATATAAAATATTGATATGATTGTTTCTATACATATAAATTTTTCATTATTTAAATACAAAAATTTCACAATTTAAAACTAGAATTTATATATTTATTTTCAAATAAAAATATAGAATCAATAGTTTATTAATTTTTTCCAATCTGTCAAAATAGTATTTTATCCTATGGGATTTTGTTTCAAAAATAATTATTGGTTTCTCAATCAATTCGTTACCTTTATCATAATGTATTTCCATCCTGGAAGTTTTTTAATCTCACTTATTCAATATCTTAATTAGTCATTTTCAAATAGTCATATATGGATGGATAATTTTGAAAACATTTTGTAAATGGTATAACTATGAACCTAAAACATTTTATACTTTATTTCATACACTTGAAATTAAATTTTATAATCCTTATATAGTTTCTTCAACTCTATAATAAATTTTCTATTATTGTTATTATCCATTATCAATAGAAACTCATAACTAAAATGGGAGATGAATTATACCATGTCACTCTATATATTGTTATTAATATGTTGTACTCCTTTATTCATTAATCACAACATTTATAACATTTCTACTCAAATATTCATATTTAATTTATTCAGATAATGAAAAAACGTATCATCAATCCTTGTGTTTCTTTCCCCAACCATAATATCAATCGATCTCCAAAAAAGGATTAGAATTTTATCATTTGTTAATATGAATACATTAATTATGTAATAAGAAATGAATAATATATTTAATTATTTACATTAAAAATAATTAATAAAAATAAAAAATTAAACAAATCATTGTATAATTAATAAAAAAATGTAATGATAATTTTTTATATTAACATATCTGATTTTAACAAAAAAATTTAAAACATTGGTTTTTTATTTTCATATACATAAATGATTTTATTTTTTATAGTTATTTTTATTTAGAAATTATATAAATTTTTAAATGAAAATTTTTATAATGTTATAATGGAGTTGAGAAAAAAAATTAAAATATCATTTCTTTGTTCCATTAAACAATATGAAATAAAATTTATCTCAAAAAAATGTCTCACTCAATAGGTTATGGTCAATTATATACCAAAAAAATCAATGTCCGGTTATATATATAGGGGGATAATGTATAATATCATAGTTTTATTATAAATTTTAATTAAGAATGAAATGAGTTTTTTTACTTTTGATATATATATATATATAATTATATATAAATGATTAAATTAAAACTAGAACTCAATGGAATAATTTAGTAAGAAATATGAGTGCACCTATGTGAGTTTCTTTTTTTATCAAAATATTGAAATCACAATGATATGTATTGTATAACAATCGATTATTTTAAAAAAAATTATTTTTTTAAATATTACATCCCAGAATATTATTTTTCTATGAACTATGATATTCGTTTCATCTATAATGAAAATAAATAAAATAAAAATTCAATGATTTTAAAATATTTAAAAGGAAAAAATATTTTCTATTAAAATATAATTTTTTTGAACAATCTATTCAATCTTTTATTAAATAATTTTATCAAAAATAAAGATTTATAATATATTAATTCACACATCATTATAAATCAGGAAATTATATTGGCATCAAAATCATTAACAAGATCATTTTTAAAATTAAACTAAATATCTAAAATAATATTAAAAAAATTATTATATTAAATATATTATTAATCATAAATCACCAAAGATATATTCCAATTGAATCTTGCTTAATTTTTTATATCATTTGAAATTATTTAAATGTATCTAAGTGTACATATCTGAAGTACTTTTTTAAAATTAAAATTTTAGAGTATAAAAAATTATAAAATAACATTTTATTTATCCATCTAAATAGAATCTTCCTGATATTGTGTTATACCCCCTCAAAAAATTCCTAAAAAAATAAATTTATGTTCTTCAATTATTAGTGATAAATTTTATCCTATGATGTTCTGTTTTCCCAGATCTATCAGTTATTTTATTAAATATTAAAGAACTATAAAAAAGTCATCATATTATTTTTTAGGGATTATTATATAAAATTATGGAAACAATTTATTCTATTTTCCCATATCTAGTTAATTAACTATTAATTTATGGATTTTAATTTTTCATATATAAGTAACTGAATTATTTAATTCATATTCTTATGTATATTTATAATTATTTATTTATATTTAGTCCTTGAAGCTTCTATAGAGTGATTGTTGTATTGTATTTGGAAGTGACTTAGAAATGTATTCAACATATAACTTGACACGATTCGTCATTACAGTGATACATGTGAGCCATCTCTACTATTCCTACAAGAACTAAAAAACATTATTCCTTTAAAATAATATGAGTAGATGCACTACTGTAATAGTGTATGAATTCTAAACATTGATATTAAATTTCTTTCATGTGAAAAAAAACATGGATGTGTGATTCATTCATTGGAAATTAGTTTCCAAATTTATAATGGTAAATACTTTTTTAAATGTAGTTATTTAGTACATAATGATAAATGCGAGTGTCATTATCATAAATTTTTATTATGTAAATTTTTATTTTCTATTATTTAATTACTTGATAGTAAAATAGTAAAATGAAATCATAAATATGATGGCCAATGATCAACTAAGCGATCTATTTCGGTGATTTTTAAATCTAATAAAAATTTATTTGATATTTAGATATATTTGATATATTAAATTATATATATCATTTGAATTTAAGCTGATTTCCATTTTTATGTATGATTATTGAATGATCTATAGATGTTGAAGACCCCATTGGATGGGTTGTTTTGTTATCAAAGAGTATTTTTTTAAAATAAGCATTTTTTGATGGATGATTTTAATCAATGAAATGTTTGGAAAGGTCAACAAGCACACAAACTGAAATGATTTTTAGTGATTTTAAATAGGATGCATGTTTTGAATATTTCAGTGTACAAAATTTTAATTGGGATAAATTAGGTTCTGAACCATATTAAAATCAAGGAAATGTGTTTTATATGAAGAAAAAATATCGACTACATATTGGAAGTGGGTATGAGTTGAATGAATATTGATAATTATGGTTTAGAAGACTCTTGTTCATGGAGAATAATAACTGCATCTTATAGAAAGAAACAAGATTTTTTATCAACTTGTAATATAAAATTGATATAAAATTAGTCAATATATTTTGTGGCTTTATCTGATCCGTATAATTCTTCACAATCGATCCATATATTTGATCCATTTCTTTGAATGGTGTCACATGGTCGATCAACCTCATGGTCAATTTTACACACTGTCAGTCTTTGTGGTCAATACACATCTCATATTATTTATCCAATATAATCTTATATCTTACTTACATGATCGATCATCACAAACCTTCTTCTAGGTGAAAATAATAGTTACCATAATTTAAAAATATTATAAAAATGCAATATGTAATTTATATAAGAAATTTTATTAAGGGATTTGGAATCGTGATCACCCAATACTAGAATGATATGAGTTATTAGGAATCACCGAACAAAAATAAGGGTGAATTTTTAGATAAAATAATTTCTAGTATACATAAATGTAGCTTTCTGTGATATTTTAATTCCATTGGGGTTATTATTGTATTTATTGTAACTTATACATATTTTCACTTTTTGATCCATTATTAAAATGTGGTGATATGGGTGGTGGAGTGTGTATCCACCCATCACTTGGAAAATTGATCTACTACCTACATATTGTAAAGAGAATATTTGTGTTTCTACTAATTTTTTATAGTTTAATAACTCAATGAGATATAGTTTAAATGTGTAAACAGAGATAATATAGTGAGGAGATCGTTGTTTGTTAATGTTACTATTATAAGGTGTACAGTGATTGTTTTATTCTATCCATAATTTTTTTAGGAAAACCATGTTAATGGTTGACATGAAGTGAGTTGGAAGAACACAGATTTAGTTTGAGACTCACCATAATTTAAAAATGAATTTTAGGAAATTTTCTACTTTGAGTATTTTATATGATTCTTCAACTTATAAAAGAATATGTTTTTTTGGATGAAAACTAATAATTTCATGAATAATATGTTGTTATATAACTATGATTTGAAAATTTTTATATAGGGATGAGATTGGTGGGATTAAAAGTGGAAGTTATACGGTTCAAATATAATGTAGTGATGAAATTTCAGGTTCCCCATTTTTTAATTTCACATTATAAAATACATGTTTAGCCAAAAACTTTTATCTAATGTCACTTCATATGAAAATAATTTCGTTCCTGACGAATCATATAGATGAATTTATTAATTAATCACAATTACCAACCTAAGGAATTTCAAAAAAAAATTCATTGCATCTATATTCTGAAATCCATACCAAAATGATTCTCCACATAGCATAATCCATCAAAACTACCAAATTTATCAAATAATGGGATCATTTATAATAACAAAAATTTAAACTCTAATCATGTTATGTAAAATTACTCTTGATCAGTGTGCTTGAAAGTAGTTCCACATTGTTTATTTGTGTGTATCTAAATTCCCATAAGAAAATTATGATGGCATATGAGAATATAACAAAATGTTTGTATATTCCCACACATTCTATATCAGCATACATGATTTCTATAATGGGATTCACATATGTTGTCAAGCCCTATCACAAAGTTGACTGTACTGGTTCTCAGTGCAAGGGTACCACATGTCCTCAGTTGTACCTACTGATATGCTGGAGGGTACTAAATAGTGTTGTGTTCCTATTTAATTTCTTATAGGAGAGTATGAAATATTTATTAATGTATGAAAAATTTTAACTAATAAAATAAATATTATGATTTAAAATATCTATTACATATCATATTGATAATAAAAAATGAATATATACATGATCACATGTCATAAAAATAATGGCTAACACATAATTTAATATGATCCTTCATGGGTGGATAATATAAATAAAAAATAATGTATAGGATAAAATATAAATAATATCTAATAAAAAAATGATCAAATTATTTCCTAGACTTATCATCGATACACAAATATATTATGTTATTCCAAATCATCATGTAAAACCCGATTTCCAAAAAATTTATCTGGAAATAAGATAAACATTTTCTCATGTACCCGTGATCCTTGGTGGCCTGAACATGGTTTTATTATAACATATTAGACCACAAGGAATAGAATCCATAAAATAAACCATCAACATAAAAACATTATAGAAAATTACTAATGGTAACATAGTTACAAAAAACAAAATAATCAAATAAAAACCCTCTAATTCGGGGCCTCATGGTCACACTTGTGGTCAGACATAAAAATTTTAGAAATTGTTTTTGTATCTCTAAGTCCTATTCAATGTCTCATTAATCAATACAATTAATTGTTGATCATTAAAAGTAACCATAACCATGGATGGAAAATTGAACCCAAAAGGGCTTCATTAGGTATATAATTTTAAGAAGTTCTTTCATAGTCTGATGAAACCATCCAAGCCATTCTTCTAAATTCTATCAAAAAGAATCTAAGGAATCCATCATCATCACTCTCTAAATATAATCTTATTATCCATGAGTATGAGAAATTAATAATATTAATTGTTGGGATAGTTTTAGACATCCATCTATTTATTTTTCATATAATATAGAAAAATACACTGTTATAATCTAACAACATTCACAAAGGAAACCCAAGGAAATAATGGAATTTAATTTATGGAAATAAATACATATGATACCACACATATCCACAGGGGAGATGAATCGAGGAATATGTAGTGATTATTTAGTGAGAAATCAAGGGATACTCATGGTAATATTTTTTATTTTAATACATAAATCTAATGAGAAATCCTACCATGGAATTCAAATGATTCCCCTAATTTACTCCACACTCACTCAAGGAATTAAAAAGAATATATTAAAAAAATTAATCTATGTAATTAAAATCAATGAATTATATCTATTGTAATAATTTATATGTTAAATAGTCATTTACCAAATCCTTAATTTCAAAAAATTCATCACTCACAATTAAAAATTACTATTATTGTTTATTCCACTATAAAATCCCAATTTTCCACTCACCAAGCAATTATCCATTTCTTGTGGCAAGTTTAAATAGGAATTTATCTACAAGACAATGAAAAATTCATTATAGTTTTCCTACAGTAACTATTTTTGACCAACATGATCATAAAAATTATTCATTTCATTTAAAAATATAAAAACCATTTTCTAAAATCCAACTCATAGTCCATAACCACAGTTCACTATATTACACTATATCACGGTTAGTCCATAATTCTATCCATTTTAGAGAATAAATTTTATCATAATTTATCATATTTACAACAACACATTTACTTTCCTTAAATTGATCCCATAATTTATGTCCATTTCCAAAAAACTCTCATAGTACATTTGGTACCACTAAAATATTTAATAAATTCTAAAATTATAAATTTTATTGAAAATCCATATCATAAAAATAGATTCAAATTATAAATTTTCATTTTATATTTTACTTAAGAGATCCATTTTCACCTCTGTAAATTCATATTAATAATAAAACTATTGTTTTCCCTAATGGAGCTAGATTTTTTATATGGGTCAAGACATATTAAATGAGATTATAAAACAATGTTAACACATTTAAAAATATCTAATGAAATTGAGGTTATATCATGACATGGAGGGTTGACAGAAACAATAATTCACTCAAAAAAATAAAGATATTATTGTTGAAATAAAATTATTATTCAACTAATTCTTATATGAAAAAACACGTCTAGTATAATCCATTAGTTCATCATAAAAATTGAAAAAATGAGGATATAGAAAAACTCAAGAATATAGGGAATATAATACATAATAGATTAGAGACCACTTATAAGATAATAAAACATGAAATGTAACCTAAATGTGATTTAGATTTTACAGAGGCTTTCTAATGACTTATATAGTGGTAAAATTTTCCTTGAAATCTAAGATATCCTCCCATAAAAATAGATATGAGAGCGAAAGATGCGTATTAGGGTTATGGAAAAAAGTGAGGAGAACATGGAATTAAAAAAATTAATATCATAAGAGAAAAAATATAAAATTTCTTCTTTTAAAAGGGACTATTTTTATGATGGGATGATTTCCAAATAGTGATCTAACATGATAGTAAACATGATAACATGGCACCAAAACTACCGTAGTTGTTCTTCAAGGTTGAAAAATTATGCACCAACTATGTGATTTGTCCAGAGAACCCTTTGTGAAGGGTAAAATGGTCTTTCTAGAACCATTTCGAAACAATGAACCTAGTACCTAGTCCAAAACACCTAATATGAGGTCCTTTAGAAACATAATGGTTTAATATAAACATGAAATTATTCTAGAAATCATGTGTTTATTTATAATTTTTACATAAAACCTTCTAGTATAAGGGTAACAACATAGTTTAATCTAAACCATGTAACCCAAATCTTGCATTTTGGGGAGAGTTATCCAGAAAATAAAAAATAAATAAATTGTGTCCAATAATTATATATGATTGAAATTCACCTCTCATGACTCAAACCATAACCAAAATAAAACCATTATGTTGTTCTAAAATATAGGTTCATTATCTAACACATGATTTAAATAACATCAATACCATTATAATATAATCTAAAATTTTACTATAAATTAAAATTATAAAATATTGCATGGATTTAAAAACATTCTACCATAACACACCTCTCATTTAAATGTTATGGTGGTCATCTAAATATATCATTTTACCAACATCATGTTACCACTAAATCCAAAAGGATGTGATCCATTACTCATGACACAATATGATTCGAAAGCACTCATTCCAACAAATAAATTCTCTACTCTCAAAACCTACGAGACAATAATAAAATAATCCAACTGGATGAGATGGTACTCACTCGAGAAGATCAACACGAAGGTAATATTTTTTTTTATTTATAGTTACTCATCAAACCTATATTTCTACCCGCAATAAGACTTAACACAAGAAATATAATACTAATACATGATGCCACAAACATATATAGTTTCTGACTATGAAACAATATTTATTTTCTAATTACACACACTATTATTCAGGGAATAAACCAAAATATAACACACATGTGGACACCATTCTAGTGATGGTTCTCATACTCATCTCCTACAAAAATGTAAATAAGTAGTCATCCATCCTTGAAGCATAACTTGAAGAATCCGACAATTCCTGGATAAGCACTAGGGACCAAAATAAATTTTTACTCACTTACAAAAATATAAAAAATATGTCATTATCATCCCATTATATCCCAACTCAAATGATAAAAATACTCAAGGATTCTCTAGAAGACCTATTTAATTAAATATCTAAATATATTTTTTAATATCCATTAAATTCATTTCATTGTTCCTTTTTTACTACTAAAATTTCATATTAATACATAAAACACATTGATGTATACTTGATAACTCCCAATGAAAATTACATGGAAGCATTACCTGACACACTAACTTCAAAACAAATTCCCACGCGATCTATATCGTACTTCCATGTCAAACTAATCTTGGATCACACTATTTTTTCAAGATATAAAAATAATAATATATCCCACATAATTAAAAAAAACCCAAACTCTAGAATTAATTATGTAATCAATACTAAAATGAATGTACAGGTGTACCAACAACCAGTGATCTCATGACCATCCAAAACAGGTCCAAAAAATAATAAATTACTCAAGTATTTTTTTCACATGACCATGACTGACATGAAAATCCACACCATAATATTTTCCTTATCATAATTCCTTTTACTCAGAAACCACTATATCACATACCACATACCATATGTTACTGAACAGAATAGTCTAACATGGCCAAAATCTAATATAATTGAGTGAATCTCCAGATATCAAACTTTACCAATCCTCTGTTACCAGATTACCATTACTGAAGTCAACTAAAATTTCACTAATAATGATGGTCTCACTACATCTAAGGTGCAAACCCCACATGGGTCAATCATTCAACACAGACAAGTTTATCTTACTAGGCCAAACTCATGGGAATCTATGACCATAATTCATAATAATGTAGACCATACTCATCTCATATATGGCCAAATAACAAAAAATAAGTATACATACAATGTTCTATCTTCAATAAATTTCCTCGACCTACAAAATAATAAAGGGTATCTTCTAGAAAAATTGTTCACTTATCAGGAATCCTACTCCACATTGTATCCAAGATTGTCTCCCTTTCTTAACCCACTAATCATATTCATGTGTTGTTCATCCATAGTTGACCAGGATTACCCCTAACATTTCTCCTAAATAGAGAAATTTTCCCTTGGGTGAAGGTCCAATAGAAAACTTTCATCTGAATTGAATAGTCACAAAGCTATGATTGTAAATCACCACTCAGAAAACACTTCTTGAAGTGTATCCCCAAATTGATACTACATGAAAATCAATTTAACCTGCCCAACACCAAAAATTAATATTAATCATAGACACCCTAGGTTCATTAGTGTTAAAAACCAATCAAGGAATTTATATTTCCATATTATACACCAATTTTCAAATCATGTTCACCAACTTACGGCCTAGATATATGACCACAATTACCTCTTTACATATGGTGGACATTCCCACACCATCCAATATTATTAAAACCTATAGGCTAATTCTCCCTTTATAACAGTTGATAACCCTGACTCATCATCCCATGGGTCACCACCAAAAATCTTAGGATCATGTTTTTAATCAACTAATGATCATGATTCTCACATGTAACATTATCCAACCCAATAAATTTCATATTTTGTCATACATAAAACACACACAACTTATGCATATCCAAGATAAGATTACATCCACCCTTTATACCATGTTTCATTCCATGAACACAAAACATTTACCTGTGTCGCCACCATTCACTAGAACAGTTTCCACCAGAGAGGGTTTAGAATCCAAAAAGTAAATCACATAAAAATAACCGTAGATAAAAGTAACTATCTCCAAATCGTTTTTAACCATAACTAGGACAAAATTGCGTAGCATAAAATAATCACCAATTTTTTAATTTGAATCATAAAAAATCCATTACCAAACAAAAAATCACTTTTCTTATAATAATAGTCAATAGGTTCTCCCAACCATCACATCATTTGAGGCCAAAAGTAAACTATTTTTGGCCTATAGGAATCACCCCAATATTCATTTATAATGTAAACACATCATTTTTCATTAAAATTCAAATTAATGTGTCCTAAAATTAAATTAAGGAAACTCATGCTACTGAATCTTAGTTCTTGTATAAGTCAAAATGGCCTCATGAAAATGTACGTACAATATTGTTTCTCTAATACTAGGCTATATATCTATCATCACTACCTATATTTGGGTCACTATCTCATTTACATGGTCACACAACCCATGTGTGCCCAACCTCAACACATACCATATAAGCCTCAAATATCTAGTTCTCATAGTGATCCCCACTACGCATACATAAGGATAAGAAAAGTAAATGAGAACTATATGTCACATCATCATTTTTATGTTAGTCACATTTGAAATATTCATTATTAATATTTATTGTTTTAAACAGATCATATCCTATAGTTGGTTAAATATATTTTGATTCAAAAGTTATGAGGAAAACACCAGATATGTTTCTTAGTAAAATTTTATTTACCAATAAAATTATTTCCAAATGAATTCATTTTTCAAATGGATTATCCTTAACACAATACTCTAGATTTCACATTCTCAACAGATATCACATAATTTTAATTAAAAAATATAAATTCAGCCTTTAAAATTTTCATAAAAATTCTACACATCCCCAAGGCATGTTTAAATAATGATCCATTCAGAATCTATATGTCAAAACACCATATAAGATTATTAATAGAACATTATTTATACAATAAAATCATTAATAATATAATTAAATCCACTCCAAAATTATGAAATCACCAAATGACATGGCCAGTAATGATTGTCACCTATTAATATATGGACAACACTATATAAAACATTCCAAACACTTAAAGATATCATCCCCCGTTTACTAGTAAATTTTCCTAAACTATATGTAAAAATAAAGAAAATAAATTAATACATATTATATGTTAATATTTGGAAATAGAAATATATTTCATAGGAAATATAAATATTATTAAAGTTATTTGATCCATGAATCATTCATAGACTCACAAACCCCCTCTTCCCGTACCGGGTGAGAATTCGGAATCCCATAAATCATATTATTATAATGCACATGTCACACTGATTATAAAATTTAATTAAAAATAAAAAAATTAATTCTTAGATCAAATAGTTACATCCATTAAAATATCTATTGTCCCATGAAGAGTTTGGTCACACCTATTAATGGCATTATTACAGTGTTCTATCACAATTCTAAACTCATGTATACCATGCCCAAATATTTTGGAAAATTAAAAGGTCTCTGATACCATTATCTCATTCACTTACCCATTTCCAATGAAGTGATAAAATAACGAGTATTAAATAAATTTAAAGGATACATTATGGGTGGATCATATACATGAAAAACAATGTAGAAAATAAATATAGGCTAAACAACACCACAATCATGTTTGGAGTCTCACCTACTTCCATCATACATACACTAATATTCTATAGGAATCCAAAATATCAAGTAATGGCCTCATTACCTAATCACATATCATATAACCACATTTCCTTATTATCAAGTAATACATGTCCCATGGAGGTATGATCAAGTAGTAAATACAAATGAATTAAGAACCAGTAATGGTGTCCCTCATATAACTACTCTAGATAACATGTGAATGTATATGTGTGATAAATAATAGATAACAACATAATAAATTTAAAAAATAAATGATATCCTTAGATCACACTCAAATTGGTGACACATGAGTTTAGAACAACTCTATTCATCCAACATTTATCTATATATAAATAAGGTGACATATATCATTTCTCATTCTAGTTCCATGGTGTATCACCCAAGAAACCACATCTATTAAATCATAATGGTGTCATTTGGGTTCTATCATTATTTAAATTCTACCCATGAAATCCAAGATCTATTGAAATTATCAAATGTATTATTCATAGTTCCATTATGTGGAATCCATGGAATCAAAATTTTCTATTATCTAAAATTAATACAAGGAACCCAAATTCCATGTAATTCAGAGTATCAATGATTGAAAAAAAAATCCATGTCAACCGTATAGAATTCCTTCTCAAATAATCAATCCAAATACAGTGATCACATCCAATGTCATTCACATTGGATCCTCATGGGAATCCACAAATTTAACTCAAATAATAAAGTGAATACTATATCACCCACATTTTTGGGGGATGGATCTTGAGGAATTCATAGGGACAAGTGTTTTAGGAATCCCCTCTAGATAATGGAATTCCATCTCTTCTTGCATCCTTGAATATATCGATGACTGATATGACGGATGTAAATAATCTCACCAAATGAAATACTTTATAAATAAAAATAATATTCAATTTTACATCCACTAATTTTTTCAAAATGTGATACCCCATTCATTCCACCCAATATAATAATTTACATGAAAAATACTCATTCAAAACATCATTATTTTCCATGAATGAATATCTCATTAAAAAATATCATTATTAAAACCCATTTCATGAATCCATCCCACTAGTTGTCTCAGAAAAGGAATTTTTTATTCATATGTATTATTAATATAAGAATATATTAACATGTTATGATAGAAAATTCCAAGTATTTATTTTTAATGGGAAAACATTTTAGCCAACACAGTCATTCCATATTTTTAATTTCATTCAATAGTTAACAATATTTATTAAAATATTACTCCAAATCCATACCAATAGTTCACTACATTACACTATATCATAGTAAAATGATAACTCATAGCCTCTTTTAAATTAAAATAATAATATAATTAATCACATTAATAGAAATAGATACAATTCCCTTAGGTTGAACAAGAAGATTATATCCATTTCAAAGACAAGATCTTTGAATCCAATATGTCAACTAAATGTTATTTCGCATTATTTAATTAACAATGGACTGAATTTACTTTACACAACCAATTATTCAAATGAAATATTTTCATTTAAAAATTTAATTTATATATTATTGTCCAAACATTCTGTTTAGTAACAGTATGACAATTATTGATGTTTAGGTTTCTAGTGGAGGTTATTAGGGGATTTAAAGGAAGGGGGATGTTTCTCCTTGAAAATATATCCAATAGAGGGTATATGAGATTGTGTTGGAGGATCAAATATAAAAACATATGAATATAAGCATATAATAAATTTTTATTATATGAGTTTTTTTTTATAATTTTAAAATAGGTATAATTTCACCTAAACATTAATGTTGTCTATATTCAATAGGGCTATTTTAATTATGATATTACATAAATTATTATATGGAATATATAAGTTTATAAATTTCATATGTCCAGTATTCATACTCTAGTTATATTAATATGTTATCAAGACATGTAACGTTATTTGTTAAATTGGAGGTTATTTTTAATTATTAAATTATTTAAAACAATTTTTTATGTAATTTTCATGATATTTATTGTTTAACTTTAAATAATAATTAAATTTATATATAGGATAGTTAAAATATATGATTTATTGTTAAATTTTTTTAACAAATTTAAAAAGTGTCTTATTTGAGTAATAATATTACAATATTTAATAAAACAGTTATTTTTAAATTTTCCAATGGTAATTATTTTAAAATGTAATAAATTTGATTTTAAAAAGGTTTACCTATGATGTGTTCCCATAAAAATTATAATAATTCTCAATAATTACAGGAATTTATCTTTTTGTAATTTTTTTAATAATTTACTAATTTAAAATATTATAATGTATAGATATAATAAGTGAATTTAATTAATTAATGAAGATAATTTAGTGTATTCCTACGATCATTTTTATGGATGGGATATATTAGAATGTTTAGAAGACATCTTATATTTATGGAATTCTATGTGTATGGGTAGTTCCACCCCCAACAGAACAATAATGCCATGATATTCCAATGAGGGAGAAATCCATGATGACCTATGTATGCAATGTTCCACACCGAGGTCGGGTATAGTATGGTAAAAGAGCATAGTTGGTCCAGTGTAGAAGTCCCCATTTGTGAATAATTGGTTAAAAGATCCACAACCCACATGTTCATTTTTTTGTCCATTTGAACAGATTAATACGGCTTCTGGATTATAAGTAGAAAAATTAGTTTTGTTTTAATGTGGGGTCTATTTTAGTATATCAGATAAGTAATATAATTAGGATTGACTAAATCTATTCATTCAATCCACTCAATTTTATTCTACATCACAACACCGCTCTCCTCACTATACTCACTCCTTCTCTAGTAAGGTAAGACCAAAAGGCCATCCATAGTTTTCTTCATCTTCATCACCTTCCACCGCATAAAAACCATATTGACAAAGACATAAATAAATTTTTCTACAGAAAAAATCCTTTTTCCAAAATTGGTAACCAATATTCTTAAATTTTCTTCAAATACATAATCATACAATAAACCTCATCCACCCAATACTTCCCATTATTCTCAATGAATCCTTAATGATAGAATGTACCCAAATTTATATGTAAACAAAATTGAGATCAATTTTTTATATTTTATAATAAAATTATATTTTTTAGAACCCACAATTTCTAATTGTTAAGAAATACTATATATATGAAGGTCCATTTATATAAATAACCTTTCACTCAAGGGATGAGACCATGTCGAACTAAGCCTTCCCTCCACTTTCCCCTCTCTTTTACATGTTGGGGTATCCTTAATGATGGAATAAGGCCACTAACTACATTTAGTCTTACCACCCCATTTGGGAGATAACACAAGGATTTCATCAAGTAAAGGAGGATTTTGTTTCCCCAAAAATTGTATTAAATATATATGTAATTTTTTAGTTTCCATTTTTCAAACATATATATATATATATATATATAAGTTTTATTTTTAAACTCAATGATTATTTACTTCAATGACATGAATATACTTTATGGGTGTATTATATATATATATATTTATTTATTTATATACTATATAAGTTATATTATTCAAAAAAATATACATATATGATTTATTCAATGTTCATGATCATTTGATATCAAGAAATCAAATTTCACGATTATAATTATGTACACTTGTATATCATCAATTTGATTTATTAAAAATATATATGCATGTACATTTTATTATAGAAGTATAGTAAATTTATACATATGTAAGTATTTTCTTAATTATGATGTTGTTTATATATATATATATATTTGGAAATTTCTTCTTGCTTTTTTTGAATAATAAATTCCTTTCAAATAGTTAACCATAAATGAATATATATATATATATATATATGTTTAGTAAGGGTAAAATGTTTATTATATAAAATTTTACACTTATTAGTTTATTTTAATTTTATAGTTGTTTGATTTATACTAATAAATATAAATTTTAAATTTATATCACTAAATGTATTATTTTATGTTAATAGTCCTTCCATAATTTCTATTATTTTAGGTGAATGTTTTATACCTCCACATCGGTGTTCTACAAATAAAATAATAATTTCTAAACATTGAATCACGTAAATGGATGTTTAATATAAATATTTACTATTATTATTTAAATGATAATTTTTATCATTTCATTAAATATATATTATGAGGTTAGGAATGATATTTAAATACTTGGATGTTAATTATTCTCTTTTACTAGTCCATGTAATGGCTAAATAATAATGATATCTGGTTGTACCAAATGAAAAAAGGTATTTTCAAAGAGTTATAATATTTATATATTTATATATATAAAAATTTGTATGTATTTATTTAATATGATGATATATTTTAATGTAAATATATATTCTGAATATATATAGATACACAGATATATATCTATATATTGAAAGATCGGAATTTTTAAAAGAAATAGAAACAATGGAATTTTAAACATGAAAGGGGAGTGTAGAGTGAATCCATACCAAAACTGGATAGGTTGGATATCATAGCCCTAAATATTTCATGTGACCCCTAGTTTAGTTTTACAAATTTTTCTAACAATTTTCAGAAAAGTCACTGTATTTTTTTAAAGTATATTCAATATCTTATGTATTTCCAATATAGTTCTATTAATATATTAAAATTAATAAGAAATGTCGAGTAATTTATAGAATTTTCAAATTCATAATAATTATTCAAAATTATTATTAACTTTTTCAATGATGTAATTTGGTTCAAAAGAATTATATAATTTTCCAAATTGGAATTAATTTTCAAATGTATTATAATTTTTTCAAAGCGGTAATTATATTTAATGTATTTTTTAAAATCATATTTTCAAATATCGTCAAAAGAGTTTTCAAAAAATATTATACATTAAAAATTTATTTCAATATTAAGTGTTCATTATTATATGTATTATCAAAAAATTTTTAATGTAATTTTAAAAGGTATTTTCAATATTAATTGCATAATAATTTTCAAATGTTTATTCAATATTGTTTTCTAAAGGTATATATATTTTGAAAAATTTTCTTCAAATTATTCATTAAAAAACCATTATTGTGACGTTATACTCAACATATGCTTCAATAAAATGGTTTCACTATCATTTTGATGTTTCATTTATATTATCTTTTAGAAGGAACCAGCATTATCAATGTTCAATCTCTACCTATTTTTCTTTGATTTTAACATTGATTATATATAATGGATTCATTTTACTCCAAATCCTACACTGGAAAATATTATCATTTGTAAATTACTCTATTTTATTCTATTAATTTTAAAAATATATTACACATATTTTCTACCAGATATAGAAGTAGATGTTTAGGGCCACATATTTGGTGTCAAAAGAATGGAATAATAATCCTTTGGAAACAAATATGAGAAAACATTAGTGATATCCATAGGGATAAATTTTAATTATTTTTTAGGTATATTACTAATGATATGCCTATGTTGGAATGATTTGGACATCCAATAAGTGATATGTCATGATTATATATTTTCCCACTATGATATATTTATCTCAAACAGTACATTCTTGTTTTATTAAATGGATGGAAGTAGATCTAAATTGTTCAATAATGAATTATTTAGATATGGAAAGTGTGGCCATTATAAAAATTGATTTCCTAGGTTGAAATCTGATATACAGAATCCAGATGTTTGTATGAGTATTTATTATACCTCTAAAGATAAAGGGACCCCAAACGACATGCAAAAGGTATGCGATTATATACGAGTTTTGTTGATATTAAAAACAATCTGAATGATATTATTGAGGACGAGGAACCATAAAACGTGATTCATATATCATATTATATTCAAGGGGTAGTAAAAAATAAGATGATGAATCCTGAGTTATGATTTAAGAATAATAATCGACTATTAATGTTTATATGTTTTGGATTCCATTGATATTGTAATATGAATCATGATATATATAAGTAATTATATTATATGTTTTCATTAAGATGGGAATAGATATTTTATATTATGCTAATCACATGAAAAAATTATTTAATGTAAAAGTGATATTTTAATCAAGTGAAGGTATCCCTTAATGTGTTCTTGATATGGAAAAAATTGTTTTTATCTTGTGTAAAGTGTTTATTGATATGGATAGTGAAATATGGATAGTACAAACTAATATGTAATTTATTATTTATTTTTATAAAATTACCTCTATGTTATCATGGATTAATTTTATAGCATCATGGATTTAATAAATATATCTTAAAATCTAAGGAATAAGTAATAGAACATGTTTTCGAAGGGATTTATTGAAATTTAGGGTATTACAATGTTTCAATAAAATATATTATGAGCATATTGACATATTTGGATTGTGAAAACCATGTAATACTATATAAAATATGTGATATCAATCAAAATATTATTTAGTGACCCTATATCAATAGTTATAGATGTTTATATTTTAGAATGTTTATAAGGTTAACCATTTATGGAATAGTTTGGGTTAATACTCCGATGAGGTTTTATAAATTAATATAGTATATCTATATATGAGGATTTAGGAATATTGGATAACAAATTATAGAATATTTTAGAATGATACAAAGTAATGACTAATGTAAGGACATATCATTATACATCATTAACTGTTAGTAAATTTGTAATGAAAAATTAACCTTCATTTGTTAAATAATGAAATGAAGTAGAAATAGTTAAGGGTGCATCTAAAGGGTGATATTGTGATTATTTATAGGATTAAAATCAAGAATGTATATTTATTTATGTTTATAGATAAAAAAATTCCTCGACCCCAGAAAATAGATATTGAAAATGATTTATCCAAATACCTTGAATTTTTTTGAACTGATGTTCTTATAAATCATTATAGATTTATCGTTTTGAGGAACACAACTTTCCATTCATCAAAAAATTTGAGGAAATCCATTAAAAAGAACCAGTCTTATTGTTCATCGAAATTACATCACTTTTTTGTAATATGTTATTCATTAAATAAACAGATGCCCAAATACAATATTTTTTATTTTTTTTATGAAACCCAGAATCCTAAATGTTGATACTTGAGTGAGCTGTATTGTTTCCCACTGTGTTATTCATGACTAAAACCCTTCATAAAAAACCATACCAAGTACATATCTTCATTTCCTTGGGAAGGAAACATAAAATTGGGTGATATCAGATGCTCAATAATGGTAATGAAGGGAGATATGTGTGCATAATCATGATTATAGGGGCATTATAATGTGATCAGGACATTAGAAGATCATACCCATCATATAAAATAGAAAAATAGTATAAATATCGGATGTTCTTAAGACATTAATTATATATATATGTAGAACATAAGACATGACACCACAATATAGGAATATAACCTTATTTTTAGGGAATACACATAAGCATAAAAATATATATATCAAGGATACCGATAAAAAATTTAATAAGATATTATACATGGGATAATTTCTTGTGTACCTACATAAATCATTGGATTCCCTCACTTGTAACCTAATTTTTAAGGCTTGGTAGCCCCACCTATATACCCTATTGTTTCGGGTTTGAGATGTTCACATGAGTAAGATCTTTTTTGGAATTATTATTCCCTTTTATTCCAAGATTGTGATGTCCTACCATGTACCCACTTATTTCTGGATTCGAGTTCCCCCATGAGAACCTCTTGGGCTCATAAACCATTTTTCATTTCCCAATGAATTTATGAGGGATATGGGATCCACCCGTTAAATGATATAATCATAAAAACATGATCCAAAATATAATAAATCATGCATCATAACATGACTCATAAAAAGATATGGGTTTCTTTAACTACATATCATAACCCATGAAATGATATGGGTACCATAAACATTTAAATATATCATTACATATGGAAAATATATATGTTTCAAAATCATTTCATCCATGAATAACCTATGATATGAGGTGGGTTTTCCAATGATTCCATCATGGTATAACCATTTTAAAGGAAATGGGTTTCATAATTTTATTACACCTGGAAGAGTAATGGTTTTCATAAACCTCATGCCATCAAAACATAGACCATTCATAGAAATAATGTGGATTGATCCTCTAGATCATTTACATGAAAGGAATAAATAACACCAATTGATCTTATCAGAGATGAAAAATACTTTTGATTTATCGTTTAATAGAATTTCTAGAAGAATAAATATTTTCTTCTTTGGGAAATTCTTTTTAAAACATAAATTAGTTGGAAAATGTTTTTCATGAAAATAAATTTTAAATCTTACAATGAAAGATTAAAATCATTTCGAAACTCATTTTCATTGAAAAATTATAAAATATTCTTGAAAATATTTTGATAAAAATTATAATTCAAAATAATTTGAAGACATATAAAATAATACTTGAAATTATTTAAATCCTTTTTATTGAAAACAACCTTTAAAAAACATATAAATAATGCATTGGAAATCATTTAAATAACTTTTTTAAAAAATAAATCCTTTTCTAGAACCATTATCACCTAAAACCTTTTAAAAATAAGGAATTTATAGAATATTAAGAAAATATTATATTATTTTTAAATAAATTTTTAACCATGAAAAGGAATATTTTTGGGTATTATAGTCATAATTTAATGTAAATTCATTAATACCTAACATTCCTTTTTCACAGTTGAATGCTTATAAATTTCATCGATTAGAAATTGATAAGAATATACATTTTTAAGAAACATATTATTTAAAAAGGTAAAAACGAGTAACAATTTATGTAAAATAACATCCTATAGTAGTATAAAATTTTTTAAACCTTTTTATTAATCAAGGATTTAAAGGTTAATATATTTCCGACCAAAGAGAGAGGTAAAGATGAGTTTTCATAAAAACACATTCTTAACAATATTAAATACCATTTAATGGAAAAAAGGTACCAACATATGAATATATTAGAAATTCCCATATGATACAAAAATTCATGTGTGTTCTTTAGATATGGATCATAATATTTCACCAGAGGAAGCATAATCATAAACAATCACAGAACAGTTTTAAATTGTTTCCATAAATTATTACCACTTGATAACATTAAAACATAAACCCTATTTAATAAACTGGAAATAAATAAGGTATAAAATATCATGAATATATGAATATTTATAATTTAACTTTTAAAAGAAATTATCTACACATCATATAAATTTATTAGTGCCTCTCAGGACAAGTTTCTTAAAGAAGGAAAATTGAGAAAAAATTACATTACAGATTTGTTATCATTGGAAACATAAACCCGATGAATGAAATATCATCAAATAGATATTTATATACACATAATAGTTGGTATAATAATAATATAAAACATCCATGTGTTGTATAAAACCACAAAAAAGGTTGGTGAATGATTCTTGTATGTCACTAAAAGAAAAAGTGAGACGTAATTCACTTACAATTTCTCTTAACTGTCATCGTAATCATAAAAATTCATATATAATTAATATATTATATATATATATATAATAATCATATTATTATATCTAGTACCATATATGGTTTTATTATTATTTAATATTACCCCATTGTTAAAAATTCTATGTTAAAGTTCCACATAGGATAATACCCGATTTTGTCTTCTGATGTGTCTTAATTTTTTATATTATATATCCTTATATTTATATAATTTTTTAATAAAATAAAATGTGATATTGATTTAATTTATATTCAATATATTTGGGTTTTAATAATCTATTCAATATATAAGAATGAAATGGAACACCATTCATGGAGACGGTATGTCATACGTACGCATGAGCATTGTTTTAATTTTATTGTTGTATTCAAAGAAGTAAATGATATTAGGTATAATTATACATATATATAATATAATTATGTTAAAATTATTTTATCATATATATCATAACATTTCATGAAACACATTTTAAATACATTCCATGTGGTGTGTTAGTGAATCACATTTCTTTGAGGGGGAGGTAGTCCACAATTCCAAAAACCAAAATATCATATTTACAAAAAATGGAAATTATAAATGTATATGTTACATGAGGATTAAATATGTTTAATGATTTATGAAATATAATATATAAAATGTATATATTGATATTCCTTCTTAATGTCCACCATGAGAGGTGGTAAAGGAAAAATTACCAATCAGCCTATCGTGAGGCGATAGTTCACTTCACACATAAATAGTATGTTTGCAACCCATTAGATTAATGTGACTTTAACTGTAGGTCAAAAACTATTCATAAAAAAATATATGTATATTTACATAACTTTTTTTGTATGATCCTAAAATAAGTATAGGGGAAGTGATAGAGAAGGAAATGATAGAAAATACCTGGAGGAATGATGCTATCTCTTCATTGGATAACTCCTTTTGGTTTTTAGAAAAAGTCTTCCATGGATTGATTTATTCCAAAACGGAGAGTTATTGGATGGGTAAAGGGTTTCTAAAAATTCAATTGTACATATATTTTTTAATACTATTATTTTGAGTGGTTTGAGGAAGTGAGAGAGGTTGTGGAATTTTATAGTGGAGGGATAGGGAAAAGTAGATATTTTTGAAACCATGTTTGGTGAGCCTACGTTTTTATGTAAATAAAGTCCTCAACACCCCAAAAAATATAACAATGTAAGGTTCATGGTAGAATAATGGAAATTAAATGGTGTTGGCACAAGTTTCTAAGTCATTTGGGCCCTTATGTTTCTGGTTAATTTACATGTTAAACTCAATTTTTTATTCATCACTGTCATTAATTTTAACTGGATTCAGTAATATTTTTTTTTCCAAAAACAATGTTGAAATTATTAGAAATTATAAATTTAGATGACCAAAAATAGGGAATAAAATTTTACAAATTCCTCACACATATTTTTTGGAAATAAATTTGCAATTCATCCCACTAATGGGACAACACAATGACTTTTTAAAGAAGAACAATCAAACATTTAATATGTTTTTATATCCAACATCAATGTGAAATTGTTTTCAATGGCCTATATTTTATTAGTAGATAAAAAATTAACAAATTAAATTTATAAAATCAAAAAAATTATTTATCCTCATAAATAAATTAGATGAAAAATTAATTTTGAAATAAAAATTTGATATTTTTACTATTCGTCATCAAATGATGTTTCTTAGAAAAATACCAAACAATCACCCGATGATAAATTAGTTATTATAAATTAAAAATAATATTATTATATTATCAAAATAAATTTATATATGTTTCTAAAATTAATTTAATTTTTTTTCATAGTAGGACATGAAAAACATTTTCTTTGAGAGCATGTTATTTTTTAATATACAAATACATTATTGGAAATTATATTTTTCATTATAAAAATTTAATATTTGTATAAAATAATTGTAAAAATTATTTTAAGATTATTTATTTTTCTTCATATTACTAATTTAAATAGAAATGTTTTAACTATCTCACTTAAATAATTATAAAAATTAAAATAATGTTTTATAGAAACTCAATGTTAAATGTAACATATGCCATGTCATAGTTTCATGATGTGAAAAAAAGTTGGTGTCAAGTAAAATTAATATTTAAATTAGTTCATTCACATAATAATTGTTATATTTCAGGATTCTTCAAATGATAAATATAAAAAATGATTAGGTTAAATCGAAAAATTCATAAAATCACAGTATTTTAATATCTCTCCCCCCAAATAATTAATATCTCCCAAAAAGTTTTTATTGGTAATTAAACAATTATTACTTGAATTTTAATTTCATAAGCACCCAAATCATATAAATGAACACTAAAACTTAAAAAAAGTAACAATTACGCAAATTAATTCATTACTAGGTTTTTTCATAGGATAACATAGATGAATACTCAAAACATAGACATGGAATATAAATATAAAAATCATGATTGGATGGTGAGTGATCAAGAACATGGTTTTGAGAATGATAAAAATTAAATTAATATTCCAAATAGGCTTGATAATGGTCATTGATATCATTATAAATGATGATAAAAAGACAACCATTTACATCAAGTTAATTTCCAAATGTTTAATAATTTTCACAAGGTGATATACTTACTTGATTATAACACATTCATATCCCTTTTTTTATACACTAAAAATTTATCCACTATTCCAATAAATGAAGGTGAAGTTTTCATTCATGGAGCATTAACAAATCCTGAGATCCAAAAAGTGAATGATCGATTATTCCATCAATCATTAAGAATACATAAAGTTGGGAAAATAAATCCAAATATGTAGAGGTAATAAATTATTCTTCCAAACATAATCAAATGATTATTCCAATATTTACTTAAATTTTTATCCTTGTAACATGTCTAAAATATAATTCACCCATTATAAATTAAATAAGATCTTGTCTTAATCGAAAAATAATAATTGGATACATATGTCCATCCTTGTACTAATAAAATGTCAATTTTCATTTAATTATTCCATAAAATTTTTATGTGATGATAATCACAATAAATATCAACAAATGATGAGCAATAGAATATCAAAGGAATTATTTATACAGAATTAAACATGAAATTAAATAATATGGAGTTTTGGATAAGTATTTCCTAATTATCATGGTTTATATAACTCATCTTTGCAATAATAATTCCCATCTCACTTTTTCATCATAGGTTTTTGGTCTATATCATTAACATTAGTTCTTTTATGGGGAAATTTCTTTCATAATGGCCAGACACCATTAAATTGAAACAAATATTTGTGGGAGGTGAATTCAATTGGATTTGTCACTATTCACATCATTATATGAATTCATGTCATCATTGTGACAATGATCAACTCAATGACCATTCATTCCACACATAAAACATTTAGTGGCCCCATTAAGATAATTCTCTCCATGTTTTATTCCAAACATTATTCATAATTGAAGGCTCAAATCGTCAATTCATGGATTTTAGATTTTAACTTTAGGTCCATCTTCAAATTTGTTTCAAAGTCTTATGATTGATCCAAATCGCCAACATCTATTTCCTCAATCATAATAAATCATACAACTTCATATTAGGTGTTAATGTCTCTTATTTCCAATGACTTTGGAAGAATAGGTTTCAAACCACCGTATTATCAATCAATTCTTCATTCTAGTTAGATGATAATACTAGAAGAGTACCACAAAAGACTAATAAAATTTTCTTCATTGGTAAAATAAATGCATTTTTATTTAAATTAATCTTAAATAATTCCTTTTATATCATCATATTTTGAATATGAAGAAATTACATATTAAAAAAATATGTTCTTGAACTCATCCCAATCCATGTATTTAATTATTTTATTGCCTTATATTAATGGTTATATTCAACCACTAATCTATTTCAACTTCTATGTTATATCAACTATAATAACACTCTCATTTTATGAACATTAGTGAAGGATAAATATATTTTCAGTGGTACTGATGCATTGTGCAGCTACATGGGGGTTAGATTACCCTTTTAAAGAAGGTAGACATTACCTCATGATGGATTCAACAAAATTTTGTTCCCACCTTTATTCATTTCAGAGACCATCATGGTTCATAGATTGAGAAATCTGGGTGAGCAGAAAAATGATATTTTTCAATCACAACCCCGTAGAATATCATTTCTTAGGTGTAAAATCAGTTCATTGTTGACTGGAATTGTATTGAACAAGGTCCCTTCAGGTTTGATCCGTTGACTAAAACCAAAAGCATAAAGTATGAATCTGTTATCATATGTAGGAATCACTTGATCAAGAAAACTGCTTATATGATATAAAAATTATGACCCATTTCATAAAATTCAAAACCATATTTTTATCCAATATTATCCATATTAATGTTCAATTTAAATCATTCATGATGTTTTATGAAGAGTTTATGATTTCCTAAATCATATCCCAATAGAGTGTCAAACAAGGTGAACAACAAGGCATATTTATCTGTACTAGATTATCCAAGGTTTGGCCCGGAACAAAATATTATTTTTGTTACCCCTAGGTTCATATATTCTAGAGACACATAAAAATTTAGTATAAATATAGAGATATATATCTTGGAAATCACTCATTCATTCCATTACCAAAATTCCAGGACATTTTTCTATTCATTTCGTAATCCTTATGCTTATCCTTTGACACTCCCTTAGGGTTATCAATATGTTTTTCTCAATATATTTTATAATGAATGACTAAACAATCACATTGATACAACTATAACTACCTAATATTAATGTACACTAATAGTACATAGCTTTTTCTAAATATTTAAAACATTACAGAAATAGTCTTATAATGACTATATAAGTTAATTCATTTGAATCATGGAAATGTAAACGATGATACCTAGGTGACGTACATTATCTCTCTCTGAATTATCTATGAATATAATCCTTATTAGACACACACTAATTAATATGTATATTCATATCATAGGGAAGGAAACATAAAAATGTATGAGCTTAGATGCTCATTAAGGAAAACTAATAGAGATATATAAGCATAAACAATTGAATAAGGGTATGATAATGTGATCATGGCATTGGAAAATCATACACTACATATCAAATACCATAAATAAAACAATGGAATAAATCTTGGTGGTTCATAAGTCACAAGTTGTATGGAAATTATGATCATAATCTGTGAAACCATTAAATAGGAATAAAAATTTAAATTTTAATTATACACATAGTCATTGAAAATCATATGTCATGCAACCTACCAAGATCTTCATAACAAATTTTTCTTCGGTGGATAACCTATGTACCTAATTCATTCATGGGATTCCCTCTCGTGTACCTTTTTATTTCAGGCATGGGATTCCCTCCTATGTATCATCTTGTTTGAGGCATGGAATGTTTACCCATGTACCCTCTTCTTTCGGGCTTAATAGGATCTCTTGTTTGGGGAATGGGATTTCCTCATGTGTATCCTATTATTTTGGGATTGGGATTCCCTCCCCTATACCCTATAGAGATCAAAAAAAATATTCAATCACCCAACACATCAGAGGGATATATAGGTCCCACATCTCATATAATAATATCAGACATGCATGCCCCACAAAATAATAAAACATACATCATTCTATGACCCATAACAAGATATTGGTTTCTAAAAAACATATCATAACCTAGGAAATGAATTCCGTATCATAAAAATTTAATCATATAATTATCAAAGGAAAATATTTAGATATCATAGTCATTTAATCGTTTAATATCACATAAAAGAAGGCAGGTTTCATAAGAAATCATCATTTTACAGCCAATTGAAGAGAAAAAAGATTCACAATCATATAAACCATTGAAGTGGAAGGGGTTTTTGTAAAAATCATTCCATTAAAACAAAATACCTTTCAAAGGAAAAATATGAATGTATTAGTTGGATCATTTTCTAGAAAGACATGACTAAAAAAACAGATGTCACCTTAGATGGAAAATAATATTTAAGTATATTTTAAAAACAATTCTAAAAGAAAATATTTTTTCCTCTTTGGTAAATAAATTTCAAAACATATATCCTTTGGGAACCATTTTCATGAGAGTAAACATGAAAACTAATAAAGAAAATTTTAAATAATTTTGAAAACTACTTTCCATGTAAATTTATAAAAGAATCATGAAATTTCGTTGAAAACCGTTTTACATGAAAATAATTTGAAAACTTATAAGAGAAAATTTTAAATCTTTAAAATATTTTTATTTGATAAAGTAACTTTTTAAATTGATAATGAACGATTTAAAAATAATTTAAATCTCTTTTTAAATTAAATAAAACCTTTTATAAATCATTTTCATTGAAAAATCATTTATAATGTTTTTTCTAGAATATTATGAAAAAAATTTCTATTAAAAAATATAACTGTTCAATCGTGAAAATAAAGCTTCATGGGAATTACAGTCCTTAAGGTGTGTAAATCCATATATGGCAAATTTTACTTTTATTCAAATGAAAATTTTGTAAAAGTTTCTTGATCATAATAATACTAGAATATTCTATTATAAGAAAAGTTTTTTATATAATGGTAAAACATGATTAAAAATATATTTTGAAGATCATATGATTAAAGTAAAATTTAATTATTACCTTGTCAGAAAACGTGGTTTTGAATGAACATAGATATCCATCTAAAGAGAGAGGCAAAGTCAAGATTTATTAAAAACAGATTTTTAACTATATTCATTAACAAATAGTGGATAAATGGTATTTATACATGAATATATCATCAACATCCAGGGTATATAAATATTCTTTTTTTTCATGGGAGTCCTATAATAATATTTCATCAAATAGAGCACAACCATAAACAATATTGAAAACCGATAGTATTATTTCAATAAACTCTTAAGACTTTGTAACAATAAACCACACTCTCTATATAATATAAAAAAATAAAATAAATCAAAAAATTTCATGATTATAAGGAAAGTAATGATATAACATTTTATAGGCCAAATATAAACCTCATGGAAAAATTTAGATGCATGACATGGAATGTGTCTATAAGAGGAAAATTGAGACAAAAATACATTACCGATTTGGTATCTTTTAGAACATAAACCCAGGAAATAATTATCATATATAGGATTTATAAATAACCCTAAAAATAGTTATAAAAATAATCAAATACATGCATAATCAGTATATACACCACATAAAAGGAATGGGTGGTTAATGAGGGATGATGGTTATAGAAATTAAAAGTGAGTGGAAATTCCATTACCTTGTGTTTTGAATCTCTTCGTAATCATACAAACATCCTCTATAACAAAATAGAGTTTATTATAATTCTATCACAAAACCATATTCTTATATCTAAACCATATATGGTTTTATTGTGACTTAATATTACCCTCTGGTAGACAATTCTATGTTATGGTTTCACTTTTGGTAATATCGTCTTTTTTCTTCGCATGGATCATAATTGGTTATATCTTTGGTTCATAAACATATATCATGATTTCTACATTTCAAACCATGATATTAATATAATTTAAACTAAGTATTTATGTATTATAATAATCTATAGAATATATAAGTATTAAATGGAACACATCATTCATGGGGACGGTAGGACATATGTACACACAAACATTGTTTCCATGTTATTATCCCATTGAATGAAAGAATGAAAATTCCATATATTTATATTTTTATATGATATCATTAAATTAGATTTATTTTTTCATATATATAATATATTTTTACTTAACCCATCATTAATTCATTCCATGTTGTGTGTGAACAAATCACATCGCTTTTATGGGTGGTAGTCCACTCTTCCTCGAACAAAATTATAATATTTATACCCAAAGGATTGTATATATGTATGTGTTGTAAAATGGTTTAATGGATATTAAGGAAATAATAATTACAATATATAACACAAATAAATATTTTTTTGACCTTAATTTCCACCATGATGGCAGTAATGGAAAAATAAGCAGTCATCGTTTTGTTTGGCGGTATTTCACCATACACATAAAATGTATCTTCGTTACCGATTATATGGAAGTGTGGGTTAGTGTAGATTGAACCCTTTGAGTAAAACAATATCAGTATAATTAGGGTATTATTATTTATTGTATAATCCTCGACTAAAGGGTGTGTAGTGGTTGTTCAAGGAAAAAAAATAAAGGATCTTCAAGAAGAATGTTACCTATTAATTGGTTAACTCATATTTTTCATTAAATGGATTCTTTGGATTTATTTCTAATAAAAATTTTCTTCAAGAAGAAATTGTGGGATTTTGCGATGTGAATTGGCTATATATTTCTAGAAAGTTGTTTTAGATATGTGAGGATGTGGGATAGCTTGTGGCCTTTTATAGGGGAGGGAAATGAATCACATGGTATTTATGAAAACAATATAGGTGTGCCAATGTTTTTAAATTAACAAAATTAAACCCAAAAAAACTCATGAATGTATTGTTCATGGATGAATAATGGACATCGAATTGTTTTTGTACTATTTTCATGGACATTTGGTCCCTTAAGAGTATGGATTATTCCCTTGATACTCTTAATTTTACATTAATCGTTGTAAATATTTTTAATTGCATTCAATTTTTTTAATAACTAATTTAACATAATTATATATTATAAAATAATCCAATTCATAATTTGGAATATATTTTAACTATTTCCAATCACATATCTATCATATAATAATTTAAAAAAATCTCATCTAATGGGATGACATTATGGGTTCTTAATGTAAAAATGATCAAAACATTTCTTTGTTTTTATATCAAACATCAACATGAAATTGGTTTTAGAGAACTATATTTTATTAGTTGATAATAATTTAAACTATTTGAACATTAAAATAATTTAAAAATATAATTTAACCTTATAAATATATTAGGTGAAAACCCTTTTTTGAATTAAAATTCGTTATTTTTCACAATTCATCCAAAAATGATATTTGTTATAAAAATCCAAAAATATTTACCTATGATAAATTAAAAAATAAAGTATATTTCATCAAATTAAATTTATAAATTTAAATAAAATTAATTTTATTATTTTCACAGAAGTTATGAAAAGTAGTTTATTTGAGAAATATTATGTAGAAACATATAATTATATTACAAAAAATTATATTTTTAGTTATAAATATGTTCTATTTAGATAAAATAATTATAGACAATATTTTAATTTTATTTATGTCTATTCATGTTACAATGCTTAATGGAGTGGTTATAACTATCTTAATTAAATAATTATAACAATAAAAATGATGTTTTATAAAAATTCAATGTTGTGTGTAATGCACCCCAAGTCGATGGGGTATATAAGGCCCCAGCCTTAATCATCACTTAATCTTGAGTTATTACAAGAATACACATTTAGGATCTTTTCAGGTTTAGATTTTTAGAGAATTATATCATTAATCATGCATTGCATTCCACATTTAAACAAGGTGGTTACATAAAAGACATTATTCATTTTCTCCCATAAAGAAAACATATTTAAAATAAAACATGGATTATTTCTTGACACTTCCTTGACAATAACATCACATCATGTATCTTTCCCTTGACCTATGAAAAACTTTTCAAAAACCTAGGATGACCATAAAAATATTAGTAAGGGATATAAAAATACTGTTGGAAAACCTTAGTCCATGTATACATAAGAATCATTGAAAACATACTTTACTAACAAAAATAAGCACTTTAACATACCTCATGAAATCATAAGGTTAATGAATAACTCATAGAAATCAAAAGACCTAAAGGTAACTTGAGGCATTCATAACATTCATACGTAGAGAGTAACCCTCACGGTTACATTTGGAATACCCATCACAGTATATTCCCTTATTCTCTTCGTAGAAACCATAGCATTTAACTACATCATGTTACCCAATGCATTGGAGAGCTATCACGGGCTCACCTTACCTTAGTTTATCATATAATCAGTCATCTTCATAAACAATGTCCATGAACCATAACGTAATCGTATCACATAAAACTTGCATAATGGAAAAATAAAATTTCCACATTTTGATCACAAGATATCTATAACACATTGATATAATCAAAAAATTATCAAAACCAATTTCAATACCAAAATGAAATAAAATTAAAACATGGTGTTTATTTTTCATTTAAAAAATGTAGTGTTTTGTAGAGGAAGCTGAAACTCAAATAATGGTAACGGCGGTGGAGAAGTCGTTGTCGCCGCATACGTAAGAAAAAAACATTCCATATTGTAATTTAGTAAAACAACTCATATAAAAATATTCCTTTTGAATAAAATTATAAGTCAAATTGGTTTATACACCGTATAAAATTAAGTTGTGTATAAAACAAAAAATGACTCAGTGAAAGGAGATTGAGACGAAGTCCCTTACCTCGTGTCCGACATAACTCGATCGTTATTTAATCTCCTGAATAATATACTAGAGTTACATACTACTTTATTAAGAACCTTTTTCAAGTTCATTATTTCTTTTATATCACTTATTACCATGTTATGAACATTATGTAATTATTTATGTTAACAACAATCGTTTTGTCAATCATTGGTACTTGAGTCAAAAATAAACTTCTTATAATTACACGTTGTTCATGTGGTAAAATATCCATTATATCCAGAATTATATTCATGATGTAGATCTCATATATATCATATATATCAAGTATATACATGCATTTATAATATTACATAACATTTAGAGGTAAGAAATGAAAAGCATCGTTCATGGAGACGGTAATCCGTACGCACGCATGAACGCTACTTTCATTTCTATTCTGTATTTAATGGAATGAAATAATAATTATATAGAGGTATATTATAATTCCAGTATAGTATCATATATAATATCATTAACTCCATTATTTAAACGTCTCACATATGGCATTAACGATTCAAATCACTTTGAGGGGGCAGTAGTCTGTAGTTCCTAAAATGAAGATATTGTGTTTATCCGTAATGGAAACCATAAAGGTATGCCATAAATAAAAAATAAAGAATAATAAGGAAAACCTAAAAATAAAATACATCATATATAGATAGAGTGAAAAATTAATGGCCATTATGAAAGGTGTTAAAAGAAGATTGAACAATCATCATTTCGTGAGGCAGTAATTCTCCACTCCCAGAAACAGTATGTTATTTAACCATAATACATAGGTGTGTGTAAGTGTAAATCAAATACTTCACATAAAAATATCCTTGTTTATTGAATATACTAGTGTTGTTACAAAATAGAGTAATAAAAAGAGTTTAGGGGGTTTTGAGAAGCGAAATAAAACAAAACAACGTAAGAGAATACATTTCCTTTAAATCAGATAACTCCCCTTGGTTTGAACCAAAAGGGTTTCTTGAAGATATTTCTGCCTAAGGTAAGGCATATAGGATGAATAGAGGGATTTTTAGTGATAAATTTGAATAGTTTGGTCAAGCCAAGGTCTTGAGAGTTGTGGGTAAGTGGGTATAGGTGGGGGCCATTTATAAGAGGGAGGAGGGGCACTCCTGGAAATTCATGAAATGTTACTTTATTATAAAATGATTTTCGGATTTTAAAGGTCCTAAAATGATATATTTAGAGGTTAAGGTGATACTGGTTCGAAATCCTCCAATAAAATAGTTTTTTGACAAGTGTATGTCTTAGATTTTACATTATCATTTCAATTAATTTAAATCGTTCATTAATGAGGTAATCACTACATCATCATGGTGTCCTAAATAAATTTATTTATTTAATGTCTAAAATTTAAAAAGATACCATGATTTAGGTAATATATTTCTCTTTCCAATGACTATTTATAGTCAAAGAGATCGTTTACACATACAAAACTAAATTTTTTTTACTTGGGTGATACATACTTTTGTTATATTTTCCTTTCTTTATAAATAAAATGATAAAATGTCACCATCACACAAAAGTGATTCCATAGTGTCCCAATGTTTGGAAAAAGTCATCCCATGGTTGGCCATGGCACAACCAGTAGCATTAGGACACATATTGGGGTCATTTTATATTATTATGATATTATTTTATTACCCTTAACTACCCGATTACTAATTAATCTCGATAATTAAAGATAATTACCGTCCTTACTAATAATAATGTCCAAAAAAATGAGTCTTAATTACATAATTTTCACCTTATGATTCTTAATATATAATCAATTTTACCAAATTCTAAACACAGAAATTGCAGTAATTAATTTAAAAATAATTCCCGTTGTCAAAACTAATAGCAGGTTTTTTGAAAGAATATCTATCAACAGTTTTCCACTTTTTTATGCCCAATTAAAAAGTGAAATTAATTACAATGTCCAAAATTGCATTAAATGGTAGAAATATATTCTAATTAAAATTTAAAACCAATTACAAGGACAATATTAGCATATAATTAAATTAGATGAAAAATCAGTTTTGAAGTAAAATGCAGTATTTTTCTTTATTCATTAAAAATTGAACATTATTAGAAAAATACCTAAAATTTGTCCAAAGTAAATTTCAATGTCCCAATTCTAAAGAATAATTTTATTTTGACAAATATAGCTTATTAAATTTTAAATATTTTTATTTAATTATGGTTCACCTTCAAAAGGAGGTAAAAATCATTTAAAAATATTAGACAATTCTATGCTTACGATTGGATTTATTCTCATTTTTAGCCTATAAAACACTATATAATTCATAAATAGAAATAGATATGAAAATATATTAGTCTTTACTTACTTGGGATGTTACAAACCTCCCCCCTTTATATTATTTTGTTCCCGCAATTTATTTACTTTTCGAATAAGTGGGGGTATTTATCCCTCATTGCATTTTTAGATTCCGATGTTGCCTCTTCAATCATGTGGTTTTTCAACAAAATAATTACTTGATGCATCAAATTATTCCACAATACATTCTCCATGTGGTCAAGAATCAGGACCGTTTGTTCCTTATAAGATCTATTCTCTTCTAGGTGAACTACCTCTCGACTCAAAACATGAGATGGATATGGCATGTACCTCCTTAACATTAAAATATGAAAAACATTATGTAACTGAGATAATATCAGAGGTAAAGCCACATATAATGCAACTTTTCCAAATCTCTCTAGAATTCTATATGTTCAAATGACCCTTTGACTAAACTTTTTTTCTTACCAAATCTAATGACACTTTTCCGTGGTGAAACTTTGAGGAAGACATGATCACCTACCTCAAAAGAGGGATCCTGCCTCCTGTTGTCCGCATAACTTTTCTCCCTGCTCTGAGCTGTTCCAATGTGTTTCTGTATCAGCTAAACATTTTCTACCAAATATTTTAGCAATTATGGTCCCATAAACTTCGTTTCACCCACTACATCCCAAAAATCTAGAGTTCGACACTACTTCCCATATAATGCCTCAAATGGTGCCATCTGTATATAGGAATGAAAACTATTATTATAAGAAAACTCAACCAATGAAATATGTTGGTCCCAAAATCCCTAATAATTCATAAAATAAGCACGTAGAATATCCTCCAATGTCTGAATTTTTCGTCCTGACTGCCCATCTGATTGAGGATGAAAAGTTGTACTAAAATTTAATTCATTACCCAATGACTTCTGAAGGCCTTTCCAAAAGTTATAAGTGAACTTGGGATCATAGTCAGATACAATGGAGAGAGGAACTCTATGTAACCTAACTATCTCTTTAAGATACAAACGAGAAATATGAAACAGGGAAAAGTATCTCTTATAGAAAGGAAATGAGTTGATTTAGTCAAGCGATCAATAATAACCTTGATTTCATTATTACCTCGAGGTGTCTTCGGTAATCCTACAATGAAGTCCATGGATATATTTTATCATCTCCACTTTGGAACTGGTAAAGGCTGAAGCATCCCATTTGGTAACTACCGCTCTGCATTAACCTGTTGACCTGTCAAACACTTCATGGTAAAATTAGAAATATCTCTCTTCATTCCATCCCACCAGTAATACTTCCCAAGACCCTTATACAACTTAGTACTTCCAGGATGAACAGAAAATGGAGAACTATGAGCTTCACATAACAAATATCTCTTCAACTGTGAATCACAAGGCACACAAAATCTCTTCCCAAATATCAAAACACAATCATTATCAATGTTGAATTCAAGAAACATACCCTTCTGAACCAGCTCTACCTTTTTCTGCAGCTCAATATCTTGTTTCTAAGCTTGCTTAATTCTGTCTGATAGAGATGATCTCACTGACACCTAAAATAAAGTAGAAGAACATGCTGCACCAATAACTTCATTTCCAAATTTCATCAAATCCTTAACCATAGGATCATGTTCCAAATGTAACATGGTTAATGAAGCATTACTTTTTTGACTCAAAGAATCATCCACTATATTTTCTTTTCTGGGATGGTAATGAATTGTAAAATCATAATCCTTGATTAATTCTAGCAATATCCTCTTTCTCATGTTCAATTATTTCTGAGTGAATATATACATTAAACTTTTGTGATCGGTATATACTTCACACTTTACTCAATAAAAATTATGCCTCCAAATTTTTAAAGCGAAAACAATACCAGGTAATTCCAAATCATGTGTAGGGTAATTATCTCATGAGTTTTCAACTGACATGAATAATTAGAAATTACCTGATCATTCTACATTAGGACGCAAAATATTCCATTCAATGAAGCATCACTGTAGAAAAAAAACTCACCATTCTTGGAAGGTAGTGCCAAAACTGGAGCATTCACCAATCTTTTTTCAATTCATGAATACAATCATCATATTTTTTTTGTCCAGATGAACATAACACCCTTCCGAGTAAGCTTAGTCATTGGACTAGATAACCGTGTATTTTTTTAATAAACCTTCGATAGTAGCCTACTAAACCAATAAAATTACAAATCTCGGTTACATTTGTGGGACTTGGCCATTCTTTAACAACCTTTGTTTTTGTAGGATCAACAGTTATTCAATCTTTAGAAATAATCTGTCCATGGAATGAAATTTGCTGTAACCAAAATTCCCAGTTGCTGAATTTCCCATAAAATTTCATTTGATTTAAGGTTAAAAAATCCCTTAAATGAATTTCATACTCCTCTTTACTTTTAGAAAAACACCAAAATATCATCAATGAAAACAACCACAAACTTATCCAAGAACCCATGGATAATATTATTCATAAGATCCATGAATACATTCGGTGCGTTGGTTAACCCAAAAGTCATTACTACAAATTCATAATGGCCATATCTTGTAAGAAACATTGTCTTTAGAATATCAGCTTCCTTTACATTCAACTGAGGGTACCCCGATCTCAAGTCAATCATTGAATAATACTGAGCTCCCTAGAGCTGATAAAAAAAATCATTGATATGAGGAAAAGGATATTTGTTCTTAAAAGTGAGGTTACTCAAGGCTCTATAATCATTCATATCCGGGTAAACAGAGAGCCAATCCATACATAAGATGACATCGAACTCTACTAGAGGTAAAATAATAAGGTTTCCAAGTAGATTCTTTCCACGGATAAGGATTGGAAGATTCTTATAAACTCTTTTTCCTTCAACATTTCCCCCAGGTGTTTTTACCACATGTTCAAGATTCATTTCTTCAGACGTTATAACCAATTTACTAGAAACTTTTTCAGAGATGAATGAATTTGTAGACCCTGAATCAAAAAACACATTGGCATAATCTGATAAAACAAACAATGTACCTGATACCACTTCATTTGATGTCCCAACATCAGGTGAAGTAGTTGCAATGGATTTCAAAACACCTTTCGTCTTCAAGTCTGACTGCTTCCCATCATTTTATATCTTTGTCGAACACTCAATTTCACAATGACCTATCTCATTACACGTGATACATTTCATTAACTTTAAATTAAATTTGGGCATACCATCATTGTGATATTTTTCAGTGCAATAACGATATGTATGTCCCATCTTACCACATTGGTAGCACTTTCCAGAATTCAAAAGACATTCCCTAGTATGCTTTTTACCACATTTATCACAAATTGGTAACCTATGTTTCTTACCATCAGACCTATTTGAAGGATTATTCCTTTTCACCTGCCACCTCAGTCCCTTCTTCTGTTGGTAGTTATAGAAATATTGATAATCAGAAAACTCCATTTCCTCCTTCTCGGCACAACAAATAAGCATTTCATAACTCCTGAACTAGAGAGAAGCTAAATCCCTTCGATATTTTGGCTTTAATGCAGACTAAAAACGATTGATTTTACTATCAATTTCTTGGATAAAATTTGGATAATTCCTTTCCAATTGAGTGAAGGTTTCTTCATAAGCAGCCAATGAGTCATCCTCTTGCCTCAATTCTAAGAATTGTTTTTCCATCCTAAGTTAAACAACCTTTGGATAATATTTCTCAACAAACAAACCTTTTAATTCGGCCCAGTCAAGGGCATCATCCTAATCATTGTCCCTAATATTTTTAACCATCGACCACCACTGATCTGCTTCACCCTCCAAACGGTAAATAGAAAGACTAACCTTTTGATTTCCTGAACACCCCATGACATCAAAAAATCTTCTCCAGTGATTTAATCCACCCTTCAGCTAGACTAGGGTCATATGATCCCCTGAATGATGGGGGATGTTTCCTCATGGAATGTTTCACCACTAACATGTTCCTCTATAGTTGATCTGGCTGATCTCTTCCATGGATACCACCACCATTTATTTCTTGAGTCAACTGCGCCATTACTACAACAAACTATTCATTTCCAATTCCGACCATCTATGGATGTTGATTTGGATGGTCATTTCCTTCATTATTCCTTCCTGGCACTTCTTCCCTATTTCCACTGTGGAAAACCATTCTGAACAAACATGTCTAAGATGAAGCAACATGGAAATCTTGAAATGCTATATCAATTCAATTTGACCATAAAAAATATTTTTGGATAATAATTTAATATAATTCTAACTCCTAAAGTTATATAAACAAACCTCTAATACCAACTCTAAGGCACAACCTTAAACATCAATTAATCTTGAGTTATTACAAGAATACACATTTAGGATCTGTTCAGGTTTGGATTTTTAGAGAATTAGATCATAAATCATGCATTGCATTCCACATTTAAACAAGGTGGTTAAAAAAAGACAGTATTCATTTTATCCCATCAAAGAAACATATATAAAATAAAACCTGGATTCTTTCTTGACACATCCTCGACACTATCATCACATCATGTATCTTTCCCTTGATCTGTGAAAAACATTTCAAAAACTTGGGATGAGCATACAAATCTTAGTATGGGATATATAAATATTGAAAAAAAACCTTTGTCCATGTATACATAAGAATCATTAAAAACATACATTACTAATAATCATAAGCACATTAACATACCTAATAAAATCATAAGGTTAATGAATAACTCATATAAATCATAAGACATAAATGTAACTTGAGGCATTCATAACATTCTTACGTAGGGAGTAACCCTCATGGTAATGTTTGGAATACCCATCATAGTATATTCCCTTAATATCTTCAGAGAATCCTTAGATTTTAACTCCTTCACATTACTCGTTGCATTGGAGAGCTATCACTGGGTCACCCACCTTTATTTTATCATGGAACCACCCATCTCCATAAACAATGCCCATGAACCATAACATAATCCTATCACATAAAACATGCATAAAGTAAAAATAAAATTTCAACATTTCAATCATAAGATATCAAAAACAAATTGATAAAATCATAAAATTATTAAAACCATTTTCAATACCAAAATAAAAGAAAATTAAAACATGGAATTTATTTTTCATTTAAAAAAAGTTATGTCTTGTAAAGGAAGCTGAAACTAAAATAATGGTCACAACAGCAGAGAAGTCGTTGTTGTCACATAAAAAAGACAAAAACATTCCCTTTTGTAATTTAGTAAAACACATCATATAAAAATATACCTTTTTAATAAAAGTAAAAGTCAAAGGGTTTTATACACCATATAAATGATAGTTCTGTATAAAATAAAATATGCCTCAATGAAAGGAGATTGAGATGAAGTCCCTAACCTCGTGTCTGACATGACCCGATAGTTCTTTAATCTCATGAATAACAAACTAAAGATAATTTATACTTTCTTAAGAACAGTTTTCATGTTCATTATTTCTTTTATATCACTTATTACCATGTTTTGAACATTATGTAATTATTTAAGTTAATAACGGTCGTTTTTTCAATCTTTGGTACTTGAGTCAAAAATAAACTTCTTATAATTAAAAGTTGTTCATGTGGTAAAATATCCCTTATTTACAGAATTATATTCATGATGTAGATATCATATATATCATATATATCCAGTATATACATTAATTTATAATATTACATAACATTTAGAGGTATGAAATGAAATGCACCGTCATGGATGCGGTAAGATGTATGTATACATGAATGCTAATTTCATTTATATTTCGTATTTAATGGAATGAAATAATAATGATATAAAGGTATATTATAATTCCAGTATAATATCATATATAATATCATTAACTCCATCTTTTATATGTCCAACATATGGCATTATCGATTCAAATCACTTTAAGGGGGCGATAGTCTGCACTTCCTAAAATGATGATATCACATTTACCCATAATGGAAACCATAAAGGTATGCCATAAATAAAAAATACAGAATCATAATGAAAAAATAAACATAATATATATCATATATTAATATAGTGACATTTTAATGGCCACCATTAAAGGTGTTAAAATTAGATTGAAAAATCATCGTTTCGTGAGGCAGTAATTCGCCACTCACATAAACAGAATGTTATTTAACCATTAGACGGAGGTGTGTGTAAGTGTAAATAAAATAAATCTCATAAAAACATAATAGTATATTTGATATACTGTTTTTGTTACAAATGATAGTAAAAAAAGAGTTTATGGGGTTTGATAAGAGAAATAAGACAAAACAACATAAGAGAAGACATTACCTTTAAATCGGGGAACTCCCCTTGGTTTGAACCAAAATGGTTTCTGGAAGAGATTTATGCCTAATGAAATGCTTCTAGAATGAAGAGGGGGATGTGGAGAGATAAAATGAGCATAGTTTGGTTGATCCAAGGGCTTGATAGGTGTGGGGAAGGGGGTATAGGTGGGGGCCTTTTATTAGAGGGAGGAAGGGAACTCTTGGAATGTCATGAAATGTTACATTATTATAAAATGATTTTAAGATTTTAAAGGTCCCACAATGATATATTTCTAGGATAAGGTGATAAGGGTTATAAATCCACCCATCCAATAGGTTTTTGAAAGGTTTATGTCTTATATTTTACATTATCTTTTCATTTAATTTAAATTGATCATTAATGAGTAAATTACTACATCATCATGGTATCATAAATAAATTTATTTATTTAATGTCTAAAAATTATGAAAAATTAGGATGATGTAGGAAATATTTTTATATTTCCAATGATTATTAATATTTTATGATATAGTTTATACATGCAAAACTAAAATTGGTTTACTTGGGTGATACATACTTTTGTTATATTTTCTTTTTTTTAAAAATAAATTGATTAAATGTCACTCTCACGCAAAAGTGATTCCATGGGGTCCCAAAGTTTGCCACAAGGCATCCCATGGTAGTACATGACACAAAAATTATCATTAGGACACATTTTGGGGTCATTTTATATTATTATGATTTTATTTTATTACCCTTAACTATCTGATTACAAATTAATCACGATAATTAAATATAATTACCATCAATACTATTAATAATGTCCAAAAAAAGAGTCGTAATTACATAATTTAGACCTTTTGATTCCAAATATGGTATTCATTTGGCCAAATTCCAAACACAAAAATTTCAGTAATTAATTTAAAAATAATTCCCGTTGTCAAAACAAATAGCGGGTTTTTTTTGAAACAATATCTAACAATATTTTGGCACTTGTTTATGCCCAATTCCAAAGTGAAATTAATTACAATGACCAATGTTTGATTAAATGATAATAATATATTATAATTAAACTTTAAAACCAATTAAAAAGACAGTATAGCCATATAATTAAATTAGATGAAAAAGCAATTTTGACGTAAAATGCAGTATTTTTCACTATTCATTAAAAATGAACATTATCAGAAAAACACCAAAAATTTATCCGAAGAAAATTTAAATTTACCAATTATAATGAATAAGTTTATTTTGAAAAATAGAGCTTATAAATTTGTCAAATATTTGATTTAAAGAAGGTTTTCCATCAAAAGGATGTAAAACCATCTTTTAAAAATATTAGTGAATTATATGCTTAAGATTGGACTTGTTCTCATTTTAAGACTCTAAAACACTATCTAATTCATAAATAAACATATATATGTAAATTTATTATTCTTTACATACTTGGGATGTTACATTGCAAGTAGTGAAAACCATGTTATTTTTGTATGAATGTAATATATGAATTATTTCATTAAAATAATATAATTTATATGGATTTTCATGAAATGAAAAATATATAATAAGATTAAATTAATAAAGGAAAAAAATTTACAAATCCATGGGGGGTTACATCAAGAGATTTTATAACTCTATATAATTATGTACATGTTTCTTACATGTTCATTATTCACTCCCCAACTATGTCCACCAATGTGGAAGCCTAGTTTTGAGTTACTTTGTGTAGCAGTTATGTTTCCAAATATCCATTTATCAAGGATGTTTTAGTATTCTTTTTTACAATGTGGGTTTCTCTAAAAGGTGAATTCAATTATCAATTCAATAATAACAAATATGGATTTTTAGGGAGAATTTTATGTTAATGGTAGTATAATGTTATACACTAGTATTTTTTGATATATTTTTCTTTATTTATTTTAAACTATTCAATATTTTACATTTCACATTGCAATGAGTTTGGATTCATTTATTAAAAAGATATAAATTATTCTTTTGATGAAATAATCACCATGCCAGGATTCCTCTACATGTAACACTTTTATTATATTATAGAATATAAAACACTATGTATTTCATGTGTTACACACAATATATAGTTCCTTCAATGTCATTTGGTACATTCATGACTTATTTTAACCAAAGTATAATGTACAATTGATATTATAATTATTATAATAGTATTAATTTTATTATCTAGAAGTTGGAATGGATTTCATGAATAATATTAAAAACATTGTGAAAATGAGATTTTCTAATGAAAATAAAATTAATCCCTTGGTTATCAATTCGACTAAAATTAAATTAATAACTATTTTAAAATATCGAAATGCCTTTTCAAGAAAAATTCTTTTTTCATTGTAAAACACCATTTTATATCATTAAATTAGACAAAATAATGTTGAGGATTTTTTTATGTCAAATTTATTTATTATATCTTAAATCAATATTTTTTCTACCCCTACAAAATATTTTATTGGTTAAATACTAGAATAAATACAATTTTATGAATATAAGGATATATTTTTAAAATGATAATAATACAGATTTTTAATTGCCCTTGTATTTTAAATATAAGTTTTTAAATAGTTATAATTATTATTTTAAAAATTATGTTTATTATCAAAATATAAATATCCAAATTTTCATTGAGTAGATTTTTCAATTTGTTTAGAGAAGTTTCATTTTCATTGAAAATTGAGAAACAAAACCGGTTTTCAGATATTTTATTTATATAGTAAATTTATATTTTAATTTTTCTAATTCATATTTTTATCAATTGTACAACCATTTATACAATTTATTTAATTTTAATCCATTTATATTTTTAAATATTGTATAAAGACAATTCAATCTTTTGAACATTTTTACTTTAAAATCCCAGGGTTTCTTCCCAACTATAGGAATATTTTTTATATAATTTAAGCCTCATTTATTATTATATTACAAAAAAATGGTTTTTATATATGTAGTCATAATAGTATATATTATAATAATTTCAATTTAGTTATTTACCAAATATATTACGGAAAATAATTAAAATTAATTTCAGTGATTGGAAATATATCACCCATATAATCAATTTTTCTTAAAAATTAGAAAAATATTTTATTTACATGATGTAAGGGAGACCTCTCAATAGTTATAAATTTTTTATATTTACTAGAATGTCACTCATCCTCCACTATAAAAGGGAACTCACAAGTCCCCATTACTTCATAACAGATCTAATTTTTTTTGGATAATCCATATCAAACAAAATTCACCTCGAAAATTCAATCAAATCATTCAAGAAGCCTTCCCTTGGTATGAACTCCAACAAGGGAATCCCCCTACTCAAAACCAATATGAGATAACCAATGAAGAGATAACATCCTTCAATAAAAACATTTGTTTGGTTTATATCGTCCTCCACTGAATTAATCTTTTTATGCACATATATAATAACCCTATAATCCTCAATATAATGAAATATGTTTTCAAATTTTTCTAGCAACACTTACACAAAGATCCATTAAATGGGTAACACATTTTCTATTCATGTGTACGGTGGAAAACTGCCACCTGAAATTATGACGTTGGTTTTTCCATTAACTTATATTATGGTTGGTAATTTAGATGAAAATAATATTTGTATTTGAAATATATTATAATTATGATTATATATTCTTATATAATTATTATAAAACATACCCACATAAATTCAATTTTATGTAAATATGATAACATCATTTGGGGAAGTGTGGAAAACCACCTCCTCAAAGAGATGTGATTCGTTCACACATTCTATATAATGCATTAAGAATGGGTTTAGTAATTTATAATATATTTTTGAACTAATAATTAATCTTTATAGGTAATATGTAGACACACATATATTTCATGTACTAACTTTCCTTCTATAAGACAAGAAAATAGAACCAATTTTTATTAGTATCTATGACCTACCTCCTCCAAGAATTGTGCCCTAGATTTCATATTTCATTATTTTATATGTTGTTATAAATATTTATATACAAAATATATTTGATATTTAGATAATTTTTCATGTTATTGAAATAATATAATAATGATATATTTTACGAGAATCTTGAATAATATGTCGAAATATATATGAAAAAAAATGTTATCAACTAAAACCCTACATTAAAATGAAATTGTTAAGAGAAATGTATTGTACAGTCATTATAAAATTATATAAGGTATTATAAAGAATAATATGTAACTTTGGTATATTTATATTAATCCTATAATTATTATAAATTAGGTTTGATTGTGTACTATGAAAGTCAAGAGTTTTTGTATGGGTTTCCTTATCTCACTTTTATTTATGTGAGATATATTCCATATTCATCATTCCTTCCTATTATATGGTGTATATATTGAAATATAAAATGTTATATAATGAAATTCATTTTTTAATGATATTAAATTTTAAAATAGATGATATTATTTAATGGAGATTACAATTCAATTGTTACACAATTAGTAAGGGGATTTTTAATCTCATTTTTATTTCTGTATGGCATATTCCATATTCTCCAATCGTTTCAATTTTATGTCATATATTATGACCATTAATATATTATATGATGTTTTATCATAAATTTCTGGTAATTTTTTTAATTTTTTTTATGATATAAGTTTTATTTGGGTTTATGGTAGAAAATATAAAAAATTAGTAATGAAATTTTGGTTCAATTGTCTTTCCTTGAGACACTATTTTTTATGCACCGATATTCTATTATGTAGGGTATATAATAAAAAATTTCATGTTATATCATAAATATACAATTTTAATGATATTTTGAGATTTATGTAACAATATGCAGTCTTGGGGATGTTGATTAAAATATACAAAAATTATAAGAGTTTATTGTTATAATCTTTCCATTTACCAAGATTGTGTATGGTAAAGAATAAATTGATGAAATGTTATTAACCAAATCCCATGAAATATGATTACTTATCTTATTAAATTATTTTTCATGATATCATACTTTAATGGTACAATTTTTCAAATCATTGTTTTTTATTATAATTAAAAATGAGTTATTTGGAAAATCATACATTATTTCTTTCTTTGGGTAAAAATATATGTTTTTCAAAATCCATGTTTTATAATAGGGCTTTATAAAATTTATCTAGTTAAAATTTGAGACATATTTCCAGGAAAATATTTTAAAAATTATTTCTATTTTAAAAAGTGTAAAAAAAATTCAAAATCCTTATTATATGTTTTAAATGATACATTCAAAGAAGAAGGGATTCAAAATATTTTATGATATAAATATGGTTTTCTAATAAGAATAGATATATTCATCATTAAATCTTTTAAATTATTTTACAACCTTATTTTATAAATTTTTGAAGTATTTTTGAATGGATAAGAATTTTAATTTTTTTTAATAAAATTGAAGTTTAGAGAAATGTTTTTTCCCTTACAAAATTCTCTAAGTGATAATTAAAAATAGTCATTCATATAAGATGGAATACCTGAATATTGGTTATAAATTATTTGATATATGAACCATTTAAAATATTTTTCTTTTATTTTAATGCTTTATGTTAGGACTATAGGATTCTTATGTAGCCCATTTTTCTTCATCTAAATATACCATTAAAAAATTCTTGTGAATCTCTGTTACATTCAATGGTTATTGTATGATGAATTTTTTTTAAAAAAATATATTTTCCTTATGTTATTGGATGATAAACTTTTTATGTTACCCATTTAAATTCATGGGTTAAACTATGATATTTACAAAAGAAATCACTTTTCATGGGTCATGATATGATGAATGTTTTGTTATATTGTGGAAAATATATTAATGATTTCATTATGCCTTTGGGTTTAACTATATCTCACTTAAACTCATTGTGTATTGAAAGGGGGTGTATTTTAACAATGGTAAAATGGTTAGTAGAACAATCCATAAAAGAATAGGGAACTCTGGTTGTAGGCTAGTAATGAAAATAATAGGCTACATGGGTTGTGTCCCTTACTAAAAAAATAAGAGGGAACATGTGTTTTACCCAATGCTAGAAAATAATATGTTACATGATTTGTATCATGAGCCTAAAAATAATATGGTACACAATTTGTATCACAATATCAAAAATAAGAGGCCAAATGAGTTGTTACCCCAAGATAAAAGAAGGTACATAGGTGTATAGCCCGAGAAAGACATGTTGTGAAATATATAGCCTTGACATAATAATTACTATGTTTATCTATATGACACAAAGTAATTGAATTTTTATAATGTTTTGCTTTCATGTATTGTGATATTTATTTCCTTATGATTCATATCTTTTGAACGTCCAATCCTTATACCACGAAACATGTATATGATATTTTATATTTGGTGTCTGGAGTTAAAATGTTATTCTCATTTTCTATTACACTTAAGATCAAGTTTTTCTTACATATCTCTTTTACCTACCCTTACTGAGAATCTGTGATTAAACATTGTTATTTTTACTTTCAATAGGTTATTAAGAATATTTTTTCAAATATATAGTAACGGGGGTGGTCTTTTTTGGAAACATTGAAAATATTCTATAATGTTAGAAGGTTGTGTTCCATGTCTGCAGAGATAGTAAACCATTATAGTTCACAAGAATGTTTATATTTAATATTATTAATATTAATAAAAAATGAATAAATATACATGTATATTAAGAATGGATCCCTATAGTTGATATCTATTTAATGGTTTATATAATATTTGATGTTATGATGTTTGGTTAAAAAAGGTTATGTTTTTATGTGTACTGTTCTACAATTTAATTTGTTTTATAAAAATTTAGTTTAAATAGAAAAATAAAAGTCAAAAAATAAAGTTTTTAACTCATAGGAATGTAGGAATCCATTAATAAAATAACATTTTTTAAATTGTATTTTCAATATTCTAAAATTGGAATTTCGTATTTTTCATCTAGTTTGACAAAAAAAATAAATGTTGAAATTTGGTTACTGGGAAGTAGAACGTAACATCCAATGAATTGGATATTTTAATAAATGGTTATTAATTTAATTCATTTATAAATTATGAATAAATTGTATGATTTTACCGAAAAATAAATGTTTTCATTAATTAATTTGTTTTTTATATAAATATATTTCTACATATCCAAAATTATAAGCATATTTATATAAGACGAGCTATATAAAATATGATTTCTTATCATACAGTTGTGAATCTAGAAATTCATAGATTTCATCTATTGGTAAATAATAATTCCCTAACACAGGGTTAGAATATCTATGATATTGAAAACTCCACATTCTTTGATAATTGTTTTGATTCCTCTAGTGTAATGCATTTTTCATGTTACATTAATTTAATGGAAATATAGATCTCATGATCCATTATATATATTAACAATATATTTCAGGATCGTAAGAGTATTTGGTTGGAAATTTAGTCTCTCAAATCTGTTTTCACAAATACATGTGTTTTTTCATGGTTTAGTTTATGTAGTTCTAAATGTAGATAAAAATATGGATGCTTTATTTAAGACCATATCCTCTATGGGAATTTTAGATTTTATTGATCTTAATGTCATGATAGAGGTGAATCAGGTGGATTCCACGTACACCAGGTATAATAGGAATCTCAATGGAGTGGTTGAATGAAAGCCTAATAGTAATTTTTGAAATGATTCATCACCGAACATTTGGGAGTCAATTTCATCAACAAACATATTAAGGCTTAATAGTAATCACTATACAATCCTGATTGATCATATGACTAGGACTCTAAACCACCCTTTCCATTTAGGTTCAAAAATATTCAGTGGCTCATCCTGATTGTGCTTAAATTGCTAAGGAATATTCAATATCTATTGATTATATAAATCATTATTTTTCTATTAATCATAAACATAAATTTATTAATGAAAAAATGAAAAAATGATTCATGGATCAATATAGCTCTATTAATAGTGATATTTCAACTCTCAAGGGTTCTCTTCTATATTTTCAAGATAATAGTACAGTCAATGATTTTGATAATGTAATTTGGAATGTATCTGAAATGGTAGGAAAGCTTAATATCCTTATTAATAGTATTTATTTAATGAAAATATATTACTTTAAAAGTATTTTGATTAAGGTGGGTGATAAAAGACCTATGTTATTCAATTGTCTTAAATGAGTTAGAAAGGTCCCCATACCATTTTCCATGATAAAAAATTGTTATCATATGATGGAATACATGAATCCCTTCTCAGATCATGTTGTTTCATATTATTAGGATATATTCAATTGTTCCACCATTATTTCTAATCCTATGTATGTTATTATTCCATGGTTATCATATCATGAGGAAAACACAAAGCACAATTCGACACATTTAGATTCATAGATTTGGGATTCCGTTTTTAGTCTGAATGTTGAATGTTCCGCTTCTTAGGATGTTTTAAAAAACTACATCAGTTAATACTACAAGGATATTATTCAATGTTTTGTGTCTAGTATTTTTTCCATTTATTAAGGAATATATCTTCCTTAGGGTATTAAATCTCATTAAATTCCCCTCCATCCAGTGGTTTAGATTTCTATTGAGATTCATCTCTCTCATTTTTTTTTAATTTTTCTATACCATATATAAAATAATTAGAAAAATCCTTGGGACCTTTTTTGTTACTATTTTATGTGTGATTTTATATTCAAATTTTTTGTCTTCGTTAATGGAAGTAAATTTTAATATTTTCTTATTAGTGCCTCATAATGTTTCAAACTTCTCAAAAATCCCATCAGATGAGGTAATATTTTCCTAAAATATGATATCATGACACATTTTGACATGAAGTATTAGAGTTACTTATTCATGGTTCTTGTTAATTTGGGTTTAGATTATGTATTAATTATATGGATCAACATCATTTTTGGTTATGATCACGCCTTTATTATTATTAATGTCTCCAGTGAAGATACATTTCTTGATTTAGGTGAAGTATGAAAAGGTGATTGACTTTAAGAATCGTTTTCCCCCATTATAAAGGATTAACTCAGCAGACTTATATCCATCATGTATTCTAATGGGAAACATAAATCCATTAATGTGGGCAAGGGAATCTCATCCCTTACTCACCATTTTTATGGGAATGATTTCATATTATTCATTAAATAGTCCAATTGGAATATAATATAACACCATGAAGGCCCTTTATCATTATACTGAGGACGCTGTTCAGGAGGGTAGTTGGAACATGTTTTTCATCTTATTTAGAAAAGTTAATCCTAGTGCTATGAAAATTGTTACAATCAGTGAATTTTGTATTGGGTAGGTTGTTATTACATTTATTTACCTTTTTGGGCCAATGTTTTGGGTAAGGATGAATGCTCTCTATTTTTCAAGTATCATTAGTCATCTAAGAAAAATTATTTTAAATTGGGATGTTAAATCTCTATCCATGGATTGAAGAGATTTCTAAGGGAAATATTTCATCAATTCAAAATTTCCCAATACATAATTGATTTATCAATGGATTCATTCCATCATAAAAATCATCAAGGTTTTTATCATGAAAATTATTTGCACTGGTACAATTTTTGAAAGGAGGTTACATACTATCTCCTAGAAGACATATTGTATGAACATTGAATTATGGTTATTGGGGATTAATATTATATAGTGATTCAATAATTCATTGAAAAAACATTTCATAGAGAGGATCATTAATATTTTTTATAAATATCACAGTTTTACTCATTCTATTTTTATGGTCAATATTAAATCTGGGAATTATAACATTTTTGGTTCTTCTATATAGCATCCCTTGATGTTTATTTCTGCTACAATTCTTTCCCATTCAACATGGTTGTTATCTATAGATTCATATCTTAATTTCTGGAATACCAAATGGACTGAAATATACATTCTTTACTCTCTCTAGTATGTTTTCACTAATCTATATTTGGTAATTTCAATCAATCGTCAATTGATGAATTTTGATTTTCCTCTAGATCACATCAAAAATGATGTTTTTAGATACATTTTTTAATCTATGGTTGATTATTGTGCATTTTAACCGATAGTGAATGGTTTCCATACATATAAACATTTTTATTCACATGTAATTTCCTCTGATATTGATCATTATTGTTTTAATAGGATGAATATTCATCTTATAATTCATTCCTTGTATGTTCTCTTATGGAGGTTAGCGCACAAGAAATTTCATACATAAGATTACCTATAAAAATGTGGAATTTTTATTTTCACATCATGTTTCCTCTATTGTCTACATTGTGAGGATGTTAATATTATATTTCTGATTTGTTTCATGAAATATATAATTTGGAGTTCCCTCTATTATATTTTTAAAATTCCATTCCCTTTAAATAACTATGGTACATTATTTCTGAAAGAAAATTTTAAAATTATAAAGTGTACTAATCTACATTCCTTATTAAAGTAGCTTCATTAGAGTTAACTTAAATCATATGGAAGTGTTTTAATAAAAGTATACAAGGCCACCTTTCTTTTCGGATTCATTACTCTATGGATCAACTTCTAGTTCCTATTCAGAAATCTAGTACATATCAAAGGGTTCTCTATCAAAACTCAGTTAATAATCTATTAGTCCTTATGAGGATTGGTGTGAATGGGATTTTTCATCCACCATGTGGCACAACTAAATTCTTATAGGATTTTCCTTTTCTAAGGTGAATCTACTTTTATACTGATTGGTCATCAATGCGTAATATGTTTCAATCAGGTTATGGTTTTATATTTATGGATCATTAGAAGAATATTTTGGGATTTATTTTTGGATTATGGGTTATTGATTTATCTAATGAAAATGATATGTGTAGTTCCGTAATTTCATAAAATAATTCTATGAAATTTGGTTGGAGTAATAGTTGGTTTCATTGTGAATCCACTAGTATTGTTCAATCCATCTAGGATAACTCTTCAAATCAATCATTTATGTTCACATATATATGGATCAATTACATAGTTATTTATTTATCCATAAACTATAATGTAACAAATATCCGCATGGAGGATAATTATTTTATAGATCATATTCCTAACAATGATTCTATAGGTAATTTATTTTATTTTATTATTGGGTTACTTATGATCATATCCCACTTCTTTATAGGGATCTATGTAAAATTAAAATTTTTATAATATTATATACTAGTTTTTTTATTAACAAAATTTTGTTTATCTTTTGAAAATATATTAAAAAAATAAAAAATAAAATTATATTAATAATATGTGTTACTTATATTCATACTATATGTTTATTAATATCTTATATAGAGCATTGATTTTTTTCAAAACATAATATATTATTTGTAATTATTAAATTATTTAAGATGATATGTTTATAATTTTCATAATATTATTGTTTTAACTTAGAATAATTAACTATATTTATAGAAATTATATATAAGATAATTAATTATTTGTCAAACTTATTCGAACAAATTCAAAAATGTGACTTATTTGAGTAATAACAAAATAATAATAAATAACATATTTATTTTGAATTATTCCTTTTTTTATTTTTTTAAGAAGATAAAAAATTTATGTTAAAAATATTTACATCCGATTTAATTCTTTTAATAATTATTACATTACTAAATATTTCGTGAAAGGAATCTTTTCAACAGAATTTTTTTTTGAATAATTTATTAATTTCAAATATTAAATGTTATTGTTAAAAATGAATAAGAATGTAAATTAAAGAACATAATTTAATATATAACAAAGTTAATTTTTATGTATGTGATGTTTTAGAATTTTTTGAATATAAAAAATATAAATTTAGGGAATATTGATTGGAAGGATAGTTAAACCAAATGGGAACAAGTTTGGCATGGTCAAACGAGGTGGGAACTAACTAAGACCAAAAAGATATGTTGAGTGCCTCACTCAAGGAATGAATTGTGTCGTAAAATATCTTGAATGGGACCTTGTATATGGATCGGTTCATGCATAGGTGATGATGGGATCTACAAGACATATTTCCATTTTTTTTGGGTGTCTGTTTTGATGAGATGATACCAACTATTGATTTATAAATAAGAATAAAAACTAGTTCTATATTGATATGGGATAACATTTAAAATATCATTAAAATCATAAATATTGGTTCAAATCGGTATAGTTATTATATAATCCCAATCATTGTCCACATCGTGATGCCCCTCTCATTACTATACTCTCAACTTCTCCTGTAAAATTAGACCAAATCCATCATACAGATATGTCTTTATCTTTATCGGCTTCCATGACAAGTAATATATATTAAAAATGACCTCATAAAATAATTATATGTCATTCATGATTTTTTCATATAGAAAAATAATTTTCATAAATTTATGGCATAGTCTTTCGTCTACAATAAACTTCATCCACCCTTAGTGCCCCTTGATTCTCAATGAATCTTGAAAGATATTATGTGAAAATATTTATATGAAAAAATAATTCAAATTTATATTTTTCTTTCTTAAAATAAAATAATTTGGTGTTAAGACCCAATAACATATCACGGGTATCTAATCATTTAAATTAGCAGGTCCCTACAAATCATGAACTCTTCACTAAAGGTCAGATAAATTGCAAAGCAAATCCTTATGTCCACCATCCCCTCTCTTCCACTAGTTCAAGTATCCCCCTAGAAGATTTAAGGCCATGACCCCAATTTTGTTTGAGTTCCCAAATTGTGAGTTCCAATTAGTTTTCTAGCATATAAGGGGATGATATATTTTTTTTAATAAAAATTATTAAATAAGTCCAGAATTTTTGAGATTCCATTTTTCATATATAAATATCTATATGTATGTATTATTTTAAAAATATTTGACTATTTACATCAATGATATATAATAATTTTTATAGAATTATAATATATATGTATATAATATAAAAAATATACGATTGGAACATATACTCATTTATGATTGAATCACTATTCACAATCAATTAATTTTAAGACTTCAAATTTCATGTTTATAATTATGTACAAATGTACATCTTCAAGTAAATGTTCTTCCAAAAAAATCAGGAACATATAATTATGGATGTATATTCAATTTATATATAAGTAATAATTTTCATACATATGATATATGAGTATAAATGTATACAAATGAGTATTATACACATTTGGATGTTATTTTTTATTTTAATTAAAAATCAATTAATTTTATGTCATGAATCTGACTCAATATTATATTTCCATGTTCAATATTGATGAAATAATTATTTTTAGAAATTTTACTTCAATAATTTATGTGTATTATAATTTTTTTGATTTATTTTCTAAATGGAAAATAATCTCCCAAAATATTTAAAAGTGTTATTTTATGTGATTTTTAATTCCAAATCCCTATTATTTTATTTGAAGGTTTCATACCTTCGAATTAGTGTTCCTTGTATAACATTATATTTTAAAATTTTGTAATCATAAATTTTTAATTTAACATCATTATTAGTGGATGAATACATAAATTATAAGAATTAATATTTTGTAAAATTTATTTTATATGGTTATGAATGAAATTTAAATACATGGATTTTAATTAATATTTTTAATAGTATAATAAAAGGTCATTTTTAAGAGATTTATTTGTACTTAATTTAACATGTGATATCATAATAGGGAAAGTATTTATATATTTATATATAAATAAAATTTTTCCATTGTATTAAATGCATTGTTACGTTATTAATTAAATAAATAATTTGAAAAATGTATATATATGCAAGGAAACATAAAAATTTCCTTATGAAAACATTATCACTTGAATATTTTTAATGTGAATGGGTAGTGTGGTGTAAAACCATTTATATATATATTGGGTAGGCCCAGACAACCTTCAATGCTTTAATTGGCATAATTATTTACTTTTAAAAATCATGCATGATATTTTTTGAATAAAAATTACCTGATAATTTTGAAGAATTTTTAAAATCGTAATTATTTTCAAAAGAGTGTTATTAATATATTTTATCGCATTAAGTATTCTCAACAAATTTTCAGAATTTTCGAAAGTATAATTATTTTTCAAATTTAATAACAATTTTTTTCAAGGACAATGTATTTTCAATGGCATTATAGAATTTTCAAAGGCCTTTTTTATTTTCAAATGTATTGTAATTTTTTCAAAGGTGTATGTATTTTGAAATTAATTTTCATAATAATGTGTTCATTTCTCTTCCATATAGTTTACAAAAAACAATTGTATTCTTAAAATTTTGTTTAGAATTTTGTTTTTAAAATAATAATTATTTTAAAATTATTTTTCAAAAGTATATTCAGAAGTATTATTCAATGAAATTTAGAAATTATTTTAAAAATTATTTAAAACATATTTTTAAATTTTATAACTATATTAAAAATATTTTTCATTAGATTTTTTTAAAAATATATTACTGTGAAATTTTTCTCAACCTATGTTATCATAAAAAAATAGTTTAGTATCATTTAGTGGAATCATGGATTTAAGCTTTATTATGGATTGAGAAACATAAAAGTTCAACACCTATATTTTTTCATTATTTTTTACTCTGATAATATGTTAGAGTGGACCTATCCCACTAAATTCTATACCAGAAAGGATCCTTGGATATGAATGACATTATATTTTTTAGTTATTTATTTTAAAAAAATCTGCAACATTTTTTTGTGTGAGTTATGGAAGGGTAGATCTGGATCCTCACATAATATTTTTGGGTTTGGGTATACCATTGGGAGGAAGGATATGAAATAGAAGCGCATGTAATGATTTTTCGTGATTCTACAATTTATGTATTGGTTATGGTATGGAAAATGATATAACAATGAGGTGTGTTTTTGTATTGGAGGATGCAATGTAAAGGAAATAGTTTCATTTCATGTGCAGTATTGGGTGGTGTTTGATGTTTCTACTAGTTCAAGAATAGTTATATCATTTTTCATGGGGCTATGTTGAAGAATATTTCATTTTCCAGTGGATTTTGGTGTGGTGGATTGGGCTACGACATTGTCTCCTCCCCTTTTTATTAGATTTGTGGTGTTGAGATATCTATAAATCATATATTTCGGTTTGCGAATTAGTGATATGGTGTTTGGGGGTGTTTTTCCATATTCCATTAATTTTTATGTATACTAGTACATAGTTAGTTGCGTATCACATTGGTCAAATGTGTTTCAAGTTACATAAAAAATACTAAATCCCCATAAAAACCTATCAATTAACTAATATTCCTCTTATTTTTAGGAGTCTTAGTTACTCAAAATGACTCTATTAGAACCCCTAATCAGTGGATTTCAACCTAGGATTTTGGAGACTAATCATTTGGGTTTTAGGAGAGCTTCTCTATCATAAATTCTTAATTTTCACCAAATTTCCTCTCTAGGAGGGTTCCATTAAAGAAAACACCATTGGTTTTTAATATTTTTTTTATAATAGGATATTGCAGGATATAATTCATGGTTGATTGTAGTATTAATACTTGATTTTTGAGATGGTGGGTCAATCCAGCCTCAAATAGTGAGTCTTAAATTTTCATTTTAGTTATAGAGACCTTAATTTTTCTTCATTTGTATCATGTGGGAGGATATTTAATCATATTATAATTTTTTGAAATGGTCTCCATCTAGATTAATTGATATAATTTACCTACTAAATTGAAATTTAAATGGGACAGAGAATGATTCACATTTTTTTATTACTTTGATTCTACTATTTATATTTTGATTATATAGGAGTGATATCCCACTAAAAATATTATTTAATGGGGGGAATTTTTTTATTTGATTTGGAATATTAAATGGGAAATTGCAGTCTATAATTTTCCTGATAAATTGAAATTGTTAAACCACTTGTATTTGGATAATAAAATGATTTCCCTTTATATTTAGGGGTTTTTTGAGAATGAATCTAAATAAAAAAGTAAACTGTGATTAAAATCATATTCTTAATTAAAAATGATATTATGGATTGATGTGAAAAAAAAATTATGTGTGGTTTTTTTTGTGTGAGATGATGTGTTATTTTTTGATATTATTGTGAGGAGGGATGTGTTTTTTGGATTGACTATACTATGGGGAGGTGACCTGTGATTGCTCAATGGGGTGATGATGTGGGGTTATAATGTGGTTTTGAAATTTTTATTTGGGGATTGTTGGATGTATGGGGGTTATGGGGTATATTTTATGTTGTGTAGTGAATTTCTAGTTACAAGGTATTCACAAAATTGGATAATATTGGTTTAAAATTACATGGAATGGTTTGGTTAAAGGAATGAACAATTAATTGGTAAATTAAATGTAATGGTTAGTTCATAGTAAAATTATATGGATGGATAATGGAATCAATTGGAAAATAAGAAATTTAAAAACTAACATTATTGTAAAATAATTATGACATGTGAAATTTTGCAGGTAGGTTGTTTTGTGTTATGCATTTATTAGTTGCAATGAAAGTGGCTTCGTTTGGAGGTTGGTTTGTGATGTTGTGATTATATGTACATTTTTTAAAAAATAGTATGTTAGCCGTCTGTGTCAATATATATATTGAATTTACATTCCTTATAAATTACTATACCCACCAAACTGATGATAATAATTATGTGAAAACCCCCATTAATTAATAAGGGACTTTTATCAAACAATTTGGTGGAGGGATGGATGGAAGGTTACTCATTCATTCTATCCCTCTCATCCAAGAATTGTTGAGTTTCATAATATGAGATTGGAAAAAAAATTCAAAATTGCATGTTTTTTGGGTTTAGTTAGGTGTTTAAAGAATTATGTGGAATCAATGTTGATTTCACATATGGTCATGAAAATATATAGCTCTTATTATGGACCAGGTGTCTTTGAGTGTGATGTGATGTGATGGATTGGGAGTTTTTGAGTGAGTTATAATATGTTGATAGACCAGGTTTCTATAGGTAATATAAGATTAGATGTAGTCATGTTGTGGAGGTAGTGGTGTGTTATTATGATATATGAGAGCCATTGGAGTAATAGGACATTCATCCAGGTGTTGTGAGGGTGGATTATGAGATGTAATGTTGTGTGGGGTACCCCTAATTAAATTGTTTCTTATTATTCTACATTATATCGATGTGTAATTTTGTGAGTTTGTTTTGTTTAAGATGTGTTTTGTTAGATGACCTCCTTAGGTAATGTTTATTCAATTTTATTCACAAGGTTGAATTTGTGTCATTATTTCAAGGCTTATGACATAATTTGGATATAATATTATGAATACAGATTTGATCACCTATTATAAATAAACTAATATTAATTTTTCTAGGTAGATTATATATACCTTTCAAGACATTAATATCTTATACCAATGGATAATTTGTATGATTATAACATATCATTTTAATTTGGATTTTTAATGTTGTATTCTTTTATTTATATCTAATTACTTAATATATGAAATATTTTTGGTTATATTTTCCATTTTTATGTTATTTTAGGGATGTTCTCACAGTTCATTTTTCATATATCCAAATCATATTACAACTTAGGGAAACAAATCCCATTTTTTATATTTTTATACCCTCAAGGATTGTCACCAAACTATGGCATACTATAGGTGACACTTGGGTGTCATTATCTCTCTTAATTCATTACTGGCCTATGTGGGGTTCCTATAGAATCTATGGTGTTATAAGAAAGATTAATAAGAGGTGGTGGTGAGTGAGATATTGTATTTTGGTGTTTATCATAGTGATAATTGATTGTGTAGGTATGGGAATGGTGTAAATTGACCATGGTTCTTGTCAATGAATAGGGATTACCAGATTTTGGAAGATATTTTTATCCCCACATGTGTTCCAAAAAAGGGAAATATAACATATTGAAAGGATGAAGTGAGGTGTTTATACTTATATGCTGGTGCATTAGGATAGGTACATGAAACATGATAACATTTTTTTCTAGATTAAATAATTCTTTATGATAAATTTTAAATTGGATTAAATGAATTAATTTACTATTAATAATTCTTTCATACAAAAGGGATTAAGAAATATTTTTTCCACTCAGTTATAGCTTCGGGTCATCATCATTGTGTATGTAAACACGTGTAGGTTCAATAGGAAATTCTGTATAATCACTAGAGGGTTGATCATATTGAGTAGGATGATCACGGTTATAGGATGTTTCGTTATGTTCATTGGTGGACATTGGGGAAGTATGAGAGTAGTGTTTTAGATGTAGAGACCAAGACCTATTTAATGTAGATCACGATCTCCAATAATTTGATCCAGGATGTTGTGTGGTTCTAGGTCCTACTAGTAATCAGTCATATGTGAGGAGATATGAATTAGTGGTGTCTGGTGTACCATTTTGAGAGGTAGGATGAACATGTTCCATGGGATTACTTTTTGAATTTTTTTCAAAATACTTTCATTAATCACTTATGCTATTATTGATGATACAATTTCATATTATGCATTTGAAGGGTAGTATTTCTACACTATATTTATGAATCACGTTCAATGATTTTTTGGATTTTTTCCTAAAACATTTCTCATATGAAGAGTCATATGTGAGGAATCGTGAGGTGGAACATTGTACTTCTATCTATTATTTAGAAACACAATTCTTATTACAGAAATATCTATAATTTCATAAGAAGGAAGTGGTAATTGAGAGTACACACTCACAAGGATTTTTTTCATTAGAGTGGAATTAGTAGGGCTCTTTTAGGAGAAGATTTTTTAGTGTAATATATTATGTTCCACGACATTCATGGTTTTTATTAGTTGGCAATCAACCTCAATAGATTCCCTCCTTAACTTATAAGGTTATTGTATTCCATTATTTCCCTAAGGATTTGGTTCAGTGTGGTTTTCCTATTGGGAAAATAGTAACAATTATAAATTATTACCTAAATTAATTTTACCTCATTATACTGGAGGTAGAATGGTTTTAATTTAGATTCAGCATTAATTTCATGTTTAACCATTTTAGTAGCAATGAAAACATGATTATTCCCCAACAAGATCAGGTGGAATAGGGATGATTCCGTCTTAGGAAGTTCCTCATATTCACAGACCGAGAATTGAATACGACCATCGGGTGGCTATTAGTCGGGTGGTATAAGAGTTGGTCATTATAATTTTAATGTTGTAGGGTTATAAATTCTAGATTTCATTCATGAAATGTGACGTTAATCATCCACCATTGACTTTATTTTGTTTGATCTTGGGCACTGAAAATCATTTGTTACACCATCTTCAGTCCATGTGTTAGGATTATTTGAAGAGAGAATTTGCATGCCCCTAGTGAAAAAAGTTCTAGTCAAAGACCATTCTTCCTTATTTTATGTTTCATAGAGGTGTACATTTTTTATAGGGAAACATCTATCATGAGGTGATATTTTATTACAACATATTAATACATATTATTTCATTATTTGAATTACATAGTATTTTCTAATACTATAGTAATTCATTATTTTTTTAGGAGAGTATTTTTCATAGATCTGGATGGCTAGTGTATGGTGTTCATTGATGATAGGTGTTTTCAGGTGGTAATAAGATATTTAAATCCACTTATTTATTTGATTTTTCAGTATTCAATGGAATTGGATTCCATTGGGATAAATAAGGCACCCATGATCATCACGGACTGTTTGGATATTTTTCCATTGGTGGTTGGTATGCGCCCCCATCAATATGATATTGAGTTTAAAATATATATACATATCTATGATTATTTTATTTATGTAGATATTTATCAGATGGAATCCTTTGATTTGTTGGATTTGAGGATTTTTCCATATTATCTAATAAAGAGGTTTTGTTCTTATTATACTATATCATTGTGTTGTGGTATAGTGTTATTCTCTATAAAGGTGGATGGTAGTCCGAGTTTTTATATTTCTTATCACAGGAAAAAAAGTGATTATATTAAATATTTACATTATTCCAAGGATATATGATATTTTGGACCAACTAATAGGCATGAGTTGGTTTTATATGATAAATCAATAGTCGGGATATCACTATTTATGTGTAATGTTGGGTTATATCATGAACAATAAAATTAGATGTTGGTATGGGTACATTGAATTTTTGGATACAAAATTTAATGTCCTGAAAACACTAATATTTTTCCTGGGGATCATCAAATACATGTTCTATTAATATGTGGACTAGTATGTAATAATGATCTGTGACGAAATGATGATCTAATGGATGATAGATATGGATAATTCTGATCATCTCAGTGCTATATTTTGGGTTCATTCATGCCATTATAACTATGGAATGTTTTCTCAATGAATGTTTCTGAAATGGGAAGTTCAATTCCTTAGGCATTTCGTGTCCCAATCGGGGTTGGTTTTCGACCCATCGATGGTTGAGGTTATTTGTTTTTGGAATCCCATATGAATATGCAAAATGATTGTAGCTTTATTTTTCCTAGGGATATATCTAGAGGTTGATATCTATCTTCTAAAGTACATATTCTAGTTTGATAGGCTGTAAATGGATGGTCAAGGAATTTATCTAGACTAGTTTTTTTGAGTTAGTATTTGACTACATAAATGGTCAATTTTGGAGTGTCATGTTTCCAAAGTAGGGAACAATTTTTTGAAGGTTTATGATTTTTAAGGTCTTGGATAGGGATGAATATTGATTTTAAGGGTAAAATGATCAATTATGGGTCTAGTGTGTTATTTCCCCACATTTATAATAATTATATGCATGATAATAACATATAAATAGTTGGGTTTGGATTGAAGCTATTATAACATTACCTTATTAGGGAGATCTCTATTACCACCATGGAACACAAGCGATTGAGTTATGTGTTTTATCAGTTTGATCAGAATTTATGATCGTGGATATAGATGTACTTTATCCCGGATATTGAATTTGATATCTCATACACCTCACAGTACAGATATTCTGTGGCAGATTCTCAGTGAATGAAATCCATGGTGGTTATGGTCCTGGAATCTAGAGGTGCTTAGTGGTTATGGAGGAGTTTCAATCTAGACAAATTGATTTATTGGTGGTTGAGGGTGACTTTTTCTTGTTTTATATGATATTGTTCTATTTACTGAATATGTAGGTGGAGATTTCTTTATTGGGAGACTCAAAGGTAGAGGTGGCGTTTGACTGTGTAGGCCATGGTGTTGCCTTGGTGGGATGATGGGACAATGGAAAAAATATGATGTTCATTCAGGAAATTTTTTCTATTCTATTAAAATTTTGAAAGAGTGTAATTCATGTGTTTCATTAATCAGAATTAGTGGTACACCCAGTAGTATACCATATGTACCACGGATTGGTGATGCAGTTTTAGTGGCCAAGGATGAAATAGTCATTTGTGGGGTTGTGGCTTGGTGTTTTGATTTAATGATGGTATTTTCTAGACATTTTTTTAAAATTGGTTTTTTTATTCCTTCTATATCCATAAGATTATGTGGGTTTCCATATATATGGATTTGTTAAAAAATTTACCCATATTAAATAGATGATATGATGTTTTCATTGTAATCATGGATTGATTGATGAAATCATCTCACTTCCTAGACATCGTGGGTTCATACATCATTTATATTTTGGTGAGTATGTATGTTGGTGAGATTTTCTAAATTCAAGGAGTACATAGGTCCAAGGTCATGGTTTTCAATTTTTATCTTACATTAATATACTATATGGGATTAACCTGTATTTTAGAACCCTGTTTTCGTCAAAACTACATTCCACGAACATATAAATTAGAAGAAATATTAGACCAACAAGAAACTAGATTATGTTTTTTGGGAATGAATTTTAGGTTTCAGTGGTTATTTTTAAATATAAATGTACATGATTTATTTTTCATGTAAAAACATTTATCACTCATCTATCAACATGAACCAATTTTTTACTTTATATGGGTTCATGTTTCATTCTACTTTATGATAGGCCATGGTTGGAGAGTAATTATTTCTCTATCCCTATGTGGTGAAGAAGATAATGTATAGGGTTAAATCATTCATGATAGGATGAAAGAAGTGATGAACTAGCAGATGTAAGATGATAATAATAGGAGATAGTCCTTAGAGTTTGATGAGGGTGGCCCTATTTTATTAATGGTTACCACGACCTATGGGAAATTGAAGATTGAGAGGGGTATAAATCCATTACCATGTTTTATTGGGACTTTAATAGTGTTGGGTCAAATTAGCAAGGGGGATTATAGGTTGGAAAATTATCAATAACTGGACTATTTGCAGTACATATTCCACACCTCTCATCTTAGTTAGTATCATTATGATAACCCCAATTTCATTGAATAAGCTTAGTATGTTATTGAGTAATAATGTGATGTCAATGGAAGAGCTAATAGTATTCAAGGATTCTTAAAATAGGGAGATGTGAAGATAGTCCATTCCCTTGGTTCATGTTCTGTGGATCCAAGTTGTCCTAGAGGAGAGTACATGAGAGTTTGTAGTGACTATTCTTTCTCAGTACCCTAAGATGTTTCATTTTTTTCATGTTCCACCTAGTTTTATCTATGGGAGGTAATGTTTAAAATCATTATTATTCATGATAGTTTCCTGTTCTTGTTGATGTGATATGTGATTTAGACATCTGAAATATGGAGAAGGGAAAAACCAGAACCCTAATTCAGATAAATTATAATTTAACAATATTAAAAACATGTGAATGATTTAGTGTCTTTGAAATAAGATAATATTATGAATTTTGACATGGAAGTAGTTTATTTTATTGTTTGAGACTATATTCTGTGGTGATCAGATGGTTGTTCCATGTGGAGGTTGTGGTGGTGTGTGTTGTTCATAGTGGGGCTAATGGTAATGTGATAAGTTAATGTGGATGTGAGGTATATTTAGTGAACATTCACACATGGATTTTTTTATGTTTTTCTAATGGTGTGGTAGTGTTTAAGATATAATGAGATGATCAAGAGGTAAGTAGAGGGACTTTTTTGGGATTTTTAACCTGTTTAATTATTGGTTGATTTAATTATTAGCGGTGAAAATTGTTTGAGAGGATTATAATGTATCAAAAAAAACCCTTTTGGACCATTTCACTGATATAATTATAATGGGAGATGTATATGGATGTGGTATCAAGGGTATTCGATGGAAAAAAATTTAGCATGAAAATCATGTTAATAGATGTTCTATGATAATGAGAAAATGGTTTCACTGTAAGGGAGTGGATAAATTGTAGGATATTTGGATATTTTTGGGAATATTGAGTGAAAATTCCTAGTGGTTCTACAATTTAATTTACGCATCAATCATGGAACAAGGTTTTGGATGGAGAGGAGTTTTTTTCTAAGAGGCTACAACATGGAATATTGGGAAACAAGGAATAATGATGCTTGAGGGATTTTGATGAAATTTCCCATTTTGAATAGTTGAACCATGGATCTTGGGGAAACAACATAGCCAATTCAAATTTTTGGTAGTCTACGGTGTTGTGGTATTTTCTCTGTTGTGGAATCCTCTATTTAATTTTTTGGATTTAATGTGGTGTGGTGGTTATGATTCCTAGTGTCCAACTTGACTAGAAAGGATGACATTTGATGTGGGGTGTTGAGCCATAGTCCATTGTGTCTTATATATAGTTTGAAATTGTCTTAGATACTGTAATATAGGCCTATTTTTTTGCACTAATCCAATGGTCATATTTAATTAAATAATAGATAGATTTCAACTGTGGCTTTTAGAGATCAATCGTTTGTGGGTTTGGTGACTATCTCTAAAATATTTTCATTTGGTTCTCCTTGTTTCTAATATGGGATGGTTGGTTCCTAGGGAAAAATAGTAGTCATGATTTTTTTTCATAATATGATTTTCCGGGATTTTTTCCTAGGAAAATAAATGCATTTTTCATTTGATTTTATAAAGGTAATATTCTCCCTTATAATCCAGACATGCGTAGTAGATCTAAAAACGTAGTTTGAGTAATGGAACCCCTCGTTTCTCATCTTGTGTATCATATTGAAGTGGTTTAAAAAAATTTTATATTTGAGAAAGGGTTTTATTTAATATTAATGGATATAATTCAACTATTTAATTTAAATTTCAAGGGGAAGGGAATGATTTTATTATTTTTCTGGTTTTGATATTATTATTTATATTGTTCTTTTTTAGATCGATGTCTCATTGAATCATTTGGAAATTTGGGGTTAGTTTTCACAATTTTGACATCTGTAGTGTATATATATTATGGTTTTTTTATGAAAATAAATGGATGGTCACGACCCGTCCTTGGGGCCGGTGCCATGACTACCCCAAACCAGCCTTCCATAGGCCAGGGGCGGGCGACTAGCACCAAAGGCATAAATCCCAATAAAAATGGAATGCATTGCCTTTATGAAATGTGAACACACACAAACATAGTACAAGAGGAAGAAAACACAATGTAAAATAGTATAAAAAAGTGATGAAAGTACAAAGGGGCTAGAAATTAAATCCCAACAAAAAGGTACAACTACAACTGAAAGAAAAGTACAACTTAAAAGACAATAGCTGAAAGGTGAAGCATCTCCCGGATCGTCCTCCAGGTTCCTACATGAAGGGTAGGTACAGATTTCATCTTCATCACTCCACGTCTATCGGACTTCTCCGTGTTACCTCACTCCGAGTGTCCACCTCTGGGTACCATCCAGTCCTCATACACTCTACCTCAGTTAGTGTTGTTTGTCGTTTGCATCCAACACAATGAGGTGTGGGCATAGCCCGTGCAGGGGTGAGAATAACGATACTCAGTGAGGACCCTGCGACCTAGAAGGTCTCCCTAAACCCGACAAGGATAAACCAAAAAGAAAGATCTCAATAGATAACCTTTAATTAGGTATATTCCCATACATATGAATAAGTTATCAAGTAACCCATCTCAATCACGGGGAAAACACAAACGTCAGGGACTAAGCTCAAACCTTGATTTTTAATCACGATGAAGAAAACACGACTATGGGAGAACTCCGCCTATTTCGAGCATAGTAGTCCTATTAAGACTCTGAGGTTCCACTCAATAACCTTAGACTGCTGAGGTACTCCTCCTATGTCGAGTACCGCAGGTATGTCTCCCCAATAGAGTAGCGATCCCCGCAGTGGGTCTGCCGCCCCAACATAGTAGCGCACCCCCTAATAGCCTATATAGGTACTTCTCCTATCCAGTACCGTGGTTCTACCTCCCCAACACCGTAGCGCTCCTCCGCCATGGGTCTGCCACCCCAACATAGTAGTGCTCCCCACTGTTCTAGTCAAGTCACTCTGATACGAATCGGGCAAGTAGTCATTAGGTCTTAGCCAGCTACAAGGTCTTCTTACTCCATACACTCATCTCTAGGAGGATCCGCTCCACGAGCTAGTGGTCAATACTCTAAGTTTTATTTAAGTCTCACGTAGAAGTTTCTAAAAGATCTGTCACAGCATAGGGATCTCAATGTAAAAGACGTTGCGTCAATCAGACGCCCGGTCTGTGAGTAACTGGCTATTCCGTTCCAGGGGCCCGATTGGATTTTAAGATAAAACCAACCCGACTGTACTCCAACTGCATCCAAACCTTAATTTGAGTATTTCAAAAGAATTGTCTCAACATAAGGAAACCAATATAGTTGACGACAGATCAATTAGATGTCAGGTCCTTATGTATACGCGTTTCTGCTCCGAGGACCCGGTTGGTTTCGGTTTGGAACCAACCCGGACGTACACAGACTTCCCCAAATCCTTAAGTGTAATATACCAAAACGACTGTCTCGATCCAAGGATTCCTACACAACTAACAGTGTGTCGATCGGAGGTCATTGTCTCAAGTTAGAGCCGTTTAAAAAAATGGTCTGAAAAAGGGGGTCTGGGCCTGGTCCGACCTAGCCCAACCCACCCTGGGTTAGCTCGAACCGGGTCGACCCATTCCAGGTCCGGGTGCTTCCCGTTAGGGTGCGACCCGACAAGGCTGGCGTGGCCCGGCCAGGTCGGGGAGGTGGGGGGGGGGGGTGGCGCTGGCTTCGGAAAGCGGGCGCGGCTTAATGTCGCGCACCCCAAATCCGGAATGGCTGAGCCATTCCGGTTTTGTCCACCGCCGAGGCTCATCCGCGGTGGTCTGTTCCGACGACACGCCGCCGCCGGCTACCGCAGACTACTGGATGCACTCTGGTGGTCCGATTCGCAGACAGTATATGCCTTCTGCTCTCCTGGGACCTTCTCTACACTACGACGGCTTCAAATCACCATTTTTTCCCGTTTTTTCGTCACCCATCAATCTGCGCATAAACGAACAACCAGCGGAGGGTCATCGGGCCATGTTTGTTCAGCCAGTGCCCTCCGCATTAAACATTATCAATTGTCCAAATTTATACATGGTTTCATGTAGAATGAATAACAATTTTATTCAAATAAAATTGAAACAATCCACCCTACAATTCCCCCACAATTAACTATTCCCTACCCGCAAAAGAAAACATCCCCGGATCAACATGATAATGATTTGATCCGCATTAGTTGTTCTAGAAGAGAATAATACAAGAATATAAACATACACAGAATAAACCCCTACCTCAAAAAAGATTTTTTCATCATAGATGTGGAAAGCGATGCTGCTCCATCAATGTCGGGAAAGAACCATCATCGTTTGCGAGTTCCCCATGGTTGTATTTCCTCCCTTGATACGGAGGTAGTAGAAGATTGGAGAAATGTGGAGCATTCTTCACTGAGTCGTTCTTCATCTAAGTTGTGTGTTCTTCATTGGAGAAGAAAACCGTTCTTCATTGAGGGGAAGAATACTTCTCTCTCTTTTCTGAAGATCTCTCACCCCACAGCTTTTCCAACACAACAAAGCTCCGAAAATGAAATATTAGGCTTGGCTAATATTTATTAACACATCCAATTCAAAACTAAAATCAGATAATTAATTTAATGAAGAGATTTTTAATTAGTTAAGAGATATGTTGGTAAGAATTAATGGAGGGATGACTTGGAAAGTATTAATGGAGGGAGGGGAAGGTGGAGAGTTTACACAAATTAAGACGAGTTACAACATAATGAGAGGGGGGGTTTAATGGAGTTTAGGGAGATGAAATGTTTGGGATCGTGTGGGCCCCACCACTCAAATATAAACACATTGGATGTTGGGTGGATGTGGATCCCACCATTAACTTCCCATGGGAAGAATTAACCTCCTTAGATACATAAAATTGTTCTAACAATGTTATTTATCTTTTTAATTAAACCAAAATTTATATCATAAAACCCTCATAGAACGAAACTACGGTAAAGGTCCCCTTAAGCAATTACCGGTGCTGCGAGTTCATCGGTGCCCTCGAATTTCAATTCTGAGAACCGGTTCAAATGAGAAAAAACCAGCTCGTTCGTTCGCTGAACGTACCTGAGATAAACTTCAGAAATTGATTCTTATCACACTGAACCTCAGAATTATGTGTCGTCAGATGCCACAGACTCATAAAATTCCAATGTATTTAAGAAAAAATATTCCATCAAATTTCCTTGTCTTTACATTAATACCACCTCATGGATTTACGTCCCTGTAAAGCTACAACACAAGCTAGTGAAACAAAAGGGGTACCAAGCAGGCATCTGAGCCTCCTACTCCCATGTGCTCTCCTAGAGGTTCCCATGCAGCCACCAAAAGCGCACCAAAGAAATAGACCATACTCGTAGGACCCACTCCTATCGATCCCCAATCATTACTAGAACCTTCGTGAAAGTCACCCCATCATTGATATCCATCTCCCTGTGGTCGATGATGTGTGAAGGGACGTGCATGTATCTCCTCAGCTGAGTTACGTGGAAGATGTCGTGCACCTCGTGCAATTCAAGTCGAAGGACCAGGAAGTAAGCCACCTCACCTACTCTTCTGATGTCATGAAAAGGTCTGACGAAACACGGAAATAACATGCCACCTCATCCAAAACACAATATACTTCTTCAAGGTGAGACCATTAGGAATACATGGTCACCATCCTTGAACTCCAGTGGTCTCCGTCTCCTATCGGAATAGGACTACTATCTGCTCTGTGAAGTTTTCATCCACTACTGAATGATTTTCACCTTCTCTGGTCCAACAAGAGCTGCTATGATTTCCCATTTTCTGAAAAAAAAAATCTGGTCTCATCCTCTGGATGAACCACGTTCTTTGCATAATACAGTCATTGCTTACATGAAAAGTACAATTCAGGTCATGGATGATGTCGTAATGCCTCAGTGCTACTACAAAGAGATCCAACCGTTACTCTCGCCTCCAAGGGTCAAGTCACATTGTCGGCATCAGTGTGTGGTCACTGGGTCTCCTCCAGTAGGAATCTCAAAAGTGAGGGTCAAGTCAACGGTTTTTAAAAGGAACCTCTTAGTATTAACCACACATAAGGAAGGAAAGAAAACATCACAAATAAAAGTGTCTTTTATTATTCCATCTCAAAGTACAAAGAATATAACAACCACGAACAACCAACAACATGGAAAATAGAAACACCAAGAACAAAGGCCACTATGCCTGGAACTAGTCCCACTCTTGTTCACCAGCTTCCAGAGCTCCATAGTTGTATGCTTTAGCTACCTGCAGTTGTGCTATCTCATGTCCACCCATTCCCTGTGGTCTGGGTGGACCTCCTAGTGGGGGTGTTGGCAGCACCTCGAAGCTTCGTCCACCACCACACGTACCGCCATCTCCTCTGCCTCAGTCTCCTGCTCCTTGCGGTCCGCCTCGATCGAACCTGTGCCTCTTCCTAGGAGGTTCTTCTTCTATCTGCTGATCATCTGCATAGTGGGTCAGATAGTCATGAGTCATGTGACCCTGTCCGCCGCATGAGTAACAAAACCTGGAAGGTCTGGCTCTGTCTCCACTAAAGGTGCCCCGCACTGATGACCTGGAGTCGTGCGGTCGACCACCTGTATGTCTGGTCCTCTTGGACTATTGCGTCATCTGTCTACTATTAGCTGTAGAAGACTCTGATGCATGACAGCTAGTGGTGGGTCCCGCTGCTGGAGATTGCTCAGCAAGGAAACTATCCACTAAGAGGGCCCGCTCCAACACCTCTTTCTGCATCAGGATACTATGAGAGAAAACTGAAGCTCTAATCTCTCACCTGAGTCCTTTCAAAATGGTCTGGGCCCTGAAAAATGGGTCAAGAACCATATCAGTCGAGTAGCGCAAGAGGTCAGTGAACCTCACTGAGTACTTCACCACCATCATGCATCCTTGCCGAAGATGTTGTAGCTCATGTATACGCACCACTCGAAGGGTGGATGGTACAAACTCCTCCGGTAACAGGCTCTTGAAGTCTGCCCATTGAATTGTCCTGTCGTCATGCATCTGGAGCATCAGGCTCCACCATATTCGTATTGCTTCCTGAAGGAGGATGGCAGCAAGGATCACCATAGAGTCATCTGGCATCTCTACTAGCCTAAAGACTCTCACCACAGCCTCCATCCATCCCCCAACCGTATGTGGTTCTATCTCTCCCCAGAACCTGGGTGGCCTCTGGCGCTGGAACTCGTATAGCACGCTCATGTGGTGTGCATCACCTACTGCTGGGGCTGGTGGCATCGGTGGCCCAACGAGTGTTAGTACAGTCGGTGCCTCTACTGGTGCCTCAACTAGAAGAGGGACCTATACTGAGGCCTTGTCGCTCGGTGGGCTGTCAGTATGTACAACTCTCGGGGCTCTAGCTGGTGGTCCACAGAGATGTATCCTGAATGAAACATATGCAACACAGTCAAAAAACTACACCTGGTGAGATGACTTGGTTTTGAGCTGACATAAAGGAACAATTTTGAAAACACACACGCAATCAGTGTTTTCGTGCATTGAGTCGGAGATCAGAAGTAAAGGTCCTGGTTTATGGATACATCGGTCGCCTGCACCAAAACTGGACTCCCTAAACTGAAGACCACACTTAGTACCCTTAACACTATTGCTTAACAAAATAGAAATATAAGAGTCTTATTTTATGTGGTAGAACCAACTCCTCTGATACCAATTTGTCACGAACCGTCCTCAGGGCCCATGCCATGACTACCCCAAGCCTGCCTTCCATAGGAAAGGGGCTAGAGACTAGCACCAAAGGCGTAAATCCAGATAAAAAGGGAAGGCATTGCCTTTATGAAACCTAAGCACACACAACCAGAGTACAAGAAGAAGAAAACACTAAGTAAAGGAGTATAAAAAAAGTTCTAAAAGTACAAAAGGGTCCAGAAATACAATCCCAATAGAAAGGTACAGCTACAACTGAAAGAAAAGTATAACATAAAATACAACAACTGAAAGGTGAAGCAGCTCTTGGATCATCCTCCATGTTCCTACCTAAAGGGTAAGTACAGTTGTCCCCCACAACAATCCACATCTATCGTTCTTCTCTGTGTGCTTTCACGCCGAGTGTCTACCTCCGGGTACCGTCAAGTCCTCATACACTCTACGTCGGTCAGCGCTGTCTGTTGTTTGCATCCAACACAACGAGGTTCAGGCATAGCTCGTGCAGGGGTGAGTATAACGATACCCAGTAGGGACCCTGAGACTCTCAAGGTCTCAATAAAATCAACAAAGATAAACCACAGTGAAATATATCAACAGATAACCTTTACTTAGTTATATTCCCATACCTATACCAATGTTATCAAGTAACCCATCTCAATCATGAGGAAAACACAAAGATCATTGACTATGGTCAAACTGGGATTTTTAATCATGATGATGAAAACACGACTACTGAAGAACATCTCCTCTGTCGAGCACAGTACTCATGTTACGAATTCGAGTTTCCACTCACTAACCTTAGACAGTTGAGGTACTCCTCCTCTATCGAGTACAGCAGGTTTGTCGCCACAACACAGTAGCGATCCCCGCAATGGGTCTGCGGCCCCAATGCAGTAGCGCACCCACTAATAGAATATAGAGGTACTCCTCCTGTTAAGTACCGCGGGTCTGCCACCCCAACACAGTAGCACTCCTTCTCCATGGTTCTACCACCCCTACATAGTAGTGCTCCACACTAGGCTATTCATGTCACTCCGATACGAATCGGACAAGCAGTTATCAAGTCTCAGCCAGCTACAAGGTCTTCGTACTCCTTACGCTCGTCTCCTGGAAGATCTGCTCCACGAGATACTGGTCGATACACCAAGTGTCACGTAAGTCTCACGTAGAAGTATCTCAAAGATCCGTCACAATATAGGGATCTCAACGCAACTTATGGCGTGTCAGTCAGATGCTTTGTCTGTGAGTTATTGGCTTTTCTGTTCGAGGGGTCCGATTGTTTTTTAAGCTAAAACCAACCAGACCATACTCCAACTGCATCCAAACCTCAAGTGGAGTATTCCAAAAGAACCGTATCAACATAATGAAACCAACGTAGTTTATGGCATGTCAATCGGATGTTTGGTCCTTAATTTATAAGAATTTCTGCTCAGAGGGCCCGATTGGTTTAGGGATCGAACCAACCATACCATACACAAACATTTCCTAAACCATGAGTGTAATGTATAAAAATGACAGTCTCAATACAATGATTCATGAACAAATGAAGGTGCGTCAATCTGAGGTGTGAAGCTCATGTTATGGCTGTTTAAACGAAAATGGTCCGAAAAAGGGGGTCTAGGCCCGGTCCGACCGGGACACACCCACCCTGGGTTGGCCCGAACCGGTTGGACCCGTTCCAAATCAAGGTCTGGCCCGGAAGGGTGAATCCCGCCCCGACTGGTGCGGCCTGGCCATGTCGGCCCAACCCGCGTGGCCCACCCCGGCCCGGCCGAGTGGGACGTGCTGGCTTTGGCCAGTTGTCATGACTTAATGTCGCACCCCCCAAATCTGGAGCGGCTGAGGCATTCCGGTTTTATCCACCACCGCGGCTAAGCCAAAGCGGTCTGTTCTAGCGGCGTACTACTGCCGCCGGTTTCCGGCGCTGCCGCACCGACATGGCACACCGCCACTGCGCCAGCGTGGCACACCGCCGCTGCCTTCTGCGGACCACCAGATGCGCTCCGGTGGTCCAATTCCCCCACCGTCTATGCCTGCTCCTCTCCCAGGACCTTCTCTACACATTGAAGGCTTCAAATATCCATTGTGGACCTGTTTCGTTGCCACCCCTCAATCCACGCATAGAAGATCAACCGGTAGAGGGTCATCATGCCGCGTTTGTTCATCTCGCACCCTCCGCGTTAGATGTTATCAACTGGCCAATGTTATAAATGGTTTCATGTATAAAAAATAACAATTTAATTCAAATAAAAGTGAAACAATCCACCCTACAATTCCCCATCATTTAACTATTCCAAACCCGCAAAATAAAACATCCCCGGATCAATTTATAACGAGTTGATCTGCGTTCATTGTTTTAGAAGGGATGAACATGCGGATATAAACATACTCAGAATAAACCCCTACCTAGAAAAAGGTTCGTTCATCGTAGATGAGGAAAGCGATTTCGCTTCATCAATGCCAGCAAAGAACCGTCATCGTTGGCGAGTTCCCCACTATGGTATTTCCTCCCTTGATACGGAGGTAGTAGAATATTGGAGAAACATGGAGCGTTCTTTTCCGAGTACTTCTTCGTCGAAGGTGGGTGTACTTCATCGGAGAAGAAAACCATTCTTCATTGAGGAGAAGAATACTTATCTCTCTTTTCTCAGGAGATCTCACCCCAAAGCTTTTGCAACACAACAAAGCTCCCAAAATAAAATATTAAGCTTGGCTAATATTTTGTAAACACATCCAATTGAAAATTCAAATCACTTAATTAATTAAATGAAGAGTTGTTTAATTAAATAAGAGATGGGTTGGCAAGAATTAATGGAGGGATGGGTTTGTAAGAATTAATGGAGCGAGGGGAAGGTGGATAGATTAAAAAAATTAAGAGGTTTTACAAATTAATGAGAGGGGAAGTTTAAGGCAGTTTAGGGAAGAAAAAAGGTTACGGCTCATGTGGACCCCAACTCTCAAATATCCACACATGGCATGTTGGGTGGATGTGGGTCCCACCATTAACTTCCCATGGGAGGAATTAACCTCCATAGATACATAAAATGGTTCTAACAATTTTTTTTATCTTTTTAATTAAACCATAATTTATAACATCAAACCCGCATAGAATGGAACTACGGTAAAGGTCCCCTTAAGCAATTACTGGCACTATGAGTTCATCGGTGCCCATAGATTTCAATTATGAGCACTGATTCAAAAGATAGAAAAAACCGCTCATTCATTCACTGAACATACCCGAGCTAAAATTCAGAAATTGATTCTGGGCACACCGGGCCTCAAAATCAAGTGTCTTCTGAAGCCAGAGACTCGTAAAATTCCAAAGTATTTAAGAAAAAATTTTCCTTCAAATTTCCGGGTCTTTACATGGTTTTGGATAACCGCTCATATTTTTCCAATAAAATGGTAGAAAATAGATGTATGGCTTGTTTGATACATCCCCTAAATAACATAATGGAATGTGATAAAAATCCTATTATAAATTTGAATGGTTGGAATGCTATAATATAGAATGAGTTATGATGTCTGATTTTAGATTGTGGGGTTGATGTGTTATTATATGATAGTTTTTTTTTGGTATTAATGATTGATGAGGTGTCACCAAGTTATGGGGTGGGGAGGTGTGGTCATGATGTGGGATCCAGATGTGTGACTGTGATGTGTTTTGGAAATGGTGATCTAGGTAAGATTGATTGAGGAGGATGATGGGTTTTTATCAAGGTGCTTTGATGGCCCAGTTTTCCAGGGAGTAATGGAATTGTTTAATAATGATTCAAAATGGAGTGGAATGGTTTGGTAAATGGTCTAAACATCTAATGATTGAATTAAATGTTAAGAATACTTAAAATCATTTCTTATTAATGAAAATAATGGGATGTATAATGGAATATTTTGAAAAATATTATTTCTGGAAAAAAGTTTAATTTTATAAAGGGGGTGAAAATTAAAATGTGTCTTATAACAAGTTGATTGTCATGCATTTAGTTGTGGATCCAATATTACTCGTGTTGTGAGTCATGATGGTGAAATTGTGTGTCCATTAAGAAATTATTGTGAACACATACTATGTTATCTTATTGGATATATATATATATAACATTTTTATACCATGGGATTACTTATATGCACCCACACCCATATTTTGACCCACGTGTGGACACCAATGCATTTATATATGGGTAGGTTTTTCCATTGTCTCAGGGGGAGGAAAATTATTCAAACATCAATTCGTTCACATTATTTTCTAGATATTTTTTACCAACACTCTCTATTGATGGATTTAAGAAAAATGTTCATCGTAGGGGTGTTTTTGGAGTTGATGAGGTTACATATGTTGGGGGAAGTTCATGGATGGATGAGGGAACATAATTAATTTCCTACATGATCATGATACTCATTTACTCTGCTAATGGCCTTGGTTACATCATGAAAATGTGATGTGGTTTCGAATATTTCATTGTTCGTGTTATGTTGTTGTGATGGCTTAGGATTCTATATGCAAGATGAGTGGTGATGTGACTATGATGTAGGGAACTGTTGTGATGTTGTCATATATGAAAGATATGGGGGTTCCAAAATGATAGAAAATGGGATCCAAAGGTGGAAAAATTGAGGAATGTTTATTTGGGATACCATAAAAATATTTTATATTATTTTTTAAACTATACTTGGATGAATTATTTAGTAATTTTTTCATGATGAGGATGAATTTGGTTAGTTGACCTATTTAGGTGCTTATGGTTCTGCTATTTTTTCATGAGTCCTATAGTATGCTTCTTTTAGAGGTTCATGATAATCATAGGTTACCATAATAATTATACTATTATAAAAACCACATATATATAAATTCATTATCCGGATTCCTTGATGATTATATAAACCATGATGGATTTGAACATGTTGGACCTTTGGATAATTGTCATATTTTTACCATAGCTTTTGTTTTATATATTTCCATTGGGAAACATTTTTCTATATATGATTAGTTTATACAAACTTTTGTTGATGGTTTTTGTTTCCTTGTCAAATTTATGTCATGGTGTATATTGTGGTTGATTTGTCAAATATTATTGAACCTATTATAATAGAGGTTAATGTCTCCCATCTACGAAATTTTTATACCACAAGTTCTCGTCACCAACACTTGTCCTACTGGTTTTGGGAATTGGGGGACCTTATATCTCATACATTGTTAAAATATTTTGAGGGGTTCCTTTGGGTGTAAGATTTCATGAAATTAGATATCAATTTTCCCCACTAGTTATATTATCAGTGAAAGGACAACTCAAGTGTTTCCTCATGGAACTATAATTTTAAATGTTTTATGGAATGATAACTAACACATTAGACCTTGATACGCGTAATGTCAAACATTACACTAAAAAATTCCAAAAAATTGTAAGGAAGGATTTTCAACATAATGAACACACTAGTAAAAACATTGAAACTATTGGTTATATTCAAATTAAATGCTAGGATAATCATTAATATCCGACTCATTGAGTGTTGACCAATATTTATTACTAAATAAATTGAAAAATAAATATTCAAACCGTAAAAATATTTCATTTTTTTAAAATCCATGAAATAACAATAATTATTGACACAAATAAGAAATTGCAATAAACAATTCATATATTTTCCTTATGTTCTCCAATAAGTTAGATAGAATTCAAATTAGAAAATAATTTTGAGTAAACCACACATGGTAGAGAATAAGAGACCGAGGTTTGAGTGTGAGTGTTTTAGCAAAATGGATGTTTAAAATGTGTTTAAATGAATTTATGGATGTCAGACAAATATTATAAAATAATAATTTTTTATGGGGTGTATTGTTTGGAAAAAATGTATTCCCCAAATGAACTAACATTGTTGTTAGCATAATACAATGACATTGCACCTCACATGGTTGGTCATCATTGTCTACAAGTCGAGCTCCAACAATTTAATTTGATCATGTACCCACAAAAACAGATTGTATTTATACAAACATGTTTAATTCATGTGCCTAGTCCGAGGCCCAGGACACCTCACATGGTTCCCTATGAGAATTACATAATTTTACATATTCCATTTGGAAACCATTAAAATTTAGAATACACTATATATATTTAATTAATATACTCCCCTTATAATGTTAAAAACAAATCTTTCCCTATAGATTTTTACGCAAACAATATATCATAGTATGATTTCCCAAAAACATCTATAAGTGATCCCATAGATGACAATAATTATTTCAGATGCTGATGAATCGATATGTTTTAAGAACATAACATAAACACCAATTTAAGACATTTCATCTCTAATGTTATTTAATTTAATACTTATTCTATTCATGTCCCATCCACCAACGCAAAACTCAAATCCGACATTAAATTGGAATACGCATATGGATGGGGGATTTTAGAAGGGAATTTTGAATACAAAAATATATAAATTTGAATAATTATAATCATGTGGAACAAAATTATTCTTTCTGATGTTGAAGTAATATTTCAAGGATTTAAAAATATAAATTTATTTTAATATCATGTGATCAATGTGTTGATAAGAATATGAATCTAATCATTTTCTATGTTAATGGGAAGATCAACGAGAAGTTAAAATAATAGTTTCTATTATAAGAATATTTATAGAAAATAGAATCTGTAGATGTTTTTTATGAATTTTAGTTCATAACATCTAAAAACTTAGAGAAAGACCCATGTGATGTTACACTTCATATATTCATGAATGATAAATATGGATTTTTTGGATTTTGAAGAATAATGCAGGTGCAGAACCATTAAGAATGAATTTATTCATTATAAAAGCATATTCTATTTGGATATGGTTATATTTTATTTTTCACTAATGACCGATATTGATGTCTACGAGTTTTACTATTTCTTATGCACTAAAAACTGATGGTTTTTATTACCATAATTTAGGAAAAGTCCAATATGTAGATATGGGTCCTATATTTTTTTACAACCTGAGAAAATATTTTCAAGCTATTTAATTTCCTTATAGAATTTATTTAATTTTTTAATATCATGTGAATATTGTAACATATTTAAATAAATAAGGAAAAAACATCCCAAATTTATATATATTGATATAAAAGTTTATAAAAGGGTATCTCCCCATTATTTATAGTAATTCATATATCATATCAGAAAATTTAATATTCCTCATTCTCTATATGAGGAATATAAATACTATGAGTTCTATTAAATAAATTTTAAAAAACCACTCATGAATGTGAGAAATTTAAAAAATGAAAAATGAATAAAGAAGTAGATATAGAAGTTGTTAGTGGAATGAGGGGTATTGAATGGTTCTGATAGTTGAGAATCTATGTGAAATATACAGAAATATTTAAAAAACGGAATCCATTTCCAATGTTATATGTTATGATTATTTCAATATCTATGGATATGTATGAGGAATTAAGTCATTCAAAAATCATTTTTATATAATATTGGGAAGAATTATTTTTATAGAACTAGGATATTGTTTATTACTTCAGTTTATAAAAAAGGGAGTGAGTAATCCAGTTGATTTGGTTCAATTATTTTTATATAAGGATCTATTATTGTAGGGAATGTGTTTGCTATTGTTTATCCAAAATATTTAACATAATTTTATTACCTGAAATTATATTGAATGATATATACTATAGTATTTTATAGGAATATTATTCCAAACCAATGTTCAGAATCTAAATTATAACTTCATCAAAACACCTAAAAATATATAGTGGGACACTAAAAAATATGGAGCTATATTTATATATGAATACTAACATGATACTCTGTGAAAAGTGTAAGACTTTTGTTGAAATCTAGTGTGACGATAGAATGATAATTCCAATTATAATCACGAAATTGTGTATATAGCTAGAATCTTTGTAGCAATGGGGAAACATAAACTGTATTAAAATATTGATCACTATAGTGTAGTATCAATGTATATGATGCATAACCCCTCTATAAAAAGTACATCTTTATACCTAACCATATTGAATATCATAGTTCCTCCTTATTTCCTTACATATATTCATAATGTAAATTTTTTATATAATATTATAAGACATCAATTTCATTTGACTCTTAATAGAGGATTAATTACAGAAGGAGTAAGATAATCCAAAGAGAATTTGAAATTTGTAAAATGATTTCATCACCTGATTCATCACCACCTCCCATGTGTATACACATGTTCAATGGGTTTATGAATTATTTTAGAGTTAGCTCCATCTAAATATATATTTTTTATCATCTGAAATACATCATAATTTCCTGGTTCCCATTAACACCTTGATATTATATTTATATATATATATATATCATCTAATTATTATATATTTATGAATAAGTGAATTATATGGTCAAGTAAATCCCATTCCCTTTCACTTTTATTCTCTGGGATTTGGGAATAACCTTAAAAACATGAAAAATAGTTAGGTGAAAAAAAATAGAATAAAGATTCAATGAGAAATATCCTTTGTAAAAATTTATTAAAATGGATTAGATATGAATAATACAAACTTTTATTTTTATTCCAATTCTAAAATTATCTTATTAAATTGTAATGAATTCATAAAAACATTAAAATACATCTATATTCTGGTTATTTATCATCTAAATAATATATTAATTAAATTTTTCATATATATTTTCTGATTCCTCAATGGAATTTAGTGTGAAAACTCACCATTAGAAAAATTGGTTGACTGAGTTAAAGAATCTTGATAAATTGGAAGATCATATACAAGACATTCACTTAGTTATTAAAATATAAAGAAGAATGATTCCACTAGGAATATATTTGAATCATTGTGATGCTTTTGTGATTTGTGAAGCATATGATTTCATAAAAATTGTGAATGTTGGAAATACAATACTAGTTATCATAGATTAACCGATATGTAGGTTTACAGTGATCATGTTTCTTACATAAATTCATAATCTATGAAATAAAATGTACATAATGTGAAAATAAAGAAAGAAAACTTGGAGTTATAAATTATAAACACTAATTTATTTTATTTTCAGAAGATAGTCCGAATGATATACATTAACAAAATAACAAAGAGTCCTTTGAATGGAATTATAATATTATAAAAAAACGATAATAATTTGGTAAAATGATTTCCAACTAGTATGGCTGTTGAAAATAATTTTATAGTGTGTTGAATGATACCAATGATGGAAAACTCTAAAATCAATAGAGAGGTGTGTAGGAGGTGTAACTACAAAGGAAGAAGAATCAAAACATATATGGAGGGTATTCCTAGAACGTTTACTTGAATAGGAAATGATACTATAAAAACATGCTCAATATTTTTTTATTGGAATATTGTTTCCACACACAAGGAGAAAGTAGGTCATGTCACAAAATTTTATCCAAAAAATTGATAAATACATAATAAATGTATTGAATGATTTAATTTTTTTAAAGGAAAGAATGTTTTCTATTCAAAAAATAATGGAATCCTTTTATAGATGAGAATTATATTTAAATTGTAGGATTACAATGCTACCATAAGGTGACCACATCTAAAATGGTACGGGTGATGAAAAAATGAGGAGGTCTAGCCACATAATACCTATAAGAACAAGAGTTCACGGTTAGAGAAATTTTACTTATCAATTCATATCAATATATAACATTGATGGATGATCCAGTGATACAATATATTTATTTTATTGCCTTCATATGATGGAGGAAACTATAATGAATATTTTTAATGAAAATAATTAGTGGAAAAACTGATGTGATGATGGATAGAAGTGATTAATTATGTTCATAAAATCAATTTAATTTACCCAACATTGAGAATATATTTGTATCAAAAACTTTCTTAATTTTAATATTTTTTCACTTAAACTGGCCAATTTTGTTTTCTACAACAAACATTCTCATGTGGACATTGATTTCTTCAATTGTTGACACACTCCATTGAAACATGTGATCCTATATAAATTCTAATGACGCCTTATTTTAATTTATAATTTTATCTTATCACTGTTGATTGGTGATACACCAGGAATTCCATACACATGTAATTATAGGAGATATTGGGGAGATAATAATGGCATTACATGTTTTGAGAAGGTTAGGGTATTGGAAAAATATATTTGGATTTATAGGACTATATTGGTAAATGGATTTACAAACATAAATTGTTATATATAAAATTAGACAATAAAATCAATTTAGACGTTAGCATTCATATGGGGAGATGATTTTAGAATTTCATGTTTAAAAATATCCTCCCCATGTATTTTAATTATTATTTTTTATCCCCAAATTGTAACTTCTATCAAGTGTTATCAATTCTCTTGTGGTATCAATCATTTTCTGGGATGAATATATTTATTTTTTAGTTTATCCTTCGACATTCCATCTATAATAATTTCGGGGTCAGGTGTAAGGTATAAAATATTTTTTTGGAATTTAATTTTATATCCCTTACTGTTCATCATAAATTAGGGGAGATGAATTACATTCATTATTAGAGAAGATGTGTATTTGAAAAATAATACATATGGGGAGATTGATTTTTAGTTTTGTTGGTGGTTTTATTTATTATTACATACACATTATATAACTATCAATGAAATTATGAAATAGTGATGATATGGGTGATGGTGGTTTTTTCAAACATTTATTTGATTTTGTATCTTTTGGACATATATTAGGAAACATGAATTGATTAGTTTTTGGATATATGTTGTTACAGAACAAAGTATCAGGAGATAAAATTAATAGAGAAAACTGATTCAAATCATATAGGCTTTCTATATGTAAAATGTGACACATGTATGGGTGGAAATAATTTTTTATTATGTATAGAAAGATTTTGTACACACTATATTAATGGTTTAGGTGACTAGAGATGGGTCATGATTGATTCATGAAGAGACACACTTGTTCTGGAAGTGGAATTAAATTAAATATTCAATGTTCAGTGTATTGTATGTTGCAATATATCATATTTTATTGTGATTATGTTTTTAATTATTTTAATAAAAACAAATACCATTTCATGAATTTTTTTGATCTTATGGATGTGTTTATGAATTTATTTAAGATTTTATAGAGTATAATTGGCTGATCTCAGGTTTAAAAAAATTATTTTCAATTTTAGGATTCACGTATGTAAAGAAATCCTAGTAAATTTCATCAAATATGTATCCAAAAATCGCAAGTCACCACATCTGAAAATATTTTCATACAAAAAGGATCAAAATATTGAATTTATCTAGAAGCCTAATTTCTCACATAAGGAATTTCTCATAGAAATTTTTTAATATATTTTGACCTTTTGAATTATGAATCTAATAAAGCTCATTTATCCAAATTGAGTGAATTTATATAAAACCTCACATATGTGGTTCCAATTGGAAGACAAATATTTATGCTTCCAAATATTGAGACATATCTGAATCTAAAATTTATTCCAAAATTCATACCTATATAGATGAGTATTGTGTATCAAAATCAATTTTTGAAAATTCTGATTAACTAAATAAATTTCCGAAAATAATAGTACATCCCTACATACAAGACATAAATATATGAGAATTCAACACATGGATTCTTAAAAAGGAACTTTGATACATATATGGTGAAATTTTATAGACATAATTAAATATTGTTCTAAAGATAATAATTATACTGGATGATGTTGAATATTTTTTAAAAGGTTTTAAATAATAAAACTATCTTCAATGAATTTTTATACCATATTTTTTGGAAAAAATATGATATTAAATTTATCTATTGTAAGGGGAAGACAAAATACAAATGAAATTGTGGGATTCTAGAATTCCAAAATTCCACAAATATATTTTTTATTTACATTTATCATATGATTCTAATTTTAGAAAATCATGAACCCTAGAGAATCCCAGATAAAATCCAATTTTAAGAAATATCATATGATTGAATCCACAAAACATATTATTTAATTTTTTTAACAGAATTAATGAGTCTTCCAAAATAATGAATATGAATAACCATAGAACCTTTTGTAGTTTTTCAAAAATCTAAATTTCATTTTTCATTTTAGGTTATATTTTTGTTAATTATTCATTGATAAGATCATCAGGAATTGTTCACCTAATTGATAAATTAGAAGAACTATTATGCATTACCAGTAGTAAAAAATGGTAATATGCATGTCTTTATACAATAGGATTTATCAAAATCTTGGAAATAATGATTTGAGATATGTTAGATAATTTGTTTTATTTTATAAATCTTCAAAATTTGAATTATATAAGGGATTTAGGTTGAATAAATGTGGAACAACTTTCCATGAAGGGGGTGTTTTGAGATAAAGGTGCAGAACAGTGGTTCATCCTTATGTTTCTATTTATAATGTCATCCTTTTGATGGAAAACTAAAATATGATCCTAATTCTCCATATGATGAAATTTATTATGACTGGGTTCTTTTGATTATATTTTGTTAATCTATATATTCATGGAAAAAATTGACAAAATTGAAATTGAAATGTAGAATAAATATAAAAAGACACATTTTTGTGATGAGCATTGAATGATTCTGTGTGATGAGATAATGTGTAGAATCTAAATAAATCATTATGAATAGTATGTTTGAATATGATACTATACTAAGAACATATGATTATTTCAACATCATTTGTGATGTAAGAAGAAGTATATTTTGTGACAATATTTATTGACAGATATTGAAAAGAAATATTTGGATAGATAATGACATTATTTATTATGAGTAGTATTATAGAAATTATTGGAGAATAAATTTCAATAGTTTCTATTGAATGTATATAAGTCTGTGCTAATATAGAGATAGATTTTGCTACAGTTTATCTTAATGATCATCTAGTATTTAGTGGACATGTGTTGAGATGAAAGAGAAAAAAATAGTGGGGTGGAATCATCCTGTAGTGAACCAAATATCTAATTTAAAATAACCTTAATGGGATGCATTCATATATTTATATGGGACTCTATAAATCCTATGTGTGTCATGGTATAAAAAGATACCGCAATGGGATTTTATGACCATTGCTTGAATATATTAATGAAATCTACTATAAAGATACTACATGAAGTCTAATGAGAAGAATGAAGATGTGTATATAATTGGACTCTATATAGGTGTTGTAAATGCTGATAAACTATATTAATATATTGATAATTATAGTGTTCAATCTATGTATGGGTAACATTACCTGTCCTGGATTAGAGTTTATTTTTAGACATAGACCTATCAAAATACAATATTCCTTTTTACTGAATTACATTCAATCTTGTAATATAGTTTTACTAGGTAAACACAAAACTATATCAATATAGACTAATTGAAAACCACGTATTTTTTAATAGAGGTATAAAGGTGTGTTTTAAATTTTAATAATGTAGTAAAAATTTATTCACCTTCCCTCTCATTTATTTTCTATATTCTATAATGTATGTAATATATTATCTTTTCTACGGTGAATATACTTTTGGAATTTGTTGACTATGGCATATTGATTGAAAAAGGAAGGACTGAGATGAAAAATTGAGAGGGTTTTTTGTGGTCCATTCTTATTTTCTGTTTCTAAAATTTGTCTAATTGAGAATGAAGAATAAGTGACCATATATATTTGATGTTGATCATAAGTCATTATATATTATATTCATCCTATTGATATAAAAAATCATATATCATTGAATTCACTAATAAAATTTAGATGATTACACAATTGATTATCAGGAATTATATCCCCAGACGTTAGATCACATCTCATTCAAGATCACATGGATTTAATAGTCTTATTATATGATGATGAGATCTTGATGAATTCAATACAATAGAATGTGGTCCATCATCATAGGATTTTGTATTAAAATTACATTCCATACATTAATGGTGATATTAGAAATCAATTAAAATTCCATATTATTTGAGAATATGATTACATCATGGTTAGTAAAATATCACTACAGGTTAATACAACGAATTTTAATGTGAATTAAAAAAATAATAAAAGGAATATTTAATGATGGATTTATAATAACATAATCATGATGAGGATTATTTAATGAAAATTATATTATCAAAAAGTAAATAAAATAATATTTCACTATATTTAGAATAAAATATGTAGTTATAAATTAATATACAACAAATAAAAAAGACAACACACAATTTAATATTTGAAAAATCATAGAGTAAATACAAAAATGTGTTGAGGAAATGTTATAATTGTGTAGATTGGGGATATTCAAGTTGGAAGAAACATTATATGTCTATGTATTCATATACTAAAGAGGAATTAGATATATTATGATATGAGGATAGTTCTATGATCAATATTTCTTTCAATATGATTATCCATTAGATATATTGAATAATTTTACCCATCCTTATGTAGTTGAATAGGTTTTTTCCAAAAGGAATATAATTCATCGGATGTGATGATGAGAAAATGGGAAAAAAAAATTAGACTATCTATAGTTATTTTAAAAAATATGTACTTTATGAACAAGTTTTATAACTAGTAGAAGGTGTATACTGTAGATTTAGGTGTAGAACTATTTATTACTGTCGATAATTTTAGTTATAGTCAATAACATGTTTTTAGGAAAGATGTTGTTGTCGGAGTATATGACTAATTACTATGGATTAACATCTTCCATATTATTGATAATTAATTTTGTGGTTTATAACAATCATTGTGATGTATAGTCCATTTAAATGAATAGTATAAACTAATGTCTCTTTGTGATATTAATTTAACCCTATAATCTGATGAGTATGTGTTGAACAACTATGATGGGATCTATTTGTTAAAGATTACAAGAGATTGAATTGAAATTTTAAATTCATGAAAATATTATACCAGTAAATACACACCCTCTCTTTGTATTATAATTAATCAATGATCTCTATAAGTGTTATTATAGAAATGGCCCCTGTTGAATGATCGATAAAGAGTATAGGTTTGTGAAGTGAAGTTATGTGAATATCAAGGGTTTCAAAACATTTGATGAATAAAACTACCGTAATTGTTAGAATTGGATGACACCCTACCTATTATCACATAAAATATAATTTAGAGATTCTTTTTCATATCGATTTCCCAAATTTTTTTCGGATTGTTCCATGAATGTATCTAATAAGAGAGACAAAGTCGATTACTGAAAATTTAAAAATTCCATTTCCTCTCTTTTTGAGTTCATATACATAAATGTAAGGATATTACAAATTATAAATAGGGGTTGCAACAAATTTTGATGAAATTTTTTAAATATTTTCATTATCTGTGATTCCATACATCGAGTGTGGTTGTGTAGATTTGTGGGCATTAAAATGGAATATGATTAAACTATTGAAAGATATTACATCCTGGAAAATGAGATTTAATATAATATATGACTCCATAATGTGAATATATAAGTCTTTATCATTTTAAAAAAATGATATGATGAATCTTTTTGATCGATATGATCGTTAAATATAATCCTTATAGAATGATTAAATTTTACAATAGATGAGTTTCATAATGTACATTTTATTAGACAAAAAAGGATCCACCATTAAAAAATAATTTAATAATATTATATGACATTTTAATTGATGAGAATGCTATAAATTATGTGAAAATACGTAGAAGAATAATGTCTTTTATGTGAAATATTTTAGACCCCTTTAACTCCTTCATCCCTTGTGGGATTCTCTTTGGCCCCTTTTTATTGGTCCTTTCATGTTCCTTATAATGGAATGATGATGATGATGTAGCTGAATCATGTGATTCAGATTTAATGTATGATGAGGGGGTTAATTATAATATTTAGCTTATATTATGAGGGTTCAACAAAGGGACAATTGGAAGGAAATGGAGAAAATTTACTAAATTTTAGGATTTTTCACTACATTGGACACTTTTCCTATTACAATCCAATGAAGAGTACTATTCATAATTAATAAGATGAATAAAAATATAAATTTTAAAAAAATAAAGGATTGGTTATAAAAAATAAGATTTCTTATAGTAATAATAGAAATTTGATGAGAAATAGTGAATACCAATTCTTCATTTTTTAGATATTCAGATGATGTAAATAATTTTTCAACTAACTTTTAAAACATATTGGACAAATAATGTACTGGATATAATGGAGAATAAATAATAAATGAGGGATTATAGTACAATTTTTATTGGGATGAATATATTGAGAGGAGTACAATTATTGTTATGGACAATAAAAAACTGAAAAGGGATAATGAAAAATGATTCATATTAAAATAAATAAATAATCATGAAATACGTTTCCTATATTAATGGGAATAGAATAATAAAGATGAATGCTTCTAAAGATGTGATGATAGAAATTGATCTTAAGGACAAGTTTGATGCTGATTAATTTGATCTTTCCATGACAAAATCCATATCTTATTTAAGATCAAAATGTGAGGAATATATTATTAGGAATTTTTGGTATTTCATTTGATGATAAAGGCTTGACTTCTCATGTGATTTATGAGAATGGTCGAAGGGATCATTATAAATTAGTATCTATTCAATTAGAAAAAATATATGTTATTTCTAATAGATATTTTCTAAAAATCCATATTGGGAGGATTGAAACATTAATAATGACTTAAAATACACAATATAGAAGGAATTATGGAATGTTACAATAATAATAAAGAACCTAGGAAATAGAGTCTCAGTTTGAAGTATAAAAACAACAAAATTTTTCTTCATATATATCCTATGATATTGGGAGACTAAATTTATAAGTTTTATTTCAATTTTTATTATATTTATAGACAAAAATTTAATTTATGATGGCATAATAAATTTTTTATTGGTACGAAGAATGATATAGGGGGGTCTCTTGATGAAAAAATTATGACCTAAACTCTGGATAATTAGGATGCCTATAAAAATACATCATCTCTGTCCAATTAATATATAATTTAGACATTAGATTAATTTTATCGAATATTTAAACTAGAGTATCCGAAATACGAGGGGTGTATGAATAGAATACACAAATTTACACCCTATAATATTAATTTGATAAATATTAAGAAATAAAATGGGCATGACTCATGAAATAAAAAAGTATCTTTTAAGACATGTATTAATCAAATTTTTTACCACGCAAATAAATAATGATTTGAGATCTAGATAGATTAGTTGATGATGGCCAATAGAATATGGAAATAGTAAATGCATGTTAAATAAATTTTATATAAAATGAAAAAACATTATGATGTTGGAAATCATGTACAAATATGGAAATATATATTTTCATATGTCCTAGAAAAATAATTTGAACGGTTTTTTCGAACTAGAAGTGGATCAAAATGTTTTTTCAAATCATTACCAGGTCAGTATATTTTTTTTGATGAGTAAGATTTATGAATTACTTATATATGTTTTCCTAATTTCCAATGTGAAAATAAATTAATTAACCATGTACAAAGATCATGAAAATGACATGAATAGAATGTTACATGTTAAAGCTATTGACATTAAAGAATGTGTGGACATTGTTTGAATGGATAGGTCTCAATTGATAGAAAAATAAAAATCTCATTAGTAATCATTAGGAAAAAATAAATTCCAAAATATTTTGAATTTTTATATTTTATTTTTGACAATATAATGGGAATTGAAAAATTTTAGGACTATTATACAATCTTGAAAATAACGAATATTTTATTCAAGGAATATCCTAAGAGTTAAATGGGCCTTCTGAGTGGTGTCTCTGTTTCCCTCTTGACGTACAAGGGTTTTGTTTCGGCTGTCATTCACTTTCCCCTGCGGTGTGGCTTGATTGGCATGACGTCGGCATCCTGGATCTCGGTTTGGTAGTTGCGTGGATCAGTTGTGCTCTCGGGCTTCTTCTGGGATTCAGTCTTATAACGACCCATACTTTACATACATTGTTAATACTTCGAAATTGAAGCACACTTATTACAACATATGACAAAACCACAAAGGACCGTATAGGTATAGTGTCTTTAGAAACTGGGAAACATAAACAAATGGTTCATAAATCTTCTACAGTGTCTCCCATTTATTTCATCATATCTAGGGTTCCTTTTAGCATATTCTACTTAATATCCATCTTCCTGACCTGGGGAAAAGAAAACATAAAAGGGTGAGCTCAAATGCTCAGCAAGGGCAAATAAAGGAAATAAAAATCATATCATATCTTTATGAAAATCAAAACCTGCAAAAGAGATCATAATATCTTATCATGGAATAAATCATAGAAGTGAAAATGAGATCCCCATATTCATAACATAAAACTTGAAACTTTGTGGCATGCACACATAATCATGGAAATCATTTCTTGTTAGTCATGACTCATTGCCAAGACTATCTTAGTGGACAAAGTCCCTTTCTGAACCGAGTTCACTCCTCGTTTCAGTCCTGTATCACTGAACCGAAATAACCTTCCGTTCCAGCCATGTCTATCTCATGAGATATAAAATCATTACCCAATGCATTGGAGGGAGATATAGGTCCCACCCATCTTATAATGAATCCTTTCTTATGTGTGCCACATAATCATAAATCATACATCATCGCATAACCCATGTAATAAAAATGGGATTCTTAAACAACATGACATCATAAAACAATTCATATAAGATAAAAATGTTTCCATCACAACATAATCAAATCCATGTAATAATAGGGATAAAAACAGAACCCTTTTATTATCTTAGATGGAAAATAATTTTGATAAAATACTTGAACTCCATTCTTGAGGAAAATATCCTTTCTACTTCAAAAACATTTTTCCTTTCATAACATGTCATACAACTTTAAAATAAAAGAAGTTGATTAAAAATAAACTTGAAAACTTGTAAAGGAAGCTTCTTTGAAGTAATGTTTTAAAAATCCATTCATGCCGTATAAGTTAAAAAAAACATTCTTCTCGTACTTTTGTCGGAAAAGTCAAAAAGTACCTCATATGAAAAACGATAAATGATTCCTTTCATTTCTTTTACTAAAAACTCACCGAAGGGTAAAAATGGTTTTAAACAATTGTAGGTGGATGGAAATAATATTACATATTGATGAAACATGGATGTGGATGATAAAATACACCCCAGTAATTACTTACGAATAAACAATCTTGGATAAAAATGAGATTGTGATATTTCCCTTACCTTAGGTCCAATTTGCTTTGTTCGTGTCCGAAGCTCCTGTATAATGGTTTAAATATTGTTATTGACTTATTCCAGAATCATACATATTGATATGAGATCATATATGGTCATATTATTAACTTCTTGTTAGTAATATTTCATTGTTACTTGTTACTCGGGTCTTTATAACTTTTTGTTCTTATGCGTGTTTTGTTGAATAAATTCTTATTCTTATCTTTAGGTTATAGATAATTCATTTCCAGAACGTTATTAGTGTAGTATATACCATATTCATTCATTCAATTCATTTATATAATCATTATGAAATGAAGATCATGTAGAACGAATCGCATCACATCGTGGAGACGGTATTCCGTACGTACGCACGAGTGATGATATCGTTCCTATGATCGTGGAATTGTATTGGAGTATATATATATATTATTTCAGTATCAATATTACTTAATAATAATCATATATAGTTACTCATTACACCATTATACCCATCCTTGAAAGGTGATGGTGGAAAATAGATTACACCACGGCGTGGAGACGGTATTCCGTTCGTACGCACGCGCGGTGATTTCATTTTTCCGTAGGATGGATAGAAGGTGAATTAGGGTTGTTTCATATTTATAATAACATATCAGTATGTAAGTAATACTGATGTTATTACTTTATCATGAAACAACTAAAGAAGAAGAAGTTGAAGAAGAAAGAAATTGAAAAGATCGGTAATGGATATTACCTCTTCTTTGGAACGCCTCTTTGAATCCTCCACTTAAGGAACTAAGATTGGTCTTTGGATAAGACCAGGACCTCTAGGATTATTCTAGGGAAGTGTAGAGGAGAAAATGGCAGGGGTTGGCCGAGCTTGAGTGCTCAAATTGGTGTGAGGAGGAGGGGGAGGAGGTGCCCTTTTATAAGGGAGGAGAGGGGCACCTTAGGAATATCTCAAAATATTATTTTATATTAAAGTCAAAATCGGTTTATAATGGTTCCAAAGGGTCTTATTTCTAAGCTAAAGTGGGGATGGGTCGAAATCCTATCAACCAATAGGATTTAGACAAGTTTAGGGTATTATTTTAACCTTATCAATTAGATTTAACTCTAAGTTAATTAATTTAACTTTTACCGTGTCTTTTTGTTTTCTTTCACTATATGGTTAATACACTTACTATAACATGCCAAACGAACCCCAAATTGTTTATTATTAATATATATATCCTTATCTAAGTCATTTGGCCGAACCTTAGATTTTTAGGAATAAAATAACAATTAATAATATAATATTTGATTTAAAAACTATTTTGTGTCAATTTTGACACTATTTGATATATGATTTTTGTGAAAGTCATAAAAGAATTATATGTTCGAACCAAGTTGATTAAATCAACACTAATATATCATAGGAACCTAGAAAATTATTGTAATTCATAAAAAGTCTCAAATTACATTTATTTTGGTATTTATATTATCAATTTTGTCAATATTTCATTAATAAAATAATTACTGCATCATCTTTGTGTCATAAATAAATTATATTATATGATGTCTAAAAATTACAAATAAAATACCATCATGTATGAAATCTTTTTAGCTTTCTAATGAATATTTATAGTCGAATTTATCTTATTTATAACCCCATATTAAAAATGATTTACTTATTAAACTTTGATTTTAACTATTTTAAACCTTCTTTAAATAAATTAATAATAAATGTCCTATTCTAATCCAAGTGGGCCTAAATGGTCATATTTTATTCCTAAGTTTGTTTTTGGTCGAATTACACTTGTCCAATAGAATTAGGACATGTGTTAGGGTAATATTGATATCATATTTACCCTTAGTTACCCTATTTACTATTAACCGCGGTAAAAATAGTAAAAAGTTACTATTCACCAAAAAATTATTTTCATCTCATTGAACCACATTTTAGTCCTTGATATTAACCGTGTGTTTCGGATTTTTGAAATTCCATTCACAGAAGCGGTAAAATTAAGTTTTATGCAAAATTCAGTTTTTAACCTACCACTTAGTGGTTTCACTATTCATCAAAAATTGAAAGTTTTCAGAAAAATACCAAAATTTCACCCTAGGCTAATTTCGATATTCTGAGTCCAAAAATGAAGTCCATTTTGAAAAATAAAATTTATAAAATTTCAAAAAGTGATTATTACTATTCATAACGGCTAGTTTTAATAGCATATTGTTGTTTAGTGAAACTCGGTATTGCGTACGACGCAAGCTATCGAGGAAGGTCGCGATTGCGTGTAAAGCAAGCCAAGCAAATGTTGTGTAGAAAAAGATTCCTTTGATGGTTTATATAACATAAAAGTCTCGGGTGTTACATTCTACCCCCCTTAAAAAGAATTTCGCCCTCGAAATTCGTCACTTTGTAACAAACAAATGAGGATACTTCTCCCTCATCATATCCTCAAGCTCCCATGTAGCTTCTTCAAGTTGGTGGTTCCTCCATAAAACTTTCACCAAGCGAGTGGTCTTGTTTCGTAGGACTATTTCGCTATGATCCAGAATCTCTATCGGTTGTTCTTCATAAGAAAGATTTTGCTCCAGCGGTACAACTTCTGAGCTGAGTACATGTGAAGGATCTGGTATGTACTTTCTCAGGAGAGATACATGGAACACATCGTGAACTTGAGAGAGATTCGGTGGAAGCGCCAATCGGTAAGCTACCTTCCCAACACGATCCAGTATTTCGAAAGGACCGATATATCTAGGGCTCAACTTCCCCTTCTTTCCAAATCTCATAACCCTCTTCCAGGGAGATATTCGTAAGAACACTTTATCACCCACTTCAAACTCTAGGTCTTTTCTTCGGTTGTCGGCATAACTTTTCTGTCGACTCTGAGCTGCTCTTATGTGTTGTTGAATAGATCTGACCTTTTCTTCCATTTCATCAACGAGATCAGGTCCTAATAGCTTTCTTTCCCCAACTTCATCCCAGCAAGTTGGAGTCCTGCATTTCTTTCCATAGAGAGCTTCATAAGGAGCCATCTGAATACTGGAGTGAAAGCTATTATTATAAGAAAATTCCACCAAAGGTAGGTGTTGATCCCAACCTCCTTTGAAATCCATAGAGCAAGCTCGCAACATATCTTCTAGGGTTTGAATTGTTCTCTCAGACTGACCGTCTGTCTGGGGATGATAAGCAGTGCTGAAACTCAACTCTGTATCCAGAGTATGCTGAAGACTTCGCCAGAACTTCGAGGTAAATCTCGGATCTCGATCAGATATAATAGAAAGTGGTACTCCATGCAATCTTACCACTTCCTTTACATATATCCTGGCAAGCTGATCTAGAGAGAAATCCTCTCTAATAGGAATGAAGTGTGCATACTTTGTAAGATGATCAACTATGACCCAGATAGCATTATTGCCTTTGGATGTTTTAGGAAGTCCTGTGACAAAGTCCATAGTGATGTTTTCCCATTTCCATTCGGGTATGGGTAATGGTTGTAACATCCCCTTAGACTTCTGTCTCTCAGCTTTAACTTGTTGACAAACCAAGCATCGAGAGACATATTCAGCAACATCTCTTTTCATGCCATCCCACCAGAAGTACTCTTTCAGGTCCCTATACATCTTCGTGCTTCCAGGATGAATAGAGAATGAAGAACTATGCGCCTCATCCAGCAGCTCTTTCTTTAATTCGGGGATGGGAGGAACGCAAACCCGATTCCTGAACTTTATTATCCCATCACAATCAAGGTTGAATTCAGGAACATTTCTCACCTTCTTTTGTAACTCGACATCTTCTTTCTGTGCCTCTTTAATCTTCACATGTATAGATGGTTGAACATTCATTTGAGAAAGATAAGATTTTTCCCCTTCCATTATAATTCCAAGATCCATCCTTTGTAAATCCATAAATATTGGATCTTTTGTGATCCTCATCATGGATAAACTAGCATGGTCTTGTCGACTTAATGCATCTGCCACCTTGTTTGCTTTCCCAGGGTGGTAATGGATTGAGCAGTCATAATCCTTAATCAGCTCCAACCATCTTCTTTGACGCATATTCAACTCCTTTTGTGTGAAAATATACTTTAAACTTTTATGATTAGTATAAATATCACACCTTTCACCATAAAGGTAATGCCTCCAAATCGTTAATGCAAAGATTACCGCAGCCAACTCCAAATCATGTGTTGGGTAATTTTGCTCATGGATTTTCAACTGTCGTGAGGCATAAGCTATCACCATATCATTTTGCATAAGAACACACCCCAATCCCTTCTTGGATGCATCACTGTAGATCACAAACCTTTCTCCACTACAAGGTAGTGTGAGCACAGGTGCACTGGATAACCTTCTTTTCAACTCCTTGAAATTCTCTTCACATTCCTCTGTCCAGACAAACTTAACTCCTTTCCGAGTCAACTTGGTGAGTGGATTAGATAATCGTGAAAAATCTTTTACAAAACGTCGATAATAACCAGCCAATCCAAGAAAACTTCGGATCTCAGTTACTGTTGTTGGTCTTGACCATCTTTCGATAACCTCTGTTTTTGCTGGATCCACAGATATCCCCTCTTTTGAGATTATATGACCCAAAAATGCAACTTTTTGAAGCCAAAATTCACACTTGGTAAATTTGGCATAAAGCTTCTCCTTTCTCAGGGTCTTCAATATAATTCTCAAGTGATCTTCATGCTCTTCCTTGCTCTTTGAATAGACAAGAATATCGTCTATAAAGACTATCACAAATTGATCAAGATAGTCTCTAAAGACTCTATTCATTAGATCCATGAAGATAGCAGGGGCATTAGTAAGACCAAATGGCATCACTATAAATTCATAGTGTCCATACCTTGTACGGAAAGCCGTCTTTGGTATATCCTCCCTTTTGACCCTTAATTGATGATACCCTGAACGAAGATCAATCTTGGAAAAGTATTGAGCTCCGCGTAGTTGGTCAAATAAGTCATCAATGCGTGGGAGAGGATATTTGTTCTTGATAGTGATCTTGTTAAGTTCTCGATAATCAATGCAGAGTCTCATTGATCCATCTTTCTTCTTAACAAATAGAACAGGTGCTCCCCAAGGTGACGCACTAGGGCGTATGAATCCCTTATCAAGATTCTCTTGGAGTTGCTTCTTCAATTCCTGCAACTCAATTGGGGCCATTCTATAAGGTGTCTTTGAAATAGGCAAAGCACCCGGTACGAGTTCTATTGAAAACTCAACTTCACGATTTGGTGGAAGACCCGGCAATTCCTCCGGAAAGACATCATCAAACTCCCGTACAATGGGCATATTCTTAATCGTGAGTTTCTCACCAACCATTTGAGATAAATAGCCTTCATTTAGTGGAATCAATACCCATAAGATGGAAGAAATTTCCACTGGAAGGTTATGTTCATCCTTGCATTGGTATACGATCGTAGATTGATCTGGAATATGAAATGTGACTTCCCTTCTTTGGAAATTGATATGAGCTCCATGTAGAGAAAGCCAATCCATGCCAAGAATCACATCAAATTCTACTAAAGGAAGGATCACAAGATTTGCAGGAATCACTTTCCCACAAACTTCGATCGGAGAAGAATTATAAACTTCTGATGCGATTGATGTGCCATTAGGTGTTGTCACAGCTAACTCAACATCTAATTGTTGAGGTAATATGGTGATACCCTTAGAAAATTTTTCAGAAATAAAAGAGTGGGTGGATCCAGAATCAAATAAAACATTTGCTACTTTAGAGTGGATGGTAAGTGTACCTTTCACCGCATCGTTATCGTACTCCACCTCGCTGATAGAAATTGCATGTGAATTTCCTTTGTCTTTAGCCTTAAGAGTTTGTTGACGTCGACCATCATCATCAACCCTTGGATTTGGGCATTGATTGGCATAATGCCCCATCTCCTTGCACTTGAAACATTGAAGTGTAGCAGGTTCATTCTGTGTATCCCTTCCTTTGTTTGCATCATTAGACATCTTCTTCCCATTATCACGGCATTCAAATGCCCGATGACCTTCCTTTCCACATTTAAAACATTTACTTGTCCCTTTAAGACAACTACCTCCATGTTTCTTTCCACACTTTGAGCATAAGGGGAAGTTCGTTCATCTTCTTTTCCGTGTGCTCTTTAGATTTTTCTTTGAATTCCATCTTCCTCTTCTTATCAAACCCATGTGACTGATGGGTTACTCCAATCTCCATCTCGACTTTGAGAGCACATCGAACGATTTCTTCGTAGCTATTGAAGTCCCTTATGGCTAACGCCCTTCGAAGACTTGGTTTTAAGCCACTAAAGAATCGATCGATCTTACTCTCAGGTTGGATAATAATACCAGAAGCGTACCTTGCAAGTCTTGTAAAATTTGCTTCATAGGTACTAACAGATTCATCATCCCTTTGCTTCAGTTCAAGGAATTCTTTCTCCATCTTTGTTCGGAGAATACGAGGGAAGTACTTATTGAAAAATAAGTTCTTGAACTCGTCCCATTCCATAGACTCAATTTCATCTCTTTGCCTCGTATTCTTAACAAGATTCCACCATTGATCCGCATCTCCTTCCAAACGATACACTGCTAGGATGACTTTATCATGCTCAGAACATTGAAGAACTGAAAATATCTTTTCAGTAGTACTAATCCATTGTTCAGCAACTAATGGATCAGTAGACCCGCTGAAAGATGGTGGACGCTGCCTCATGAAGGATTCAACAGAATGTTGCTCCCTTCTTTGTTGGTTTGAAATCCTGCATGATTCATAGCTTGAGAAAGTTGTGTGAGCATGGCTACAAGATTTTGCATTCCAGCTCCCATATCGTTTGGTTGATCAGGGGGACAATCATTGCATTGCCCATCGCATTCCGCATTAACACGGTTCCTTCGGGTTCCAGCCATTGACTAAAACCAAGAAGAATAGTGTGAGCAACACTAATTATAATAGGAAACCACATAATTCAGGAATAAAATTTTCATGCTTAAGGTCTTATCCTAGGTTATTCAAGGCCATTTCTAAAACACTAAGATTGTGTTCTATGCTTAGACTTATCCTTAGGGTTCTTACTAAGGCTTTCACATCCTAGTTTCCAAAGGTTGACTATACCTTTCCTCTGATACCAACTATAACGACCCATACTTTACATACATTGTTAATACTTCGAAATTGAAGCACACTTATTACAACATATGACAAAACCACAAAGGACCGTATAGGTATAGTGTCTTTAGAAACTGGGAAACATAAACAACTGGTTCATAAATCTTCTACAGTGTCTCCCATTTATTTCATCATATCTAGGGTTCCTTTTAGCATATTCTACTTAATATCCATCTTCCTGACCTGGGGAAAAGAAAACATAAAAGGGTGAGCTCAAATGCTCAGCAAGGGCAAATAAAGGAAATAAAAATCATATCATATCTTTATGAAAATCAAAACCTGCAAAAGAGATCATAATATCTTATCATGGAATAAATCATAGAAGTGAAAATGAGATCCCCATATTCATAACATAAAACTTGAAACTTTGTGGCATGCACACATAATCATGGAAATCATTTCTTGTTATTCATGACTCATTGCCAAGACTATCTTAGTGGACAAAGTCCCTTTCTGAACCGAGTTCACTCCTCATTTCAGTCCTGTATCACTGAACCGAAATAACCTTCCGTTCCAGCCATGTCTATCTCATGAGATATAAAATCATTACCCAATGCATTGGAGGGAGATATAGGTCCCACCCATCTTATAATGAATCCTTTCTTATGTGTGCCACATAATCATAAATCATACATCATCGCATAACCCATGTAATAAAAATGGGATTCTTAAACAACATGACATCATAAAACAATTCATATAAGATAAAAATGTTTCCATCACAACATAATCAAATCCATGTAATAATAGGGATAAAAACAGAACCCTTTTATTATCTTAGATGGAAAATAATTTTGATAAAATACTTGAACTCCATTCTTGAGGAAAATATCCTTTCTACTTCAAAAACATTTTTCCTTTCATAACATGTCATACAACTTTAAAATAAAAGAAGTTGATTAAAAATAAACTTGAAAACTTGTAAAGGAAGCTTCTTTGAAGTAATGTTTTAAAAATCCATTCATGCCGTATAAGTTAAAAAAAACATTCTTCTCGTACTTTTGTCGGAAAAGTCAAAAAGTACCTCGTATGAAAAACGATAAATGATTCCTTTCATTTCTTTTACTAAAAACTCACCGAAGGGTAAAAATGGTTTTAAACAATTGTAGGTGGATGGAAATAATATTACATATTGATGAAACATGGATGTGGATGATAAAATACACCCCAGTAATTACTTACGAATAAACAATCTCGGATAAAAATGAGATTGTGATATTTCCCTTACCTTAGGTCCAATTTGCTTTGTTCGTGTCCGAAGCTCCTGTATAATGGTTTAAATAATGTTATTGACTTATTCCAGAATCATACATATTGATATGAGATCATATATGGTCATATTATTAACTTCTTGTTAGTAATATTTCATTGTTACTTGTTACTCGGGTCTTTATAACTTTTTGTTCTTATGCGTGTTTTGTTGAATAAATTCTTATTCTTATCTTTAGGTTATAGATAATTCATTTCCAGAATGGTATTAGTGTATTATATACCATATTCATTCATTCAATTCATTTATATAATCATTATGAAATTAAGATCATGTAGAACGAATCGCATCACATCGTGGAGACGGTATTCCGTACGTACGCACGAGTGATGATATCGTTCCTATGATCGTGGAATTGTATTGGAGTATATATATATATTATTTCAGTATCAATATTACTTAATAATAATCATATATAGTTACTCATTACACCATTATACCCATCCATGAAAGGTGATGGTGGAAAATAGATTACACCACGGCGTGGAGACGGTATTCCGTTCGTACGCACGCGCGGTGATTTCATTTTTCCGTAGGATGGATAGAAGGTGAATTAGGGTTGTTTCATATTTATAATAACATATCAGTATGTAAGTAATACTTATGTTATTACTTTATCATGAAACAACTAAAGAAGAAGAAGTTGAAGAAGAAATAAATTGAAAAGATCGGTAATGGATATTACCTCTTCTTTGGAACGCCTCTTTGAATCCTCCACTTAAGGAACTAAGATTGGTCTTTGGAGAAGACCAGGACCTCTAGGATTATTCTAGGGAAGTGGAGAGGAGAAAATGGCAGGGGTTGGCCGAGCTTGAGTGCTCAAATTGGTGTGAGGAGGAGGGGGGAGGAGGTGCCCTTTTATAAGGGAGGAGAGGGGCACCTTAGGAATATCTCAAAATATTATTTTATATTAAAGTCAAAATCGGTTTATAATGGTTCCAAAGGGTCTTATTTCGAAGCTAAAGTGGGGATGGGTCGAAATCCTATCAACCAATAGGATTTAGAAAAGTTTAGGGTATTATTTTAACCTTATCAATTAGATTTAACTCTAAGTTAATTAATTTAACTTTTACCGTGTCTTTTTGTTTTCTTTCACTATATGGTTAATACACTTACTATAACATGCCAAAAGAACCCCAAATTGTTTATTATTAATATATATATCCTTATCTAAGTCATTTGGCCGAACCTTAGATTTTTAGGAATAATATAACAATTAATAATATAATATTTGATTTAAAAACTATTTTGTGTCAATTTTGACACTATTTGATATATGATTTTTGTGAAAGTCATAAAAGAATTATATGTTCGAACAAAGTTGATTAAATCAACACTAATATATCATAGTAACCTAGAAAATTAGTGTAATTCATAAAAAGTCTCAAATTACATTTATTTTGGTATTTATATTATCAATTTTGTCAATATTTCATTAATAAGATAATTACTACATCATCTTTGTGTCATAAATAAATTAAATTATATGATGTCTAAAAATTACAAATAAAATACCATCATGTAGGAAATCTTTTTAGCTTTCTAATGAATATTTATAGTCGAATTTATCTTATGTATAACCCCATATTAAAAATGATTTACTTATTAAACTTTGATTTTAACTATTTTAAACCTTCTTTAAATAAATTAATAATAAATGTCCTATTCTAATCCAAGTGGGCCTAAATGGTCATATTTTATTCCTAAGTTTGTTTTTGGTCGAATTACACTTGTCCAATAGAATTAGGACATGTGTTAGGGTAATATTGATATCATATTTACCCTTAGTTACCCTATTTACTATTAACCGCGGTAAAAATAGTAAAAAGTTACTATTCACCAAAAAATTATTTTCATCTCATTGAACCACATTTTAGTCCTTGATATTAACCGTGTCTCTCGGATTTTTGAAATTCCATTCACAGAAGCGGTAAAATTAAGTTTTATGCAAAATTTAGTTTTTAACCTACCACTTAGTGGTTTCACTATTCATCAAAAATTGATAGTTTTCAGAAAAATACCAAAATTTCACCCTAGGCTAATTTCGATATTCTGAGTCCGAAAATGAAGTCCATTTTGAAAAATAAAATTTATAAAATTTCAAAAAGTGATTATTACTATTCATAACGGCTAGTTTTAATAGCATATTGTTGTTTAGTGAAACTCGGTATTGCGTACGACGCAAGCTATCGAGGAAGGTCGCGATTGCGTGTAAAGCAAGCCAAGCAAATGTTGTGTAGAAAAAGATTCCTTTGATGGTTTATAAAACATAAAAGTCTCGGGTGTTACAAGTCTGGCATCGGTGCAGCTTTTGGTCAGATCCCTCGTAGTGTGGATAGATCTGTCGTTAACGTGGCTTGTGGGCTGATCTAGCACGACATGGATTTATAATCCTTCAGGTTCAGCTCGAAGGAATTGTACACGAGTTCAGATAATCAATGGAATGGATTCAGCATGTCATGTATTTTTTAGACATTAAATAAATTAAATTATTTATGACATCATGATGATGCAGCGATGACCTCATTATTTAACGATTTATATAAAATGGAAAGATAATGTAAAATCTAAGACCTACACATGTCCAAAACCTATTGGATGAGTGTATTTCGAACCCTTATCACCTTATCCTCTAAACACATCAATGTGGGACCTCTTAAATCCGAATACCTTTTTAAAATAATGTATCTTTTCTTTACCTTCCAAGAGTGGCCCTCCTCTCATCTTATAAAAGGCCCCCATCTCTACCTCCTTACCCACACTCCCAAAGCCTTTGGCTCGGCCAACCCCTGTCCATTTTGGCTCTCCACATCCCTCTCTTACTCGTTGATGCCTCACTTTGGGCAGAAGTCTTCCCAAGGAAGCCTTTGAGCTCAAACCAAGTGGAGTTACCCGATTTTAAGGTAATGTCTTCTTTTGAGTCCTTTTGTTTTATTTTTCTTCTCCAACCCCCTAAACTTTTTTATTCTTATCTTTTGTAACAACTCCAGTATCCTCACTATACTAGGATATTTTTATAAGAAGGATTCGAGCTACACTTACACAAACCTACATCTAATGGTTAAAGAACATACTGTTTCCGTGGATGGCGAATTTCTGCCTCCCGAAACGATGATTGTTCAACATTCTTTTAACACCTTAAAAGGTGGCCATTAAGATGAAACTATATTTATATATGATATATAATATTTTTATGTTTTCCTTAAGCTTCTGTATTTTTCATTTTGGGCACACCTTTATGGTTTCCATTATGGGTAAACACGATATCATCATTTAAGGAAGGGCGGACTACCGCCCCCTCAAAGTGATGTGATTCGTTAATGCCATATGTGGGACGTGTAAAGGATGGATTTAAAGTTATTATATACGATGTTATGCTGGAATAATAATATACCTCTATATCATTATTATTTCATTCCATTAAAGTATGAGATAGAAATTAAAGTAACGTTCATGTGTACTTACGGCTTACCGTCTCCATGAACGGTGCATTTCATTTCTTATCCCCAAATGTAATGTACTATTAAAAGTACATGTATATAATGGATATATATAATTAATGATATATCTAAATGATGAATACAATTCTGGAATTAAAATATACATACCTCTCATTTAGTTTTAATTCCATTAATATGACAAAGAAATGAAAGTAGCGTTCATGCGTACGTACGGCTTACCGTCTCCATGAACGGTGCATTTCATTTCTTACCTCTAAATGATTATGTAATATTATAAATACATGTATATTCTGGATATATATGATATATATGATATCCAAATCAGGAATTTCATTCTGGATATAAAGAACATTTGACCACACGAACAACATGTAATTGTAAGAAGTCCACTTTCGACTTATGAATCAAATATCGACAAAACAAACATTATTAATTTAAATGGTTACATAATGTTTATAACATGGCAATAAGTGATATAAAAGGAATAATGAACTTTAAAAAGGTTCTTAATCAAGTAGAAATTAACTTAAGTTTATTATTCAAGACGTTAAAGAATGATCGAGTCAAGTCGGACCCGAGGTAAGGGAATTCGTCTCAATCTCCTTTCATTGAGGCATATTTCGCTTTATACACAACTTTCTTTTATACGGTGTATAAACCCATTTGACTTTTACTTTTATACAAAATGAATCTTTTTCTACGAAGCATTTTACAAAACGATAAAAAGGAATGTTTCTTTTAACGTACACGGTGACAACGACCTTTTCCGCCGCCGCGAGTATTATTTGGTCTTTGGCTTCCTCAAAAAGCCGTTATGTTTTTAAAATAAAATAAATACCATATACTCTTTTATGTATTTTGGTATTGAAAGTGGTTTTGATTAAGGATTCTATTATTTCAATATATTTAAATGATATATTGTGATTGAAATGTGGAAATGTTATCATTCATTTATATTGGTTTTATGTTTTATGATTTTATATTGGTACTTGGACATTTGACGGGTGGTTACGTGATAAACCATATGATGGGTGGTGCCGTGAATACCAGGACGGGTGGTTACGTTATAACCTCCAATGCATTGGGTATGGAAGTCGGCCGATTGGCTATTCCATTAAGAATGTATGGAAATTGGCCGTATGGCTATTCCATTAAGTGATATGTGTGGAAGTCGACGGTATGGTTATTCCACTTAAGTATATTTATGTCCCAAGTTACCTTTATATATGTTATGTGTTCTTTATTTGGGTTTTATGGTAATCCTTTGGTTACAAAAAGGTATGTAATGATATTTTATTCAGTGAAGAGTTTTTACTACTTCATGATGGTGAAGGTATTACTTTGATAAGGTATACATGGTTTACTTGATGTTTGAATAAGTAACAGTTTTCATTCGTTGTGTATCCCTTACTGAGCTTTTTATGCTCACCCCATGTTTTTTTTTGAAATGTTTTTCATAGGACTTAATGTGGAAGAAGTTCAAGGATGGGATCAAGGGAATGTCATGCTATATAAAACATGGAACTAGACATGTTTCTTTTTAAGAGTTTTTTTTATTATGGAAACTTAGTAGAAGTGTCTACTTTGTAATCTTTTGAGATGTAATAGTTATGTTCTAATTATCTAAAACTCTAAACCTGAAAAGATCATCAATGTGAATTATTCATTTAAATCAATAATAAGTAATTTTTAAGGATGTGGCCTTATAGTTGGTATCAAAGGTCGGTTTAGACAACTTTAGGAGTTAGAAAATTGTTAAATTATAATTTAATTTATGATATGATTGAAATGATATAGCATTTACAGATTACCATGTTGCTTCACCTAAGATATTTCTGTGTTCAGAATGGTTTTCCGTAGAGGAAACAAAGCAGCTATGTTGGGACGACATCAGGAGGAAGAAAACCTTCCAAATCAGCAACCTGAGATGGTCTGAATCGGAACTGAATAGTTTGTTGCAGTTATGGCACAGATGACTCAGGCAATAAATGGTGGTGGTATCCATGCACGAGATCAGCCATATCAACCGCAGATGAACATGTTAGTGGTGGAACATTTCATGAGGCAACATCCCCCATCATTCAGAGGATTATCTGACCCTGTGCAAGCTGAAGGGTGGATTAAGGCAGTGGAGAAGATTTTTTATGTCATGGGGTGTTCAGAACATCAAAAGGATAGTCTTGTTGTTTACCGTTTTGAAGGTGAAGCTGATCAGTGGTGGTCGATGGTGAAAAATATCAGGGATAGTGATGAGATTGAGGATCTTCACTGGGACGAATTCAAAGGTATGTTTCTTGAGAAATATTTTCCTAAGGTGGTTCATCTTAGGATGGAAAAACAGTTCCTAGAATTGAAGCAGGAGGATGATTCAGTGGCTGCTTATGAAGCAATGTTCACTCGATTGGCAAGGTATTCTCCAAACTTCATACGAGATCTTGATAGTAAAATAAACTATTTTTACTCAGGGTTAAAGCCAATGTATCGAAGGGATTTAGCTTCTCGTGAGTTCAGAGGTTATGAAAAACATGTTCGATGTGTGGAGAAGGTGGAAATGGAGTTTTCCGATGATCATGTGTTCTATGAAAAACAACAAAATAAGAGGTCTAGTTGGAAGACAAAGGGGAAGAATTCATCAAAGAAGCAAGGAGGTAAGAAAACAAAATATACATCCTATGAGGAGTGTGGTAAAATGAATCCTGGAGAATGTTTATCCAAGTCTGGTAAGTGCTTTCGGTGTGGTAAGTCTGGTCATATTGCTTGTAACTGTAAGGAAGATGATAAAGCAGGCAATGAAAATCCAACGGTAAAATGTTTTAAGTGTAATGAAATTGGTCACTATGCAAACGAGTGTCCAAAGAAGAACTCAACTGGGGGAATTCAGCTAGACTACATGCCGAAAGGGGTGGTGAAATCCTTTGCAACAACTTCAGCAGATGTTGGGCCATTGAATGAAGTGGTATCAGGTACACTGTTTATTTGTTCAGATTATGCCAATGTGTTGTTTGATTCAGGGTTTACACACTCTTTCATTTCTGAGAAGTTTTATATTAAATTGGAAATTCCATATCAAGATATGAACCCTGAACTTATGGTAAAAACACCTGGAGGGAACGTTGAGACAGAAAGGAATTATAAGAACCTTCATATCCTTGGGCGTGTAAAGAATCTACCAGCAAACCTTATTGTTTTTCCTCTAGTAGAGTTTGATGTTATTTTGGGCATGGATTGGATTTCTGTTTATCATGCTAAGATTGACTGCAGAGCTAAAATGGTTTCTTTTCAGAAATATTTTCAGTTCGTGTACAAGAATGAACCCTTGATTTTGATAACAGATCAGGAAGTTGAGAAACTAGTAAAAGATGGAAATGAATTTTACATTGCACATATTGTTGAAAATAAATGAACTGTTCAGATTAATGATGTGCCAGTGTTAAATTAGTATCTTGAAGTTTTTCCTGATGAGTAGCCTGGTATTATTCATGATCGAGAATTTGAATTTACTGTTGACTTAGTTCCTGATTCTAAGCAAATTTCAAAACCCCCTTATCGAATGGCTCAAGTTGAACTTTTAGAGTTAAAGAAACAATTGCAGGAGTTATTAGATAAAGGTTTAATTCAACCTAGTACATCACCATGGGGTGCTCCTGTCTTGTTTGTTAAAAAGAAAGATGGATCAATGAGACTTTGCATTGATTATAGAGCCTTGAATAATATTACTGTTAAGAACAAGTATCCTTTTCCTCATATTGATGATTTGTTTGATCAGTTTCAGGGAGCTCAGTATTTTTCAAAGATTGACTTGAGGTCGGGGTACCATCAGTTGAAAGTAAAATTAGCAGACGTTCCGAAGACTGCGTTCCATACTAGATATGGCCATTGTGAATTTGTAGTTATGCCTTTTGGGTTAACCAACGCACCTACTGTATTCATGGAGCTTATGAATAGAATTTTTCATGAGTTCTTGGATAAGTTTGTTGTTGTTTTCATCGATGATATTTTTGTGTTTTTTAAAAGTAAAGAAGAGCATGAAAGTCATTTAAGGTTTATCTTGCAAACCTTAAAAGAAAAGAAACTATATGGAAAATTCAGCAAGTGTGAGTTTTGGTTACAACAAATTTCTTTCCTAGGTCACATTATTTCAAAAGATGGTATAACTGTTGATCCTACTAAAACAAAAGTTGTTGATGAATGGCTAAGACCCACAAATTTAACCGAGATCCGTAGTTTTCTTGGTTTGTCAGGTTACTACCGAAGGTTTGTTTAAATTTTTTCACGGTTATCTAGTCCATTGACTAAGCTAACTCGTAAGGGTGTTATGTTTATCTGGACAAAAGAATGTGATGATTGTTTTTAGGAATTTAAAAGAAGATTGGTGAATTCTCCAGTTTTGGCACTACCTTCCAGGAATGGTGAGTTTGTTGTCTATAGTGATGCTTCATTGAAAGGACATGGTTACGTCCTAATGTAGAATGATCAGGTAATTTATTATGCTTCACGATAGTTGAAAACTCATGAGGTAAATTACCATACACATTATTTGGAATTAGCTGCTATTGGTTTTACTTTAAAAATTTGGAGGCATCATTTGTATGGAGTAAAGTGTGAAATATATACTGATCAGAAAAGTTTAAAGTATATATTCACTCAGAAAGAGTTAAACATGAGATAGAGGAGATGGCTGGAATTAATCAATGATTATGATTGTACAATTCATTACCATCCGGGAAAAGCAAATAAAGTGGCTGATGCTTTGTGTTGAAAAAGTAATTCTTCATTAGCAATGTTGCGTTTGGAACGTGTTCCTTTGGTTAAGGATTTGATGAACTTTGGCATAGAAGTTGTTGGTGTAGGAAGTTCTTCTGTTTTGTTTTAGGTATCAGTGAGATCACCTCTATCAGATAGAATCAAGCAAGCACAGAAGCAAGACAGTGAGTTGCAGAAAAAGGTAGAGCTGGTTCAGAAAGGTAAGTTGCCTGAATTCAACATTGATAATGATTGTGTTTTGAGATTTGGGAAGAGATTGTTTGTGCATTGTGATTCACAGTTGAAGAGAGAGTTGTTATGTGAAGCTCATAGTTCTCCGTTTTCAGTTCATCCTGGAATTACTAAGATGTACAGAGATCTTCGGGGGTATTACTGGTGGGTTGGAATGAAAATAGATATTGCTGATTTTACTGTGAAGTGTTTGACATGTCAACAGGTAAAAGCAGAGCGGTAGTTACCGAAAGGTATGCCTCATCCATTACCAGTGCCAGAGTGGAAATGATAGAATATATCCATGGACTTTGTAGTGGGATTACCGAAGATATCTTGAGGTAATAATGCAATCTGGGTTATTGTTGATCGCTTGACTAAATCTGCTCATTTCCTTGCTATACGAGATACTTTTTCCCTAGATCAACTTTCCCATTTGTATCTTAAAGAGATATTCAGGTTATATGGAGTTCCTCTCTCCATTGTATCTGACCATGATCTCAGGTTCACTTCTAACTTTTGGAATGTCCTTCAGAAGTCGTTGGGTACTGAATTAAATTTTAGTATAGATTTTCATCCTCAATCAGATGGGCAGTCAGAACGAAAAATTCAGACCTTGGAGGATATGCTACGATCTTGTTCGATGGATTATCAGGAAAGTTGGGACCAACATCTTTATTTGGTTGAGTTTTCTTATAATAACATTTTTCATTCCATTATACAGATGGCACCATTTGAGGCATTATATGGGAAGCAGTGTCGAACTCCAACATTTTGGGATGAAGTGGGTGAAAGGAAGCTGATGGGACCAGAATTTGTAGAAGAGATGGCAGAAAAAGTTCAGTTGATTCAGAAACACAAGAGAATAGCTTAGAGCAGGCAGAAGAGTTATGCAGATAACCGGAGGAAGGATCTATCTTTCAAGGTAGGTGATCATGTTTTTCTCAAGGTTTCTCCTTGGAAAAGTGTGATGAGATTTGGTAAGAAAGGAAAGCTGAGTCCAAGGTTTCTTGGACCATACGAAATTCTGGAGAAAGTTGGATCAGTTGCTTACCGAGTGGCTTTACCTCCGAGTTTATCTCAGGTACACAATCTTTTTCATGTCTCGATGTTGAGGAAGTATATGCCAGATCCATCTCATGTTTTGAGTCCATAGGTAGTTCAGCTGGAGGAGAACCTATCTTATGAAGAACAACCAGTCTAGATTCTTGACCATAGGGAGAATGTGTTACGGAATAAGGTGATTCATTAGGTAAAGGTTTTGTGGAAAAACCATGTGATTGAAGAGGCAACGTGGGAATCTGAAAATGCTATGGGGGATAAATACCCCCACTTATTTTGATAAGTGAATAAAATTGCGTGAACGCAATTCCCAAATGGGGGGAAGGATGTAACATCACAGGTAAATAATGAATAATGCATTTTCATATTTATTAATATTTACGAATTAAATATTAATTTTACTTTAAAGGGGTTGCTATGATCGATAGCGTACCAGATACGCAATGATGAGTTCCTTTGAAAACTTACGTTGCAAACTAGTAATAAAATAAAATTATTTTAAATGTTAGTTAACACGTAGCCGTTGTACTGGCGAGAATGTATATAAATAACTAAAATATGATTATATATGTTTGTTAAATGTTTTTACATTTATCTAATAAAGGATAAAGGCTTAAAATACGAAACGAATTCAATTTTAGGCTTATATACTCTAATTTTCATGAAAGGTCCACTTATCACATTTTGACGGCGAAACATCATTAAATATAGTTTTGATCAATCTTATAAATTCTATTGGACCAAATTTAACTCTTCTTTAGAATCGGGCCATCAAAATTTACTTTTTGTAAATTTTTGGTATCTTTCCGATAATGTTCATTTTTTTAATGAATAGTGTAAAATGTTGTATTTTAATTCAAAACCTCTTTTTAATCTGATTTATTTATATGATTATATTATCATTTTAATTGGTTTTAAAGTGAAATTAGAAAATATTTTTACCATTAAATCCAATAGTGTTCGTTGAAATTAATTTCACTTTGAAATCGGACTTAAACTAGTGTCAATCTTTGATACTTATTGTTTCATAAAAACAAGCTATTTGCTCTGACAGTGAGAAGTAATTGTTAAATGAATTAATGTGACTTATATGTTTTGAATTTTGTAAAATATACTTCATTTTTGAATTCAGAATATCAAATATATCTTAGGGTGAAGTTTTGGTATTTTTCTGAAAAACTTCAATTTTTGATGAATAGTGAAACCACTAAGTGGTAGTTAAAGAGGCTGATTTTCCGTTTAAATGAAACTTTGCCACTTCTGTGATTTTATTTTAAAAATCCGACATACATGGTTGTCATTAAGAACTAAAATATGGTTCAATGAGATTAAAATAATTTTTTGGTGAATAGTAACTTTTAAGTTCTTAATCGCGATTAGTGGTAATTAGTGTAGTTTAGGGTAAAAATAATGTTTTAATAATATGATAAGTGCTTGACACATGTCCTACCCTCATCGGATGTGTCATGGCCGACCAAGAAAAGCCATGGGTCAACTTGGGGACCCCATGGAGCCACTTTGGTTGGGAAATGACATAAATAACGTTTTATTTAATGATAAAGTAAAAATGACACAAACATGAGTTATTTTACTAAAACAATTTTTACATGGGGTTATACAAGTCATATTTTTGACTATAAATATTCATTATAAAGCTAAAAAGATTTCCTACATCATAGTATTTATTTTATAATTTTTAGACATTAAATAAATTAAATTATTTATGACATCATGATGATGCAGCGATGACCTCATTATTTAACGATTTATATACAATGGAAAGATAATGTAAAATATAAGACCTACACATGTCCAAAACCTATTGGATGAGTGTATTTCTAACCCGTATCACCTTATCCTCGAAACACATCAATGTGGGACCTCTTAAATCCGAATACCTTTTTAAAATAATGTAACTTTTCTTTACCTTCCAAGAGTGACCCTCCTCTCCCAAAGCCTTTGGATCGGCCAACCCCTGCCCATTTTGGCTCTCCAAATCCCTCTATTACTCCTTGAAGCCTCACTTTGGGCAGAAGTCTTCCAAAGGAAGCCTTTGAGCTCAAACTAAGTGGATTTACCCGATTTTAATGTAATGTCTTCTTTTGAGTCCTTTTGTTTTATTTTGCTTCTCCAACCCCCTAAACTCTTTTATTCTTATCTTTTGTAACAACTCCAGTATCCTCAATATACTAGGATGTTTTTATAAGAAGGATTCGATCTACACTTACACACACCTACATCTAATGGTTAAAGAACGTACTGTTTCCGTGGATGGCGAATTTCTGCCTCCCGAAACGATGATTGTTAAACATTCTTTTAACACCTTCAAAGGTGGCCATTAAGATGACACTATATTTATATATGATATAAAATATGTTTATGTTTTCCTTAAGATTCTGTATTTTTCATTTTGGGCATACCTTTATGGTTTCCATTATGGGTAAACACGATATCTTCATTTAAGGAAGTGCGGACTACCGCCCCCTCAAAGTGATGTGATTCGTTAATGCCATATGTGGGACATGTAAATGATGGATTTAAAGTTATTATATATGATTTTATACTGGAATTATAATATAACTCTATATCATTATTATTTCTTTCCATTAAAGTATGAGATAGAAATGAAAGTAGCGTTCATGCATACGTACGGCTTACCGTCTCCATGAACGGTGCATTTCATTTCTTATCTCCAAATGTAATGTACTATTAAAAGTACATGTATATAATGGATATATATAATTAATGATATATCTAAATGATGAATAAAATTATGGAATTATAATATACATACCTCTCTTTTAGTTTTATTTCCATTAATATGACAAAGAAATGAAAGTAGCGTTCATGCGTACGTACGGCTTACCGCCTCCATGAATGGTGCATTTCATTTCACACCTCTAATTGATTATGTAGTATTATAAATACATGTATATTCTGGATATATATGATATGTATGATATCCAAATCAGGAATGTCATTCTGGATATAAAGAACCTTTGACCACACGAACAACATGTAATTGTAAGAAGTCCACTTTCGACATAAGAACCAAATATCGACAAAACAAACATTATTAACATAAATGGTTAAATAATGTTTATAACATGGAAATAAGTGATATAAAAGAAATATTTAACTTTAAAAAGGTTCTTAATCAAGTATAAATTAACTAATGTTTATTATTCAGGACTTTAAAGAACGATCGAGTCAAGTCGGACCCGAGGTAAGGGACTTCGTCTCAATCTCCTTTCATTGAGACATATTTTGTTTTATACACAACTTTCTTTTATACGGTGTATAAACACCTTTGACTTTTACTTTTCTACAAAAGGAATCTTTTTCTATGAAGCGTTTTACAAAATGACAAAAAGGAATGTTTCTTTTAACGTACGCGGTGACAACGACCTTTTCCACCACCGCGAGTATTATTTGGTCATTGGCTTCCTCAACAAGCCGTAATGTTTTTAAAATAAAATAAATACCATATACTCTTTTATGAATTTTGGTATTGAAAATGGTTTTGATAAAGGATTCTATTATGTCAATATATTTAAATGATATATTGTGATTGAAATGTGGAAATGTTATCATTCCTTTATATCGGTTTTATGTTTTATGATTTTATATTGGTACTTGGACATTTGACGGGTGGCTACGTGATAAACCATATGACGGGTGGTGCCGTGAATACCAGGACGGTTGGTTACGTTATAACCACCAATGCATTGGGTATGGAAGTCGGCCGTATGGATATTCTATTAAGTATGTATGGAAATTGGCCTGATGGATATTCCATTAAGTGATATGTGTGGAAGTCAACCGTATGGTTATTCAACTTAAGTATGTTTATGTCCCAAGTTACCTTTATATATGTTATGTGTTCTTTATATGGGTTTTATGGTAATACATTGTTTACAAAAAGGTACGTAATGATAATTTATTCAGTGATGAGTTTTTACTACTTCATGAAGGTGAAGGTATTACTTTGATAGAGTATACATGGTTTACTTGATGTTTGAAAAAGTAACAGTTTTCATTCTTTGTGTATTCCTTACTGAGTTTTTGATGCTCACCCCAAGTTTTTTTGAAATTTTTTTCACAGGACTTAATGTGGAATAAGGTCAAGGATGGGATCAATGGAACGCCATACTATATAAAACATGGAACTAGACATGTTTCTTTTTAAGAGTTTTTTTATTATGGAAACTTAGTAGAAGTGTTTAATTTGTAATCTTTTGAGATGTAATAGTTATGTTCTAATTCTCTAAAACTCTAAACCTGAAAAGATCCTCAATGTGAATTATTCATTTAAATCAATATTAATTAAAGTTTAAGGCTAGGGCCTTATACATATATTATTTATCCATTTGAATTCGTGTCAACAAATTTATGGTTGTAATTCATTATCAGTTCACTGATTAAATGGCATGTGTTTCGGTTATATGTTATCCATGTTGACTAAGCCTTTCTAGTTATTTGAATGAGTTGTTTTATTGGTTATTTACCTTCACATGTTGATTAATCTTTTAAATTCATTATTTCGTTGAATTTTATTCCCTTTTTGAGCATTTGAACCCACCATTTTATTGGATTTATTTTCCCCATGTTATGTGGATGAGACATTAGATGACATCATGGATATAAATTATGGTCCTTTCTAATGTTTTATGTTTTACCAACATAATAAAGGAACAATTTTTGTATATATTTATTCAAGAATACTAAAATAATCGGTCCCTTAACATGTGATTCTCTAAAATAATACCAATATCATAAAATAATGCAACATCTATGGGCTCCTGGGGTAAGCGTGTTACAGTTGTCATCAATGGAAGTTTAGTAGCAACTGTGGTGACTATATTTAGGAAAATATATATTTAAAAACATAACTCATTTGTTTATTTTGTGTGGAAAATATATTTATCTTTTAATTTATTTTCATTATCAACAAATATGTTAAAAGATGAGGATAACCATTGTAGTTTATATAAATATTAAGTTTACAGGAATTAACGATATTTGTAACAACTAGGACTCGGTGACGACATAGACAATGTGCCTCCATTAAAGTTTATATAAACATTATGTTTATGGGAACTAATAGTATTTGTGACAATTAACTCCCAGTGACAATAGTCTCATGAGATGAAATATTTTGCTCGCAAACCCATTGTGTTTGTTTCCAAGAAGAATATACAGGTTTCTACCCATTTATATGACCATCTTATGACAGGTATTGATGGTATTGGTTGATTTCCTATATACATGAAATCCAAAAATTTAGCATTTCTCTTATCACATATATTATTTATCTATTATATTTAATGTCGAAAAATTTATGGATGCATTTCATTCTCAGTTTATTAATTAAATGGAATGTGATTCAGTTATATGTTAGCCATGTTGATTAAGCCTTATATAGTTATTTGAATATATGTTTTATGGGTTATTTACCTCCACATGTTTATTTATTCTTTTGGATTCATACTTTCTTCGAATTCCATTCCATTATTGAGTATTTGATCTCACCCTTTTATTTTCGTTATTTTTCACATGTTATGAGGATGAGACTTTTGATGACATCATTGATACAAATAATGATAATTTCCTATGTTTTGTGTTTTACTAATATAATAAGGGAACAATTTGGTTTCTAGTAATTCAAGAATACTAAAATAATCGGTCCTTTGAGATTTGATTCCCTAAAATCATACCAATGTCAAAAAATAATCGAAAAACTATGTGATTCTCGGGTCAGTGCGTTATAGTATGTATCAAAGGATGTTTAGTAGCGATTGTGGGGACTAGATTTAGGAAAATATATATTTTAAAACATAACCCATTTGTTTATTATGTGTGAAAAAAAATATTTATGTTATAATTTCTTATCATTTTCATGAAATATGTTGAAAGGTAAGGATAACCATTATAGTTTATAAAAACAATATGTTTATGGTAATTAAAGGTATTTGTGACCCCTAGGTCCTCATGAAAACATTGAAACCCCACCTCCATTATAGATTATATATACATTATGTTTATGGGAATTAATGGTATTTGTGACAACTAGATCACAATAATAGCATAAACACCCAAATATTACATGGTTTTCATGTCCGGACCCACCAGGTTCCCCTAGTTGACGCGTAGAAATGTGGTCCCCACCCTGGGGCCCACCCACCTGCAAGAATAGGTCATCTAACAATTGATAGTCCCCACAGGCCCTTCACGTTTTGATTTCATAAAATCATACCAATATCTAAAAATAATGTAATAACAATGGTCTTCTAGGGTCAGTGCGTTACAGTTAGTATCAAAAGATGTTTAGTAGTAACTTTAGGGACTATATTTAAAAAATATATATATTTAAAAACACAAATCATTTTTTTATTATGTTTTGAAAATATATTTATGTTACAATTTCTTATCATTTTCAAGAATTATGTTTTAAAATGAGGATAAGAATTATAGTTTATATAAACATTATGTTTAAGGGAATTAACGGTATTTGTGACCAGTTGGTCCCGGTGACAACATTGATACCCAACCTCCATTATAGTTTATAAAAAAATTAAGTTTACGGGAATTAACAGAATTTGTGACAAGTAGGACCTGTTGACCGCAAAAACACCCCCACCGTTACATGGATGTTGAGTCCTGACCCACCATGTACCACTAGTTGCCCCGTAGTTAAGTGGTCCCCACCCTCGGGCCCACCCACTTACTTGAATTGGTCATCTAACTATTGATAGTCCCCACAGGCCAACACATGTAATTTCTAGTGTGCTTTGTCCTCACTGAAACACACCCTGGGAAACTTCTCAAAAGTTCACCCATCCCAATCACTACCCTGGGCCAAGCATGCTTAACTGTGGAGTTCTAATGAAGTCGGCTACTGAAAAGGAGGTACAAATTTTTTATATGGGTCATTTAATTTAGTCATTTATCCTTTTATCAATTTGGGTTGTTACAATCACCCCCCCCCCCCAGGATCACAATGTCCTCGTTGTGGGACCTATATATCAACTCAAGCATTGCACTACACATAAGTCTGGGAACATCCCTTGGATACCAAATGTGATAAACGGTTGCCGGTGACAGCACATACACCCCACATTTAACATGGTCGTCGTGTCCTGGCCTGCCAGGTACCACTAGTTTCCACGAAGACATGTGGTCCCCACCCTGGGGACCACCAACGTGACCGAAAGGGTCATCTGACTATTGGTAGTCCCCATAGGCCAACACATGTCCTTTCTAGTGTGCTTTGTCCCAAATCATATAAATGGTAGGAAACATTCTATAAGGTCACCCATCCGGATCACTACTCCAGGCCACACATGCTTAACATTGGTGTTCTAATCAAGTAGGCTCTTGAATATTAAAGTGCACTTTTTTGACATGAGTCATATCATTTATTCATTTAACCCTTTTTCATTTTTGGGTGTTACAATATTTATATAATTGTGAATATAAAATGAAACATATGAGATAAAATTTATTATTAAAACATTTCTTTTATACAGAAAATATTGTGGTTATTTTTTATATGATTATTGTAATATAATAAGATAATATTAATATGGTTTTATAAATAGGGAAACATATATGTCTAGTGACCACCCATCACATAAAAAAAGAGCACAAGGTTAGAACCCACAACAAAATTGAGACAAGAGTGTTTCATCTACCACTATCCTATTTGATGTCCTAGATAGCAATATAGTTGTTTAGATAAATTGTCTAATGTACAAGGAATATTTTTATTCAGTCAATTTTTTATCAAATAGATTACTTTAGGAATGGAAAATGATTAGTTGACTATGTGATGAAGGTTATTTTAGAATACATTCACAATTTTTGTGATCTTATATGATCATATTAAAAATAATATTATGGGATTTTATTTGAGAATAAAAGTTGAATTATATTTTTGGGATAATATATTATATTTCATGATACATGTGGTTTTTTGTGTACTTATTTTTGAAATAATTATCAAGTTAGGGAGACTAAATTGTCTTGGATTTTTTTTTTCAAATATGACAATAAGAGTGAATAATGTTTTTTGGAAGACTATCTGATCATGTAATTCTGATTTTTATGTTTCAATATAAATCTTTAATATTTTTGGGGAATGATTGTTAGTCTCTGAATGACCTATGTTAACATTTTCATATTATTATTAATTTTTGGAGATTAAATATGTTTTTAATCATATAATGTATTATTAATTCTATAGAGTTATCTTATCTTATCTTAAACATTTTGGTTTTGGTTATTGTATAAAGAAAATATAAATATAGAATTATATATTTAATGATTTTGTGACCAATTTAAATTTTTTAAAATCCATCAAAAATAAAAAAATAATCTTAAATACTCATCATTTGGATAAAAATATTAGTTTGGGGGAATCAACTAAAGGATTAAACTCTATGTAACACCACAAGCTTCAACGGTACATTTCCCATTAAATAATAACATAGTGTGTGTTGTACGTAACTTCGAGTTCAAACACACCACAACCAATCAAACAAGCAATTATGAATAGTGAAACCAACTTATTGATATTATAAAAATTTTATTTTTCAAAATTAACTTCATTTTTGAATTTGTTATATCAAAATTAGCTTAGGGTGAATTTTTGGTATTTTTCTGAAAACATTCAATTTTTGAAGTATAGTGACAAACACTGTGTTATTGGTTAAAACTGAATTATTTTTTAAAATAATTATTTATTTTATTTAAATTTATTTTAGGTAAAAAGAGATTCATAATATCTATTTTTGTTCAATGTAATTAATTGGATTCATTTTATAATATGTTTAGACATATAAAAATTATATCGATTTGTTACCGTCTTTTACCCTCTTCCTAGAAACATTTGCAAATTTGCATAAAACTATGTTTTACCACATATTTGAGTTGAATTTACAAAATATGATAGACTATGTTGATATTAGTGTGCAAAATTTGTTTTAATAGGATGAAAATAATTTTTGGGGAATAATAACTTTTGACTTTTATTTACCACAGTTAAAAATAAATATGGAAATTAAGGGTAAAAATGATATCATAATTATACAAACACATGTCCTAAATCTATAGGATATGTGTAATTAGACCAAAAAAACCTGATGAATAAATTATAATCCCATTTGGTGCACTTTGATTAGATTTTGGAAATTTAATATTATTTTATTTAAAGAAGAGTTGAAAGAGTTAAATTCAATGTTTAATAAATAAACCCTTTTTCAGATAGTGTTACAAAAAATATAAATTAGACTATAAATATTCATTAAAAAGATAAAAATATTTCATACATAATTGTATTTCAATTATTATTTTTATAAATTAAATAATTTATTTTATTTATGACACAATGATGATGTATTAATTACCTAATTAATGAAATATTAAAATAATTAATATTATAAATATCAAAATAAATGTAAATTGAGATTTTTGATGAATTCCTCTAATTTCATATGTTAATATGAAATTTTTGGGTTGAATAGATAAATTCTATTCTAAGTGATAATGTTTTTATGGATTTCAAGATAATCAAATATTAAACAGTGTCAAAATTGACATAATTGAGTTTTCAAGCAAATACTATATTATTAATTGATATATTATTCATAAATATATAATGTTAGGTCATGGGACTTATATAAGGTTATATATATTAATAAATAACCACATGGGGTTTTTTGGCTTGTTATAGTATGTTTATCAACCATATAATATAAAAATACAAAGAGACAATGTAAATGTCAAACTATTTAACTAAGAGTTAAATATAAAAGATAAGGTTTGGATGATGACCTAATCCTATCTAAAACATATTGGTTGAGATGTTTTCGACCCATTCCTTCATTAGCATCAAAATAATTCTTTATGGAGACATTAGAAACCTAAAATGATTTTTTTAAATAATATATCATGGTTTTCCAAAAATGACACTCACCTCTCTTATAAGAAGTCACTTCCCCTTCTCTTAATTTTACACCCCAATGAAATTTGGCTCTGGAACAACCAACCAAAATATCATACCAACCTACCTAACTTCATCCTTGAGGTATTAATTTGATCAAAAAGCCTTCCCAGGTGGCCATTTTGATCAACTAGAAAGGAAACACCTGAAGTATAGGTAATAATTTCACCAACCTCTTTCAAGTTTGTTTCTTCTTCCACTTCCAGTTTCATTGTTTTTTCCATAACAAAATAATAAGTCAATTACCTTATACATACTGTTATGTTATTATAAATATGGTAAAACCATATTTGTTAATCTATACATCCTACAAATGAAAAAGTCACCGTACGTGCATACGTGCGGCTTATCGTCTCCACATCGTTGTGTAGTTTGTTATTCAAACACATCATTATTTGTATGGGTATAATAATGAGTAAACATAATGTAAATAATACATATAACATGTTATTTATTATTTATATATGATATACCATCCATTTACCTATGATTTTTCCATCAATATAATGATATTGTCGCTCGTGCATACGTACGGATTACCTTCTCCACAAACGTGATGATATTCATTGCCCATCATAACCATTCAAGAATAACATCCCTTTTATGATTCAAAATAATGTTTATGAACATAATTTAATTATGTATACGAATGAAATACAACATATTCATAACAAACATGGCTTACGTAACCAAGCATATAAAGAAAAACAGATCAGTTAACACCCAAAACAATTATATTACTAAAATATTATTAACAAGGAAATATTTTAAGATCATATATGATATCATATTTACATACATGGTTCCTGAATAATTTAAAAACAATTATTTAACAATCATTCAGGAGATTAACGTACACTCGACCAAGGAAAAGTACAAGGTAAGGGTTAATTTCAAAATCTCATTATTATTCGAGGTTGTTTTACGTAATTATCTACCCAGACCTCTTTATAATCAACATCTATGTTTTCTTAAAAATTTATTTCTAATCATTTTTACTTTTTACTAGACAATGGGTTAATTTCATTTATACCCTTATTTGAAATTATATTTTTTGAAATGAATCATTCCATCGTTTTCCAAAGAAGGTACTTTATGACCTTTTCAACAAAATTAAGTTAAGAATGTTTTTTAACTTTTACGGAAGGTGCGACTATTTTCCTCCATTATAACATTGTCAAAACTTCTCGTACAAGATTATAAGAAATTTTCAAAAATAAATTTTTTCTTTTATAATTATTTGTTTTTTAAATGATTTCAAAATATAAATAGATATTTCCCTAAAAACATTTGGATTTCATCTACGTCAACATAAATTTGATGGATTTTATGATTGTTTGAAGTTGACTTATAATGATAAAATTCCTCCATATTGTATTAAAGGTTTTGTGATATGTTTGAATGAGGATGTGTTAATTTTATTACATTCATGGTTTATGGATACTGTATTGAACTTTTGTATGTCTGTTTCAATATGAATGATTATGTTAGGTTTAAACCTATTCATATGAGGAATGAATTGGACGTAGTAATTGATCAGTGGTGCCCGTTATATCTTCTTGATGCATCGGTATGTCTCATGAGACAAACTAGTGTCTTGGCACAAGGCCTTGGAAAAATCTTATTTGTAGTCTTGGACCAAGGCCTTGACTATGTGGTTAGGATGTCTCGCATTATGCATTATACCATTATGAAATTGGATATTGAAATTGTATGTGATTATTCGACTAGTAGAATATCTAAGTGAATAAGTAAATGGAATTTTTTTGATTTTATCCTTTCCATATTATATTGATGTTTAATTTTAAAAGGATTTGGTTTTAGTCTTATACCTTTCCTTAAATATTTGTGCTTATTTTTTAATGTTCCCGCCATATTGTTATGCATACTGAGCACCTGAGCTCACCCCTTTTGATGTTTTAATTTTCCCAAAATGTGATGAAGTATTTTATTGTTGACCTGTAGGGATAGACTAACGATATAAGTGTGTTCAATGGGGATGATATGTTTTTGATGTTTTTATTTCATGATGTAATGTTAAACTTATCAATGTATCTAGTACATCTAAGGCTACTAAACTAATTGGTCTTTCGGGATATGATTCCTTGTATCATGCCAATGTAAAGTAATAATGCACCGACTTTGGGTAACTAGGGATGGGGAATTACACTCTACTTGTCATGTGTGTATGTTTTCTTATCCACATAGTCTAGGAAGTTAATTATCTATATAACTCATAGAAAATTATTTTAGAATTTAAATTTTGTTTGATTAATATTGTTATTTAGAAATACTTGGTCTCTTTAATAGATCACAAATATACAGTTTTTTGATGTTAGATTATCTGATTACCATATTCTATATCATTATCCATCAAAACATGATAGTTTTATTTCTCTTCAATATCCAAGTATTCACCAATGTTCTTTTATTAGAAATATGTGATTTTTTGTGAACATAACATTAACTATCCCCAATTATTAAGTAGATATATTATTAACATTATTCATGGTCTGGATTTTAAAAAAATAGGATATTCAAATATCAACACCTAGATTACTAAGATCAACTATAAATTATGGGGACATCATATAATTAACATGGGAAGAATATTGATTATTTTATAATATTATAACACCCCAATACATTACAATATTTTCCTTTTAGGAAAAATTTAATTTTTTTCTTATCATTCTTTATACAAAATGTTAACCTCACACTACACAAAACATTAAGTCAGCTTAAGTTACACACAAGGCTATTTTTTACCACCTTTTAATGATTTACCTATTTTAAAACAAAATAGTGACTCTTTTATAAATTTTATTTATTATAACATAAATAATTTTTTAATTTGGATTGTCGGAATTATCATAGGAGTAATTTTTGGTATTTTTCATTGATGTTTAATTTTGTAATGAACAGTGAAAAATAGTACATTTTAGTTGAAAACTACATTTTCATCTAAATAATTAATAATTATAAATTAGATCATAAGTTTCTAAAAGTAACTTATAAATATATATATTGTCTATTAATAGTTCTTTGGAATAATTTTTATATTTAATTTAGATATAAGGCCTTAATGAACTATTGAGAACAATCACATTAAAACACCCCTTTCTCACCACGATAGTAGGATAACAATTAAACATAATTTTTTCACATATATGAATAGAATTTTGAGAAATGGAAATAAAAATGATAAATATTATTATGTTTTAATTATAATTCTATCAATTATTTTTTTACCAAGATGATTAGTAAATTTAATTAAAATTAATTACTCTAGTAAAGGGAAATCAGGTATTTTCAAGTCAAAATAATATCAAAAGAATTATAAAATTACCCTAAAACTTGTTATAATTTTATATGATGATTTATTATCCACTAATATCATCTTTTAGCCGATTTTATGGACTTTTGGTGCCACATGGATGACTTTACGAAATTTATAGTATTATATACTAATGGAAGTCCAATATATCACCCTCATGTTTTTAATAGGTATTACATATATTTTATGTGTTTATTGAGAATATAGCATCAAAAATAAATATTAATATGAAATATAATTTTTATATATAAATTATGGTAATTTATTTTAAAAATTTATGTAATAAATAATTAACATAAAGGCTTACACAATGATGATGCATTAATTATTCATTTATTGGATATATCAAATAAATGATATTTTTAATATTTACATAAATATTATTTGAAATAATTAATATCATCCATGAATTTTATTTATGAACTATATATATAAAGGTTGTATTAACAGTTTTGGTTCAATATTATCTTATATTTATGATATTTTAAAAATGTCAAATAATGAATATTTTTAAAATTGAAATTTAGGATATTCTAAATAAACAATTATTTTAATAATTGAAATAAAATTTATAAAAATATAAATATCTTCCACCTAATTAAGATAAGTCATAAAATCTCACCAATGGATCATTTATTTGTTTTTTGTATTATAGTAACTACATTAACCCTAAAATAATAAAAACCCAACTAGCCACATTAAGAGTTAAAGGGTTTAACTATGTGTTAAAACCAACATATAAGGGAATAACCATAAAATGAACTTTAAAAAAATTGGATGAATTATATTAGAACCTTGTCACCTTAATATAAATTTTTTGTTTCTTGGAAACTATTCCATGAAAATAACTAATATATTAATTAAATCAATGATTGTGAGAAAATGTCACTTTATTGTTTTATAATATCTTTTATATGTTCACATGGGGACATGAAGATGATATGAACTACAATAAATTTCTATTTTTTTCAATATTAAAGGTTCTTATCTTATAATTTTTTTATTCATATAAATTATATAATTAACTTTAATTCATTTTCAATGTTAAAACCATTTTTATTTAATTATTATAAGAATAGAATAATTGGTTTTAAATGTATTAATTTTGACAAATTTTTGATGAATTTATTTATATAATAAAAAATATATAAATATTTAATTAATTAGATATGTTTTAAACAATTATATTCTAATACCATGGTTTTCAAGATGTATTTTTAGTCAAATTAAATGAGTAGTTTCAAATTAGACAATAATCTAATTTTATTGAATTAGTATAAAAATAAATTATTTAAATTTTACATTAATATTAAATAATAATGAAGGAAATAATATATGTTCTAAAATTATATTAATATTATATTTATATTACGCTTCTATGTATTTTACATTAGAATAGGCATACTATATTTTTCACATTTTTACGATATCTGAATGTACCCCTCAACTCAATTTTAACATAAACCCACCAACCTCACTTCCACACACCAACTGAAAAATTTTATCTTAACTTAGTCCTATTAATTTCTTCTTTATAAATAATTATCCATGCCATGGACGTTTTTTCCTACAAAAATCCCGAACATTGATCACTTAAGAATATATCAATATGAAGTCCACCAAAGAAGAGGTTATCATTTTTACTAACTCACTGACATTCGTTTTTTCCTCAACATCCTCTTCATGTATTATTTACTTGAAAATGTTTTGAATCCAATATCATCTCTATGGTGATATTTTATTATTACTTTGGATCATCTATATGTCACCTTTTTTTATAGAAAATGAAAAAAATCTTCATACATGCATTTGTACACCTAATCTTCTCTACGTTGTGGTGTAAATTATTTACATCACTGTTTCACATAGAAGAGTTTAATGAATGGAAATAATGGTTTTATATGTTTATTGTGACATGTATGTAATCTATACTAATTAATATACTATACACTTCATTAGATTTCACAGTTTAGGTAATGATATTTTCACTCGTGTGTACGTATGGCCTACCCTTCACACGATGGGAAGTAATTACTATCCATGTAAATCAATAAGGATTGATAATAAAAATTTATTTAGTCATTAAATATCATATTGATGACATTAATATAATTCCAAATATTATTTATATGTAACCTATGAAAAATAACGGATCCATTAATAAAAAAACATGGATATTAAAATGATGTTAAAAACAACTAAGAGAAAGATAATAGGGGAATATTGTAGACAAAAGGGTGATACAATATTATAAAAAATCATATAAGATATCATAAATATTAATAATGTTCTATTAAATGTTAATAAAATTCGTAAAACTAATATAAAGAGTATTACATCATGTTACACTAAAGGAATCGTAAGGTAAGGGATCTTTGTCTAACTTTCATTTTTGATGGAAAACTACCTTATATAGTACTTATATATTTTGTGGTCTATATATAGAAACCATGAATGTATTTTATCTACATTATTATGTATAAAAATTAATTTTCATATCCATTTAATTTTATTTCTTTTATCGGTCTATGATTCAATTGATATTTAGGTGATAATATTTTACTCAACAATCTCATCAATATTAAGGATTATATTGTTTTAAATCTCTATTTTTGAAAATTTATCCTTGACATCGATGTTTTATCTAAATTCATTCAAAAAGTATTTTCCCATTGTTTAAAAATATTTTTAAAAAAATTAATATTTTTAAACATTTTTTAATGGAATTATTTTTTACTTTTCTAAACAAAGATTTTTCTGAAATTTCTAACAAAAATATAATGGAGGTATTGATTTTTAATTATACTACATTAATGTAATTTACCACCATCATGGAAACCTATGTTTTCAAAACATAAATAACCTTATTATTAGTTATTTTATAAAAATACTTTCTTTTATCAATGTGGATCCTCTTAAATAAATTATTATAATTATGTAAGGTATTTTCCTCTAACTTTTTACATATGTGATATAAATGTCTGATTCACTACATACATATTCTGTGTTGGGTATCTAATATCCCAATTGATCTATTATGTAATGAATATATTTATATTCATGGTTTTCATTGATTCATTTAACATTTCTTTTATTTGTGGGGATTATTTTTTGTATGATTCAACAGGTTATGTGACACATTATGTCACGAACCGTCCTCGGGGCCCATGCCATGACTACCACAGGCCCGTCTTCCATAGGTCAGGGGCTGGTGACTAGCACCAAAGGTGTAAATCCCGATAAACAGGGAAGGCATTTCCTTTATATAGGTAAAAAAAATTCCACAGAGTATAAGAGGAATTAAAACACTAAGAACAGAATGAAGTACTGAAAAGAAGTCGGTCAGAATACCAACCCATCTGAAAAGTGCAGCTACTACTGAAAGGAAGTACAACAGAAAAGACAAACAGCTGGAAGAGAAGTAGCAGATCCTGGGTCGTCCACCTTGGATCCTACCTGAAGGGTAGGTACAGATAGCGCAGCTCCTGGATTGTCCATCATGGATCCTACCTGAAGGGTGGGTACAGATCACCTCCCTAATGCTCTCGCCCGTCATCACCTCTAAGTGTCGTCTCGTCGTGAAGTCCACCACTGGTTCTCGTCCAGTCCTCGAACACTCGACCTCCATCAGCGCTGCCCATCATCTGTAACCAACACAATGAGGTGCGGGCATAGCCCGTTCAGGGGTGAGTATACGATACTCAGTAGGGACCCCGACACCCTCAAGGTCTCTCTAAATCCAACAAGGACAACCACATAGCAGAAACTCAACATATAACTCTTACATAGGTATAATCCCATACTTATACCTAAGTCATCAGTAACCCATCTCAAACATGAGGAAACACAAATGTTATGAAATCAACGTATAACCTCTACTTAGATATATGCCCATACAAATACCTAAGTTATAAAGTGACCCATCTCAATCATGAGGTAAACACATAGGTCATTGACTCAGCTTAAACTAGGATTTTATTCACGATAACGAAACCACAGCTGCTGGAGAACTCCTCCTCTGTCATGTACAATGGGCCTTCTGCTACAACCAAGTGCGTCCAACTAACCTTGGACTACTGATGTACTCCACCTGTCGAGTACTGTGGGTATGCCGCTGCAACAAAGGGCATCCCACCATGGTTCTGCCGCTCCAACCAAGCGCACCCCCTCATAGCCTACAGAGGTACCCCTTCGGTCGAGTATCGCGGGTCTGCCGCTACAACCAAGCACACCTCTACCGTGGGTCTTCCGCTACAACCAAGCGCACCCCACAGGGCTATCCGAATCACTCAGAGTCGATCGATCAGTAGTCGTCAAGTCTTAGTCACCTACTAGGTCTATGCACTCTGCTAGCTCATCTCCGGGAGGGTCCGCTCCACGAGCTACTGGTAGATATTCCAAGTTTCACAAGTCCCACTAAGAAGTATTTCAAAGGATCGCCTCATCATAGGGGTCTCAACGCAATAGACAACACGTCAATCAGGCGCCCAGTCTATGAGTTATTAGCCTTTTCGTCCCAGGGGCCAGTTGGTTTCGTGTGCGAACTAACCCGGTCATATCTCAACTATACCCTGAACTCTCATAGGGTATACTCATAGGGACCATTTCTCATCGAGATCACCAAGGCCATTGACAGTTCGTCGAACGGACATCCGGTTTGAAATTTATCAACTTTTCTGTTCTAGGGGACTGGTTGGATTTCAGGTACAATCTGACCCGGACATTATCCAAATGCATCCAAAACTCATGCGAAGCATTCCAAAGGTTTCGTCTCATCAAGAGGAATTCAAAAAAGTCGACGGCACGTCAATCGGACGTCCGGAACTCGAGATATAAGCGTTTCCGCTCCGAGGGCCCGGTTGGTTTCGTATCCGAACCAACCCGGCCATACTCAAAGTTCTCTGAATCCTTGAGTGTAATATACCGAAACGACCGTCCTGATCCATGGATTTCATCGCAATTGACAGAGTGTTGATCGGAGTTCCGTAGCCCATGATATGGGCAAAAGACCGTATGAGGTCCGTGAAAAGGGGGATCAGGCCCAGTCCGACCCGGCCCAATACCCCCTGGGTCGGCCCGAACGGGGTCGACCGGACCTGTGTCCGGGTCCGGCCCAGCTAGCAGCCGTTTGGCCTGCCGCATTTGAGCATCCAGCTAGGCCAAAACGGCCGATCTAATTGAAGAATGGGGGCGTGCTGCCCCCCCTGTTTGGAAACCGCGGCCCCCGCGTGGGGGCCGCTCCTTGACAGTGGAGGCGGCGACGTGCCGCGTCTCCCCTCCGGATCCCGCACGGCCGCGGTCTCCTTCCTACACCACGGATGAATTCGCGGCGGCTCCTTCCGGCGGCGCGCCGGGGTGCCGCCGCCTTCGGCCACTGGCACCGCCGCGCCGGCGGGGCGCGCCAGCAGCACCTTCTGCAGACCACCAAAGTTGCTACGGTGGTCCGTTTTCGATTCCGTCTGCGCCGGTGGTCCTCCAGCGAGCTTTATATTACTGTGAAGGGTTCAAAATTCCTTTGTGGCCTACCTCATCATCGCCCACTGTTCCACACTTCGACAACAAGTTGGTGGTGGTTCCGGACTTGTTCGTTAGTCCGTACCCACCGCGTTAGTAAATCGAATAATAATTCAACAGAATAATATTCCATGCTCGGGGTATAAATCACTTAAACGTAATTTATAAAAAATCCCCCAACAATTTCCACTGCATATAAAATTTCCCAACCCGTAAAAGGAATCATTCGCAGATCAACTTGAGAATGAGTTGATCCGAGATCTTTGTTTTTGAAGGGAAGAACCACGGGAGTATAAACTTACACAAAATTTAACCCCTACCTCAAGCATAGTTGAACAAAGGATCGTCGAAGAATGAGAGGGTCATTGGCGTCGTGTTACATGGCGTCGCATCGTTAATCTCTGAGGAAGGTGTCTCTCATCGTCGCTCGTCGTTAGAGGTCGGCGTTCTTTGCGTTCATCGTGATGGAAGAAGAACTTCAAGACTTTGAGAAAATTCTCCCAAGCCCTCTCGCACAAATAACCCCTTTAATAAAATAATAATTGTCTTATTTTATCAACACACAAGCCAAATGGTTTGAAATTAAAAATTTGAATCAATCAATTAATTGAATTAATTGAGAAGTTTAAACCGCCCAAATTAATGAGGCATTTAACCATTAATTTAAACGTAAGAGTTGACTCTCAATTAAAGGGGGGTGTGGGTGCGTTGCCTAACTAAAGGTGGGGGTTTTGAGGAAGTTGAAAAGGTGGGCCTCTTGTGGGCCCAACCCCACAAATATCCTACATAGTGGAGTAGGATATAGTGGGTTCCACTTCAACCACTTAGCTTAGGTTAAACAACTTTAAATGAAATAAAAATTGGTTGCACCATTTTTATTTTTATTCCTTTACTTAACACAAAAAAATTTAAAAACCACACCCGAGAAAATGCAACTCTGGAAAAGGTGTTTCTATGAAATTACCGGCACTGTGATTTTATCGGTGCCCTCAGATTTCGATTCCGAGCACTTGTTTAAAAGTACGGAAAATCTCCTTGTTCGTTCACTGAATGTACCTGAGCTAAACTTCGGAAATTGATTCCGGGCACACCGGGTCTCGGAATCAGGAGCCGTCAGAAATGGAGTTCTTGTAAAATTCTAAAGAAATTATGAAAAAAAACATCCTTGAAATTTCCAGGTCATTACACATTAATTTAGAGATATATTTTTAAATATATTTTTCCATATTTTAGAGATGATTTGGACTAGTATGCCACTCGATGGAGATTTTATATTGTATTCCCAATGGGATGGGGAGTAGTTAATGAAATAACCCTAATGAATAAGAAGACTTCTGAGATGAAATCATTTGGAGAAGAACCCTTCGTGTTTTAATTTGATCATAATAGACAAGTTTCTACCAATAGACTTAAACCATCTTATGAATGTACATGATGGTTCTGGTTCATGTTCCAATTACATGACGTCAAATAATTAAGATCTTTCCTTATTCTAGTAATTATTTATCCATGGTAACTTTCATCGTTATATCTATTGATTCATTTCACTCTTATTTCATTGATTAAAAGGAATTTGTCACAATTATTTTCATTCAGATAGTGATTATTAATTATCTATTTGTTTTAATGGAATGTGTTATTATTTATTTACCTTGACAAGATGATTTAATCCCTATAATTCATTATTAATTCTTCTTTAAATCCCATTTCTGATCATTTTTTATCACCCTCTTATATTTTTTATTTTCCCCATATTTAGAAGATGATATTTTTGAATGAGGTCAAGGATGAAAATTATTATCCTTTATTATGATTTCTATTTTACCAATATAATAATCGAACTAATTATTTATCTAGTTCTTCAAGAAGACTAAAATATTTTTTCCTTTAGTATTTGATTCCTTATAATCATGAAAATGTAAAAAAATAATACCCCATCTTTATGCTTTTAGTGTCATGGCATTAAAATGTATTACTCAAAAATATATGTTTTTAAATAAATTACTATCATTTTAATTATAATTTTTTAGAACACTATAAATATTATTGATAACCAAGAATATATTTTTGAATATTAATAAAAATTGAATAATAATAAATATAATTTAATTTTAAATTTAATATATTTTTGTGGAATTTTTATTAATATTATAAAAGTCTAACACTATGTAAAAATTATCACATTGAATGATATAAAACAATGTCAAACATAATGTTTAACTATTTTTTAGAAACCAAATGTAAATGAATACATTTAGAAACTAATAAAAAAATTATACATCATCTTCCATATATAAACTCTCATCTTCATATTCATCCCCACATAGAAACTATTGAGCCCTGTATTATAATGGTTTCCCTATTAGTAATCATATGGAATAAAATCTTGGTGTCATGGGTTATTAAAAAATGTCCAATTCATATAGAAACATTTAGAATTTTTTTTTTCGAAAGAACATATTGTTTTATGGATTATAATGTCAATATCTAAATTCATCATCCACATAAAAGAATCTAAATGATTTGAAGAGTTCATTCTCAAGATTTGGAAAGGGTATATTATTACATATTATCAATGTAGAACAAATAATTTCTTAGTGATTCAATATTGAAAAATATCTTAAAATTAAAACACATTCCTTTTAAAAATTAACACTTTGGGGAAAATTATTCCCAATCAATTATCTCACAGACATAATATTTAAATTGATTAGGAACAAAACAACATTCTACACATCCAATATATAAATATATATGTCCACTCATATTGCATTGCAATATTCTTAATGTATGAGATTTGTTTCAATATAGATGGATGAATGTTATTTGATTGCAATGAAGAAATTTGGAAATAGAATTAAATTGAACCATACAACAGGAATAAACATGATTACAATAGATGATTCCGGATTCCTTACTAAGAACCCAATTTTGGATTATCAAATAAACTAGAACCATCCAACTTGTTTTTTTAGATTTTGGAAGCACTTTCTTGAAGAATAATCAATAGGATAATAACAAATATCTACGTGATACTACATATTAGATATGATTAATTAGTTGTAACTATTTTCTTATAATTCAATCTCTATAAAATATATCATTTATTTTCTTCATTACCTTATCTAATTCACAATGAATTTTACAAAAAAAATTGTTATCTCCATAACTCATCAATCATTATCAAATTAATTCAAATGTAGGTTAATAAATAATAGAATAGGATGGTTGTTTACATTTACCCCACACATACTATTTGAATATAATTGATATTTAGTAGAATAATATTGATTCAATATGTCCTCCAATGATTTTTTGTCTTAGTAATCTTCTACATTATTGAATCATTACATATCATGATTATATTTCCCAAATATTATAATATGGAAATATAAGTTAGACATGAAATCATGATCATCTTTCAAACAATTACCTAATACAATCTAATACGATATTAAAATATATAATTTTATTTATTTAACAAACTAAAATTTTACTTATATATACTAGGGTATTACATTTAATTCATTATTTTCAATGATATATTTATAAAATATTAATAAATACACATTATTAATTTTCCACAAATCTCTATATCATTTAGTCCTTAGTGATTCCTAAAAAATTAGTTTCAACTCCATGAATGTATACTAATATAAAATTTAAAAATAACTATGAATAATTAACATCTTAGAGAATTATTAATTTGTATATCTCAGAACCAATATCAACATGAAACAATGTTTAATAAATCAATAATCAAGATATTGGATATATTTGGAACAAAAAATCATCATCAATTTTTAATATTAACTTTAACATTGGAATAAATATTAGTCATATTAATCTTGTTAATTTATATAATATACATATTGGGTACCTATTATAACACTTACGCATCAATGGAGTTATTTTCAGCTTAAAATGTTTCTTCATATACCAAAACTGGAACATTTTTCTTAATTGTATATATCATCACAATCAATGTAATATAAATAGTGAAACATCAGAGTCAATGATATATATAATAAAATTAGTATTCCATATAATACCTTTATTTGAGTTAAGAGAATCTCAAATAGAACATAATGCATTTATAATTATGAGATGAATGATATAACTGAGGAATTGACTTTTTTACATTCATATTGATGATACAAATGAACTTAGATAACTCCATAATTTTCCCACCTAAAAAGAAAAGTCATCAAATCTACTAATAATAAGTAAAATAAAATTTTAATTTATTCAAATAATAATTGGAAATATTAGGTTAAATGAAAAGTATTTTGCAACACCATGATAATCTCAACTCATACACAGTTTCTCTAAATGTCATCATCCATGTGTATTTTTGTGTAGTGTAGATTTATTACAAATATAAAATAGAAAAATTTAATCTGCCAAAATACATAGCTAGATATATTCTTCAACCATGGTACTCAACTCATCATCTTCTTAACTAAGATATAATATTATCTAATCATCATAGGTCATGGAATGCATCTCAACCGCAAATTCTCAGTATATGAAACAACCATTAACACAATTTCTAAAAATCAATATATATACTATCCCCTGAATCATTTAATATAAATCATTAATCCTAAACAATATATACTATTTATGTTAGATTCACAATATTCTACATTGTTTTTTAACATATTGTTAGAAGAATTATAAAATTCATCTGGCTAGTAGTAGCTCTATATGTTCAACCACTTTAAAACAATCTTCATTTTCATTAAAAATTAAATATTGTAGCTTCTCACTAACTGGGGAAAATCTTCTACATAAGAAGATGTAATAAAAAAACATTTATTTTTATATAGTTATTGATATAAAAAAATATTTCATTATTTACTAATGTTATTAATTAATTACATATCAATTTTGTGGGAAAATCAACTTCACTCAAGAGAAATTTTAATACTTTATAGGATATTTTTTTCATAATAGAAATTATTCATTCCAAAATATATTTACATCATTAATTGTCTAGAAAATAAATCACATTATAATCCAATATACTGAAAATAGCCCTATGTATTTTTTTCGATACCAATAAAAAATTAAATATATATTGAACAATCTTTTCTATCTCTCGCATTATTGAAAATTAATACAAAGGTTTAAATAATATTTTATTTATTAATTGTACAATTTTTTGTGCATCTGTTTAATTATTTTTATATAAAAAATTTAACAATTAATTTTCCTATGTCATTCTCTATTGTTTTATATCTCTCTATAATATATAATAATTATAATGATTCAATAGTCTTAGTTATCTCTCTTATCTTAATAATCAATTCAATAAATAAAGGGTAAAAGAATATAAAAAAATTAAATAACAAGAACATTTTTGAAAATTATGATTGATACAATATATAGAATCATTTTGAAAATTTTATTCCTCAATAGACTCATATAATTTTTATACATTAATAAAAAGCGCTTATCAAGATGAAATCATTGAATATTTTTTAAAAAATTCTTCCATTCAATATTAAAATATTTCATTGTAAAACCAAGATGTATCATTAAAAATCATATAAAATAGTTACACAAATATTAATTATAGATCTCCCCATTAAGGAATATATATTAATTCACAATAAGGGAATTCATTCCAACATATATAAGAATAATACTGTTTGTACATAGGTTCATTGAGAGTTAGAAATCATTGAGGGGTTTGTATCATCCATAAAACCATTTCTTTTAATCTTCATCACTATGTGAGATCTTCCTAACTTTGTCCTTCATTTTCCATATATTAAACTCTATACTCAATGTTATTTTCATTTTCCATTCAATAATTTCTTTATATGGAATCATTATTTTTATATCTAACGTGGTAGATGAACTTCAATGTAGGATCTTATTTTTTTTATGTCCCTAACTATACTATATGGATATTTATACATTTATTTTTCATTTTTCTATATTCTTTTTCACCTTCCAAATATATATATATATATATATATATGTCATAATAGTCTAGTATCCTTTAATGTTATTAAAATTATTATTTATTATTGTAGATAAATTTCACCAAATGATTCCTTTTATTTCATTTAGGAATTCATTATTTTTATTAAGGATATATATTCGTTCCATTAACACCAAAACTCTGGGATTGTTTATAAAATTCCATATTATATAATTTTTAAAAACGATTTAATTAGTTTCCTAACAATTTAGAAACATCATTATCATCCTTCGTGGAATAATTTTTCTAACTAATTATTTTTTATTCCAATGTTTATAATATGTAAATTTTTTCATTATTCATTGTCAGTAATTGCTGCAATATTTCTATAAATTGATTTGGAATACGTTTTTTTAGTTATCATTAATTATCATCATGTACAATATTTTAGTAATATCTATTGATATTTTCCATGAATCAATTTTTTTAGAACTGATTTTTAATGATATTCATGTCCAATTTAGTTTTCATAGACTACGGATTTTATCCCATGATGTGGGACTTCATCTTCAACATCTTATTGAGATACTTAAAAAAATATCCCAAAATTATTCATGAAACAATCAAGAAAAAATAAATAACAATGTTCTTTTTTGAATTATGTTTTGGCATGCCTAAGAAGATTTCTATTTGTTTGTGGAAACCATCCTTATGAATAGATTTTTTGGAATATATTATCCTATTCATAACCACTTACACTATTTAAATAATTAGTGGTTCTTCATGTATTATTATAAATATATAATTTATTACAAAATTTCATTTATATATTTCAACACACCTATAAAGATAATTATATTAGATATATATTTTTATAAAATGAGTACTATTGGGTTTGAGATTATACTATATTTATCAGTTTATAACCTATATACCTTAATTAAAATATTAGATTTATATTAGAACAATGATTTTTATTAGAAATAATAATGATTAAATTCATGGAGTTGTTCTCTTTAATGTTTTGAGATCAGTTTTAAATCACCACAAATAGGAAGGGTTAATCAGTTATCAATTTTCATTTATGAATTAATATATTATAATCATCCTCTATAAGATGTTATATTTTTTATCCCCTCAAATATATATATCTCAAAACACCTTAACGGTAGAAAATATATACATAGATCAACACATGATATTTTCAATGTTCTTTATGTAGACATACTTTTTAACATATACTATATCCACCCTGACATGATTAATTTCTTTCTTCTTTGAAAATTAGAATATGAATGGGAGTGCCTGGTTTTATATCCTAGAAGTATTTACACTAATATATTAGTCTTATACACACTATAAACCCACTATTATATCATATGTTGTTATAACCCTAATGATCCATATTTTCTTATTTCCTTCCTGAAATAATTTTACACCCTATACACTTTTTTCTTTAGCTATATGTATTACACCCCAACTACAATCTCTTCTTACATAATTGTATATCCAATTTAAATGGAATATGTTCTTCATATGTTATATCTCCATAATAATGTTTGATCACCTTCTGATGATTAAAATTTCTTCATGGTCTTAAAATACTCTCTTAAAATTTTGACCATTTTTTCTTTATAACTAGAAGACAAATATTTAATCAAACTCGCCATTCCAATGTAATCCCTAAAAATATTACTCACCACAATTATGTTTAGTATGAATCCATTGGGTATCCCTTAAAATCTTCTCCTTAGTACGGTGATCTCTATCTATTACACTACCTTCTAAAACATCATGGTCTACTGTGCTTTATCAAATTCCTTCTATCTAGAGAACTCTAGTTTGATGCTCCTGTGCCTCATGAAACTCAGTTTGATGTTTATCCTCCACATAAATCCACAATTCTAATTGGAAAATATTATTGAAAAATCATAACCACCATCTCATATTGATAATATTTGAATGATAAACTACAAAATATTGAGAAAACGTTTTTTAGGTGGAGTTTTATCATAATTTAATTAATAATTCTGTGCTCAGGTTTGAATTTATATCTCAATTCAAATTTACATAAATCCTTTCAACTATATGATAATTTATAGTAATCACTATTTATATAGTTCATCAAGAATGACAAAAATAATGATCTCTTAAATCAATAGTAAATGTAACATTATTTTTGAAAACAAAAATTATAGCTCAGTATCATAACATTTATTACTTTATAATACTTAGCATAGTTCGTAAAACATTTTACAGTGAAACATCACTAAGGGAGATCTGTATGACATTATTTTGTAACATCTCCTCATTATTAAGGAAACAATATTCTATATATTCAATTTACTCTCTATGATATAACTTAGTATAGTTCCACTATATTAAGAATCATATTTAAAATATACTCAAAATAATTTTTTATTGTAAACCATCATATATATCTAATATGTTGTAATCATGAAATACTATATTCCATCTGATAACCACTCCAAAATTCATTAACAATGTAAATATTTCTCTATACTATGTCATTGAAATTTTCTGTGTAAAATAACTCCATATACCTTTCCATTTAGTAAAACATCATTGATTTTAGCACATCTTTATTCAATATCTATTAATGAAAACATAACTTATCAAAAAAATTAGTTGCATCATCAAACATTGTATGTTATAATTCTGTAAATGATATCAGATATCTTAACTCATATATCATACATTATCCAAAAAATATTTTGTAACACCCCATGATTTAAAAAATAAATTGAAATGCCAAAATCATAGAGTTAATTTGATTGTGGTAAAGGGGTTATTATACACATTAAGAATATATATGAGGTATTATGTCATTACTGCATAAACTTATTCCTATATAGGTTCTTGCCTTGTTTCGATATTCTATCCATGGAATTTATGCTACATTTCCCAGTGCCATTAAGAAATAGGCCTAGATGGTCAAATCCTAAGTGTATCCAGAATCCCAGTCAAATTATATAATATTATATAATATGTAAAATGTTGAAAAAATTTTATTCCTAAATGTGTTTAATAATTATTTCTATTTTATTGCTATCATATATTCCCTCACTAGATATTCGATAGAATATAATTTGAGCATAGTATTTAATAAATTTTTATTTATTTATTTATTTAATAAAACATGAATTTTTTTATTATAGAATAAGTTAGTGATATTTATTTAATAAATAAATATTCAACATTCAACGGCTAATAAATATTATGGTGAAATGGATGATTGAGTTTAGTGGTCCATTGAGAAATAATAAATATTGAATATTATGGATTAAATAATTTTTAATGTAATTCACAATTTAAGGGCATGTCCAGAAATATTATTATTATTATTTCTTGTCAGGGAGTTCTATAGTGATTAAATAAATAATAAAGTTTATTTTTTAAATTATTTTATTTTAACACTAGTAATATATAATCCCAATTATATCATTTTATATGAGAGAGAATAAAATTTTTTAGATTGTGAACAATGGATTTTGATAACCCTCTAAAGACCTTTAGAGGTCCCTTCGATGAGAATTCAACAAAGAATGAAGGGGTATAGTCCTCCACCTCACACTCTCAATTCAAGAGTAGTCAAAGAGATTTATATGGAATGGATTCCTGAGTTGATAAAAGTAATATAATGAAAGTGATAGGGTTATACATACTAGGACCCATAAGTCATTACGGCGATTTATGGGTAGTTGTGGAACATGTGTGGATCAATCCTAGAGGGAATATTCTCTTGATTCCACCAATTTAATAACAGTGAAATTAATATTTGTTTTTATATCTATCAATGAAAAAACTATTTAAATTACTTAATTGAATCATTCATTAAATTTACAATAAATATTATGTGGTGATCCTCTCTCATGTTATATTATTATTTCCATTTTTAATATTAATTGATTCAATTCTACAGATCTAAACATTTATCATTATGTAAATATCAGATTTACCATCGATGATGAAAAAAAAGTTTGGAATGAATATCTGCATGCTTCTCCCTCACCTAGAACCAATAAACCACACTCGTATGTCACAATCTGGTGCACAAAATGGATGATCAATGTTATATTTCACCATGAGAAAACAATCTCCATCATTAAATGGGACTATAAATCCATTTTTAATTGAGAAATATAAAATCTCTTTGAAAAGGATATTACCTAATTTGAAAATTAAGGAATTGGACATGTTTTGCAAAGATGTTTATCATCAATTGAGAGGAGCTGATCAATAGTAGACATTAATAAGATGAAGAAATTGAAAACCAATAATTGATTTATTATAAATAATGTTTCTTGGAAAAATATTTCCATCATGAACAACAAGTGGTTGTGGAAAGACAATTAATAACTATGATATATAAGTATGATGAGAATGTTGTTAAATATGGATACAACTTTTAAATAGTTAGAAATATATGTTATGAATAATGAATTTAATCCAAATAGATTGAATTATTCATTGTATTAGGTACTTAAGAAATTTCTTCAAAGGGAACTAGTCTTCAAAATAATTGCATCATATAAGGATATAATATCATATTCTATAAGCACATCAAAATAACTCATCATGTACAATGATTTTGAAGGTAAAAAAGAGAAGATGATGATGAAAGACAAAAAATGGATATAGGGAATAAAAGAAATAATTAATTTTCCACATTTGATAATTGTGGAAACAAACACCTAGGTACTGGGTTGAAGTTAATGAGAGTGTTCTATAAATTTAGAGAAAAATTATATTAGGGCCATGATTTTAAGGTTATTAAAGAAGATAGATAGATGTAGTGATTCAGTTGGTATATAATGGGTATATATACAAATTCTTTTCCCAAGTATTAAGGAAATATATATCATATTTAATAAAGGTTCACGGTAAAGCTTATTCTCTTACTATAGATAAATCAGAATGATTAATAAATTTTTTCTAAATACAAGAATTATGTTGTAGGAATAATATTCACTAATATTATTTATATAATAATCATTACATATATCATGAATATACTATATTACTTCTTCATTATTTATTATAGAGCTTATCTTGAATGGTACTTAGGACTATAATATATGCATGTTGTTGAGATAATAATTAAAATTATATGGTAATGGAATTGTATTGGTTACTAAGAATGTTGTTACTAATTTTATGGGTTATATTATATTTTTTTTTTGTTTTACCATCTGATTAGATTTCTAAAATATTCATGAGATCTTTTTAATTAGAAGAATGGATTTCATCCATAACATTTAAAGGTGATAAAAAAATTCATATATTTAGTATGTTAAAACAATATCTACATTAAATTTAGTGAAAGTATTATGTAATGTTGATTCTGGATATTTAATGATCTTCTTAATAAATTTTTTGATAATGAATATGGAAATATGTATTTTGTATGAGTCTTACGATGATAATGTATTTTGTCTAACATTGGATATTATTGTTTACGGATAAAGTATACTTTATTGGATATTATGCACTAATATTATTTTTAGTATATATTTAAAGGATATAGGAAATACTATATGAACATATGATAATTTAAAATTGATCTATACATAAAAATTCATCATGGATATCCATCTCTGTCTATTTAAAATGAATTGAGGATTGAACGAAGAATAACTAAAGGAAGAGATTATGCTCATTATAAAGAAAATTAATCAATTATGTTTTTTATATCATGTTCCCGTATGAAGGACTACATCAATTATGTGGATAATATATTTTAAGAACAACATTATCTCTTTACTTTTCATTCTAAGAAATAAATTGTCTTTTAACCAATCAAAATTATTGGGTTTGGTGATGGTTATCATTATAATGACCGTATTGTTCATCACAATCAATTAGATATTTATAGACTAATTTATCATTATTATCATTTTTTCAATTAATACTAATCTTATCAAATTATAATGACTAGTTTTTTTGAATCATTCTAATATTGCTTTCACCCTTTTGCAGATTTTTTTGTTAGCCCAATTTCCGATACAAGTTTCCTATAAAGGAAATTCCATTTATCAATTGACGATTATTGATGTAAAATTTAAAATTTAAGAATTTTTTATTATAGGAGGCTATAATATAACACCACACTATTTTAGGATATGTCTCTTTTTAATTAAATTTAATTTTATAGATATCTTATGTTACACACAACCCAAATCATAAATGATCAATGATATATAATTAAGTCTAATAATTTTATCCCAATAGTTATAACCACTATATTAAATTGGATAGAATGATAAATATTAAAAAAATTATAATATATATATATATTATATTAAATAAAATGTTTTTACATTCATATAATAGATTTAGTAATCATAAGAACAAATCCAATTTCATCTGTAAAAGATCTAATTTTCTAAATATTGTTTTCCCTCCTTTTAATTTCTCACATATTTTAAAAATAAATTTTTTGATTTTAATAAATTATATTTTAATAAATAAGAAATATTTTATTTAGTGTATTTTGATATTTTTCTTTTTCATAATTTTTGTTATTATTTTGATAATTTTCATTTGTTGATGAATAATGATAAATATTTCATTTCCAATGAAAACATATTTTGATTCTAAATAATTTATAATGATATATTACATTTTATATATGGTTTACTATAACAGTAAATAAATAATACATCTATTAATTAAATTAACTTCATTGGAATTTTTTTATATTGATTTTTTATGGAAAAACATTACAAACTTTTACCCATTTTCACTTTAAAAAGCCATTTTCTCACCAAAAATATGAGATTAATTTTAATGTAATTTTACCTACTTATGTAGTTGAATTTTGAAAAATGAATTCAATATTTTATAATCATAAGTTAAAAATTCATTGAATATGTCCCTTTTATATTTTAATAATACGAATAGTAACATTAGTAATGTATATTACAACTGTTAAGGGTAAATCTTGTTACTAAGGTTAAAAATAATAATATTAATAATTTAAAATTACCTCAAAATAGATCAACATTTTATTGGGTGAGTAATTTTTCTCAAAAATCATCATTGGGACTCTTTTATGTCTTGTTGGAGCCATTTTTATGAATAGAAACATTTTATATTAGTTTTTTATGAAGAGTCATATATGTCATAGTCATGTCTATAATAAATATTACTTTACAAATATGTAGTTATGAAATGAAATATCATATCTTATAATGAAGATCTAGTAATTGATTAATTTCTATGAATATCAATTAAATGATTTTAAAAAAATTGAGATACTTAAAATCAGTCAAAATTTTATAGATAACCATAAAATTTAAGTAATATTATACAATTTTTAGTTTAATTATATAATCATATATTTATTTTTTGAAAAATTCATTGTAAGGAATAGTGTCACACTAGTCATTACTGTTTTGTTAAAATAAATAATATTTTATTAAATGATATAAGATTAAAAAAATTATAGATTTTTTCGAAAAGATTTATTATATGATTTATATTTTATCAATTATTCATTTAGGGTTATTATTTCATTTATTTGTAACAATATTTACCCTCAAAGAGTAAAAAATGATGTCATGGTGATAAGAATTAAATATATTAAAAAGGGTTAAATGACAAGAGAATGGAGTGAATGTGACCTAGTTTTTTCTAAAAATTATTGTATGAGATTATATCTACACATACTCATATTATCATAGTAAATTATCTCTTTGGATATATTTGGAACCGAAAATTATTTTATATTAATTTAATATTTTTTGTTTTTCAAAATAATCATCATACCTCTATTATAAAAAGGAACCTACATTATCAACTCTTTATACCACATTGTGCCTCCTAAGTGGACCAAACCCTACAAATTTATCATGCCAAAATACATATAAAATTATTGTAGTTAATAGTCCATCCAAAATTCTATCCCTAGCACCCCTAATAGTTGATCAAAATGAAATCCACTAAAGAATAGGAAATTGTTTTTATCAACAAATCCAAGTTCATTTTTTCTTTATTTCCCAATCATGTAGGGTTTAAGGATAAATTAATAACACATATATAATATATATGATGATATGTTATTATTATTATGGTAAAAACATATTACTACCGTAATCAATCCTATGAAAAATGAAATCAATGTGGCTGCATTTGTATTGCATAACGTCTCCACGTCATGGTATGAACTATTTTTCAAAAAAACATTACGTGGATGAGTTTAATGATGTATAAAATGTTTATATATGATAATTATGACATTATATTCATTCATGAAAATTTATTATACCTTCAACATCCATAAATTTCATTAATAAGGGTATTATACGATCGCTCATGCATATGTAAGACCAGCAATCTCAACAATATGATTCAATTAATTTTCTATATTCCCTAGTAAAGAATAATTATAAACTGTATATGATAAATTAATATTGTATCCATGACATTAATATCATTATGAAGATTTAGTAACCATATCCTATGCACAAGATATGAGTCTTAAATTAAAAAAATGATTAGGAAAATGGATTAATAGATAACTAATATAAAGGAAATAAAAAAATATTATTTACAATGGAGTGATAAAATTATACAAGAGGATCGTATATGATAACATACATATTAATATGTTAATATTATAAATTATTAACATGATTTAAACCATTATATATGATTTTTATATACATAAAAAGTAATCCATTCTTAAGGTATGGGTTATTTCACAATCCCATTATTATTCAGGATTTCTTATGTTTATGTCTCTAAAAGGAAAAAAGTTTCATTACATGTTTAGTAAAATGGTTTTCAAAAAGGTTTTTACTATTTTTAAAAAAAAAAAAATTCATTTCCCCTTTTTTGAATTTTGTCAAGTTTTTTAAATAGTATATTTCTATAAATTTCCAATAATTGATTATTTTGGATTTTTTCAAAAAACGTGTCAATGGTATGTTTTTTATCATATTCAGAATGAACAGAATTTCTATCCATCCTATCATCAAAATTTATCAATTCTTCCCTTATAATTTTCTATATTTCTTTTAATTTTTTTTATAATTGTTCATATTATTAAATAAACGAGTATAACATAGAAAATAGATTTATTTCTAAAAAATAAATGATTTTATTAGAGTATTTTATTCTATTTCAACATCCTATGTTAAATCATATTCATAATTGTGGTATAAATCTTCTTACATAATCTAAAATGTTTTATTTTATTTGTTTTTGATCATTTTTACTATGGATGTTTTATCATGAGACCATTTTATTTTTATTTTTGTTTATGTATTCATATTTTGTATTTTATTTTTTTATGTAAATGGTTATGTTATTTTGGTTTCACCCCTTTCTTATTATGAATGCATTGGATATAGTATGTGATGAGTTAGTCTCATTATATCCCATCGATTCACCATTAGGTCTAATGAGAAAAAGTGGATTGGGTATGTTATGAGGCCTTTCCGATTTATATATGGTGTAATGGTAGAATCCTTGACTGTATGGTTATTATGTCTCGCATTATTCATTACTTAATTATGAAATATGTTATTGATATTCAAAGTGATTATTTGATCATTATAATATAAATTATTCATTTTCAATCAAATGTGATTTTTTATGGAATTTTTTTATTATAATTTATTAATTTCTTATTTTTCAAAATATTATGATTATATTTATTATGTTTTAGTTACTCAAATTTCCTTATTTTTTTATTATTTATTTATTATAGCTTCCATTATATACATACACTTACTTGACAATAGAGATAACCCCTTTATTAGGTTTAATTTTTCCTAGGATTCCAATATGTCTGTCATGATTGGCATACATTTATATCTTAGGAGTATCATAGTGTTCATACAAGAATAAATATATTTAATTTTGTAATTTCAATTCTAACACATGTTTCATGAATATATTTAGATTTCCAAAACAACTAAATATATTTGTACATTAGGATGAGATTCCATGCATAATATGACAATGTAATAAATTAACAACGAACTATGTGTTATTGGGGTCAAGGTCCTTATAGTAAATAGTAGTACAAATATTCTGAAATATATATATATACAAGAAAAAATTTCACATTACATATCAGCTCAATTATAATTCTAATAAACTAATAAAATTGTTTTATAATTAATTATATATCATAAAATGAATATATTTCATGTTATAAATATTTAAAATATTCACAAATTTTATAATAATTGTTAATATAACAAAAAAATATTTATTATAAAGAAATGTTTTCCATGAGACATTATAATTTTATATGAATGCCAAATTGAATATATTTTGGATGTGGGTATGAAAAAATTGGAATATTTTTTTTAATTATCATAGCTATATCATCCAAAGATTAATTTTTTGAATTTTAAAAAATAAATTATTTTTACATGAATTATGAAAATTACAATTTTTAAAAATAGAATTATGTTTATAAAATAATGACTAAATAAATATGAATTCCATATTTTAGAAATTTATTTATAGAGCAAAAATTATATTTATAAGTGAATTAATTTTTTAAAAAATTTCTATTTTAATTTCTAAACTCATATCTGATATCTTTTATGATTCTTAAATTTTAAAATTTTTTTTTTCTAAATAATAAATTGTTTATTATAAAATTAATTAATAAATTTTGTTGAAAAAGTTAATAAAAATATATATTTCAAATATAAATCATCAAGTGAAAATTATATAATATTACTCATTTTATTCTTACACTTATATAAAAAAATAACTTGGAAAAAACAAGTTACTTTGGTGAAACAAATAATAAATTCTATTAAACTAATACATAAATTATTTAAAATATTTAAAAAATTATTTTAATTTCATTTTTGAGGTTTTGTTAAACTATATAACCTATCTTATCGATTATTTATCAATTTTGGATCCACTTTGTTTAAAATCTCAATATTCAGAAGTTAAAGCCTTTTTTTCTTATAATAAGTTGTTTTGTGTGTAATGTTATTTAAATTCTATTGGATTAAGTCAAGAATTTAATTACTGTGAAATAATATACATATTAATGAATATAAATACAATTCACTTTAAAATATTAATTTCATTGAATTATATTAAAATTTAATTAGTAGTAAAACATATTTTAATAAAGGATGTAATTTTTATAATTAATGTCTTTGTGAATACATTAATTAAAAGTTATTAATAAATATATTTCCCATTTTATATTATTAAAATTCATATTTAGGTAATTAATTTTAAATTTTTAAGATAGACTATGAAAAATAATATTAACTTAACAGAGTAAATTTTTGTAATATATTAATATCATGAAATAATATAGTATGGAATGTTATTTATATTGATAATTTAAAATTTCTTTTCAGATACATTTCAAATATAATTAATTTATATATAATATTATAATATTAATGGATAAAAAAATTAATATTGTTTTAAATATATTTCATTATATGTAAAATTATATTCTTTAAAAACCATAGTCTATGTAATTAAATGATAGATGTTTTGAAGGATTCATATATGTAGGTTTTATTTTCTTGTAAGTTCATTAACGGTATGATTGTTGTTCCGTCAATCATATATGGTTATTTATTAATTCCCCTAACATGAGTCAAGTCTATCCACAGATCATAAATGTTGTGTGAGGATCATCTCTTCCAATTTAAAGGTAATCATTAATTTCTTATAACCACATAAGTGTAATCCTTTTTCTTTCTAAGAGTAACATAGGGATAGTTCGCCGCATGTAAGTTTATTACTAATATTGATTGATGAAATTTTGGATAATCTATAACTAGCATAATGGTCATACCAATATCATTTAAGGGTAGAATGGGTTTTCAATAACTACCTAAGGGAAACCTTTTCCCATGTAATGTTATTTTGATACAAATATAAGGGATCTAGTGAATGTTAATGTTTAATATACATTTCAAAACAATAATCTCAGCACATGTAAGGGTATTATTACCAATATAAATAAGTGTAATAAGCATCAAAGAATTTATATTTAAGGGTCTTAAGTTTCTCACATAAATCTATAATTACCATAATGGTTGTTAAGTAAGTGTTATGTTGTAATTATAAAAAAACATAAAGGCAGTTACGCATTTATGTTTAATCATCTCACATCATCTTATTTTTCTACAAATGAACCATTATGAAAAAATAAAATAGAATTTTATATTTAGTATGCTGAATTGGTCTACATTCAATTATTTAAGAAAAAGAATATTGAAACGTGACATGATTTTAACCCCTAGTATTAGTAGAACATATTATTTCTTCCAGAGTTTTTAATAGTTTCATTGTTACATTGTATCATAGTACAGACACATCCCCCATGATAATTTATATGTGAAATTTTTAGAATAATTAATAGAAAATTATAATATTATAATATTAAATCAATAATGAAAATTATATTTAATATAAACGTCATTATATCAAGTGTTTTAGCAATATCTATTGAATTATGTGGATGGGGAAACAGACACTTGTATACTAATATTTAAATATAAATATATAATTATATGTATTTATTTTAAAATAACATTTCCTTTTAGTTATTTACGATATTATTTAAATACTGATACCATGTTTTATTCTTCACATTTCCTATGTTAGATAAAAATTGAGAATGAAGTAAATTATGATATAATCATACTATGGTTGAGAAAAACATTTCCAAAATATAGGAGTTCATTTTTAATGTATTATTTAGGTAATATGGTAAGATTATAAATTTATATGCAATGTATTAATGATAAATAACTTATTTTAAGTGAAACATTTTTTATATAAGTTTATTTTTCTAAGATTTCTAAATCACTTTTCATAAATTGGAGGTCAATTCATTTCAAGAGTAATGTTATTTGAAAATGATTAATAATTTAATATATATGTACATATATACGTATAATTTCAAGAACAAAATTAATTATTTTTAATGAAAAATTATTGAGATGCATATTAATTTTTGAATATTTGAACATAACAGTGGTTAATCATAGGAATTAACCTTATATTTTGAAATTTATCATATTTATGTTCTAAATTAGTGAACATTTATTTGAATATATTAAAATTATCAGTATATGAATCACATAATATAAACTAATACATTATTTAACTCTCTATTTATTCAACATAAAAATATATGTTTTTGAATTAGAAAGCATTAATGGCCATTTATTGACTCTCTTTTGATCTTATTTTGTATCATCGATTTCATTTTCTAAAATGGTTATCTCTTTCATTGTTCCTCTTTGGATGAATATTCTTAATGAAATGAAAATTGAATAATGTAACTATTATTATATGAATTGGGAACTTATTTTAACCATTTTGAATAATGTTTTATGGTCTTCCTTATGTAAAGCACAAGATACAATGATTTTAATTCAGTATAATTGATCATTGTCATTATATGAATGATTGTCGGGGGAGGGAGTTAACCATGAATCATTATGGTAATTTTCCTAGTATGTGATGGGTGGGATTGAAAATATTTGTTCCTCCAATATAATGGGTTACCTTTAAATCCCAAGAAATTTTATTGAAGGGATTTCGGAGTGAACATAATCTATTATTGGACTATGAATAACAAGTTATGATGTCTTTGTTTTCAGTTGTATTATTATTTTATTATAAAATGGTATATTGAAAATAATTTATTATTTTTTATAAGATTTAAAAATTAATATTAATTTTTTTATGAAAAAATTAAATTTATTATACAAATAATAAATATATTTTAATTTCTATAGGAAAATTATTTATTTGAAAAACATTATTCATAAATTTGTTAGAAGGTCATTGATTTATAATTTTACATCAAGTTTGAATATTTATGTTACATACAAAATATAAAATAATGTACTGATATTTTGAAACTACATAATTATGAGTTTTTTGTTTATTACATTTTTTCAAATTTCATTATAAGTTTAGTGATTATCAAAGGATCATTGGTGAATATCATAGATTAAGTGTACTGCTAGAGTTAATCTTGTTAAAATGTTCATATAATATTTTATAAACTATGATATGTATTATGAATTAATAATACAACAATAATTGAAAAATAACATTTATTACTGTATATGGGTGATCAATCATTTCCTCATATTTTGTTTTTTTATGGTTGAATTTGTGTAACATTTTTCAGAATCAAATATATAAATTTTATGATTATGTTTATATCACCAGAATCTGGAGTTCATGTTTGGGGATATCTAATTAAGTATTATATCGAGGTTTATACAACATTATAGATTACCATGATATCATTATATGATAATTTATATGTTAGGATCCCTTTTGAGGATTATAATGCTATATTTTATGTTATTAAAGGTACACAAAAAGAAAAAAATTTAGAAACAAAACATTGTAATATAATTAATGAATTATATAGAATATCTTATGTCTCAATATTATGGATTTGAGAGATTATAAGGTTTAAATTTTAAGAAAAACATTCTTGATGAGTAATTTCCAAAAATTACTTATAAAAAATATTTTCAATCAATATTATTTAGAAGATTTTATTCATTTAGATAATGAAAAATATGAGGAAATACTTTCAATAAGAAGGTAGAGTGTAACATCTATATATTTAGTAAATATAATCTTTTTTTACCATTAAATAATATTTTTGTGTAAAATGATAATTAATATATGGTGGATGAATATATGAATTTAATTATAAGGAAATACTAATTATTATAGAATAAAAATAATTATTTTACTAACATGTTAATTTGATAAAAGTTTATTTATATTTGAATATCAATATGACATACACTATTAAAAAATTACAATATAATAAATAATGGAAAACTTAGTATAATAAAAAGGAGATTTTAATTAATAAAATTCTAAAATTATATTTTAAAAATGAATGTTTATTATATTACTTATAAATTATTTCGAAATAATATGATTAATGATATTAAATGATAAATGTAAACTATATTAATTGATTAATATCCTGAAATAATATCATATGTAACAAAATAATGATATTGAAAATTTAAAATTATTTTTAACATGCATATAAAATATATTAAAAGTGAATATATATTATATATTAATATTAATGGATTATAATATTTTTAATAACATTATAATTGTACAATCTGTAACATAAATATTTATTTGGCATAATATTTCATCAAAATAATGATATTTATCAGATATGAAGGTTTATTATGGGTAGGAAGTTGTTTCCCTCCAGTTGCATAAGGGTAGGAATGAGTTTCCCTCAATTAAATAAGGGTATATTTGAATACACTTGACCTTTGAAATATTGATCCATAATCTTAAATTTCACATATGTCTTATCTCTTCATTCCTATAGGTATGAAAAGATTTCCTAGACTCACGTAAGGGAAATATGATATTTTATAAGGTTAATACAATGATACTTATACTCACATTTGTGTTATATTTTCCTTGAATAATGATTAGCCAGTTATTCTAATAACTGTATTATAGACTTAACAAGCTCACATTAGTATATATTATATTTTTAAGTACCTATGTATGGGAACTTAATGATTACACAACAGTAAGGCCTCATATGTTTATGGGTACCAAAAAACATAATGGTCAACTCTAGAGAGCATAAGGGTAACCTCATCTCATGTAATTATATCAACACATGTACATAATGGTGAAGTGATTCAAATACAGCTTTCATAAGGGTCACCATCCCTCAGTTAAGGGTAATGGTTTTATAAAATGGTTTATGTATGTTAATTCAGTAATCATAAAACCACTTTTTGGTATGTTTGCAATCATATTTAGACATAAACGGTCGTCAAATTCATATTCACATGAACCGTTTACATAAAATCGTATAATATTTATATATATAATATAAAAAAATTTATATATTTGAAAACAATAATATGATTTATGAAATGTGACACCAATATAAATATTTTCATTTATCAAACATTATCTTTCATCCAGACATGGTTCTTTTTTCCATCATTCATTATAATCCATCAAGGATATGTAAAAAATGAATGATTCATGATCATAGAATATAAAATAATTTATATTAAATGGGAAGATTAGAATGTAATCCAAATCATAAAAAATATATTTTTTAGAAAATTATCTATATAATATATCTTATCAAATATCCAAAATTAAGAAAATGGGTAACAAGTCTTTTATATAATAATACTAAAATATGAATATAATGATAGGGATAGTTATTTATAGGGAAAACGGTTTGGGTTTCTAGTTTTCATAGTTCCGTATAGATCTCTATTAATATCGTTACCATTTTGTGTGAAATATACAATGTTAGAATCAAAGAAACTCTAATTTTAGGATCATACCATCAAGAAAATATTTTTTTTGTGGTATGAATTTTTTTTAAAATTTTATGATATAAGTGGATTTTATTTGAAACATATATATTAGGTTTTTTAGTCAAAAACACCACTTTAAAGTGAATTTTTTATTAGAAAAATTTCTTTTAGTGTTTATTAAATCCCATTTATTATAAAGGATGTAAATAATTTTCTTATGTAATAGATCATTGTATATTTTTATTATTCCCACACACACACAATATATATATATATTGGTGACAAATTATTATTTAAAAAAAATTAATTAAGAGAATATTTGTTTCGAAAATCCAATAATATATGTGGTTGGTTCCAGGATTTTACCATCATTTATAAATTTATAATTTAGTGTTTAAAATTATGAAAATTTAATATCCTTTATAAATTTATCTCTCTATATATAATTTTTTCCATTCTAATGAATTATCCATTTCAACATATTTTTGACAAAAATTATTTTCTTAATATGAATGAATTGATGATTTCCTAAGACTATTGTTTTTTATTAATTTGAATCCATGGGTTACGGTTTTAAAATGTTTATACATACTATTGTTCATTTGATTGGGAATTTTCATAAATAATTAAACAATACTTACTATAAATCACATTTTATTATTTGGATATAAATAATCCTAGAATTAATGATTTTTTTGGGGATTATTGACATAAAACATATGTTACTATATATTAAATTCCAATGATCTACACCTGATCATTTAATGATTGAAGGGGTTGTGGAGTGAATAAAAACCTCTAATTATACTTCTTCCATGATGCGAGTGGTGGGACTATATTATCCTTTATAAAATTATCTCTCTATATTTAATGTTTTCAATTCTAATAAATTATCCAACTCATAATTTTTTTGACAAGCTGTTTTTTTTAATTTGAATGAATTGATGATTTCGTGAGACTTATTTTTTATTAATTTTTATGCATGTGTTATGGTTTTAAGATGAATATACATACTATTCTTCTTTTTGTTGGGTATTTTATTAAATAAATAAATAATACATATTATAAATCACATTTTAATAATTGGATATAAATACTAATGGATTTAATGAATTTTTTCAGGATTAGTGACATAAAAAATACGTTACTATATTTTAAATTCCAAGGATCTATACCTGATCATTATATGATTGAAGGGGATATGGACTGAACAAAAACATATAATTACACTTCTTCCAAGATGTGATTAGTGGGACTAGAATTAAAAATCCCTTCAATCCCGTGACAACTAGGTCCCTGTGACAGCATAGTCACCCTGCCTTAACATGGTTGTCAAGTCCTGGCCCACCAGGTACCACCAATTGCCCTGAAGACACATGGTCCCCACCTAGGGGCCCACCCACAAGTCTAAACAGGTCATCTGACTAATTATTATCCCCATAGGACAACACATTTCCTTTCCAGTGTGCATTGTCCTCACTCACACACACCCTGGATATTCATCCCAAAAGGTCACCCATCCTAATCACTACTCCAGGCCAAGCATGCTTAACTATAGAGATCTAATCAGGTAGGCACCTGAAAAGGAAGGTACATCTTGTTGACATGAGTCATATCATTTATTCATTTATCCCTTATCATTCAGAGGTGTTACAAACATCCCCCTTTAGATCACATCGTTCTCGTTGTGGGCTTTACATCTTAACCAAGGCAGTGCACCACACATAATGTTGGGTACCACCTCAGATAACAAATGTGACAACTGTTTCCCGGGGACAGCATAGTCACCCCGCCTTAACATGGTTATCATGTCCTGGCCCACCAAGTACCGCTAGTTTCCTTGCTGACACTTGTTACCCACCATGGGGCCCACCCACATGCTTGAACAGGTTATCTGACTAATTATTGTCCCCTCATGCCAACACATGTATTTTCCAGTGTGATTTTTCCTCACACACACACACCCTAGAAATCATCCCAGAAGGTCACCTATCCTAATCACTACTTGAGGCTAATCACGATTAACTGTAGAGATCTAATCAGGTTGGCTCCGAAAAAGGAAGGTGCACCTTTTTGACATGAATCATATTATTTAGTCATTTAACCCATTATCATCTAGGGGTGTTACAGTCACCCCCCTTTATGGAACAACATCCTCATTATGGGCCCTACAACTCAACCAAGGCAGTGCACTGCACATAAGGCTGTGTACCACCTTTGATACCATTTTTCACGACCCACCCCTCAGAATCCATGTCGTTACTAATCCAATCCCACCATTTATATTCCATGGGCTGGCCACTAGTACTGAAGGCGTATTCCCTAAAACTGGGAAGGAATTTCTATTATAACTGGTAAACTCACGCAGCCAAGCACACAGAAAGATACGAACACAAGAAAACTGAATAGTAAAAAAGAGTGCTTATAGTAAGTAAAAGGGTCTTGAATACAACCCAAACTAGAAAGTACAAGAAAAAGGGAAAGTACATGTATACTAGAATATCTCCTATGGACACCCACCAAGGATCCTACCTGAAGGGTAGGTACAACTCTCGAACATTCTTATCTTCCGTATGCTTCATCTAGGTCCCCCTTAGAGCATCCTTCAGTCCTGGTACCGTCAGCCTCGATCAACAGTCTTCGTAGTCTGCCCCAAACACAACAAGGTACAGGCATAGCCCATGCGGGGGTGAGTATAACAATACTCAGTAGGGACCCCAAGACCCTCAAGGTCTAACAAAATCCATAGGGGATAAATCACAAATCATGAAATCATTTAACAGCCATACTAAGTTATATGCCCATACATATACATAATTTATCAAGTATACCCATTTCAATCATGATGCAACACAGGGTCCAACCAAAAATCCCAAAGCTCAACTATTCCACAAAATAAGGAATACCACAACAGTAAGTACCACACAGGTACCCCACATAGAGAATACCACTATGTATTTACCATGAAGGAAAGTTCCACACATGTGTGACCATAGCTCACACATGGTATAACAGAGGTACAGAAGTAGAGTTGATTAGGTGTTACTACTGAATCAACTTACTTGGTTAAGAGGGACACCGTTGAAGGATCCCTAATTTTATACCCACATAGTATTATAGTACATCATCAGACCCACACCAGATCCTAGTATTACATAAGTACATCGTCATACACACACAGGTTTCTAGTACATCGTCAGTACATCTTCAGACCCACCCAGAATCCTAGTACATCGTCAGACCCACACGGGATCCTAGTACCTCGTTAGTACATCGTCAGACCCACACAGGATCCTAGTATCTCTTCATTACATCTTCAAACCCACACAGGATCCTATTAGATCATTATTACATCGTTATACCCCCACATGATCATGGTACTTCATCAGTACATCATCAAATCCAGCTACATGGTACGTGCAGTAAGCTTGCTTGTTTTCAGGAGAGTCAGATATTCAAGCTACTGGTCGATATGAAAACAGCCTCTAAGTCCCGTGAAAAATTGTACCAATGTAACTCTATGTAAAAATGGTGTCAACACAATAGACAGCGCGTCAATCGGTCCCATGGTCTCTATGTTATTAGCCCTTTAGTCCCGATGGCTCGGTTAGATTTTTGCTCGATCCAACTAGACCATACCCCAACATTATCCAAATATCACGTGTGGTATACCAAAAGGACCACCTAGCTACATGGTTTCTGGAACCATAGACAGTTCGTCAAACGAATTCACGCATCTCAAGATATGGCTAGAAGATCGATTATGGTCGAAACTGGTCCGGGTCCGGTCCGACCCAGCCTGGGCCGACCAGGTTTGGGTTAAACCGGCCCGACCCGCTGGGTCTAACCCGACCTATGGTGTGGCCTTTCCTGTTGGGCGGCCCGCCCCGCTGTACCGCGTCCCCCACCCCCCTCGCCCTGGTCAGGCCGCACTACAGGTTGGGCGGGACCTAGTGAGCCAGGCTGGTCTGAGCAGGTCGAGCAGTGTCATCCCAAACTAAGTCGGGCCAGCCTGGGTCGGGTCGGATCTGTTTGACCAGGTCAGACTAGAACCAGACAAGTTTAGACCATAATCACTCTTCCAGCAATATCTTGAGATATGGGCATTCGTTTGAGGAACCATCTATGGTACATGAAACCTTGGATCTAGACGATGCATTTGGTATACCCCACATTAGAGTTGGATAATGTTGGGGTATGGTTGGGTTGGATTGAGCACGAATCCCACCGGGCCCTTGGGACTAAAAGGCTAACAACGTATAGACCGAGCATCCGATTGGCGCACTGTCTACTATGTTGACACACCTTTTACATGGTGGTCCATTGGGATACATCTTTGTGGGAATTCGTGGTAGTTGGAGTATCGACCAGTAGCTTGAGAAGTGGAGTCTCCCAGAAACGAGCAAGCCTAGTGCTGGTACCCAGTAGCTGGATCTAATGATGTACTGACGAAGTACTAAGATCCTATGTGGGCCTGACGATAAACTGATGATGTACTAGGGTCATGTGTGGGTTTGACGATTTAAGGACAACATACGAGGATCGTTCATGGGTCTGACGTTGTAATGAAGATGTAATAGGATCTTGTGTGGGTCTGAAGATGTTCTAACAACGTACTATGATCCAGTGTGGGTATAGCGATGTATTTACGATGCACTAGGACCATGTGTGGTTCTAACGATGTATTGACAGTATACTGGGATCATGTGTGGTTCTGACGAAGAAATATGATCCTATGTGGGTCTACAATTTGGGATCCTTCATGAGTCTACCTCTAAACAGAGTAAGATGATTTAGTAGTTACACATAATCATCACTAATTTTGTACTTATATTATACCTGGTGTGAGCTGAGTTCGTACCTATGTGGTACTATCCATCATGGTAAAACCATGGTGGTATTATTCTATGTGATGTACCTATGTGGTACTTTCATTTGTGGTATTCCTTCTTTTGTGGAACAGTTGAGCTTTGGGCTATTGGGTTGGACCCTGTGATTCATCATGATTGATATGGGTATACATGATAACATAGGTATATGTATGGGAATATACCTAAGTAGGGTTCGCAGATGGTTTCATGATTTTCTACTTATACCTTCTTGTTTTTGTGAGTCCTTGAGGGTCTCGAGGTCCTACTGAGTATCGTTATAATCACCCATGAATGGGCTATGCCCACACCATGTTGTTTTTGGTGTAGACGACAGACAACGCAGATCAAGGCGAAGGGTACCTGGACTGGAGGTTGCTCGAAGGTGGACTTAGACGAGGCGTACCATATAGACGAACATTCAAGAGCTATACCTACCCTTTTGGTAGGATCCTTGGCGAGTGTCCTTAAGATCTATTCCAGTATACTTGTATGTTCTAGTTTTCTTGTACCTTCCATTTGGGCTTGTATTCTGGCCCCTGTATGCACTGTTTTTACTATTCCGATTACAGGTGTTCGTGTCTTGTTGTGTGCATGGTTTCATGAGTTTACAGGTTATAAAGGAAATACCTTCCCAGTTTTAGGGAATATTCATTCGGTGATAGTCGCCAACCCCTTTCCTATAGAAGGCGTCCTTGGGGTAGTCATGGCATTAGCCCGGAGGAACGGGACATGACAAATCCATTGGGTAACATTTATATCTATTGAGATTTTAGGTAAGGGATATTGAGGGAACCTCAACTATTATGGGACTATGTCCATCTTGTTATGGTATCTTAATAGTAAACCCTGTCATTATGTGGTGATACAAAGTTCCTTTGATAATTATTAACTATTTATTATGATATTTAAAAATAGATATTTATTTTAATTATGAATTTTTGAAATGGATTTTTCATTCAAACATAGATTTCATATTTCCATATAATTTTTTTATTTAATAAAATCATGAAAAATATATAACGAATATTATTTACAATTATATTTCATGATTTAAGTTTTATATTTCATGAAAATATCATAAATATTTTACATTGATTTAAAAACATGTTACTGATTAATTTTTCTGTGTCTCTTTTTTCCAAATTTTTACAAGATGAGAGACATGTAATGAATCAATAGTGAATAGACTAGAATAACAGTATAGCATGAGTGAAGCAGTATAAAGAATTATTATATCTTTCAATAAACTCATATATTAATTAATATTAAATAATATATAAAAACACTATCCTAAATAGTCCTTGTATATAAAAGGGGTCAAATTTTTTCCTTCATTGTTGTTTTTTTTATTGGTTGATTTGGCCAAAAAAATATTTATAATTAAATGAATTGATTTTTAATTTTACAAAAAATGTAGGATTGTGGGTTATTGTCCATATATTATTCCGTGAGAGTGACATACCATTATAGAAATGTTTTTTGAATTTATAATATTTCCACTCCCTTTCACATATAAAATCATCTCTACTCTCCACACATTAAATCACACCAAAAAATAATATTTTCAGCCCAAAATATATAAAACAATCATCAATAAAATCGTCGAAAAATTAATGAATCTACATTCTTATAGAATTTAAATGGTTTATTCACCCCTCCAAAGGAGATAATCAATGTACAAGGGTAAAAATTCTGTAATTATCTCCCTTTTTTCTATTTAATTATGTTCTTTTCCTTTTCCCAAAATATAATTTCACAATTAACATATTATGACATCTATATAATTTTTTGGATTTTATAAAATTTTAATAATTTTACAATCATTAACCACCCACACTTTGAAATTTTGAAAAAAAAAATCTTATATGTGTGTTGTGCGGACTACCACCTCCACGAAAAAACATGATTTATTTCCCATTAGTTACAGACATAGATTGTTATAATTTAAATTATATTATTATTTATGATATATTTATGTGATATATAACATTAATATGGCTCTTTGGTATGACTCAAAAACTAATGACTGATATCAAAATATAACACAATATTAGTTGGTCACAATTTTCTATTTTACAAAACATGAAAAAAATAGTCTTGAAATTGGATTTTAAAATTATAAGTCATTATAAAATCTAAATTATAAAACATTTCATGGTTTATAAATGATGATAATTGTTTGGAAATTGTATATCAAATCCTTTATTATAATCCTAGTTTCAAATGTTGAAATTTATTAACCTTCGATATTGAAATGAAATTATGATAACTTAATACCAGAAGAGAGTATTTATTAATATAGATTATAAATATAAATATACATGAATATGGTTTTCAAATTGGAAATTATGATTCTCATAATTATGATAAGTTGGATTAAATTTATTTTCTGTAAATCAATTGTATGTGATCATATGATTGAAAATAAAGATATTTACTTTGAGTAATCCAATTTTAAATGTACATTTTTTAATGAATTTCCATTTTGAATGGTTTTTCATTTCTATTTTTTTGAGAATAGTTTTTATCTAAATACAATTCATTAAAATTTTTTGATTAACCATTTTTTAAAATTGATCCTATGTGATTTATTCCTACAAAAATGGATTGTACATTGATGAAAAAAACCAAGAAAAAAATTCGAACATAATATATAAAATTTTATCTTTATAAGGAAAATAATCTACCTCTGATGGGGTTTTTTTCACATTCCACCATATATTATTTTATTATGAGATTATTTTGTAGCATAAATTTTTTTGTATCATCTGAATTAATTAATGATATCATATAAATTTTTTTTTGAAGCCATTTTAATTTTCAAAAGTTTTTTTATAAAAAGTTCTTGATTACCAATTGGATGTTAAAGAAACATATTTTTGTCCATGTGTTCTTTGTGATATGATTATGATAGATTTTAATTGTAAAACTTATTTTCCCTTGATTATAGGGGGGATCCCCTATCCCCCTCTAAGGTATTGGTTTAATTTTATATCTCATGAGATATTCATTAATGGACATTACGGTATTGTTCACAAGGTAATGTTCATGATGGGTTTTGTCACATTTTTCAGAGTGGAAGAGATGAGTTTTGTCACATTGACATTAAAATTATGTTTTTTCTCACAAGGGTTTTAGTTTACCATGGTTACTCGTCTTTTCAAGTTGTTATTATGTGATTTAAAACAGTAAATATGACTTTTATTTCAATGAAATTCCATGTATTCATGATTATAAATTATTATTAAATTATTCCACACTATTATACAATGTTCACTTATTATATTATTAGTGATATTTTTTTGATTCATTAAATATCAATAATTTATCCTTAGTGATATTTTTTTGATCTCAATTAGGTACAACTTTTTTAAGAATATCATATTTGGTATTCTGATCTTTTGTTATTATATTTATGTATTCCTCATGGTCTCATTCATATTGTGATATTTTTTTCCCTTACTAATCATACAATATATTACACTTCTTTTTCTTCCATTATCATGGTGATGGTGATGATTATATAAAAAGGGATTTCTAGATAAGGTTTTATAGGGACATGATTATTAATAAATTTTTTCTTGTATTTTGAAACAATATATTTGTGTATCGAATCCTGAAGACAGTAAACCTTAAAGTCTATGGGTTTTTTTAATACATTTGAGATGCAATATCTAAATCATAGATTAATATGATTTTTTATATTTTGTTTCGTTGGATGGTATTAGAGAAGGGTTTCTCCATTTTTTGATTCTATATTAATTATTAGATAAATTTAGTGAAAACCCATGGGATATGTATAAGAAATGATTCTATGTATATGATTACATATTGATGTTATGTTAAATATATATTGTATGGTTATCCTAGAAATTAATTCACTATGTAGTTAAAAAAAGAGGATAACAGATCTATTAGAGTTGTCCCTAGGGGAAATTAATATGAATATGGCTGGTTGTCTATTAACTCAACCATTACCCGACGCACTACAATGTGTCATAACTACAAATTAATTTCAAAACTAGAAATGTATATGATTCGGTTAATCAAATTATATTTACAATCTGTAATGGTTTATTTATTATATTTATAAATTCTTCTATATGGTCTGGGAAACCGACCCAATGGAATATAGATAATATATGAGTTATTTATATATTAGGCTCTGAACATAAATTATGAATATTTTCATATAATATTATAGTTTTCCAAAATTACATTGACAAAAGTATGTCCAAAACATCCATTTAAAAAACATGATTTCGATGAATGTGGAATCTTGAAAAAAATTAATAGATATATAAAAATTGATTAAAACACAATATGTTACAATGATAATGACTATGATTTATAAATATTATTTGATTGATATTTCATTCATGGTTCATATTGAAAATATTTTTATTTTACACTTTTTTTTATTTGAGATGATTTTGGATATGGATTAGAAATACCTACATATTGTACACATTAATAATCGAGATAAGATAATATCATTTCATATCCAAAATCATTATGATGTCATGTTTTAAAAAATGATGGTTATTAACACATTGTAGAATATAATTATATAATATGGGTTATGATACCCATCAATGAGGGAATCATAACTCAAATGATAAAATAAGAGTTCAAACTTGATATAATTATATTTGTAAAAGAATATAATTATGTATTTTTGGATGAACATTATAGTAATTTCCTAGATCATGAGTTTTTTTTTCAATAAAACTCACAAAAATAACCTCAACTATTTAAAATATGGTATATTTTATGGATCACATTAACATATATGATATAAATAGAAAACTACAAGTAATTTTTGACAATGGATTTATATTCCCCATTGCTTCACTATGGGGGGAACCTATCCACTTTAATAAGAAGGATAAATAATAAATATGACATTTCATTTCAAATTTTGATCTTAACTAATTCAAAATAAATATTTAACATCATTCACTTCACATTAGGGACAAGGTCAACCAAAATAGAGAAGCTCAATACATCTCAATGATTGATCATTGATATGGATATCAATAATTATGTGTTATAATGGATGATATTTTTAAAAAATATTTCTATATTCTGTACAAACATTATACATATTTTGTGATTCCATTTAGACTTATTAATACAGAATTTATCTTCTAGGAACTAATGAATATAATAATAAGAGACTATATTAATAAATATATAGATTTATTAATAGTTTATATTATTATCTATTCAATGATTATGGAATAACATTAAGATCATTTGAAAATCGTGATGAAGAAATTGAGAAAAGGGAAAATGTATGATTAAATTCTTTAATGTCATTTTTGTATTTGGAAATTAACATTTTTATGTCATGAAACAATAATATGGAGAATTTAAATAGATCCCTAAATAATATAAGTTATTGACCAATGGCCCAGATTGGCCTCCATAATCAAGAACTAATATTTTTTATGGTTAACATAATATTAACGATACCTTATGAATGATTTTTCATTTCTATCAATTTTTTAGTATTGGTTAACATAAAACTACTTAATGTTATTTTGTATAGATAAATATTGATAAATATTTAAATAAATGATGAAGATTTTGGCCAATGCTCTGGTACATAAAATCTCTTAATTAGGTAAGGGATTGTAATATTAAATGATCCATAAAAAATTAGTGTCTATACTTAGGAATAATGATATGGTAACATCATTTTATTCTCACCAATTAATGTCTAATAAGGAAAATTTCCTGAAACATTATACATATTTAGTAATAGTGACCTTTGTATTGATGATTTGGAAATAAAATATTTTTGGGGATAAGTCCCAACACTCATGGTTATTTAGATGATGGATCCTAAATTTATTTTGATTGGGAAGAAATTCCATATTTCCCAATTAAATTACTAATGTTCTAGTCATATTAAAATCAATGAATTCCACACCGACGAGGTAGAGTGATAAAAATTGACAAGGAATAATACAAAGTACAACATTGAATATGATTGAGTATTCTGTTTTGGATCCCATATATGTGTCCAATGCTATTTAATATTTATGTAGGAGATTATGGATGATTCACATATATCATCCTTATCTACCCATATTGTATGCATAAAGATGTGTAGAGGGAAGATGAAAAACATTAGGTCGTATACATGATGAGGTAAACTGTATAATATGTTTGTTAAAGCATGGTATAATAAATATTTATTGTTGAATGAAAAATGTTTAATAGTGTGTTTCAAAAATTTCTCATTAGAGTAAAAAAATGAGAAAATGTAACTATTTTATATGTTGTAGGACTCTATAAAACATTTAAAGGTTATAATTCTATTTGGGTTTTTGTTGATCACCTAATAATGTTAGAAAATTTAATTTCCCCTAATGATTATTTATTCCTTTAAAAATCACTAGTACATATGTATGGGAATTATTGAATATGTATAGAGTTAAAAATTTCATTATATGAAATTAGGATCCGTGATTTACCTTGTGTTTTCAGTGAAGTATTTTGAAATAATTTGATAAAGAGAAGAGCATTAGCATTATATATCATCCTATAAAGGATTTTAAGTTTTAGAGGAGGAATAAAAAATCGATATGATATGTTGAGATATTTTTAATTTATTTCCAAGGATATATAGATCGTTACCTCATCCTTTGATAGATATCATATAATAAAATCATCTTTATAAACATTTAGATTCCCCCAAATGATCCATTATATGGTAAGAGATTTAGGGCTCCAATATGTTGGGATGGAGTTGGAGAGATGAAAAAGATTGTTCCGGAACCTATCCAAGACATTATGGATATGTTTTAAGATATTAAATGACATATAAAATCCATTAAAATATTAAAAAGACTTTTAAAATCATTCATCGAGGAGATCTAAAGTTTTATATTTGTGATATAGTATTATTTTGAATAACTCCTTTTAAATACGTTATGATATTTCAGATGAATGGGAAGCAAGTCCCTAGATACAATATTCAATTCGATTTCTGTGATTATTTTCATGTCATATTAAATAACATATAACCCCTTCAATGTAACTCCCATGTTCACATTTTTTTCCATAAATATTGTTTTAGAATTTTGAAACCAATCAATTTATATAGGCTATGATCAAAAGAAATGTAAGTAAAAATTTATATCTCATATGATGATAACCAAGTAGAAACTGTTGATCAAAAAAGAATTTTTTTTGAACAATACCACACTTATTATCGAAGTTATATTGAGAACTAATATCTTTTAGAGTTTTATTTTTAATCCAAATAATAGGATGACAGAATGGCAGACACACATATTTTCTTCCATTTAATGAAATTACATGGAAGATATTATTTTTGAGGGGAAGATTATAAATACCTCTATTTTTCATCCATAAGAAAATTTTATTCTCAATGGATTTATCTAAAAACAACATAGAAACTAAATAAATATATACATTTAAAATGGTATTGTAAACATAAATAGTATTAAAAGTTGTGAAAAATTTATAAAACACAAATAAATTATTTTATATATAAATAAATGAACAAGATAAAAGAAAATTCACTTTATATTTTAATAATATTAAAAACACATTGAAAATAAGAATACATTTTTATGATGGAAATAAATTTTTATAAATACATTTTTTCATGTTTTATATATTTACAATTAGTAATAATTTTCTAAAAATTATTATTATACAAAAAATACAAGTTGTAAATTTTTTTAAGTGTATATTATGAATTACTTGAAATATTAAATTATAAACTTTTACGATGTGAATATAAAAAATATAACATCATTTTTTGAATTATAAAGGCTATATATGAAAATGGTTTATTTTTTTAATTTATATAAAACAATTTTTTTTCAGATGATTGGTACATAATCTTTTTTTACAAAAAACATGAATTTTAAGAAATTATTAGTATATTTTTATGAATTTTATATTTTTAAAGACATTTTATAAGAGATAATATTTAAAATATTATTTTATTTATAATATAAATGATGTTGTTTCTAATTTATAAACAAATATTTACATTCTTTTATCATAAGATATATTTTTCAAAGAAAATGTTTATATTACATTATACATTTATTATATTAAAAGAAAATGTTATCCCATTCGAGAAAAGGAACAAAAAATGTATTTAAAATTTTTAATCATTATTTATAAATTATATTTGGTGGATCATTTTATTCTTTTTTATAAATTTTAATATACAGAGTTATTAAATAGATAGCTTGGGGAAAAAGGTATAAATGAGTATCATATTATATAAGGGCATAAAATGATTAAATAATATTTTAAATTTATAGAATATTCATTTTATTAACCTCGTTCTATCTCCAATAAATTAATTAATTTTTTTATCTATCTTCCATGAGACATACATCCAATTATTGAAATGTTTTTTTTTAAATTTTAAAAAAAGATAGTCCTTTTAATTTAGAAATGGATACCACATTTTCAATCTTTATGTCAAAAAGACTCCTTATATTTCACTAAAACTCATCGCAAATCAATCATATGAAGTCCTAGGGACTGTAATGGTTGTTTTATAAAATCAAAATACAATCCCCCATTGTTCAAATTCTGTTTATAAAAATGATCATCCTAGAAGATAGATATTACTTCCAAAGACCTCAATATTTTTTTCAATTCGAAAATTAAATTTCATTATAAATAATTTTCTCACCATATTAAGGTGATAAGATATGTTTCATTAATAAAAATATATGTTTTTATAATTATGTTAAAATAACTAACAGGACTCTACTATTCCATTTTGAATAAATAAAACATGAATCATGTGATGTAAGGACTACCACCTCCCTGAATGAAAATGTTAAATTTTTTAAATTTCAAACACATGTTGTCATAGTTTAAATTTCATGAGTATATATTATATATAAAATACAAAAATATATATATTATTATTATTATTTCTAACAATAAATGTAATAATTGATATTGGTAATAACCCACAATAACTTCATCCACTTTTTAATCTTTATGAAACATGAATAAATGTCCAATGCATAGGAATTATAATATTATAAGAATTTTTAATACATATACTAAATAATGATTAATGGTTTTTAAATTATTATCTTTTATAGAAGAATTATAATAGATGCCACTTTTAAGAAACTTATTCAATATAGTAAATATTATCAACACTTGATTTTGAGAATATATTAAAAATATAACAAATGGATATTATTGTTAATAATGATGTGTATAAATTCAAATATATATAAACAAATTTATGAAATATTTAATTAATATTTTTACACTTTGATATATAGTGTTAAATAACTTCTGAAGAAATCATGGTAAATCGTTAGAGACCCAATAAATCAGAATCTTTTATTTGAGTTGTAAATTATCTTATTCAAAATCATTTTTCAATGAAATTATTTTAGAAATATTGTTTTCTATTATGTTTAGGTGGGAAATAATTTTTTTTCCAAATATAATTATGTGAATCCATTTATTTTAACAATTTTCTTAAAAAAATAGACTTCTTGAAAGAGAATTATATTAATGGATTTTACATCAATTATACTAAAGGATTTACTGAAAGATAATGAAAATATTTTGTTTTAATATTACTCTCTATAATGAAAATTATATTCCATTAATTATGTAATGTATCATGGTTTACCTAAAATTTTATTTTATAATTTTTAATGTTAATTTCATTGACCTGTTTAGTTTTGTATTTTACATCGATTGAATGTTTTTTGTAGCCAATTTTATTTCCATGGATTTTTAGGAAAATTTGATGATTTAAATTTGGATATTTTAGAAATTCATTATTTATCTACTTATTCACTAACATATTATTATTATTATATTTAAATGGAATATATATTTATATTTGATAATGGGTTGGCCCAATGATAACCTTTAAGGAACTAGTTATGGTTTATATCTCATTAGACAGCCTGGTGTGGACATAATGTGTTTTTTTGGACAAGTGTGGGAATAATGGTTTTACTTGTATTATTCTTAGTGTTTATAATGATTTTTCCACAAATGGGTAGGAATATTGGGTTTCTCACAATGGTATTCTAATGAATATATTTTTTCCTCATTTATATTTTATTATCAAGTAGTTTAAAATTTTCAATATGTATTTCACATACTTGAAATTGCATTTTATCGTTTTTTAAATCTTATTGTAAAAGTGTTCCAAACTATTAATTCATTGTCACATGTAAGATGGTTATTGAGATATGTTCTAGTATAGAAAAAATCATTTTTTTTATTTTTTCGTAATATTTTTATGATCTTGTCATACTTTAACATGTTATATGACAATTATGTAAATTTATTTGATGTTTAATTATTATATTTATGTCTTTATCATGTCCCCCTTCATAATTTTAAATTTCCCCTCATAATTAATATGATATCCCCCTTCTTATGTTTCTATTCTGTATTTTATGAATATTGATATATAATTTGTGATGTCTATAAAGGGGTCTAAAGGAGCATTATATTGAATAAATTTTTTCCTGTGCTATAAAAGAGTGCCATCTGTGTGTTGATAATATCTAGGAAATTAAACCTTTTGGTACATTAGTTTAGATGATTTTTTTTGTAATTTAATATTTAAATTATTAGATTATCACACTATTCAACATTTGATTTTCTTGGTTCACTTTAACAGATAAACAAGAAGATGACATTGATATTTATACTAGTAACATCTATGTTTTAGAACCCTTATCTATGTGTCCCTATTGAATGGCCTATGTAGAATTATTTGAGTTTAGTATAAAATTACATGATTTTTTTATTGGGGGATTCAAAAACCCTATTGCATGACATTGTGGGGAACATATCCTATCTTTATAAAATAATTATGGTTCAACGACGATATGATTCAATTATAAAAAAAAATTGTCATTAATTTAAATACAACCTAATCATTAATAGAGAAATTACTTATTTTATTTAAATAATATTTCTTAATATATGTCAAACATTTAATTTTATTCAGGTCTTCATCAATATTGTTTGATTAATTATGATATACCAAATATTATTATTTTTATGAGGCATGAAGATTTTTATACATTAATTTTAATTAGAGTTTCAGTTTTAGGGTTTCATGTTAAGAATTTATTTTTTGGATATCTATATTTTAGGAAAATTGGATTTGGGTTTACTGTGTATTATATTAGATCAGAAAAGATATATTTTATTGTTTAGGTTTTTCTTGATTACGATTTTTAGTATAGGGTATATGGGTTTGGGTTTGGGTTTTCGGTATTTTTTCAGAATATATGGGGTTAATTTGGAGTTTACGGTTTAGTGGAATAACAATCATAAAGAGGTAGAAAAATAAATAAAATTTCATAGTACAACAACTTGTATCACTGATGATATCTCACTTGAGGATATTCATAATTTTTCAATTAATATTCCTTATTCAATTATTGTTATTTTTGTATTTTATTTGATTTGAAATAATTTAAAATCCTGGAAAATGAAAGAGTATAAAAAAGTAAATTATCATGAAGATGAAAAATCAAATAATTTATTTAAAAAATTGCATGGTCTTGGGGATGGTTACCCTAGTTCCCTTACAATGTGTTATTCTTTTTGATAATTAACCAATAAAATATTAATAATGAATTTATATAATTTAATTTATTGTGTGTAATATTTTACAAACCTAGGAAAATTTTGTAGTTAATAAAATATCACCTCCTCTAAAAATCAATTCCAATGAAATACCTCAATGGAGAGGATAGAGCCCTATATAAATAGACTATACTCTATGAAACTTCATCCATTTTGGTAATCTAAAATCCATTATATAAGGAATTATTTTCAAAAGAAGTGATGGAATGATATAAATAGTGGAAAAGAATTTTTTTTACATTTATGACTTGTGGAACATAAACTAAACTCATAAAACTCTCCCTCATAAACTATGAAAAAATTAAATTTTAAACATTAATGTGAAGAGTTCAAGAACACCGTAAAACTCCATATAGGAAATTCCATAGGAAAATTACTTATTATTTAGTATAATAGATCATGGTAGAAGAATAGAGAGAGATAGGGTGAGATAAATTTCACATCCCACCCCTTCCTCATTATCTTTATAAAAATAAATGACATTATATGGCCTTATGTAATATCCCAATGTCACCAAAGGCTGGAAATAAATAACAAGGGCTTCAATACCAGTGGGGGAAGATTTTATATTTAAAAAAACAACCCAAACAAAAGAACTGTAGAAAATAACTACTTAATAAAACATGACAAAAATGTCAAAAACACATGAAAAAACCATCAATATATAATTCAAATTAAAACCATGTAACACAATAGAAGAATATAATATCAAAGTTCATAGTTGAAGAGAAAAATCAACGACTTTAATGAAAAACTCAAATTCTACCAACATGGTCCACTCTAACTCCACAAAATATCACATGTATGATAATGTGTCACTAGATAAGTGTGATACATTACCTTTGTTTGTTTCCCAATAAAAAACTTCCTAAAAATCCCACAAGATCCAAAATAGGGTTTAGTAACTAAAATCAATTTTCTTTACATGAATGACCTCTCTACACATGCTACTAGAATAGAAAATGTTACCACATTTATATAAAATACAATATATTAAATAAATTAAAGAGTTTATTATTAATTCAAATTTTTTTATGAAACAAAATTTCCATACAAAAATAGTGTCCAAATAATGAAACCATACAAAAAATTTAACAATTTCTCTATTTCTATGTTGCAATAACTTTTCCATTTCATATAACCAAAAAAAAAACTCTTTCAGCCACACAAGCTTGGTGTTACCTTTGATAATGGAATATCACATCCTTAACCTATCCCTTGGATAGTGGTACTTCTTGTCCATTATCCATCCCATTCAACACACACATAACTATTGTATTAAACTATATAGAAAAAATTGTTTCTAATCAATTTACATCAATTCAATAAAACCACATGTCCTTTGAAAACCATTACAACAAACCATCTCATCAAAACTAATCATTTTATAGAAAATAAATGTTCAAAAAACAATTCCAATAAAAAAAATTTTTATTGAAAACTCTTTTACATGTATGAAATCCAAATATCCATTTTTAAATCATCATTTTATATCATTTTATCAAATTCACATTTTTTCAAGAACCCAATTTTGCAGAATTCCACAAACATTCACTAGAGAAGGCTTCAAATAATTAATTCAAGTCAATTTAATAAAAAATTATAGCAAAGAAATAAAAATTAAATCAACACTTCTAGCTATAGAATTAGTACCTAAGAGTGAATCCACATTCCATGGAAGTTATGGGTAAATCAAGGAATGCATTGAAAAAACTCCACAAAACTAGGTTGAATCTCCAAAAAAACACCTACATTTCTTCTCATATCATCAATAAGTCCAAAACTAATGGTTATTGGAATTTGAAGACTTAGATATATCCATATAATACTTGATTTCTGAAAATAATAATGGTAGAATATGTTCTATGAAACCCACATAAAACTACAATAAATGAATACACACCCTAAGAATCCATCTTTAAGGCACCAAGAAACTCCCTCAGGTAGGCTCCTGATCAGTGGGGAAAGCATACATTACCTTTAGGAGTCATAAGTACCATGTTAAGATCTATATGGACCAAAAATCAAGAGGTTGAAACATATACCTCATCAAGATCCAAAATCTTTGGTTCTTGATTTTAAATCCTGCACAATTTGTTGCATGGTCAGTCAATAGTGCATTAACTGAGTACCAGCCTTTACCTCCACTAGGAACATGCATGGTTGTCTAGAATTACTAGATAATTTTGGACAAACAGTGTTCTGGCATGTACACCTTCCTCTTAGATAAATTCCAAAAGCGCACAAACATCACCCAATCTCATTATATACTTAAAATAGATAAATGAAGAGTTAATTTAAAATAATGGTTCTATATTCTCCCCACCATTGGCTTTTCCATCCTTGAATTTTTAAAAACATCAATGCACAGAACTGTTTGGGCTATTTGTTGAACATTTTTATTTGACATTCCCATGTATCATACTGAATCTAACCATGTTTGCACAAAACATGAATTAAACTGATGCTTTTTCCACATAAAAATACATGTTTCCTATCCAAAATCTACACTGGTAGGTGCACCACAGAAGTATTCGTCTCTATTTCATTGAGATACCATCAAATCATAAGGTCATTATCAGGATGATACATATTCAACAAAGCTACAAGAAACAAATTATGCACCAAACAATACAATAGGGGTAATGCCAACTGATATTCCACCTCATCAACCCATTTAGGTATCACAAAAGGGAATATCAAAAGGGAAGATAACTCACAGTGCATCACAAAATGATGATTTCCATGTCTTGGTGTGATCCTCAAGAATACGTGATCACTAAAAATTATAAAAATGATATTGACGGTGATCCACCAATGATATATGATAGATCTATACCATCTACATCCATTTCATGATCAACTAAATCTACTCTTTTATCTCTTGTATAAGGATCAACCGAACTAGTGAAGCTTCACTCATTTCCACCCAACAAAGTGGAGAATGACTAAGATTCCCATATAATGCTTTAAAATGATACATATGAATTGAGGCCTGGTGTCTATTTTTATATGAAACTCCACTAATGGTATGTTCTCTTCCTCTGATCCACCAAAATCTATTACACAGGTTTGTAACATGTTTTCAAATGTTTTAATCTTCCTTTTTTATTTCACCTATATCATAGAAAGATAAGAAATAGTCATAGTTAATTGAGTTACTAGGGATTTTTGTAAGTATTTATTGAAATAAGACGTAAACCATGGATCTCTATCTGACATTATCAATACCAATATTCCATTCCACTTTACAACTTCCTGGATAGAGAATTTTTAAAATACCTTCACTGTACGAGATGCATGAATAGTAATGAAATGTGTTTAATTTTTTAGCAGATCCACTATCTACCATTTGAAATTCTTTTTTAGAACTATTCGTGTGAGACCAATTAAAAAATATATCTTTATATATTCCCATTTTCCTATAGAAATATGTGAAGACTGAGAAATATATTTTGGTCCCTTATATATTTCATTAATCTTATGACATGTTAAGCGTCATGAAATAAACTCAGCCACAATCTTTATTGTACCGACCCTCCAAAACTTTTATTTAAAAATTATATAAATCTTCTATATTCTAGGATGAACAACACACATATTGAATTATGGTAAGCCTGAATACGTTGTTCTTGAAAATCCATTGGTGCGACCATCGAATTTTTATACTAGAAAACTAAACTCTCATCCAGCTTCCATCCCTCAAATTTCTCTCCACCAATCAGTTTTGACCTCATCTCAAGACATTCTAAATTAGATGTATGTTTCTCTAAAACCATGCATACAAAATCCGAAACAAAAAAAATTGTAATGAAAATTGAAAAGTAATCTTGGTCTTCACATTCCATTTGAATCCTAGTTATGAATAACATCAACTACCCCATGTATGAAGCTTAATTTCATAAATTAGCATATGAATTCTTCATTTATGCATGTACCACCATGTTTCCTTTACTCAGTTTATAAAATACGTCAAAGTCAAATAGTTGGTTATAACCCATCTATAATTTTTATTTTATATTTAAATCACATTGTTATAAAATATGTTTCAAGCTTTTATAGTGTATATAAAGTATTAATTTAACACAATAGAGGAAATAACCATCTATCTTGAAATCCCAAACTATAAATTATTACTATAAATAATGCATTGGGGTGTTATTCTCATGAAACTGAAACTACCATGACTCACAAGCGAAAATATGTTCTCCCTGTATGAGAACAAATCCCAACGTTGATCCTGAGGCGTCACAATACACCACATATATATGTCATCAATTCAGAATGAGAATGAATTGTGAGGATATAAGGAGAACCTTTAACCCCACAAATGTTATGTTATAGTCCTCATTCCATTGGAATAGAAATTTCATCATTGTGGAATCTCACATTGGTAAAGCTTATTTTGAGAAATCCCATAAACATTTTTGTAATAATTTGATATACCAATGAAACTGAGTATCTCGAAGACATTCTTTGGTCATTTTTACAGAATAACCTCCTCAATTTTTTCTGGATACACATAGACACCGTTATCAGAAAAGACATGTCCATGAAATAATACCTATTGTATCAATAAAATCAGTGTTTAATAATTTTTCACATGACTGATTATCTATCATCATTCCCAACATTGTGACCAATTGTTGATCATTCTCAACCACATTCCTGGAATACACCAATATGTCAACCACAAACACCATCACCAAAGAATAAATATATATATATAATATCTGATTCATCATTTCAAAATATATATATAGTCTATACATAATAAAGAAGATAATTTCCAAAGATTCATAATGATCTTATATGCTTATGAATTCTCTCTTTGGGATATCCTCCTTCCAAACCTACAATTGGGTACATAATAATCCCATGTCAGTTTTAGAGTTCCAATTATCTCCCTAGATTTGATCAAATAGACCATTAATGTGTGGAAATGGGTACAGATTATTTATCATATCATGCTTAAGATTACAATAGTCCACACTTAGTTTTTCAGTTATATCAATGTTCTAAAAAAACAATCATATTGCTACCCATGGGGACATGCTTGCCTGAATGAACCCTTTTCCTTCCAGCTTTTCCAACTACCACTTAAAATCATATAATTTAATTTCTATCATACACCATGATTGAAATGAAATAGGAATGGTCCCCTAAAAGAGGTCAATAATAAACTCCACTTTTAATTTGGCTGGAAATACTGAGAAATGTTTTGGAAAACAACATGAAACTGATCAACGATTACTAGAAAAAACCATTATTTATCTCTTCCATCAATTTTAAATTCAACACTACCAACTAGTAAGAGATATTTACTACTATTGGTTCCAACAATGTCATTGAATCTAACATTACATTCTTTCCTCCAAGGAAGAGACTCTCCACATCATTATCATTCATGAAACTAATCATTTACATATAACATTCAATGTGAACCTTGAAAATTTCCAACCAATCCACACACACGATTATGATGTAGACATCCATCTCAAGTACTAATAAATTTGATATCAAATCATCTCCAACCACACTGATAGAAAAGTATATACATAAAGAGGCTCTACACACTCGTTAACCAAAAATAGTTTTGATATTTAACATAGATGGAAACATCTCGAATTTTAAAACACGGAAATTAACTACAAGAGAAGTAATAAATAAATGGGACATAATTATATCAAAAAAATCCTTCATAAGAGTACAATTTAAAGTAATTGAATCTCCCACCTTTGTTTTTCATAATGGATAATCCACATTAATGTGTTCTGCTCTATTTAATAACTTAATTGGGAAACCTTGTTTCATATTTACATATTGGGATTTACCTTACTAAGGATTAATTTTATTTCTAGAATCACCTTGGGTTGAATTGTTCGAATGATGAATGGTATTCTACTACCCTCAACCCATAGAATCATACGACAACTGTGACCATGAGAAGTGTCCTGAAGACATATCCTTAGAGAACTGTGACAATAGCACTGAAAATTCCCCATATGATCTCAATTATTGAATTCTCTAGGTTGTGTCAAACACTTTAGCTTCATGTGGTCCATCAAAAAAACATTTGAAGCATCATGTCATTGTCTTAGGTCATGTAGTAATATTTTCAGATCCAACCATTGGATTCTGAGAAATCCCACTAAATTTGAAATAGGTTTCCCTATTCCACTTGTTCCCAAAATTCATGATCCCACCTTTTCCTATAGATTTCAACATAATTCCCACATCCATAGCTCCTTAGATGTACCTTTCTTCCACTGACACTCTGTAAACTATCTTTATATAATCTGTTATACCAATCACCTCAACCTTTAAGAAAATATCCTACCTCAACTGCGATTCTTAGATTTGTTTCTCCGAGGATGCATTAGAAGAAACATCATATATAAAAGGACTCAATTCATTAATTTGGTCACACACTCTATCACAATGATGATATCATGATTGAAATAATGAAATTAATTTCTCTTAAAATTCATGAATGTAAGATGATAGAATTATTTGTTAAAAATTCATCAAAATCATCCCAATAAAGTACTTGGTCTAATTTAGCCTAAACAATTAAATCAAACCATTAGCATGAAATATCACACAACATATATGTAACTATATTGACATTTATCTCTGCTTTTATGCCACGGAAATCGAAGATTTCATTCATCCTATTGAGACATGCCTCTACATTATCTAGTTCTGAATCCCCCCAAAATATGGGAGGATTCTGCTTCTAAAACATGATTGTGTGATCCATTTACCTTAGTTTATACATAAAATTCCTTCTATCCATAGCCATATTGGTATAAACTTAACTTTGAATCAGCTATTGGTTCACTTCTATGTCTGGTGAAACCATATTCTCCGTAAGTTCTTCCAGTTTGTTTCTATGACTCCTAATGGGTACCATTTTCTAAAAACACAAAAAGTGCCATCAGTTTCCCCCTCTAAAACTAAAGGAAGAAAAATTTCAAAATTCTACCATATCATAATGTAAAATTGATTCCATAAAAAATTGAACTTTTTCTTGTTAATCCATTTTTAAAATTTTCACCTTTGTATTGAAAATAATTACATTTTCAAAATAACCATTTAACACCGTTTCAAGATTTCACATTTGAAAATATGTTTATCAATTTTCTATAATAAAAAAAGTTTACCAAATCATATAACATTACGCTGAATGAAATATGTTCTTCTAGTGGGTAGTCATTTATAAAATTTTAGGCATTCTATTCTCATTGACTAAACCTATGAAAATTAAATTTCAAATTATATAAATTTCTCCAAAACACTTTTATACATAACTCTTTTGATTCTTGATGATCAAAATAAAAATTTTAAATTCATATTTTTATAATATACATTTGAAGTCCCCAAATCGTACTACATTCTACCATCATATCTAAAAGAATAAACCAAAATGAATTTCAACTCCATGATTGATAAAACTGATGGCCACATGTATGTAATTCACTGAAAAACCTATAACACTTATCCCAAAAAGCTATTTGGATGGACAAATACTGATATAAATTTTATCATCTCACCCTTAGTCATAATATTATGAACGATAGAGGAAATTACTTGGCCTTAAATGATATCCCAAAGGATCCAAAGGCTGGAAATAAATTACAAGGGGTTTAATAAAATTTGTAGATGATTATCCCTTATAAAATAAAACAAACCAATAAATCAAACTTTAATAAAAAAATACATAATGATGCATAATAATATTGTAAAAAACTCAAGGTAAACCCATTGGTATCGAAACTATTTAAAATCCTGGTACAATAATAAAAGAATAGAATATCAAAGTGTATAGAAGAATACAAAACTAAATGTATCCAATAAAAAAGCCCAAATATAATAACATTCTATGTGCTCCAACCCCAAAAAATATCCCACGTATCACGATGTTGCACTATAGAAGTTTGATACATTAACTTAATAGTGTCTTGATAAATGAAATATACCAACACACTAATGTTATAAAGTTGGGATGTGTAATGAAACTCTATATATATTCTCTAAATTACCTCCATATTCATGACACTGGGATATAAAATTTTATCCCTTTTAAATTAAATTTTTATAAAAAACAATTTAAAATATTTTGTCCCTAAAAAAATAGTTTCACACAAAAAATGTTTTCCATGCTAATAAAGTTTACAAGGAAAGAAACAAATCATTTCGTTTTCTCATTTTCCAATTTACATGTTGGCATAATCCAATGCATTTAACATAACCTCACATGCACACTTTTAACCAATGAAGCTTGGTGTTACATTTAATTATTGAATTTCATGTACATGACATGTCCCTTTGATGGTGGTAATTCATGACCAATATCCATCACATTCAACACATGCTTAACCATTTAATCAATCCACATGCCAAAACATACTTTCCCAATACAATTAAAGCATTTTAGTATAACAAAAAATGTATTGAGAACAATAACAACAATATATTTCAATAAAACCGGCCTTATTATTAAAAAAAATCAGAAAAACCTTTCCATTATAACCAAAATTATATTAATAAAATGTTTCCATGAAACAAAACCAAATAAAAAATTTGAACATCAACATTTTAAAATAATTTTATCTGATTTAGCTTTTTTCAAACACCCACATTTGAAAAATTCCAAAATAATATAACCAAATAAGGTTTCCGAAAATTGTTTCACATCAATTTAATAGTCAATTTCAAAAAATAGTTATTAAATAATAACATTTATTTATAGAATGATTGGTTCAGATTAAAAACACAACCCTTGGGAATTATGGATAAAATGAACAATGACAGGAAAACACCCAAAATATAGGATTGCATAAAAAACATCAAAGACCTCTTCCCCTGAAAGAAAAAATACATAAACGAACAACGATTCACATCATTGTCCTTAGATGTATTTGTTGCAGACTAGATATAAGAATCTGGTACAGAGAGAGAGACGTAGGTCTAAGAAAAATATCAAAAAAACAACCGTAAATGAAGACTTATAATCATAATCCAGCTTCAACAAAAAAAATACATGCCATTTGACTAGTTAAGGATCGATGTGGAAAGATTACTTTCCCTTTGGGTTTTATAAATATCATGTTAGTTTTGATTTGGTAAAAAAAATTTGTGTTAAAATGTATCCTTTTCCTAGATCCAACATTATAGGATCTTGATTTTAATATGTACATGGTGAGTCACATTGTTAGTCAAAGCATGAACTAACATTTCACCAGCCTCTTCCCAAAGAGAATCTCGCATGGTTATCCTGCATGGTTATCCAAAACATGCATCAACCGTGCAAAAGGCCTTTGTCCCACATTTCAAATATTTTCATAGTTCACCAGAGAGTATGGAAAAACAGGTTCCCTTTTTAGTGAACCTTCCCCTTAGCCTCTTCCTCTCTTTTCATGGTTTCATGTAGTACTGTAAAAGTTTCCCAAACCTATTCTCAAACCTTTCACTAATAGAGAATCTTCAAAAACATTCCCAAAGTTTTCCAAACCCACTGAAACATCACCTAATCACATTATATACCAAAAATAAATAAATAAAGGGTTTCAAACTAGAATATGAGGGTGCTATAAGAAAATTATGAGAAAATGATTGAATAATGGAAGAAATACAATATTAAAAACAAGAAAAACGGATTAAAGGGAAAATAAGAAAACTTAAATAATTTTAGAAATCTAATAAATGAGGAAATATCATTCCCATGATATAGATCTTCACCCATAATTAGAAATGGTTCAACACATCTGTATTTATATGCATCAAATTATAAATTCTAAAATAAAAGAATTTTTATATCTTTCCATAAACTCATCAGTTTTTCCTTCATTAAAATAATGATTCCATATTTTATTCTTAATGTGAAGATCTATTATAAATTATAAATTAATTATCTAATAGATAGATAATTTTTGTTTGACTTACTTTATTTTAAAATCTTCTACTTTAATCATACCTCTTTTATATATGCCTTTAAAATTATGTAAAAATAAATTCATTTTACTTGTGAAATCATACATGGGAGTGGATGTTCAATGTATCCATCATTTTACATAGGTAATCAACATTTCATATTTTCAAAAAATCCATTTTATCATTTTTCTAGATCTTAGATTAAATCATCATCGAATTAGGATTTAGTTCTTATAACCTCAAGATTCAATAGAAATAAGAATTGGTTTCTAGCCTTTAGAGTTACATTCTTGGTTCAATATCATGTTCCAAAAAAGGATGAAATAGAAGTTTTGATGACCATTAGAAGTGAAAAGAACCATTCCCATCCCTTATTATTTTTAAGATACCCATTCAAAAAAAATTAAATACAGTCTAATACCCTTATGAAATTTGTGATAATCAATTGGCACACATATTTCACGACACGTCACTTAGGGCACGTGCTGTGACTACCCCAAGCCCGCCTTCCATAGTCCATGGGCTAGAGACTAGCACTGAATGTGTAATTCCCGATAAATGTGAAGTCGTGGCCTTTAAAAACTGTAAACACACATGCAAGGACGCACAAATCTAGAATAAAGACCAAGTAAACATTATAAAAAAAGACTGGTGAAAAAATGGGCCACAATACTAGCCCAACTGGAAAGTACAAGTATAGAAGTGATGCAATAAAACTGAAAGGTAAGGGACGATAGCTACAGGATCATCCTACGGGTTCCTACCTGATGTGTAGGTACAGATCTCCTCCTCAGCACTCCACATCCGACCATCTACTCTTTGTACTGACTCGTCGTATGGTCCAACTCTAGGTACCGTCCAGTCCTGGTACTCCCAGCCTCACCCGGCGCTATCTGTCATCTGTATCCAACACAGTATGTTGCGGGAATAGACCGTGCAGGGGTAAGTATAACGATACTCAGTAGGGACCCCGAGACTCTCAAGGTCTAACAAAATCAACCATGGATTGTCACGACCCGTCCTCGGGGCCCGTGCCGTGACTACCCCAAGCCCGCCTTCCATAGGCCAGGGGCTGGCGACTAGCACCAAAGGCGTAAAATCCCATTAACTGGGAAGGCATTGCCTTTATAAAAGAAAACAAGAACCACAGAGTACAAGCGGAAGTAAAACACTAAGTACAAAAAGGAGAGCTGAAAAGTAAAAGGGGCCGGAAATACAAGCCCAACTGTAAAGTACAACTCGAAAAGGAAAACAGCGACTGAAAAGTAAAGCTGCTACGCTGAGATGTCCACTGGAAATCCCACCTGAAGGGTGGGTAGAGATAGCTCCTCTGCTCCTCGGGTCCCGCCATTCGCTCCGAGTATGTCCCGCCCAGTGGTCCACCTCCGGGTACCGCCTCGTCGTATAGTCCACCTCCAGGTACCATCCAGTCCTCGAACCTTCGGCTTCTGTCAGCACTGTCCGTCGTCTGCAACCAACACAACGAGGTGCGGGCATAGCCCGTGCAGGGGTGAGTATAACGATACTCAGTAGGGACCCTGAGACCCTCATGGTCTCACTAAACCAACAAGGATAAACTCAAGAAGATCACAACAGATAATCTCTACTTAGGTATATGCCCATACATATACCTAAGTTATTAAGTAACTCATCTCAGTCATGAGGAAACACAAGAATCATGAGATCAACGGATAACCACTACCCAGGTATATGCCCATACATATACCTAAGTTATCAAGTAACCCATCTCAATCATGAGGAAACACAAAGGTCAAAAGTCTCAGCTCAAACCAGGATTTTCATTATCGAAACCGTAACTGCTGAAGAGCTCCGTCTCTAGAGTGTACAGTGGTCCTGTCACGACTCTGAGGCTGCCGCTCACTAACCTAGGACTGCTGATGTACTCCTCCTGTCGAGTATTGCGGGTCTGCTGCCAACTACCAGGCGCTCCGTCCGCTGAGGGTCTGCTGCCAAATACCGGGCGCTACCCAGATAGCCTACTGAGGTACTCCTCCTGTCGAGTACCGCGGGTCTGCTGCCAACTACCAGGCGCTCCGTCCGTCGTGGGTCTGCCGCCAAGTACCGAGCGCTCCGTCCACTGGGCTAGTCGACTCACTCCAAGTCGAGTCGGTCAAGCAGTCGTCAGGTCTCAGCCGGCTACACGGTCTCCGTACTCTGCACGCTCGTCTCCGGGAGGGTCCGCTCCACGAGCTACTAGTCGATACTCCATGTATCTCAAAGTCCCACGAAGAAGTGTCTCAAAGGTCCGTCTCGTCACAGGGGTCTCAACGCAACAGACGGCGCGTCGATCGGACGCCCGGTCTGTGAGTTATTAGCCTTTTCGTCCCAGGGGACCGGTTGGTTTCGTGAGCGAAACCAATCCCGGCCGTATCTCAACTGTACCCCGAACTCCCATAGGGTAAACTCAAAGGGACCGTTACTCAACGTAACCACCAACGCCGCTGACGGTTCGTCAAACGGACGTCCTGTCTGAAAGATATCAGCTTTCCCGTTCCAGGGGCCCGGTTGGATTTCGGGTACAATCCAACCCGACCATACTCCGACTGCATCCAAAACTCGGGCGGAGTATGTCAAAAGTTCCGTCTCATCAAGAGGAAGTCAACGAAACAGACGGCGCGTCAATCGGACGCCCGGTCTGTGAGTTATTGGCTTTTTCGTCTCCGGGGCCCGGTTGGTTTTTAAGGCAAAACCAACCCGACCGTACTCCACCTGCGTCCAAACCTCGGGCGGAGTATGCCAAAAGATCCGCCTCATTAAGAGGAACGCAACGCGACTGACGGCGCGTCAATCGGACGTTCGTGGCTCAAGATATGAGCGTTTCCGCTCCGAAGGCCCGGTTGGTTTCGTGAACGAACCAACCCGGCCGAACTCAAAGTAAACCGAAACCTTGAGTGCGATATACCGAAACGACCGTCTCGATCCAAGGATCGCGTTGCCGCAGACGGTTCGTCATTCGGAGGTCCGAGGCTCAAGGTATGAGCCAAAAACCAAATCAGGTTCGAAACGGGGGGGTCCGGGTCCGGGCCGACCCGGCCCGACCCCCCCCAGGGCGGCGCGGCGGCCGGCGGCGGCGGCCGGCGGCGGCGGGCGGCGGCGGTGCGGCGACCGGCAGCGGCGCGCGGCGGCGCGCGGTGGCGGCGCGGCGGTGCGCCGGCGCCGCTAAAGGCGGCCGCACGGGGGATTTTCTTTCCCCCTTTGAAGATCTGGCGGCGCGGCAGTATAGCCGCGCCTCTCTTGCAAAACCGCCCCCACGTGGGGGCCGGTTTATTTAAGGGAACCCGGGGGGCCGGCTGCCCCCCCCCCTCCTTCAAGAGCCGCCCCCCCTCATTAAGAGGGGGGTTTCTGCGGAACGGTCCGGGGGATTTATTCCCCCGGTTTTCAGTCATCCGGCCGGCCAGCTGGCCGGCCGGTTTTTACCAACGGGACCGGAAATTCCGGTCCCGCCTTCGACTTCCAACGCCGGCGGCCCGGCCGCCGGTCTCCACTTCCGCCGCGGCCCGGAACCGGCCGCGGTCTCTTCGTCCCGTCGCGGCCCGGAACCGGCCGCGGCGTTCGTCGTCCGGCGCGGTGCGACGGCACCGCGCCCCTTTGCCGTGCTTTGATAATCATCCAACGCGGCGCGACGGCGTCGCGTTTCTGTTGTTTCTACCATGGTGCGTGCGACGGCATCGCGAAGATACTTGCACGTTCATCCGCGTGGTGCGACGGCACCACGCCACTTGCTTCCTCCCGCAAGATAAAATCAACATAAACGTTGGAGGGGGGTTCGGCCGTGTTCATGCGGTCCGGCCCCCCTCACGTTAAATAAAAACTCAACATGAACATTTCAAGCCTCATGTTAGACATGCCAGATCCATGTTCAAGAAATGGAATAATTTAAGAATGAAACAACAATCCCCTACCTCGGGTATAAGTTCGAGGATTTGACTATGTCCGCGGAAGTCGACGTCGCGGAGATCGGGCGTCGCGGTAGTCGTTCGTCAATTCCGTTGACGAAGAGACGCGTCCGAAGAGGCACGTCGTTGGCGAATCCTTGTACGCCGACGAAGGTTGTCCGAGGAAGGTGCGGTGTTCTCTCTCGTTGACACCGAAAACGAAGAAGAGCGGTGCAGCGTTCTTCGTCGGAAAAAGGGCGTTCCTCGTCAAGTCTTGAGGAAAGTCAAAATATAAAGAGAACAATGAACTCAAGAATCTCTACCTCGATAGTCGCACGGTGACGGAGTCGTGGAAAATCGGTGTCGATTCCTTTGACGTCGGAGGAAGAGTCGTTATCGAAGGCGTTCGTCGCGGAAAACCGTTGCGGAAGAGATGATGCGGAAAAGTACGTCGCGTCGCGGACACGGCGTCGCGGATGGATCGTGTTCTTCGGCGGAGAAGTTCTTCGTTGAAGAACGACGTTCTTCGCCGGAGAAGATGAAGAGGAGCTCTCAAAAAGCTCTCAAAGGAATAAACCAACAACCCATAAACAAATAAGATTACATCTTATTTTCTTAACACATAACTCAAAAGGATTTCAAATGTTTGAAATTCAAAAGAGTTGACTCCCAAAATTAATTAAGAGTATCCTAAGTCAAAAAAGAGGGGGTTTAGTACGTTGAGAGAATTTGAAAAGAAAAGGGGTTCGTGTGGGCCCCACCACACTTAATCCTCCCAAGGGAGGTTAAGTGGGTGTGGGTCCCACTCCCAACCTCTTTTGATAGGTTTTTAAAATAAGTTAAAATAAAATTTGTCTTACACAAATTTTACTTAACTTAACTGAAAAACCCCAAAACGTAACTTTCAACTCGCAACAAACGCAACTCCCGAAAAGGTCTCTTTAAGCGAATATCGGCGCTGCGAGTTCATCGGTGCCCTCGGATTTCAATTCCGAGCACCGGATCAAAAGTTAGGAATTCCCGCTCGTTCGTTCACTGAACGTACCCGAGCCAAACTTCGGAAATTAATTCCGGGCACTCCGGGCCTCGGAATCAGGTGCCGTCTGAAACCGCGCTCTTGTAAAATTCTAAAGAAAATTAAGAAAAAATTTCCCTTGAATTTTACGGGTCTTTACATTACTCCCACCTCAGGGCTTTACGTCCCCGTAAAGATACAACAAAAACTAGGGTAACAAAAGAGGGTACTGAGCACGCATCTGAGCCTCCCGCTCCCATGTGCTCTCCTGGAGATTTCCGTGCCGCCATCTGTTGCGCACAAGAGGAATCGATCGCCCATGTAGGACCCGCTCCTGTCGATCCTCTATCTCCACCGGGACCTCCGAAAAAGTCGCCCCATCGTCAACGTCAAGCTCCCCATGGTCAAAGATGTGTGTCGGGTCGTGCACGTATCTCCTCAGCTGGGATACGTGGAAGACGTCGTGCACCCGGTGCAACTGAGGTGGTAGAGCCAGGCGATAAGCCACCTCGCCAACCCTGCTAAGGACTTGGAAGGGTCCGATGAAGCGCGGAGACAACTTGTCGCCTCGGCCAAAACTCTGAATACCACATCGAGGTGAGACCCGCAAGAAGACGTGGTCACCATCCTCGAACTCTAGTGGCCTCCGCCTCCTGTCAGCGTATGACTTCTGCCGGCTCTGTGTTGTCCTCATCCGCTCCTGGATGACATGGACCTCCTCTGACGTGGCCCAGACCATCTCTGGTCCCACAAGAGCTGCGAGATTTCTTCTTTGCCGATAAGAGAAACCTGGTCTCATCCCCTGGATGGACCACATTCTTTGCCTAAAACAGTCAATCCTAACATGGATGATACTAATCCATACCAAGGATGACGTCGTAAGGCCTCAACGCTACTACTAAGAGATCCAACCGTTACTCTCGCCTCCAAGGGTTGAGTCACACTGTCGGCATCAGTGTGTGGTAACTGGTCTCCTCCAGTAGATGTCTCACAAGTGAGGGTCAAGTCAACAGTCAACTGGAACCTCTTAGTAACATCACAAAAGAGGACAGGAATGAAAACATCACAAAGGATGCGTCTTTTATTATTGCAGCTCATAATACAAGACGCTACACAAAAGCAACATCAACATGGAACTAGAAGTACAAGAGACGTATCCACTAGTTCCGCTCCTGTCCACCTGCTTTACTGTTGCTCAAGCATTTGTCGCTGCCTCAACCTCGGTGGCTCCCTCCAAGCCTGCGGATCGAGGAGTCGGACAGTCACGTGCCAGGTGACCCTTTCCGCGGCATGAGTAACACAACCTGCTCCTTGCACGGCTAGCTCTGTTCCCACTCCGGGTGCCCTGCACCACTGGTCCTAAAACCCGAGATCGCCCAACTGCTGGTCTGGTCCTCCTGGACCTCTGCATCATCTGTCTACTGCCCACAGATGACTCGGCTTCTGATCGAAAAACACGCGGTAAAGGCAGATTCTCCTGTACACGCTCGGGGTGTAGAGATACTGGCACAAACTCCACCCTGAAGAAAGTCTCGAAGTCTTCCCATGCGAAGTTCATCTCATCACAAAACTGAAACAAGTGGCTCCACCACCTACCTGCTGCTGCGTGTAGTAGGCTCGCAGCGAGGATCACCATGAGGTCAGCTGGTGTCCTCACTAGCCTAAACACTCGTACCACTGCCTCCAGCCAGTCCCCTGCAGCCTGGGGATCCGTCTCCCCGCGAAACCTGGGCGGTCGCTGGCGCTGAAACTCATGCAGTGCGCTGAGGCGACGTGCATCGTCAGCGGCTGCTGCTGGAAGCATCGGGGGCTCGGAGGGTAGAGCTACCGCCGGTGCCACTACTGGAAATGGGCCCTGCACCGAGGCCTCGTCGCTCGGTGGGCTATCGTCACGTTCGATTCTCGGAACCCTAGCTGGCTGCCTTCGTGGGGCCATCCTGAAAGAAACAACGTAACACGATCAAACGATTATACCTGGTGAGCTGACCTGGTTTGAGCTGTTTTAAGGGGAAAAACTTTTGAAAACACACACGCAATCAGTGTTTTCGTGCACAAAGTCGGAAATCAGTTGTCAAGGTCCTGGTGTATGGATACGTCGGCCGCCCGCACCAACACTGGACTCCCTGAACTGAAAACCACACTCGGTACCCTTAACACTATTGCTTCACAGAAAGAAAGATCAGAGTCTGCGGTAGAACCGACCACCTCTGATACCAATTTGTCACGACCCGTCCTCGGGGCCCGTGCCGTGACTACCCCAAGCCCGCCTTCCATAGGCCAGGGGCTGGCGACTAGCACCAAAGGCGTAAAATCCCGTTAACTGGGAAGGCATTGCCTTTATAAAAGAAAACAAGCACCACAGAGTACAAGCGGAAGTAAAACACTAAGTACAAAAAGGAGAGCTGAAAAGTAAAAGGGGCCGGAAATACAAGCCCAACTGTAAAGTACAACTCGAAAAGGAAAACAGCGACTGAAAAGTAAAGCTGCTACGCTGAGATGTCCACTGGAAATCCCACCTGAAGGGTGGGTACAGATAGTTCCTCTGCTCCTCGGGTCCCGCCATCCGCTCCGAGTATGTCCCGCCCAGTGGTCCACCTCCGGGTACCGCCTCGTCGTATAGTCCACCTCCAGGTACCGTCCAGTCCTCGAACCTTCGGCTTCTGTCAGCACTGTCCGTCGTCTGCAACCAACACAACGAGGTGCGGGCATAGCCCGTGCAGGGGTGAGTATAACGATACTCAGTAGGGACCCCGAGACCCTCATGGTCTCACTAAACCAACAAGGATAAACTCAAGAAGATCACAACAGATAATCTCTACTTAGGTATATGCCCATACATATACCTAAGTTATTAAGTAACTCATCTCAGTCATGAGGAAACACAAGAATCATGAGATCAACAGATAACCACTACCCAGGTATATGCCCATACATATACCTAAGTTATCAAGTAACCCATCTCAATCATGAGGAAACACAAAGGTCAAAAGTCTCAGCTCAAACCAGGATTTTCATTATCGAAACCGTAACTGCTGAAGAGCTCCGTCTCTAGAGTGTACAGTGGTCCTGTCACGACTCCGAGGCTGCCGCTCACTAACCTAGGACTGCTGAAGTACTCCTCCTGTCGAGTATTGCGGGTCTGCTGCCAACTACCAGGCGCTCTGTCCGCTGAGGGTCTGCTGCCAAATACCGGGCGCTACCCAGATAGCCTACTGAGGTACTCCTCCTGTCGAGTACCGCGGGTCTGCTGCCAACTACCAGGCGCTCCGTCCGCCGTGGGTCTGCCGCCAAGTACCGGGTGCTCCGTCCACTGGGCTAGTCGACTCACTCCAAGTCGAGTCAGTCAAGCAGTCGTCAGGTCTCAGCCGGCTACACAGTCTCCGTACTCTGCACGCTCGTCTCCGGGAGGGTCCGCTCCACGAGCTACTGGTCGATACTCCAAGTATCTCAAAGTCCCACGAAGAAGTGTCTCAAAGGTCCATCTCGTCACAGGGGTCTCAACGCAACAGACGGCGCGTCGATCGGACGCCCGGTCTGTGAGTTATTAGCCTTTTCGTCCCAGGGGCCCGGTTGGTTTCGTGAGCGAAACCAATCCCGGCCGTATCTCAACTGTACCCCGAACTCCCATAGGGTAAACTCAAAGGGACCGTTACTCAACGTAACCACCAACGCCGCTGACGGTTCGTCAAACGGACGTCCTGTCTGAAAGATATCAGCTTTCCCGTTCCAGGGGCCCGGTTGGATTTCGGGTACAATCCAACCCGGCCATACTCCGACTGCATCCAAAACTCGGGCGGAGTATGTCAAAAGTTCCGTCTCATCAAGAGGAAGTCAACGAAACAGACGGCGCGTCAATCGGACGCCCGGTCTGTGAGTTATTGGCTTTTTCGTCTCCGGGGCCCGGTTGGTTTTTAAGGCAAAACCAACCCGACCGTACTCCACCTGCGTCCAAACCTCGGGCGGAGTATGCCAAAAGATCCGCCTCATTAAGAGGAACGCAACGCGACTGACGGCGCGTCAATCGGACGTTCGTGGCTCAAGATATGAGCGTTTCCGCTCCGAAGGCCCGGTTGGTTTCGTGAACGAACCAACCCGGCCGAACTCAAAGTAAACAGAAACCTTGAGTGCGATATACCGAAACGACCGTCTCGATCCAAGGATCGCGTTGCCGCAGACGGTTCGTCATTCGGAGGTCCGAGGCTCAAGGTATGAGCCAAAAACCAAATCAGGTTCGAAACGGGGGGGTCCGGGTCCGGGCCGACCCGGCCCGACCCCCCCCTGGGCGGCGCGGCGGCGGGCGGCGGCGGCCGGCGGCGGCGGGCGGCGGCGGCGCGGCGACCGGCGGCGGCGGGCGGCGGCGCGCGGTGGCGGCGCGGCGGAGGCGGCGGTGGGCCGCGGTGGCGGCGGGCCGCGGCGGCGGCGGGCTGGGGCGGCACGGCGGCGCGCCGGGCGGCGCGGCGGTGCGCTGGGCGGCGCGGCGGTGCGCTGGCGCCGCTAAAGGAGGCCGCACGGGGGATTTTCTTTCCCCCTTTGAAGATCTGGCGGCGCGGCAGTATAGCCGCGCCTCTCTTGCAAAACCGCCCCCACGTGGGGGCCGGTTTATTTAAGGGAACCAGGGGGGCCGGCTGCCCCCCCTCCTTCAAGAGCCGCCCCCCCCCCCCCTCATTAAGAGGGGGGTTTCTGCGGAACGGTCCGGGGGATTTATTCCCCCGGTTTTCAGTCATCCGGCCGGCCAGCTGGCCGGCCGGTTTTTACCAACGGGACCGGAAATTCCGGTCCCGCCTTCGACTTCCGACGCCGGCGGCCCGGCCGCCGGTCTCCACTTCCGCCGCGGCCCGGAACCGGTCACGGTCTCTTCGTCCCGTCGCGGCCCGGAACCGGCCGCGGCGTTCGTCGTCTGGCGCGGTGCGACGGCACCACGCCCCTTTGCCGTGCTTTGATAATCATCCAACGCGGCGCGACGACGTTGCGTTTCTGTTGTTTCTACCATGGTGCGTGCGACGGCATCGCGAAGATACTTGCACGTTCATCCGCGTGGTGCGACGGCACCACGCCACTTTCTTCCTCCCGCAAGATAAAATCAACATAAACGTTGGAGGGGGGTTCGGCCGTGTTCATGCGGTCCGGCCCCCCTCACGTTAAATAAAAACTCAACATGAACATTTCAAGCCTCATGTTAGACATGCCAGATCCATGTTCAAGAAATGGAATAATTTAAGAATGAAACAACAATCCCCTACCTCGGGTATAAGTTCGAGGATTTGACTATGTCCGCGGAAGTCGACGTCGCGGAGATCGGGCGTCGCGGTAGTCGTTCGTCAATTCCGTTGACGAAGAGACGCGTCCGAAGAGGCACGTCGTTGGCGAATCCTTGTACGCCGACGAAGGTTGTCCGAGGAAGGTGCGGTGTTCTCTCTCGTTGACACCGAAGACGAAGAAGAGCGGTGCGGCGTTCTTCGTCGGAAAAAGGGCGTTCCTCGTCAAGTCTTGAGGAAAGTCAAAATATAAAGAGAACAATGAACTCAAGAATCTCTACCTCGATAGTCGCACGGTGACGGAGTCGTGGAAAATCGGTGTCGATTCCTTTGACGTCGGAGGAAGAGTCATTATCGAAGGCGTTCGTCGCGGAAAACCGTTGCGGAAGAGATGACGCGGAAAAGTACGTCGCGTCGCGGACACGGCGTCGCGGATGGATCGTGTTCTTCGGCGGAGAAGTTCTTCGTTGAAGAACGACGTTCTTCGCCGGAGAAGATGAAGAGGAGCTCTCAAAAAGCTCTCAAAGGAATAAACCAACAACCCATAAACAAATAAGATTACATCTTATTTTATTAACACATAACTCAAAAGGATTTCAAATGTTTGAAATTCAAAAGAGTTGACTCCCAAAATTAATTAAGAGTAACCTAAGTCAAAAAAAAGGGGGTTTAGTACGTTGAGAGAATTTGAAAAGAAAAGGGGTTCGTGTGGGCCCCACCACACTTAATCCTCCCAAGGGAGGTTAAGTGGGTGTTGGTCCCACTCCCAACCTCTTTTGATAGGTTTTTAAAATAAGTTAAAATAAAATTTGTCTTACACAAATTTTACTTAACTTAACTGAAAAACCCCAAAACGTAACTTTCAACTCGCAACAAACGCAACTCCCGAAAAGGTCTCTTTAAGCGAATATCAGCGCTGCGAGTTCATCGGTGCCCTCGGATTTCAATTCTGAGCACCAGATCAAAAGTTAGGAATTCCCGCTCGTTCGTTCACTGAACGTACCCGAGCCAAACTTCGGAAATTAATTCCGGGCACTCCGGGCCTCGGAATCAGGTGCCGTCTGAAACCGCGCTCTTGTAAAATTCTAAAGAAAATTAAGAAAAAATTTCCCTTGAATTTTACGGGTCTTTACATGGATAAAGCATAAAAAATGAAATCAACAGATAACCCTACTTAGTTATATGTTCATACATATACCTAAGTTATCAACTGATCTATATTAATCTTAAGGAAAACACAGAAAAACTGACTCAGCTCAAACCATGATTTTATTCTAGGGGTAGTATCAAGTAATATGCATAGTCACATTGTCGAAACCTCGACTGTTGGAGAACTCCTCCTCTATCGAGTACAGTGGGCCTGCCGCGACACTTTGCACACTTCCCACTAACCTTGGACTGTTGAGGTACTCCTCCTGTTGAGTATGGTCGATCTGTCATGTCACCAAGCCCACTCCCAACCATGGGTCTGCACCATCACCAAGCACGCTCCCCCACATAGCCTACTGAGGTACTCCTCCTGTCGAGTACTGTGTGCCTGCTGCGACACCAAGGCTCTCCCCACTGTGGGTCTTCCGCGACACCAAGGCGCTCCCCACTGGGATAGTCGAGTCACTCCGAGTTGAAACAGTCTGCTATCGTCAGGTATCATCCAACTACTAGGTATCTGCACTATGATCGCTCATCTCTGGGAGGATCCGCTCGACGAGCCACTGGTCGATACTAAAACTTTCATGAAGTCCAATGAAGAATTATATCAAAGGTCTGCCAAGTCATTGGGGTCTTCATGAAAAATACAGAGCATCAAACGGACGTCCAGTCTGTGAGTTATTAGCCTTTTAGTCTCGAGGGCCCGATTGGATTCATTCTCAATCCAACCTGGCAGTTTCCCATCTCAATCCAAAATTTCAATGGAGTATACTCAAAGGGACCTTCTCACTCCAGGATTTTCAGCACTGCTCCCCATTCTTCACACGGACGTCCGATGTCAAAATATGGCCTAATGAAAAACAATGGGTGTAGTGGTCCTAGGTCCGGTCTGACCCGGGCGGACTGACCCAGCCCAACCCGTACTAGGCCGACTCGGCTAGACCCATTGGGTCCGGCCCTCCCCGCTGGGTCTAGCTCAATATGCCGCGAGGTGCTAGGGAGACCCACGAGGGCGGCTCGGCCGCAGAGGGTGCCTTCAGGGCACGAGGCTGCGGTGTGGCTCTGATGGCCGTGGGGTGGCACTGATGGCCATGGGCGGGGAGATCTTTGGAGGCTAAGAGGGCCGAAGGTAGTGCGAGAAGAGGAGTCTCGGTGGGCTGACGGCGGTGCCAACCGGGGTGGCTTAGAGGGTTGTGGGAGGTGCGTTTGATGGATGGCGAGGTCGAGGAAGGGAAAGACCGGCGAGGGCAGCGCCGCTGGGGGCGGTGTGGCGGGCTGGCAGTGAGTCCGTCATGTGGCGCGACAAGCGGGTGGTGTATCCGGGATGGCTCGGCTGGCGGCAGGCACGATAGGTGAGGGCGGTGCGGGAGGTGGGCGGTGCGGCCTGGGTGGCTCGGCCGGCGGGTGGCACGAGCCAGGGCACAGGGTCGGTTCGGCTCGGTACAGCACGTCGCAATGGGATTTTGCAGCCAGTGGGCGGCACAACTTGTGAGTCCGGAGCACCATGGGTGCAGTGCGGGTTGTGGTGGCTGCGGGGGGCGGCGTCGTGGCCTTTGTGGCATTCTTCGTCTTTGTCTCCTTCCTCCATTTCAAAGAGTACATCAAAGAAGAATGGCAGAGGGGTTGGGCCATGATGGTTTGGCCCAAACCCTCCACATTTAGGGTGGTTGCATTTGGCACTATAAGAAAGAAGAACGATGAACATCAAATAATACAACCTCCACAACAATTCTTTCCCAAACCGCAAAAGAAATCAAGGAAAGTATTATCTCACAAGTAAACCCCCTTCCACAGGTTTATATGTCAACGAAGTCACAGGGAAGAAGACGAATCGTTGGGCAAAGACAGATGTCAGTTCGTCATAGTCGAAGATGTCTTGCATTGGAGGATGTCTCGAGGAAGATGGTCAGAGTTAGGTTCGGCATTCTTCATTGGTGTTCTTCATTGGAATAACACCTTCTTCCTTCAGAGAAGTAGTTCTTCATTGGAGAGCTTTTCTCCCAAGGCTCCACCAAAATGAAAAGTGTGCCAACATAATATATTATGCAATCTATTATTTTGTTAGGAAAATTCAAAAATTTTCATTAATTATGTTTGGTGGAATAAGTAAAGCATGAGGGTTGGCACAAATAAGGTTATGTGCATTGGCACAATTAATGTCGAGAAATTCAAGAGGCTCCTCCACATTAATAATGGGGTTTGAGAGTTTCTCTCAATTAAAGGGGGTTTTGTCCAACGTGGTCCCCACCACCGTAACCTTTCAAGAGATGTTAAGGTCTGGTGGTCCACACACCTCAACTTCTAAATGGAAGATTGGTTTTTGTGGACCCCACCTCCCAACTACAACATTAAAGATGCTAATAAAAATAAAAATACCATAAAATTTTATTTTTATTTTATTCTTACCCAAAAATCCAAAAACAAACATTGTCCCTCAACCAACCATCGTTGATGTGAAGGTCTTCTTATGTGAATATCGGCACTGCGAGTTCAATGGTGCCCTCATATTTCAATTCTGAGCACTGGTTCAATTGTTTGAAAAACCTACTCGCACGTTTAATGAACGTACCTGAAAAAACTTCATAAATACATTCCAGGCACTCCGGGCCTTAGAATCATGCTCTACCAATTTTTGCAGACTCCCAAAATTCCTATATAATTGAAAAAAATAACATGGATATTCTGGGTCTGTACATTCTACCGACCTCAGGCTTTATGTTCCTATAAGACACAACTCAAACAAAGGGAACAAGTGGTGGTACTGAGCATGCATCTAAGACCCCCGCTCCCATTTTCCCTCCTAGAGGTTTATGTGATGCCAGCGAACGCACCCTAGAGGTATCGACTACCCATGAAGGACCTGCTCCTGTTGATGCTCAATATCTACTGGAACCTTCATAAAATTCACACCATCATCGATGTCTAGCTCTCCAAGATCGATGTTGTGAGAAGGGTCGTGCAAGTATCTCCTTAAATCAGTTATGTGGAAGACATCGTGCTCCCGGTGCAATTGAGGTGGAAGAGCTAAGTGGTATACCACCTCGCCAACTCTGCTGAGATCCTAAAAAGGTATGATGAATCTTGGTAATAACTTTTCACCTCAACCAAATATCTTTAAACCACATCATGGTGAGACCCATAGAAATATGTGGTCGCCATCCTTGAACTATAGTGGTCTCTGTCTCATATCGGCATACGACTCCTATCTGCTCTGTGTAGTATTCATCTACTCCTGGATGATCTGTGCCTTCTCTTTGGTAGCATCTACCATCTCTGTTCCCACTAGTGCTGACTCCCCCAGGTCTGTCCATCACCAAGGTGATCTTCAACGTCGCTCGTACAACGCCTCGAAAGGTTCCATCCCAATGGTGGAGTGATAACTATAGTTGTATGAAAACTCCACAAAAGGTAAGTGATCCTCCAAGCTGTGATTGGCATCAAGGAGACAAGAATGCAGCATGTCCTCGAGGGTCTGAATGGTCTGATCAATTTGACCATCTGCCTAAGGATGGAAGGCGGTTCTCAAACGAAGCTGCGTTCGGAAAGCCTCCTTCAACCCCTTCCATAGCCTGGATGTAAAACGTGTATCACAATCGGATACAATAGTAATTGGTACTCCATGTAACCGCACAATATTCTGTACATAGAGGCGTCCTAAGCTCCATAATAAACCCTACTCTCTGATCGGTAGGAAGTAAGCCGACTTGGTCAGTCGGTTGACGATCACCCTAATAGAGTCATGCCCTCTGTATGTACGTGGATGTTATATCATTAAGTACATGTATATCCAATCCCACTTCCACTTTGGGATCTCTAAAGGATGAAACATGCCTACTTGTACATGATGCTCTGCCTTCACTGTCTGTAAATTGAAGCATCGAGAGATAGACACCCCAACTGCATTCTTCATTCCCGACCACCAGTGGTGTAGTCGGAGATCCTGGTACATCTTACCCACTCTGAGATGTACCACTAGAGAGTATGTGTGAAACTCCCTCAACACTTCCTCCTAAAGTGACACCGGTCCCATGGTATGTCCCTTGAAGAGAATGAAGTGATCCCCAACTTCCGAAAAACTATCAGGTGCCTACCCTGTGGATATATAAGCATGTCGAGCATCGCAGTCAGTGACCCCATAATGCGCCTCAATAAATCACTGATGAATTGGGGGTGTGATAGTAAGACAATGATGAAAATTTTCTCCATCCCAATCAAAAAATGATATCTTCAATGCGGCCAACTGCTTTGTCGTCTCGCCTAATAAATGTGTACCAGACCTCCTGCCGAGTGAATCTACAACAACATTCCCCTTCCCAGGAGTATAGACTATCTCAAACTCATAGTCTTGAAGAACTCAAGCCAATGTTGCTGTATGAGGTTCAATTCCTTTTGGGTGAAGATATACCTACGAATCTAGTGTCAGAGTACACTATAAATCACTCGCCCATAATATAGTGTCACCAAATCTTCAAGGTGAAGACCACTACTGCTAACTCCATGTCATGGGTAGCATAGTTTTGCTCATGTTGTCTCTGCTATCGAGAACCGTACTTGATGATTGGTCGCTTCTGAATCAGTACACATCCATGTCTGGTTCTTGATGTTTCGTAGTAGACTGCGTACCTTACGCCTTCCTCTGGAAGGCTCAAGATGGGGGAACTAGTCTGCCTCTACCTCAACTTCAAAAAACACTTCTGGAATCTCTCCTACAACGCAAGGGGTTTCCCCTTCTTCATCAATGCTGATAGTGTTGTTGCAACTCTGGATAAGTGTACCACAAAACTCAGGTAGTATCTAGAAAAACCCAGGATACTTCAAACCTTTTTCACACTCTTGGGTGGCTCCCAATCAAGTACCACCTCAATCTCATAGGGATATACTTCAATTCCAGCCTCTGATATGACATGTCCCAGGAATTGAACCAATCGGATTTCGAACTGCCACTTCCAGAGCTTTCCTTAAAGCTGGTGATCTCGGTGTGTGTCTAGTACTACCTGCAAATGATAGGCATTATCCTCCTCAGTAGTCAAGTAGATCAGAATGTCATCGATGAATAAAATGACAAAGAGATCAAGTTATGGTTGAAATATCTTGATCCTGAGCCACATGAACACTACTAAAGCATTGGATAAACCAAATGGCATAACCAAAAACTCGTAATGGTCATACTAAAACCTAATGGCTGTCTCCTGCACATCTTCATCTCGTACTATGAGATGGTGATAGCCTCATCTGAGGTCTATCTTCTAGAACCATCGTGCTCCCTTAAACTGATCAAAGAGGTCCTCAATCTTTGGAAGTAGGTATTTGTTCTTAACGGTCACCTGGTTTAGGCGCTGATAGTCAACACAAAGCCTCAAGCACCCATCTGCCTTCTTGGAGAACAAAATCGGGGGGCTGCCTAAGGAGAAACACTAGGCCGAATGAATCCCTTCCCTGCAAGACATCTAATTGTACCCGTAGCTCAAGAAGCTCTATGGGAGCCATCAGATATACAATTGTAGATATCGGTTTCATCCCGACGTATATGCCAATGTAAAATTCCACCACTCTACGAGGAAGTAGACCTGGGACATCATCAGGAAAAACAACTGTGTACTGGTCCACCACTATAGGATAACTCAGACTCTCCACATCAACAGCTCCGAGGGAAAGGCTTGCCAACTGATTGGTGATCGGCTGCACTCTCCTCTGAGAAAGTCCATCATGTGCTGCAATGGATCCCTTCTCACCGGTGAAGGTAAACCTGGTCCCATCCGTGGGGACACAACACACTTTGCACATAATACAGTCAATATGATCATGGACTATAGATAACCAGTCCATACCCATGATGATGTCTTAAGGCCTCGGTGCCACTACTAGGAGATTCCAGTTGAAGCTCTCGTCTGCTAGATTAAGCTCGCACTGCCGAAACTAGTGCTTAATCGTCGAATCATCTCCCATAGGAGTCTCTAGCCATATGGATCGAGCCAACGACTTCATCAGAATGTCAGAGCTCCGAACGAGGGAAGTGGAAATTAATTAATGACTGGAACATGTGTCTATAAGTACAGAAACTATGGTGTAGTATACATAGATCATACCTCAAATCATCTCCAAAGCGTCGTGGTCGTAAGCCTCAGCTACCTGGAGATGAGCTCTCTCCTATCCATATACTCCTTGCGATCAGGGTGGACCTCCTAGTGGTGGTGGCAGTAATATCTCAAATCGTCCCCCACCTCATGTTGCACGACCAGCTCCTCTACCATGTCCACCTACTCTTAGCGGACCACTGTGATCAAATCTCTATCTCCGCCTGGGCGGTCCTTCGACCGTCTGCTGATCATCCGAACAATGGGTCAGACAGTCACAAGCCATGAGACCCTGACGACTGCATGTGTAACACATCCCACTCCTGGAATATTTGTCTCCGCTTCGGGTGCTCCGTATAATCAATCAAGAGTCATTCAATCATCCACCTATAGGTCTGGTCCTCTTGGACCTCTATGACGTTTGTCTGCTATCAGCTGCATAATACTCCGCTACATGATGACAGGTAGTGGGACTGGATGCTAGTGACTACTTAGAAAGGAAATTCTCCACCAAGAGGGCTCTCTCTACCCCCCGCCCCTCGCCTGCTTCGGGATGCTAAGAGAGATCACTGAATCCCTAATCTCCCACTCGAGTCCCTGCTCGAAGGCCTGGATCCTGAATAATGGCTCTCGAATCATATCTGTGGAGTAGCATGAGAGGTTAGTGAACCTCGCCGGGTACTGAGCTACCGTCATCCAACCCCACTACAGATGAAGTATCTCTTGTATGTGCACTGTGCAAAGAGTTTCTGGGATAAAATCTTCCCAATATAGGCTCTCGATGTCTACCCAGAGAAGCTTCACCTCGTCGTGGACCTAGAGCATCACGCTCCACCATCTACCTACTAATGCCAGTAGAATGCTGGCGGAAAGGATTTATATGAGATCCATTGGTGTCCATACAAGTCAAAAGACTCTCCCCATAGCCTCCATCCAATCCTCAGCAGCCTTTGGGTCCGTCTCTCCCATGAACCTGGGTGTCATCGGGTGAGGGAACTCGTGCAACGCGCTCATGTGGCATACATCGTCTGCTGCTGGGGCTGGAGGAATCAGTATCTCAATGGGGAAAGGTACCATTGGTGCCTCTGCTGATGCCTCTACTGAAAGAGGGCCCTGCACCGAGGTCTCATCACTCGATGGGCTATCGGTGAGTAAATATCTCAAAACTCTAGTTGACTGTCTATGTGGAGGCATCCAGAAATGAAATAGGTGTGATACGTTTAATAGTTATGCCTAGGGAGCTGACCTGGTGAGCTGACTTAAAGAAAACTTTTTTAAACATAGACGCAGTTAGAGTTTTCATGCACTGAGTGGGAAATCAGAAGTTGGGATTCTAGTGTATGGATACATCGGCTTCCGCACCAACATTGGACTCCTTAAACTGAACCCCACAATCACTACACTTAACACTATTTCTTCACAGAAAATATCAGCATCTTATGTTCTGCGATATAAACAGATCCTTTGATACCAATTTTTCATGACCCTCCCCCTGTGGCCCGTGCTGTGAGTACCCCAAAAAGTCTATCCATAGGCCAAGGGCTAGCGACTATAACCAAATGTTTAATTACCTAAAACTAGGAGGGAATTTCCATTATAAACTATACACACACACACAAGCAAGCACACAGATGGACGAAACACCAAGTTAATTGTATAACAAAAAGTGCTTAGAGAAAAAGGGTCTATAATACAAGCCCAACTGGAAAGTACAAGTACAATAGTGATACAATACAACTGAATGATAAGGTAATACAGCTACTAGATAATCCTTTTGGATTCCTACGTAAAGGGTAGGTATATATCACCTCCTCAGCACTCCAATATTGAGCATCTCATCTGCAAACCAACTTGTCGTATGTTCCACCTCTAGGTACCATTTAGTCCCGGTACTCTCAGTCTCAGTCAGTGTTGTCCATCGTCTGCATCCAATACAACAATTTACAGGAATATCTCGTGCAGCGGTGAGTATAAGGATACTCAGTAGGGACCTTGATACCCTCAAGGTCTCCAAAATCAATCAATTATAAACCACAACGAATGAAATCAACAGATAAACCTAATTAGGTATATTTCCATACATATAACTATGATATAAAGTGATCCATCTCAATCATGAGGAAAACACAAAAAAACTGACTCATCTCATACCAGGAATTCATTCTTGGGGGTATTATCAAGTAACATCCCCAGTCACATTGTAGAAACCTCAGCTACTAGAGAAATCATCCTCTATCTAGTACATGGGATCTACCATGACACCAAGTGAGCTTCCCACTAACCTTGGACTGCTGAGGTACTCTTCCTTTCAAGTAATATGGATCTGCCATGTCACCAAGCATGCTCCCCACCATGGGTCTGCCGCATCACCAAGTGTGCTCCCCCTCGTAGCCTGCTGAGGTACTCCTCATCTCGAGTATTGTGGGTCTGACGCGACACCATGGTGCTCCCCATTGTGGCTATTCTGTGACACCTAGGTGCACCCCACTTGGATAGTCAAGTCACTCTGTGTCAAAACAGTCAGCAGTGGTCAGGTCTCGGCCAGCTACTAGGTCTCTGCACAATGTTCTCTCATCATCGGGGGGATACACTCCATGAGCTACTAGTCGATACTCCAATTTTCACGAAGTCCCAAGAAGAAGTATCTCAATTGTCTTCCATGTCATAGGGATGTAAATGCAAAAAACGAAGCATCAAACGGATGCCCGGTCTATGATTTATTAGCATTTTTGTCTCGGGGGGCCCGGAAGAATTTATGCAGGATCCAACCTTACCTTTTCCAATCTCAATCCAAAACTCTAGTGGAGTATACTCAAATAGACCTTCTCGCTCCAATATTTCTAGCACCACTGAGGTTCATCAAATGGATGTCTGGTGTCAAAGATATTGTCAAAAAAAGATAGGAGGTGTAGTGGGCCCGGGTCCGGTCCGACCTAGTCAGATTAACCTAGCCAGACCCGGCATGGGCCAACCAAGTTCCGGTTGACCATGCCAGACCCATTTGGTCCGGCCTGACTTCTTGGGCAGCCTAGCCTGTTGGGTTCGGCACGGCCCGCTAGGTCCGGGAAAGAAGGTCCCAAGGGTCTATGGAGAGTCGCAAGAGTGGCTTGGCTGCCGCAAGTGCATGAGGATGTGGGGCGGCTCCGAGGGTTGCGGACAGCACAAGCCGAGGCACTTCAGGGGGCCACGGGCTGCGTGAGCCAGGGTAGCTCAGACGACCATGGGCGGAATGAGATGGGAAGCTCGGAAGGGCTGCCGCCAGTGGGCCAGGAGGACGGCGTGGAAGACGGGGGGCACATGCGTGGTGGAACAGCCAGCGGGAGGTGTAGTCAGTGAGGGCAACGCGACCGGCAGGGGCCGCGGCCAGAGGGAGACGCGGCCGGGGTGGCCTGGCCGGCATTCGACACAGCCAGCAAGGGGGGCGCGATCGGGATGCTCGGCCGGCCGGAGGCGTGAGCCAGGGCACATGGTGGTTTCGTCCTAGGGCGGTACAGCATGCCAAAGGTGTGAATACGGCGTGGCTGGAGCGCCGCGGGGGCAATGCGGTGCGTAGAGGCTATGCTGGCAGTGTTGTTGCCTTCATCGCCTTCATCATCTTCGTCCACTTCTTCCATTTCGAAGAGTACACCAAAGAATAACGGTGGACGGGTCAGGCCATGTCGGTTTTCCCTGCACCCTCTGTGTTTAGTATGGTAGCATATGGATGAACAATAAAGAAGAACGATGAACATCAAATTTTACAAACTTCACAACAATTCTTTCCCAAACTACAAATGAAATCAAGGAAAGTATTATCTCACAAATAAACCCCCTAACTCAGGTTGATACATCGACGAAGTCGCAGGGCGAAGAAGATGAGTCATCGGGAAACTACGAATGTAGGATCTTCATAGTTGAAGACGTCCTACATCGGAGGAAGTCTCGAGGTAGAAGATCGAAGTCAGTGCCAGTAGTCTTTGTTGGCGTTATTCATTTGAAGAACACGTTATTCGTTTGGAGGAGTAGTTATTCTTTGGAGATCTTTTCTCCCAAGTCTCCCCCATAATTAAAAGTTTACCAAAATAATAGATTACGTGATCAATTTTTTTGTTCATAGAATTCAAAAAATTTCATTAATTATGTTGGGTTCTATAATTTGAACATAAGGGTTGGCATGAATAATGGAATGTGCATTGGCATAATTAATGTGGAGAATGTCAAGAGGTGCCACCACATGAATGTGGGGGGGGGGTGTAAGGAGTTTCTCTCAATTAATGGGGGGTATAGTCCAGGGTGGTCCTCACCACCATAACCTCTCATGAGAGGTTATGGTACTGTGGTCCTTAGACCTCAACTTCCACATGGGGGTTTAGTTCTTGTAGACTCACCTCCATACACACACATGGGTGTTGCTGATAAAAATAAAAATGTCATACACTTAATTTTATTTTATTCTTACATGAAAACCCCAAAAACTATGTTTGACCCCCGACCAACTTCCATCAGGGTGAAACTCTTCTTAAGAGAATATTTTCATTGCGAGTTCAATGGTGTCGTCGGATTTAAATTCTGTGCACCGGTTCAAAATTTTGAAAACCCCACTCACACATTTACTGAATGTACCTAAAAATAAAAGTTCCGAAATTCATTCTGGACACTCCGGGTCTCGGAATCACATGCCTTCAATTTTCACGGACATGTAAAATTCCCATATAATTAGAAAAATTACATAGAAATTCTGGATTTTTATAATTACATGACCAATCATTCCTTAATGTGGATCCTCCAATATCATTAATTAATTCACAATTATGTTATTGGATCATGTTATGTACATTTACAAACCATTTAAGAATTCAATGTTACAATTATACAACCCATGAATTTTCTTCACTCAACTCTTGAAAATCCTCGGGTCACACATTCAAATCATTTCATTACCTTTATAAACAGTTTTTTATAGACTTGCGTAGCTATTGTTGGAGAATCCAACACAATATTAGATGGCCATTCTGTAGTTGACTCAATAAATTATTATTGGAATTGAAATCCTAAGCCACCATTTTTAATCTCATGAATTACCCTTACACAAATCATATCTACCATTACACAGTATCCTTGGAAAAGGGTTACCCATACACAATTCATTAGTACCATTACACAGCCATTGTGAATTTATAATTACCCATATGTATCTCTAGTAGAATTATACATTGTAATATTAAACAAATGTTACCATTATCCAGCCCTTAGGACCTATTAACAGTATTTAAACACTTAAATGTTTATATTTTGGGAAGTATGACACCCCAAATGAAAATCTTCACCTATTATACATCAAATTAATTATTAATTTAAAATAACAAACACTCTAAATAATTAAATACATTTTTTGGTTAAATCATTAAAAATATTTAATTTCGTTAAAAATTGTATATAAATCATTTAAATTATGTGAATGAAATACCCCCATAGTTGAACTATTCATATCCTTAAGCGTTGGACCTCAACATTAAATTTTAGAGGGAAATTTTTTTAATAACATTTAAATCTCTGATCAATTATATCAAAAAAATTATGAATGTAAAAGAATATTATGATCGTAAAAAATATCTATTTTAACATATAATTTTAAAAAATTAAAATTCTGCCATTTTACTTCAATTTATCATAAATGAAAATTTTGGAAAGTCATCTTCATTCAATTCAATAATCTCAATTTATTGTTACTAATCATTCCAAGTCTTGATCTATCTCACGTTCAATAATTCCTATCATCACTAATAATATATATTCAACTCGAAATATGATCGTAGAATTATGTTATTATACTCTTAATTTTTTTTAAAATTTATATCCCTTCTCCACATTATAATTATAAAAATCATATAAAATCTTGAGGAATTTTCAGTTAATGTTTTGATGACTTAGTGGATTAATGTTTATAGGTATTGATGTGAAAACATTCATGGCTTAAAGAAGAGGATTATTGTAACTCCAAATGGTTTAATGATTTATTATTTTTCAAAGGAATTAATTTTATTATATATACTTCATTACACAGATAACCAAGTTAATCTTGATCTATATAAAACACTAGGTCCACTAATGTTACACACAACACTGACTTTTAACAAATCCACATTTTTTATTATTTTAACCAAACCATTATAACCTAGATAATGAACATAGAGATATGTATATAAATAAATTATTTATAAATATTTATATTAATATTTTTATAAAAGGGGAATATATTTCAAAAATTACCTAATTTTTGATAAATTTTATATATGTTTCAAAAATACAATTTTTAAAAAATCCATTTATTTATTTTTTTTATATTATTTAAATTATTTTTTAAGTATTATAGATATATAATTTTATAAAATAAAATTACTATTTAAAATAGTATTTTTATAATTTTATTATGGTGATTTTTTAAATTTGTTTAAAAAAATTATTTTTTAATGAATAATTAATAATACTAATTTTTTTTCTAAAATATGCATTTTCTTAACTAATTTCAAATGATAAAATAAATTATTAAATTTTTTTTAAGAAAATATTTTTTAATTATACATCAAATATCCAAATTTCAAGAATAGTTATAGATTTCATGTTGAATTTATGTCAAAAATCATTGGAAACTTTTGAAAATTTTATACATAAAAAATAAAATTATCATCCTATCAGCGTAACTAATTTTAAAATATATTTTATTAATTATAATTATTTTATTGTGAATATTTTATTCCTTATTCCTTATAAAATTATTATTTATTATCTAAAAAGTTTATATTTATTCTTTACCAAATTAAATATTTAAAAAACAAAAAATAATTTCCACAGTTAAGCATATAATGGATTCACCATGGGGTCGACATTAAAAATTGATGATAATTTGTCAAATGACCTATGAAAATGTAAAACAAAAATTATATGGACATATAATAGCCATATATATTATTGGTTCAAAAATGGTCTATGAATCCTTTGTCGGGATAGAGGGCCAACCATGAAAGGCATTTTGTGAAAACCTAATGAGGATATCAAAAGATTTGGTAATATTCATCAATGAGAGTTTTGGTTTTATTTCTTATTCAACATCTGTGAATTTGAATTACAACACGATGAAATAAATACTCATTATTTTCGAAATAATTATTAATTTTTATGTGAATGAAATATCATAAAACAATCTCATCTTTCATCAAATGGTTTATGAAATCATCATTCATGTGTATGGTGTACTGTCGCCGTGTAATCTAATGTCATGCATATATCCATTACCACATATTATGGTTTAAAAAATTGATTTATTTATTTATGATATATAATATATATATGATATTATTATTATTTTTTAAATATTATATCCCATATACTTTCATTCTTCCCATTTTGTGATAATATGATGATGTTTCTCGTATGTACGGCAGAATATTGCCACATGAAGAAATGTTATTCTTTCATGATTAACATGGAAGGTAATAAGGATGGTATTAATTATAATAATTTTTATGTATGACCTAAAAATATTCAATAATGGAAATATTTCATTTACATTTTTTTTCTTAAAGAACTTGTAATTTTCATTCATGGGTATGTAAATTCTAATGTCTCTATAAAATATGAGTCTCATTTTTTATCACTGAATTTAATGAATTAAACAAAACAAAAAAATAAAAAATATATATGATATTTATTACATGGTTTAAAGAGGGTGACATTTAATTAATTATAAAATTATGAGGAACAAAAATAAAAAAATAACATTTATAAAAAATAGTTATTACACAAAAAAGTATCAGTAATATTATATTAGTTATAAATTTGTAAAAAATATCATAATAAAATAATATATTTCATTATAAATTATATTATATTTCTATATTAGATTAATGATATACATATATTTATATTAAAGTGGTTTGATAATATACTATAGATGTCGAGGCTTCAAAAAATAGATTGTGACTCACATTTTTAATTTAGTGAGACACATATAATATTCACCACCTATTTCTTTCATATAATGTATATATTGACCAACATTGAATTTTTTATTCATATGATAAATAATACAAATATTTACATATATATTTTATGATCTATTTTTAATGGGTCTCACAATTAAAAAGATACCATAGCATTAAAGGTTATTTTTCTAAATTTGACTTCTCTAACATTCACTTTATTTTGTTACCCTATATTTTTACATAATGTGCATATACAAAGCCTTTGAAATATAATATCATGTATTTATTTATATTTATATTATTTTATATTTGATTTAATGTAATTACATAATGGTGAGTATGATGAAAAGTTATGAATTTGGTAATGATTTTACGTTAAAATCTCATCATTTATTAGGACTATTTAGGAATATGTTTTCCATGATTAAACCATATAATCTATCTCTCCTAATACCACAAAATTTTATTATCCCCTATTTATTCAATACATTTTAATAATATAGAAAAAATTTTAGATTAATTTATTTATAAAATAATTTATAAAGTATTTTTATGAAAATCCAAAAATATAATTCTCTTCAGTGGGAAATATGTTTTCAACAAAAACCATAATTTCATAAAATATGATAAAATTTGTTTTACTATTATATAATATTTTTTAATATACATTTTTACACAACATTTTAATATTTTAGAAATATTTTTGGAATTTATATTCCTTTCATTTTTCAAAAAAATATACTTTTAGATTTTATTTAAAATGTGAAAGGAATCACAGTTTTACTGTGTACGCCATGATTTATGCAACCCATCATCATGAGAATTGTATAATTTAAAGGTAAAATTATATATTTTTAAGGTCATTTAAAAGAAATAATTTTTTTTATAAAAAATTCAACGAGGAATGGATATTTTCCTCAATAAATGTTTTAAACGACCAATCCAAATCATTATCCATATATAATGGCATCCATTAATGTTATATATTCCTTAATTAGGATATTATCCAAGGAATCTATTAAATGTTTTTTTGAATGATTTATGTTCATGATGAAATAATTTTTGTGAAATCCATTTCACTTCCAGAGGTTATACCATGAAACAATTCTTATGAAACATTCTTATGTATCCAATGGGTTATGATTTGAACAAACAATGAAATGATTATGAAGCCATCCACTATTCCACTATTTTTGATAAGATGAAATGTTTATGAAACCATTTAACATAATAGTTTATGATAAGATAAATGTTTTATGATTTTTTTTCAAACATAAATTTGGTTTTAATTATAATATGGTTTTGAGTTGTGTCTACCTCAAATGCACTGGGTATTGATTTATATCTCACTATATGTATATATTGGAATGGGGAGTGAAACTTGTCCAAAAATTGAATTTTCCCACTATGATTTTATTTGGAGTGAAAATTGGATATGATGATTATTTAGTGAGAGAACCCATTCCACGATTAATTTCTATGAAATTTCCCCTGACTAATATGGAAATTATTTTCTATGTTTATTTGTATCCCAAAAATATATGCCTTATTCTAATGATATACTCTCATTAATATTGTTTTTTGATTCCCTAATGATTCATTTATTAAATAAATCATTAATTATTCCATGTATTAGGATTATGATCCTTTATATGAAGTGTTATCTTTTAAAATGTCATTATAATCTTCTGATATCATTATGTTCGTGTTATTCCTATATAATTACATTTTGTACCCTTACTGAGCATATATGTTTACCCTTTTTTATGTTTCCCTTCACTAGGTTTCAATTAAATGTATTAAATAAGATATATCTATGAGGGGATCTATGTTGGAATATTTTTTATGAGATTTTTTAGTTGTTTTTTGGACCAATATTTTGGGTTTCAATGATTAAAATTACACTAAACTATTATAGTTTCCAGTCATGTATTCATGTCATGAAATGGAAATTCATAAAAAGTGATTCAGAATATATTTATGATATTACTAGGTTATAATAGTTTTTTATAATATGATATTTTTAGTTTTCCTTTACAAACTAGGATGAATGAAACATAGTTCTATCACAAAGGACATATGTAAAGATAAGTAGAATGAGGAGTCAATGTGTAGTAAAATGCCTTATAATCATGGCCATGGATAAAGAGAGTTGTTTGAAATAAATTTCAACCCATTTTTTATACTAAAAGTGGATGTGGCATTGGTATTTGGATATCTGTGGGTAAAACCCGGAAATGTTTACATTCTAATTTATATGATCATCTACTAGTGCATGAAAACATAACTTACTACACACCTTTTTAACACTCCTGGGGGATATACTTTTCAAATTATCATGATAGATTTTCAATAATGAGGATTTAAAATGATCCTATATTTCTTGCATTTGAAAAGGATGGTTATAGAAATCCATACGTAAATGGAAGATTTTTATTTTTCATAATTAAATTCTCAACCATCATTCTATGTGAAGTATAAAGAGGTGTAGAAGGAAGTTGTAGTGACGAAAAAGATGGTTGAAAGTGACAAAAGTTTAATATTGATCGTGAATGATTGATGAGATTAAATTATTATTTATTAAATACATCCATAACACATTTGAATATCGATTTGTTATAGGAATCTCATAGATCACCATTTTCTATTCATATAAGAAATATGAATATGTATAGAGTCTTTAAAGAGTATTTATGGTGATATGGGATTAAGAGATTTATCATAGATATTTTATCATAGTGATTGATATGTCATCATGTTTTGGTCAAAATAACAAAGGATTTTTAGATGTTACATCCATTAACCATAATAGAATAGAAATGTTGAAACAACAGCATTGATTTTTTCTTCGGTCTCGCAAAAATTCCTAAAAGGAAAATTCAATATATTTTGTAGTTGATCACCTTTATATGTAACCCAAAATAGTTAATATTATATATCTATTCCTCTAGATATACTTACAAAGATATGTTTCAATGAAATTTTACATTTTCATGGAGTAACACATTCATTTAGGTATGATTAAGATAAGAGGATTACCTTAATTTTCATGAAATGTCTTCAATAAGCTCTTGGAATGGTGTTGTGATTTGGAACTACATATGATCCTCAGATAGACGATCATTCTGATAAAACAATTCAAACCCTAGACGATATGTTGATATATTTTTCATTTTTGATTTCAATTATGGTTTGGATCAATAACATCCTTATGTAGAGTTTACATTAGGAAATAATTCAATCATTTAGCTAGCTCCTTATGAAGAATTATAGTGAATGAAATTTAGAACATAATTGATGGTGAATTAAGATGGATAAAGATACCAATTTGGACATGATATAGCTGATGAAACTCAAGATAAGGTTAGATCCATTCTGAAACACCACAATTATGCATAGAATTAAGAAAATTGGCATTCTAACAATTTCCCATGTTATCTAGAATTTGAAGTTGGTGACATATGTTTTGAAGAAATTCTCCAAGAACGTTGTGAATTATATTTGTAATTTAGGAAAAAAATAAACACTATGTGTATCAATACATTTTAAATTCATAATTATATTGATCCCAAATCATATCATCTTGAGCTTCTCCCAAACCTCCCTCGAGTCCATGACATTTTCCACGCATATCTCCCAATGAAGTTAATACATGGACTCCCCTATAATTTGTTGAATTTATAAGACATACCATTGGAGAATTAAAGTTATTTTGAGGAAAACCTGGTTAATAATATTCATCATACATAAATTACCCACTAAAATAAGGCAACTCACTTGGTCAATGATTTTTTGGAAAAACCACATATTTGAGTAGGCTATGTGGGAACTTGATAGTGTAATGAGGGAGAAGTATCTTCATTTATTTATTTAGATTCAAAATTAACAAAGGTGAAATTTACTTAATGGGGGATAGAATGTAACTTCCCATGATTCTATGTAACATATTTTTTGAATAAATTTGATTTATTTATTTACTACTACTAAACACAATTGTAGGTTAATCTTGAGCTACACGTAACATTGGGTTACATTTCAAGACACACAACACTAAATTTTACAAAAACCATGATATATAATAATTTAATAGTTAGCATTATAACCTAGGTATTAAACATATAGATGTTAATAATCATAAAAAATTATTTAATATTTATTATATTGGTTTTAAAAAATTGGTGAATTTTATAAATATGTAATTATTTTTTATTAAATCTTCATATGTATCCAAAATATTAGTTTCCCAATAATTATTTTTAATTATTTTTTTATACATTAATAAACTTCATATTTCACTATTTTTGAAAATAAATTTGAAAAAAATAAACATCAATTTTATTTCATGATATAAAAATAAGCATTAAGTGATTTTTTTAATTTTCTTGGAAATTATCTATTTTTATGTATAGTAAAAAATTCTGAAAGTTTATTGGTAGCTATAAGTTTTATTAATTTTATTATAATGTAAAAATAATTTATAAAGATTTTATAATATAAAATTATTTAAATTTTAAATAAAATAGTCAAACATATTTCATTTTATTCACATTAATATTTAATTTATAAATAAAAACGTTATAATCACTGATCATTTTCTATATAGAAACTACGTTTCTAATCATGAATATAATATTTTTTTTTAAAAATATACGTATATGATTGAAATAAAAAAATTGATTACAATATTTGGATTCGAAATAATATATATTATCAAACACATTCAACTTAATTTTATAATAAAATTAATAGTTTAAATAGTGAATATTATTTACCGTCCATAAGGTATCAAAGGATTTTATGGGGTTAAATATTAAATAAAAGAGTAGTAAACACCTATAAACTTATCCCGCATCAATTTTATCAACATATTTATACCTTAAAACTTCTATTATAGATAAATATCCATTGTTCAATCATGGGAACATAAATTTTGTCCTGGTAGAATTCTCACATTCAAGATCATTATGAGTGTGCCAGTCACCTCATAAATAAAGCCCACCACTTCTCCTCTTAAAATAGAACTATAAAATCTATTAGGTTCTAAAATGAACTAAATATATATATTCCCAAAAACCATCCTATCACCATAGAAGTCTTGATTATGAAATATATCCATCAAAGGATGGATTTTGGTGGGAACCTATTGAGGATACCTAAATATGATGTTACATTCTTCACAATGTGTTTTTTTATTTCTTCATCAAACTAATTAAATTATTATAATAATATGATGTTATAATAGCATCAATATATCAAAAATATATTCACTTTTTATAATATGGTAATGACCTATAAACTTCTCCAATAACATCAAATGGGATACGAAATCACCATTTCTGTGTATGATAGAGTACAGCCACATGAACCGATGCTATTCATTTTCCTATTACCGACATTCAATGTTGATTTAAGTTGATGATTTTTTTATTTTAAAAATTTATGAAATAATTATTCTTTAGGGATAATTATATTTCATATACCTTCATTATATTCTTTTTTTTTTGAAATACGATAATGTCGCTTGTGTGTACGACAGACTACTACTTCGCATTGTGATGTGACTCATTTATTATTTTTATGAAAGGAAATAATAATTTGTTTAATTAGTTTATGATATATGTATGAATAAAAATAATTTTTTAATGATAATACATCATTTAACGTTTTTTCATTTAATCCTATAATTATATTCCAAAAATGAGCATGCGTTGACACGACCTACCATCTATAAGAATAGTGAATTTTGTTTTTTGTCACTAAATTTTATGGATTACTATAAATATATAAATAAATATTTTTTATAATATATATATATTTTTTAAAATTATGGATTTGGTATTATAATGATCTACATAAGAGTCCCAATTAAAAATATAAATACACAGAAGAAAAAAGCGGTAATTACCGAAAATGCAATATTAACAAGGAATTGTTAATAAAAGGGAAATAAAATGTCATACATAAATAATATTTTGTGGGATATATATATAAATATAGAACACTAATAGATATATAATTAAAATATATTTAACATATAGTATTTTTGATCCTATATAAAGGAATTCAATACATGAGGTAATGGATTTATGCCTCAGTTTTCTACTTCTATGAGATAGTGTGAATATTCACCACCTATTTCTTTTTTGCGGTATACATACAGACAATTATATTTTTTTAGGATCATTAAACTATAAATTATTTTCATTTCATATCCATTTTAGTATTTCACTTTCATGGGGATTACAATTCAAAATTTACCACAGTTGAAAAGAATTATGCTCCCATTTTTTCTTCCTTGAGCATTACATTATATTATGAAACAATATACATAAACAAGGTGTATATATATCTCTTATGAAAAGTAATATTATGAATTTATTTATAGTTATTGTATTATAAATTCCATTCTATGTTAATATTTTAGGGGGATTATGATTCATTGATACACTTTGTAAATGATTTAATGATAAAATCTCCTAGATTATCAGGATTTGTATGGAAATGTTTTCCATGATGAAAACATATAATCCATATCTTAATAATCTCCGGAATTTTACTCCGCTATATATTTTCATGGCTTATTCGTGTAATGATACAATTTTTCTAATCCTTGACAATTAAAATAATCTATAAAATTTATTTAGGAAAATATATCTGTATTTTCCTCATGGATAAAAAATATGTTTTCATCCAAAAATTAGTTATTTTTATACATTTATATTATGATTTGTAAATGATATTTTTACCCATTTTCTTACAAATTCTTTTATAGAAATAAACATATATTTTTAAAACTATTACTATTTGTATTTTACTGAAAACGTTAAATGAATATTAATTTTGACATGTATGGAATGAGTAATACTCAAAATAACCATGAATGTAATTTTCATTGAATCCTTTATTTTATTATTTATTTATTATTTTAAAATAAATTAATTTTTGAACATTTATATTTATCACAATTTTCAGTCACATAAGAATTTATATTTAACAGAAAATTTTGTTTAAATGACTTATCAAATTCATTTTCCATATAAGATGACATATATTGACGTTTATTATTTGTAAATATGGATATGACTCCAAAAAACCTTTCATGTTTTTTATGTTTAAAGTATGCGTAAATTATGAAATGATTTTTATGAAACAAATTTATCTTCCATGTGTTATAACTTAAAAAATGTCTAATGAAACCCATTTCATTATCTCATGGGTTATCCTATATTGAAATAATAAAATGACTATAAAACTTGACTATCTCCTATATGTTATGACATGATTATATTCTAAAGAAACCCTTTTAATCTCATGGGTTCTGATATGTTTAATTTTTTATACACCTATGGAACACATAAATATGTTATTAATTATGTCATGGGTGGGACCAATATCTCCCTAAACGCATTTTCTAATGATATATCTCCAATGAGATAAAAATGATTGCAAGGGGGATTGAACAAGATATGGAAGACACTTTTTCACTATGATGGTCATGGAAGTGAAGGTTGACTACAATGAACGTTTGGGGAATGAATCCATTATCATATTGTATCTATATAAAAAAGCCTTATGTAATATTGAAAGGATTTTCAATGCATATGTGTAAGACACACATCTATGTCTAATACTAATGTTACTCTCTCATGGATCTTGTTCTTTGATTCCATTATGGTTAATTTTTTTATTAATTACTATGATTTATTCTGTTTAATAATATTGAGAAATTTGATAGAATGATATTAATTTAAAGTGTTATTCTATGGATCGCATCCCCTTGTCTTCATTTTCTTCTTAATTTTATATGATGTTTTCTGTTAATGAGAATCAAAGATCAGCCTTTATTATGTATCCCATCCCAGGTTTTCAAATAATTTATTTGATATTATATTGTTTATAAGGATTATAGTTATAAAGATCATATTGGAATGGGATTTAGTTTACAGAGGGGACTTTTTTTGTCCTTGAATGTTTCCAATGTTGGTAAATTATTATGGTCCCTAGGCATGTTTTTGTGTAATTAAATAATATTCATAAAAAATGATGTAATATCAATTTATGTTAAAGTAAATGATTCTCTAATTTTCCCAACATCATAATTTATTTTATCAAATTTAATCTTCAGTGGAAATATTTCCCCCATGTACTGATAATATCCACTTACCAGAACTAAATGAATGGTTATGATCAATGTTTCGATAATGAAAAATTTTCACGTTCTTTAAATTTTTATGTTCACTATATATATTGTTATATTTTTTTTGTATTCAAATTTTATTCTTCCAAAACGTCTCTCATACCCCAACTACCAATTTATGAAAAATTACTACTTCGATAATGTTAATATATTTTTATTCCATGTCACAATCAATAATTTTTCATTTTTCCATTATTTTTCAATTTTCTCTTTTTTCCCATAAGGGGTGACAATATTACTGTAATAAAGTAATCATGATCAGTTTTAGAATACCAAGACAGAATCACCACTACAATTATTCCTTAAAATTTAGTGTATCTCTTTTATGAAAACATTATTCACTGAAAACATTAACATTCTAATATGTTTAAAAATAAGTTTAGAATGATGGGATTGTATATAATTGGATTTTAATGTTTATCATTCCAAAATATAATTTTTGGATTCCATAGTATAATCACTGATTTAATGTAAAAGTCTGTATTTTGGATTTGTGCTAATTAATTAAAATTCCACAATCTTATTAAATGTTAATTCTCAAAATCATAGTATTAACTTGTTCCAATTAAATTTCTCGTAGGTTTCATGACCAATGAAAACATAATAAATATTATCAACATAAAATGGAATATTTTTTTCTATGAGTTCTTATAGGCTAGAAACATAAGAAATTGGATATTTAATTATGGCATAGAGAATAATAAAAAATCATTAAAACTTAAATTTAGAAAAAATCCCTAAAGAATAATAGGGAAATTTAATTTAAATGAATCAATATATTCCCTAAAATTTTGATTCTACTAATTAATACCTTTATGTATATATTATCATTGAATTTCCTATATTACTAATTCAATATTATAATAATTGATATATAAATGATAGAATCATCTTATTTAAAAGAAACAAATTTATTATTGATATGTTAATTAATCCAAAAACATATTATTTGTGGAAAATAATGATCTTGTATAATGAAAAAATATATCTCGGTAGGTCATCAAAAGATAAAAACAAAAGTGAAATCCCTTTTTAATGAAGCTCAATTCCCAAACCTTCTTTCAGTTTTGGATACATATTCCAATCTCATAGGATTACAACATAAAATCACTCATAAAACTATAACGACCCTATCTAATTAATTTTTAAAAATTTATTGTGGGGGATTTTGATGAATGATAATATATTAATAAAATTAATTCCTCTAAACAAAAAAATGTCCTTGAATTGAAATAGAATGATACGTCTTGGTATTATCTTCTCATTAGGCTTTGTGGTTTATAACCATAAAAGGTAAAGTTCTATTACTAATCCAATGTATAATGGTGGGTGGTTTATCATAGATCCAACCACCAATAAAGCTACCACCAATCCTATAATCCATATTCGTAATTACTAAGGAATATTTATAAAGTGTAAACTAAATCCACCCATATGGAAATGAGGTACAATAATCATGGCATATGTAGGATAATGTAAGATTCCTCCTCCTTTTGTGTGGACATCTCCACATCCTAACCACTAATTTCCAGTTTTCCCATGATTTCATGGATATATATATTTTTCAAAGGGAAATACAAAGTGAACATTAATATCAACAAAATTATAGAATTAAAAATCAATAAAATATTCTTCCCATTTACAATAAGAATATTTTTTCGTCTATTTCCCCTTTTAGATCAATATGGATCTTTTAATTTACTTCCTCCAATAATTATTCAATATTTTATGGAATCTCTATATTTTCATCCTCATAAACATCTTATTTTCCTTTATCAACTTCCATGGTAAAACAAGAGTTATCCAAATATTAAATTATAATTTTTGGCGGTGATAATAAATTCCATTTAAATAAAACTAGATGAAAATGTGGTCAACAAAGATTTACATCCATGAGTATATTTGACTTAAAAATATCCATCCATGGAAGGTACTTCTTGGAGTTGATTTTTCTCTATATTGAGGTGGGTAGTCATGATCATCCTTCTTATAGTAAAATTCCACAACATCTGTGGTTTATCCTTTTTACCAAGAATGATATAGGTCTAGTGGTAGCATTTCTTATTCTATGTATATGGGAAGATCATGTACCATTTCAATTAATTCCCATTCACTCTAATTTTTATGAAATTTCTTTCGATATCCATTTCATATATTAGTAATTAATTTTTCTTCTTATATGTTCTCTTGAAATATATGATAGATGATAAATGGATCATTATGTATCTCATTCATTGCCTCCTTAAGATCTTAATCATTAATGATTCATGGAAAAATTTATTTTACAATGAACTCAGGTTTGGGTTTCTCTGGATACTCATGAGCTATTTTATCCATTTGAATAAACCCCAACAACTTATTTTCATCAATAAATTGAATTAAAATATTTTTATTATTTTTATCTTCTATTTATTTATGTTTCTCATATGATTAATTTTTCTATGGTGAATAAGAGTGTTTTCAAAATATAATGGATGATTTTTTTTAATAATTAATTAATAAAATATCAAAAAAGTATATTCAAAAATATGAAAAATATTAAAGTGAAATAAAAATTCATATATATCCCCTTTAATGATTGTATGTTTTGACACACCGTTACTATGGGATAAAAGGTACTATTTTTTCAAATACAATACACTAACTAACAAGGGTCATCTCACTTGTGAAGGATCATTGTGATTCACTCACTAATACAAATTCACTAACATTCAATTTATTATTTTCTAAATCATAAAAAATCAAATTTTTTGAATGGAATATATACTTTTAAAAAATATCATATAGATGAAAAGTATAATTAATTATAAAAGATGGTTCTTGGACATTGGGGTTGTTAATCGAGGTCCTTTATTATTCGTTATTCTATTTTATAATTAACTAATGAAATATTATTCATAAATTTTTTATTTTTAAATGATTTAATATAAAATTTTGAATTCTGTGGAGAATTATTTTTCACAAAAAACATCACCACCATATATAATCACGTTTACTGACATAGTTAATTATAGTGTATGTAACATCAATTACTTGGCTCCATTATTTTCTATTTATCCAATCTTCATACACTCAACTCCATCGCATGAAGTTTTTTTCAAAATAAGGGAGGAAAAGTTTAAATATACTATATACTTTTATATTCATGTCATAGTGGAAGGTCCCTAAATTGGTACACTTTTATATCATTCAACAAAAATAGATTTAAATTATAATTGATTGAAGAGAAAAAATCAGTAACATCACAGACAACTCCCTAGGACATGTATTGGGTGAGTCAATATTTATTATGTGTATGATATCATGGTGGATTATAAGAGTGTGATAGAGAATGGAAAAATTAAAAAAGTAGAATGGAAGAAACAATATATTAAATTCATGAAAAAAGGTTTATTGGGAAGTTAATTAAAAATAAAACTATGAATAATAAACCAATAATTTGTGTAATGTCCTCGTCTAGATTGAGATTCCAATTCCCCATTATTTTTTAGAGACAGCCATTTATTTATGGGTATCTAACCCTCCATGATATATTTTCTGGATTTTAATATATTCTTATCAATTCCATGAACTTATATTTTTTTCATTAAATGCTTCCCTCATTCAATTTTATTAGAAATATCTTTATAAAATTTTCAATTTATTATTTAAGAGGGAGAAAATTTGGTTTTGAATTTTAGGGTTTTTGAATTTTATCATCTGGTAATATATCCTTTATATTGTCCATCATCTGTCTTTTAAAACAAATTATTCTACAATATGGCATCATTTTATGGATTAGTTTTTTGGAATTTCAATTTTTCTACATAGTCAATCCTCATAGATGATATGTGACATAGAAATTTATTCATTTCTCTAGAATAAGGATACTTGTTTTTCATAAATTCCTTTTTCATAGGGAATATCCTAATGCATTAATGTAGTTCTATAGTGGTTACCATCAATTAGAGTGACATGTTGGTTCGATCTCAAGCTCTAACAGTAGTGGAAATGGTGTTTTATTTGAGCTTGTAGTATTCTAATGAATCTAATAGAACCCAAGATAATTTTATGTTTTCTTTAAGCATGATTTTAGTAGAAAATGAGAAACCATTACAAAATACGTGAAAATCAATAGGTACCCTTTCCTGGGATGAATTACCATAAGGTATCCATAGGATTACATTTATGTAATACCCTCTTAAATTTTCAGAGCTCATAACATACGATTTATAAAACCATTATTAAGATTAGTATACCACTATGTGTCACCTATATTGACTTTAAAAAACTCATAAAAATATGGGGACACCCTTCTAAAACTCTTATTTACTATAATGTTTTGTTATTTAGTACTGTTTTATATCATCTAAATTTTTTTGGACAGCTTACGAAGGGCTAGTTGCCCGTTACATAACATCTTCTGACTATTATAAAGTATAAAAATATCCTAAATGACCCTAAATTATTTCATGAACTACCCTTACATATTTTATGTATATATTTATGAATAATGAATCTCATATGGTTACCCTTACACAATGTTTGTGTACCCTAATGTTATCCTTATAAATATGGAATTATTATCACTTATCTCTAGTAAAATTCTACCATATATAGGTAAGCCATATTTTACACTTACTCATCCCATAAAAAATGTTTAATTGTAAACATGACCTTCAAAAAAATTTATTTAAATTCTAACAGTCCAAATAAGAATTTTAGTTAATTTTTAATTAAATAAATTATCAAATGATAGTCATAAAATATTTAAATAAATCAATTATTTCATTATGAAAATTATTATAAATATTAAAATTCATTTTAAAAATGATTTAAATTCATCAGGAAGAGGTTGTGCATTATCTAATGTATAGGTATCAGTGTTTTGGGAAAAGAATTTATAAGGGAAATTAATTATCTGTGTGTTTTAGTTGGAAGACATTTCTTTCTCGGAATATTATTTCTTTTGAAAATTTATTGTTAGTCCATTCAATGACCTTGGTTATATTATAATTGATTACTCTAGTAAATATTACAAATTTAAATAGTATTATTATATTAATAAATAATTGTTACTGATTCAATAGATATTTTTCTTGATTAATCAACCACTTAACCAATATAACACCAAAATTGGTAATGTTCACATGGTTTGAGGAATATGATGTTTTTTTATATAAAATATGAAAATACTCAATGTAATTATATTAATATACATATAATGATGAAATAATTATTTATATATTAATATATTTTGAATAAATTAATACGGTATTTCCTTAAAACAAATTATGGGGTTGTATCTTATGATTCAAAATAATTAAATTCACCTAAATAATTTAATATAAATAACTTGATTATGCTAATAAATATAATAATTTCTTATAAGATATGGTTACTATATATTAATCATCCATTATGTTAAAAATATATAAATAAATCATGTTTTAAGTATATATACACATAGAAAATGTGTGACATTTGATAAATGATATTGATAATAATACACAAGAACAAGTATTATTCAATGAACTACCAACTCGATAATCAATACATGATGGTAGATACAATGAATTAAAATGATTAAGTGGTTCTGTAAATGATGATGTCGTATTGGGATCTAGTACACATGGATTTAGTATAACTATAAATGGAATGTGTCATGAATTAGGTGGATTCATTACCCCCATCATGTAATTTTCATAAGAAATATATTGGAGAGGCTACAGAAATCCAGAAAGTTGAAAATTTGTTATCAAAGAATATTAAATTCATGAATTATAGAGAATTTTCAAGATTCTACATGAAGGTTGGTGTATTGATGTTTGAAAATATTTTTTCCTTCATTCCATTAATAACATAGATTAAGAGTGAGTTTCTAATTGAATCTCATATTTACAACATCTCCATACACTCATTAAATGTAGTTAGTTCTAGGGATTAAGGAGAAAATTTATAATTGGATAATATAATGTTGGAAATTTAATACTATGAATTTAAGATCTAGGTATCATACCTTGTAAAGGTAAAGAGACAACTCCCAACAGTTGTTAAATAATATCCTCCTCGAATGATGTAGAGATGGGAAAATAAAAAATAGTATCTATTGGTCGGAATCCAATGATACATAATAGGTGTAATTCCCTAAGGGGTATCATGAAATGACATTATAATTATACACCGGTAGAATAAATAATAGGGGGCCAATCCAATGAGTTTAATTCATTGATTAATACTATGGAAATTGTGAGGATTGATGATGAACTGATATCAAATTTATTTGATTGTGATCCTTGACTCAAATTATCAATTTTGAAGAGTCGTCAAATGATTCAGCATAATGAAACACCTCCTTATTGTATCCACCACTGTTATAAAAATATATATCTTGAAAATACTATCCAAATACAAAATTAAATGATTCGTTCATGGTTATCGAACTAATATGGATCTTAGTACCCTTATATATTATTGGATTAATTCATATATATATAGTATATTTCATTAAAATATTCTAATGGAACCATAGTAGCCTTGTATGTAAAAAAATTCACACTCTATAAGTATATTATGATATTGTAAAAATGAAATTATTGGGTCTTAAACATATTTTGGAAACAACTGATAATGATTGATACTTAAAGATTCACTACAAGATAGCTTGTTATTTATTGAAGATAAATTATAATAATTAATATAATTATTTAGAATTTTCTGGATAGAATAATAACTTCCTGAAGGAATATCCATATGATGGTTATGTATGGTTTAGAGAGGATGTAATCAAATCACATGTTATATTGGAGATTATGGGATATTTGATATAATCTCTCTTATATCACTTGGTTTCGAAACTAAACCTATATAAATTTTATATTTTCACCCTTTTATCATTGTTAAAGAATTATATCCCATTATAATCACCTATACTCACCTCTAAATAAATAATGGTCGAGTATTACTTGTATTTTTTGAACAAACTTTATAGAGTTTATTATAAAATAGTGAATGTGTTTCAAACTCAGATAAAATTTATTTAGATTTTATATTGGATGAATAAAAAACATGAGGATGTAGTGTTGTAGCTGGAGGAAGCAATGGTGACCAAAAATAATAATTTTATTATCGAATAAAAAAAAAAAAATTTTTTCTGATGATATTATTAATGATGGGAAAATATAATCCTTTAGAGTATATAATTATAAATAACATGTTATTGAAGTGACTATCATTGGTTCTAGAAAATTATACAATAATATAAAATCCAAAAAATACATTCACTATAATAAAAATATATAGTGGTACAAAAAGATAAAAATATATGGAAGCACTATAATCATTAACATTAAAGTATAAAACTCATAAATGAAAAAAAACATATAAGATACAATGTTATTATGAAAAACAAAATAAGATTAAAAAAATCTATTTTATAAGAACAAATATGAGCATATAATTTATTTAGAACAATTAATTGAACACTATGTAAAAGAGATAATAAGAATTATTTTAGTTTTTAGGTGATAATTAGAATGTAAAAATTTGTAATCAAACAATTATATTTAAAACGTCTATATATGACTACTTTAATAGTAATGTAACCCATATGAATAAATTCTTCTATTAAAATAAATAACAAATTTTATAGTAATAAAGTAATAAATTATTAATAGTTTATATTAATTAATGAATTAAAACAAAACAATAAATGTATAAACTAGAAATTATATTCACTACTAGAATTTTTGGCTTTCGAGGTGGGGGACTTTTAGCGGCCACCATTTGGTGGCCACTAATACTATCAACTGCGCCCATCTAATGGGGGAAACTGCACTTTAATACTTCAAAACCTAATTTTCCCCTCCCCAATTATATCCTCCATGACCCCATGACCCACCCCTCCCCGACCCCATGACTTCGACCCCCATGACCCCGACCCCTCAACCCGGCGACCCCGACCCTCGGCAAGACCAACCCCCGACAACCCCTCCCCGACCCCCGACGACACCTCCCCGACCCCTGACTGCCGGCAACCCCGACCCTCGGTGACTCCGAACCCCGACCTATGACCTCCCGGTGACCCTGGAAACCCCCGACAACCCCGACCCCCAGTGACCCCCACCACATTGCCTCCATGCTGCGCCACCCACAACCCCGGCGACCCCCACTGCCTTGCCTCATCACTGCAGACCCGTGACCCCGACACCCCCGCGACTAGGCAACCCCCACCCCCTACCTCTGTGTTGCACCTTTAGACAGTCCCACCACTGTCGTACCCTACCGGCCTCGTTGCATCCCTCCGGCAAGTCCTCTTGCCTCTTTTGGACCATCCTGGTCCTTTGTGCCCCGCCGTGTAGAACCCTCCACACATCATCCAACGGTTCCGCTCCTTTCAAGTCCTGTCGTTGAACCCCTGCCATCAAGTCCTTGTGTCGTCATGAATCTGAAATCGAGTCACATCCCGTTACCCACGGTTGAGTCCTCCACATGTAATGTTTTTTATCCTTCAAATTTGGGATTTAAATTTTAATGATTTGTGTATTTTTAAAATTTATATAATATATTTCACTTTTGATTTCTATTAAATATAGATATGGATATGAGCTGGATTTATATGCAAGATAGATTTTTAGCTAAATATTGTGAGGTTATTATGTGATTTATGGATTTACCAATAGATTTCCAAGCGATATGATTAGTTTTCCATGAAGAAAATGTGCAAATAGATGTCTCTTCAAACGATATACTGTTAGAGAACATTTGTTTTTGAATTGGTTTTTTAAAAACTATAAGACACAGCCATGTTATAGAGAAGATCATGTTTTATTTCATCACTCAGAAATTACTCATATGAATGTTTATTCGAGAACAGTTGATCTGATGAACATAATTCTTAATGATATGATGCGTCAGTTTCAATCTGAAGACAGTAATGTCATAACTGACGATGTTGGATTGAGTAATCCCTGTTCTTCAGCAGATGGCGAAGCATTGAAATTCTTTGAAATTCATCACGATGGGTGTGCTGAATTATATCCTGGATGCACTAAATTTAGTAAACTATCCTTCATTATGAAATTTTTACACCTAAAGGCCTTGAACCAGTGGTCAGACACCTCATTTGACAGGTTGTTGGTATTATTGAAGAAGGTACTCCCTACTAGAGTGAAGATTCGGGAGTCATTCTATCATGCTCACAAGTTGACCGATGATCTTGGTTTTACATATTATACAATTGATGCATTTAACAATAATTGTATGTTGTTCAGAAAAGAGAACGCACAATTAAATAATTGTACTGTTTGCTATACATCCAGGTTGAAGACCAATGAGATTAATCAAGGTAGTAAGATTCTTCCTGGGAGAGTCTTGAATCAATGGAAACAAGTTGCTGCTAAACAGATGCGTTATTTCCCACAAAAACCGAGACTGAAGAGATACTTTTTTTCCACTAAAATTGCTAAATTGATTACATGGCATTCAGAGAGAAATAAAGAGGTTGATAAATTAACTCACCTGACAGATTCTTTGGCATGGAAACAGTTTGATCAAAGACACCCATACATTTCCCTAGATGATCGTAATATTCGACTGGGTTTGGCAGCAGATGGTATTAACCCATTTATGTCTGTGTTTGGTGCGACACATAGTATATGGCCAGTGATGTTGGTTCCATACAACATTTCTTCATGGGTATGTATTAAGCAACCTTTTTTGTTACTGTGAATTCTAATTGGTGGACCGAGAGGACCTGGTGATAAAATCGATGTTTATATGCAGCCTTTGATAGATGAGCTGCATGAATTTTGGGCCGATGGTTTAATGACTTTTGACTCGGCAGCTAATGAAATGTTTAGACCTCAGGCCGCTTTGTTAGGGACAATTAATGATTTCCCAGTATATGCTAACTTATCAGGTTGGAGTACAAAAGGATAATTTGCTTCCCTTGTTCTAATAAGAGTAATAAATCAATATGGATTAAGGACTGTAGAAAGTGGGAATATCTTGGTCACAGATGCTTTCTTCTTCCATTGCATAGGTTCTGAAAAAACCATGTATTGTTTAATGGGATTAGAGATTATGACCCATCACCACAAATACTATCTGGTGTTGAAATTTGTGCTCAACATGATGAAGAAAACAACTGTCCAATGTATTATTTTCATTATTTATTGGATCCTGAATTTCCTTCTATTCCTACTGCAAATAGACAGCGAAGTCATAATTGGAAGAAACAAAGTTTTTTTAAATTTCATTATTGGAAATATAATATTATAAGACATAATTTGGATGTGATGCACATTGAAAAAACTGTAAGTGGTAATATTTTCTGCACCATTTTAGGCATCAAGGGGAAATCAAAGGATAGTACTAATGCTCGGCATGATTTTCAAGAAAAGGGATTAAGAAAACCTTTTCATTTATAGCTAGGTGAAGGTAATTGGGCATTCATGAATACAAAAAAGTACATAAGGAGTAAAAAATAGAAACAAATATTTCTATCAAATTTTAAGACCGTTAAGGGGCCATATGGTTATTGCTCTAATATTTCTAAACGTGTGAATATGACAGGCATGACATTACAGGGTTTGAAATTTCACAATAATCAAATTCTGCTTCAACAGTTAATTCCTATAGGAATTGGTGATTGATTACCTTCCTAGGTAGTTGAGCCCTTGATTGGAGTTTCGAATTTTTTCAGACATCTTTGTTCTATGAATGATCGAATGAGTGATTTGAAAACGATATAGGATAAGATTGTACTTGCACTATGTCACCCATAAAAACTCTTTCCGCCATCATTTTTTGATGTCATGGTTCACATGACCGTGTATTTAACTGGTGAAGTCATTTCTGGTGGTCCCGTTCAATTCAGGTGGATGTATCCAATAGCACGATACTTAAATACATTGAAATGGTATGTGCGAAACAATGATCATCCAGAATCCTTAATTTCCAAGGGATATTTAATGGATGAGTGTACTAATTTCTGTTCTTCATATATTGATGAGGTTGAAACAATGATAGATAAACCACCCGAGAATTACGAGGGTCCAATTGGAGAAAGAATTTCATTTGATATGCGGAACGATGAGTGGGTTCAAGCCCATCGATATGTGTTGTTCAACACTCTATCTATTATGCCATTGATACAGTAAGTTTCATAGTTAATGTGTATTTTGTTTCTATATGTATTTTATTCCTTACCATATATTGTGTTGTGATTTAGGTTTCATATCGCTGAGTTGAAATGTGAAAGGCCCCGTGCAACTGACTATCAAATCCAAAAACATCATTTCATCACATTTCATGAGTGGTTCAAGACCCATGTACGTATAATTGATTTAATATTTTTATAGTGCAACTTAGATGTATTTTCACAATCCTTTATCCATTACACTATATATGTGAAATTTGTAGATTCCAACGTTTCGTGATTTAACCCAGCATGTGAGCGAAGAACTCAACCAACTAGATGATGGTCTATATATTATAGCTCATCGCTACAAGTATTTGGATGCTAACAGATTCCGATTTTGTATTAGCGATGTTGACATGAACCGAGCCACAAAAAATAATGGTGTTGGTTGTTCTTTTGTTGGTGTGGGTTATTATTATGGATTGTTGAGAGATATTATTGAGTTTATTTATGGTCGTGCATTAAAACACATATTGTTAAGGTGTGATTGGTTTGATCCAGTTTGTGGAATGAAATTTCATAACTTCTAATATACATTAGTAAACATTAATAATATTCTATATAAAGATGACCAAGTTAGCAAAGAGCCCTTCATACTGACATCGTAGCCAGAACAAGATTACTTAGTCGGCATTTATTCTGATTGGAAGTTTGTGGTGATAACATCTAGAAGGGGGGTTTTTTCTGATTAACCAAGAAGAACCTGAAGTTGTTTCATTTCCTGATAAAACACTTGACCAAACAACAGTAGTTGTACGAGATGAAGTTATACAATGGGCCAGAGAGACATTTCATGGAGATACGATAGACTTGCATTATTAGTGAAAATTGAAATTATATCCCCAGTAATTATTTGTAAAAATATTTAGGTGTTATATATGTATAAAAATTGCTTGATTTAACTATAATTTCTTTTAATGTAGATATGTCACTGCGTGGTCATAGTGGTTCACCTAATTTTGTTGGTATTTATGTTTTAATTTTTCTAAATTAATTGACTGTAATTTTCTATTTATATTTCTCTATCATTTTCTAATCATTAATTTATATTGTAATTGACTTATGAATTTATGTTTATTAGGATCTAGTGCTTCTTCCAGAATACACAGGGGTCCTGGTAGTGGGGTTTGATCATGGAAATATAGAGCTCGATTGGATGTGTTATTTGACGACACATTTCATCCAGTTGGAGATGGTGCTACTACATTGAGTCGTTAGTTTGGGAATATGATACGTGACTCACACATATTACCTCTAACGACTCGTGACTGGAGTTCATTCCCCCAGGATACGATGGAAATATTATGGAGGGAGGTTCAGGTAAATTCAATGTTTATTTTTTCATTATATTGTTATTATTATTGTCCCATCAACTGGAATTTGTTTTAACGTGATAATTTGACATCCTGTCCAGATGAGTTTTGGGCTGTATATATCTCCAAATTCTGAAAATTATGGAAGGATTACTAGTCAAGGGTGAAGAGAGATCACTAGACACCATTTGCGGGTGTGCCAGACATTCTACAATTAGTCCCTCCAGTCATTCTTCATGCGTAGTGGAAGGATTTGGTTGCATTTTGGTCGAATGAGACAACGATGGTAAGATTTATTACATTTAATCTATAAATGACTAGTTTTTCAAATGTCTATTAAGTAAATACGTTGAATGTAGACCGATTCCTCTCATTATTCATATAATCGGGCGATACAGGGCACACCTTCCAGACTTGGCACTCGACATGTGTCACAGCTCAGACATGATGTATGTTTAGAATTCACTATTTCATTCATATTTAAAAAATATTTTAGTATAACATGGTGAACCCCTTTATTATAGTTAAACAAACGTGGCGAGCCAATCGATCAGATGTCCATAGAGATGAGGACTCGTAGGGTGAGTGATCTCGATGTTTCCAGTGTAATAGTAAGAAAATTCTTTACTAATAAATTTATTTTTATTTTATATAAATTATTCATATTTGTTCATTCATTATATAATATAGGCTTAGTTTGACGCTCAGTTAGCAGAGTTTCCAGAGGAGCAACATCGTAGTACTGTGCATAGTGATGAAATATTTCACCGTGTTGTGGGGTGTGACGGTCATGGTTATTCTTTGACATATGGAAGTGGTGTCCCACGACGTGCATTTGTTAGAGCGGATGTGATGGGTGCATGAAGAGAGCCAGGGATCAGCACACAGGCTGAGATAGATGCTTCCATGCCGGATATGCAGCCCAATTTTTATTCATTGTGTCATCATTTACGTGTAGAGTATGAGGAGAGGCTGTCACAGATGTCATCACGTATCGATGAAGTGACAATGAAAAAAGTGGAGCCACCCATAAACAATAAAACAAACCATACACAGATTGACTCTTATTAATATGTTTAAGATACATAATATTGATATATATTGTTGGCTTCAAATATAGATGGTGGACATCACACTGATATTGGTGATCCATATGAGAATGAACCTCATGCATGAGGTAATTTCATCTGTGTTGATGAATTCTCTAGAAGTTTTTATATCCTTGATGAATTTAATTTTTCATTTTTACCTAGATTTTTTTGTTTTAGTATTTGTGGATGACATCTTCGTGCACCCCAAGAATGATGATGATCATACCCAAAATCTTGACATCATACAGATTACACTTATAATGCATCGACTATATGCCAAGCTATATATATGCAATTTTTTTATTGATTAGATATAGTATTTGGGTCAAATAATCTCAGAGGAAGGTGTGTCAGTGGATGGAGAGAAACATCAGGCAGCTGTTTCTTGGTAGAATCCCAAGAACTCCTTCGATATTTGTAGATTTTTATGGTGAGTGAGTTGTGAAGTGGTTGAGCAGATGGAACGTCAATCGGACATGTTGTGTTCCCACGGTGACCAAGAACGTCATTATGGTTTCATAGTCGGCCAAAAACGGGCGTCTAATGGTAAAATTCATAGCGGAAGACATTGGATTGACTTGAAATCACAGGGGAAAAATATAATTATTATTCGTGATGTGTACGTGCAGAAGGATGATGCGAGGATTATTTGTCGTGAAATCCCCAATAAATTAATTTTTCCCCAAAAACAATGCAATATAGCAGTCCCTGGATTGTCTCTCGAGAAGGTTGCAATTTGAGTTGCAAAACTGTCACTTTTTTGTTGGTTTGTTTTCACATGAAATGGAAAATTGTGGATTTGATTAAAGTCTCAAGAACAAAAAATAAATAAAAACTAAAGAGAAAGAAAATTGGAGAATGAGCTAGAAAATTAATTAGAAATAAAATGGGTTTCAAACTAGAATCAAAACAGTGGTTATGGACAAGCTTTAACCTCCCGAACACTCCCCTCTTCCTTGTTTAAAATTATATCTCAAATGAATCTCTCAATGCCTACCCAAATACCTCTGGATAAACACCTTATTTGGCAAGGATATCATATTAAGACCTCAATATGATTGTTTCCCCTCCTATAGAAGTGATCTAATTATTTGAAGACCTTCAAATAACCAAACCTAACCGAAATCACTATACTCAACGGCAATACCTCACCGAAGAAATTTAAACAGTGAAATCAACTATTTTACTTTATAGATTGGGAAACCATCCAGAACAAAAAAGTTGAAAATATATTCAAGAAAGAAAACAACCGCTGTCATTCATGAAATATAAATTCAAAACGAGATGCAAAAGAGATTACACATGAAGATCAAAACTCGGAAGGGAGTGTCCGTCGGTTGTCACCATCCGCAACCACTTGGTGTTTAGCCTCGCATCCCTTGATCAGACCACATCACCTCCATTCCAGCAAGAGTGTACAACATCTTCATCATTGTCTCCACAAATCCAACCCCCCCTTGAAATGAATGAATAGATAGGGAGAATAGGGGAGGAGGGTTGGAAATCTTCTGTCCAGATTCTTTCCGCCCGAAATATGTGTCTATTTGGAACACCTCTCGGCCGAATCAACCTCTGGATCATTCTAAATAATTGGTCAAATATATGTTCTCCGTTGGTCCACAAATTTTCAGCCGTTTTGGAGACGTTTTGAAAAAGTTATGAATTAATTACTCCACGACCCTTTCTCTTCCCGAGGAGACCATTCATCTCCCACTTGTTTGACTCGATCATAGTGTGCCCTAATGATCGAGTTTGACCTTGAAATTAATCATGCATTCGTACCTTGGAGTCCTATTTGACGCCCAGTTGTAATTAATGACATTGGAAACATGTAGTCGATGTTATGATCCATTTATTGAAGTGGGATCCACACATCCGAACAAGAAAACTATTCCCAAAGAATGATTTATTTGGACCCTTAGATGGAAGATTTAGATCATGATCCAGTTTACTTATATGAAGATCACATTCCTGGGGTTCCTAAAAAAAGAATCAGTCGAATTGGATAAGTAGTTAAAAAGATATGACCAAATACTCAGACAAGTCAAAAACTGATTAAAATCCAGAATTAAGGCATTTTCACAATTTAGCTCAAAATTCAACAATATTTCAAAAATGATGCAACATAACATGTAATGACACATTGGTGATGATTAAATAATTGAAATTTAGATAAAATATATTGAAAATATCAGCTCTATCAATTCCCCCACACTTACAACTTGGTCTCCTGGACAAGTGATCATTAAAACTGAATCAGTGCATATTCAAAATACAAACCAATGAGGTTCACCAATCAACCACAAAGAATCAAATGATATCATGCCTCATAAAAAAATGATTCAAGTTTTAAATTCAGTTCATTTAATCCATTTCAACTCATTTTCCCCTCTCATTCACTTAACACAGTCACCTCACAAAAAATTTCTCTCAACACAAATATTGATTTCCAACAAAGCTTCTCCAAAGAAAACATGCAAGAATCATCATAGGCTTGAAAATTTTCTAAATCCACACCTGATGTGAGCCAAGAAAAATGTGATCATCTTGAGGGCTTTTCAAGGATGTTCTGTGGATAATGGTGGGTGGGTCTCAAATGTCCAATATTTTGAAGCCGAATAAGGAGGGTTTGGCTCATTTTGGAAGCAAAAAATACATGTTTCTAATCTTCACTCATGTAGGGAATCCTCCTTACTCTCCTCCAATGAAAGTCACATTTGAGAATCCCTGAGAACATCTTTTCCACCTCATTCCATCCAAATTTCAGCAGTAACTGATACATTTCTCTTATTCTCCTTTTTTTCAAAATATCCAGATTGGGCATAGCTTTCTTCCATCAAGAGCTCAAGACAGGCACAACTCTCTTCAATTGAGTGTTCCAGATAGGCACAACTCTCTTCCTTTGAGAGCTCCAGACAGGCATAGCTCTCATAAATGAAACATATTTCAGCAGAAGAAACATCTCCTCATTGTTTAGATAACCACCCAAGGCAACACCAGATGATGTAGCACACCACAAGTCATTTCCCCCACACTTGAGTTCAACTAGATCATGCATTTATACTTCCAGAGCAGGTTGGAAAGGGAAAATGGCTTGTAATGTGGCTATCTAAAAGGTAGTACGTGGAAACTAAGGGTTGAAGAAAGATAAAATGTAAAAGGTGGGCCAGAATAAAAGGGATAATCGTGAAAAAGGGGCTTTCAATCACAAAAAAATTGCCTCAATCATTTCAATCACACTCACCATAGACCTCAAGTTTTGATAGAAAAAGATCATGATCTGGTTCAATCAAAAAAGTATTCTTTGGTTCACTCAAGAAGTAGGATGATAGTGTAGAAGATGAGAAATGTGTTCAAAATACTCACGGGCAAGTGGTTTTCAATATTAGACAGAATTCATGGAATGGAATTCAAAATTCAAAGGTTTTTTCAAAATTTTAGAACTTGAAACAGTGTCTTTTTCAGCATGCATTTATAACCAGATTCAAGGGACCAATTGGTCACTCATTGATAGGGTTTTAAAAGATCATCATGTAAGCTCAAATGTTTTTCAAAATTTTCAATAAAACACACAAATTTTGAAAAATAAAAGAACACACAAAAAAATTGAAAGAGAGAGAAAAGAAAAGGAAAAAAATGAAATGAAAGAACACAAAATCCTAATCTAACCAGCATGTTCCTCCCCCCACACTTATTTTATGCAATTTCCTCATTGTGTAAAAAATATATATGAATATGAAATTCAAAAAATCAAAGACATTACAACAAAAAAAATGATAAGGAATAACACAACCTGGCATCAATTGTATTCTGCTTCATGAAGATGGATCTCCTCCCCCGGAGGATCGTGAACATTCTCTCTAAACAGCTTCAACCAGTGCCCATTGACTGTGAATGGTGTCCCTTTTCTTGGTTCTTTAATCTGTATTGCACCAAAAGGAAAAAAATGAGTAAAAATGAATGGACCAGACCATTTGGAACGAAATTTACCTGGGAACAGGTTCAATCTAGAATCAAACAGCAACACTTTGTCTCCTTCCTTGAAGTTTTTGTTGAGAATCATCTCATCACGAAATGATTTGTTTCGTTACTTGTACAGACTAGAACGTTCATATGCATTCTTTTTGATCTCCTCTAGCTCCTGCAAACAAAATTTTCTTTCTTCCCCAGCAGAAAACAGATTCATGTTACATGTTTTAACAACCCAAAAATATTTATGTTATAACTCAACTGTAAGGTGAAAAGCCTTTCCATAGACTTATCTAAATTGTGACATGCCAATTGGGGTTTTGAATGCAGTCCTATAAGCCCAGAGTGCATCATCAAGTCTCAAACAAAAATCATTTCTTTTTGGGTTCACAGTTATTTCCAGAATTTGTTTGATTTCTCTATTGGACAACTCAGCCACTCCATTTGTTTGGGGGTGATAGGGTGTAGAGACCCTATGATGAACTCCATACTTCTTCAATAGTGATTCGAAAGTCTTGTTACAAAAATGAGTAACTTGATCCGTAATCAAGAACATTGGGAATCCAAACCTTGAAAATATATTTCCCTTCACAAACTTGGACATAGTTTTGGCATCATCATCTCCTGTGGGAATAGCTTCTACCCACATGGATACATAATAAACAGCAAGTAAAATGTAAAGATATCAAAATGAATTGGGAAAAGGTCCCATGAAATCCAAACACCAAACATCAAATAAATCACAAAAAAATAGAGGTTGTTGTGGCATATCATATCTTTTGGAAATGCCCCCTTGAAATTGACAATTTCTACATGTCCTACAGAAATCAAAAGAATCTCTAAAAATGTTAGGCCAATACAAACCAGAATCCAATACCTTTCTTGCAGTTCTTTGAGGCCCAAAGTGTCCTCCACATCTCAATGTGTGACAAAAGTTTAGGACAGATTGGAATTCAGAATTTGGAATGCATCTCCAAATCATTTGATCACTACCAACATGAAACAAGTAAGGATCATCCCAAATGTAATGCTTTGAATCACTCAAAAGTATAGAAAATTGAGTCTTGGAAAACCAGTGGGGAACATCATCAGAAGCTAAATAATTCACCATATCAACAAACCATGGCCTTTCATTTTGACAAGCATACAACTCCTCATCTGGAAAAGTTTCTTTAATTGGAAGATAGATCTGATAATCCCCATTCAAAATAGATGGTATCCTACTCAAATGATCTGCAACAAGGATTTCAATTCCCTTCTTGTCCTTTATTTCAACATCAAACTCTTGTAACAAAAAAATCCATCTTAAAAGTCTTGGTTTTGCATCATGTTTCTTCATCAAAAATTTTATTACAGAATGATTAGTGAAAACAATCACCTTAGATCCCAGAAGATAACATCTAAATTTTTCCAAAGCAAAGACAATAGCAAACAGCTATTTCTCAGTTGTTGTGTAGTTTTATTGGGCCTGATCTAATGTTCTAGAGGCATAGGAAATCATATGAGATTTATTTTCCAACCTTTGACTTAAAACAGCCCCAAGAGAAAAGTCAGATGCATCAGTCATGATCTCAAAAGGAAAGTCCCATTTGGGAGGTTGAACAATGGGAGGAGTAATCAATTTTTGTTTCAACTCCCCAAAGGCCTACAATTTTCATCAAAGACAAATGGGGTGTCTTTCTGGAGCAATCTAGACAATGTAAGTGAAACCTTACTAAAATCCTTAATGAATCTCCTATAAAAAAATCATGACCAAGAAAGGATCTCACATCTCTGACTGTTTTTGGGAATGGAAATGAATAAATGACCTCAAATTTGGACTTATCAACTTGAATTCCAACCAATGATACAACATGTCCAAGAATAATCCCTTTACCCACCATGAAATGACATTTTTCATAATTAAGAACAAGGTTCTTATCAATGCACCTTTCAAGAACATGAGCCGGACCTTCCTTACAACTTTCAAATGATGAGCCATACACAGGGAAGTCATCCATAAAAACTTCCATGCATTTTTCAAGAAAATCAGAGAAAATACTCATCATACACCTTTGAAAAGTTCCAGGAGCATTGCACAAACCAAAGGGCATCCTTCTATAAGAAAATGTTCCAAATGGGCATGTGGATGTGGTTTCTTCTTGATCCTCCGGTGTAATATGAATTTGGAAATAACCAGAGAATGCATCAAGAAAACAATAATGGGTTTTCCAGCCAGTCTTTTAAGGACCTGATCATGAAATGGAAGTGGAAATTGGTCTTTCCTCGTAGCCAAATTGAGCTTCCTGTAATCAATGCACATTCTCCATTTACTTGGAAGCCTAATAGGAACAAGCTCACCAAATTCATTCTTTGAGATTGTGAAGCCAGATTTTTTGGGAACTACATGGATTGGACTCACCCATTGACTATCAGATATGGGAAAAATAATTCCCGCAGCTAAAAGGGTGGTAACTTCCTTCATAACAACCTCTAAAAGTGTTCGATTCAACTTCCTTTGAAATTGTCTCACTAGTTTAACATTTTCTTCGAAGAAAATTCTATGCATGCACACTGAGGGGCTGATTCCAGTTAAATCAGATAGAATCCATCCAATAGCTTTCTTGTGGGTTTTGAGGACTCCTAAAATTTTATTGTCTTGGTCCTTCGACAAATCTTTTGAAATTATAACAGGGAATGTTTCATTTTCACCTAAGAAAGAATATTTGAGATTCTCGGGAAGCGGTTTCAACTCTAACTCAGCTAGGGTATATTCATTGATCAAGGAACATTAGTTACAATTGTGGTTGTTTAGTGGGGTTACAGAATTTAAAGGACAATCACCATGAATATCAATTTCAATGTTCTCGGAATTTGATTCTAGTGGAAAATTTTCAATTTCTCCTAGGAGACCGCTAGCAGCACAATGGGTTTCTAGGGAGAAATCTTCCTCAATGTTGAGATAAATAGAATCTTGAAAAGCCATCTCAACATTCCAAGACTCATCATCAGCACCCTTTTCCCTCTCTTGTTGATCAGATTCAGCAACAAAAAAATTTCCATCATCAAAAATGTCAGCTAGTCTCTCATCAAAGGCAAAATCAGGGAACATATCAGTGGAAAAACAATCAATCATTTTCACTTAGGGGGATGAATGATCCTAATCTGGGTGGTTCATGGGCTGAAAAATATTGAAATGAACAACCTCTCCGCCAAACTCCAGTGAAAGTGTTCCCTTGTGAACATTGATGATTGCTTTTGCAGTTTTCAGGAATGGTCTCCCAAGAATGAGAGGTGCATGGGTACTAAACCTATCATCTTCCATATCTAAGACATAGAAATCCACATGAAAAATCATGTCTCTCACCTGAACAATAACATCGTCAATAACTCCAGCAGGCTTGGTGGTACTTCAGTTATCAAGTTCAATGATGATCATAGAGGGTTTCAATTCTCCAACATGAAGAGATGAGTAAACAAAATGTGGCATAACATTGATGGAGGCCCTCAAATCAAGCATAACATACTTGAATTCACATTTCCCAATGGTGAAAGGAATGTTAAATGTTCCTGGGTCATTACATTTGACAGGAAAAGCATGCTGGATCATGGATGAAACATTCCTCCCTAAGTTGACCTTTTCACCTCCTTTGAATTTCCTCTTGTGGGTACACATTTCCTTCAAAAACTATGCATACCTTGGAATTTTTTTCACAGCATCAAGCAAAGGTATATTGACTTGAACTTTCATAAAAGTCTCCAAAACCTCCATATCCAACTCTTTCTAAGCACTCAACTTCACTGGTGGTTCACTCCTAGGGTAAGGCAATGGTGGTTTGGTTGTTTCAAGGCTATTTTGAGCACTTCTTTGAGAAACAAAAGTTCCAGACATCCTCTTCCAATCCCTCTTTGTTCTTTCAAGCAATATTTCTTCTCTTGAAATTGTGTTTCCCTTAAAAGAACATTTAGAATTTACAGCATTTCCATCAGGGGTGGGATTCTCAACAGCAGTTTCAATAATAGCTTTTGGTTTCTCCATTTGAGGGGTATTCAATTGTATTCCACTCCTAAGTTCAATTTCACTCACATTTTCCTTCCCTTTATCTCTCGGATTCACTTGGGGTTGTGAGGGAAAACCTCCACTCATTTGATTTTTTATGCAGCTAAGATCAGAGGCACGTTGACCCATTAGAGTCATTAGGGTATTCAACATGTTTTGTTGTTGGTCTTGTGTTTGTTTCATTGCCGCATGGTGTTTCCTCATTGCATCTTCAATATTACTCTCTGAATTTTGAGTGGGAGGGGCAGCCTGAAAGATTCTTCTAGAATGAGCATTGGCTTGCTCATTGAAATGTCATGGTTGTGAATTGCCTGATTTTCCTTGGAAGAAGCCTCTAGGTTGTTCAGGCTGTCAAAATCTTTCATTAGAGTGGTTGTTCCAGCCTTGATTGAAAAGGCCTTTGTTGGTTTGATTGAAAGGGTTTTCTAGGAAAAACAACATTGCAGTTTTCAGAAGGTTCCTTCATTTGAGGGCATTGGTCACTAAAATGGTCATTGGAAGAACAAATTCCACAGTAAACTTTCATTTGAAATGTTGCTTCAGGTTTGGGTGGAGTTGGTGGGGGTATTGGATAACATCATTGACCTCACCATGGTGGTAAGATCAGAATGTTGACTTGCAATCATATTGTTTTCAGGACTAGCAATGGGGAACTCTTGGGAAGATTTCACATGAAGAAGGCCTCTTGTTCCAAACTATTGAGCATTTTGGGCCATGTTTGCAATTAATGTCCTAGCAGTAGTTGGTGTTTTGTCAACTAGAGCCCCTCCTGCAGCAGCATCAATCATGCTTCTATCAGTAAGACACAATCCCTCAAAAAAATATTGAATCAAAAGTTGGTCACTAATTTGATTGTGGGGGAAACTGAAACAACGTCTTTTGAAGCATTCCCAATAATCATGCAAAGTTTCACCTTGAGTTTGCCTAATTCCACAAATCTCCTTTCTAATGGAAGCAGTTCTAGAAGCAGGGGAAAATTTTTCAAGGAAAAGTTTTTTCAATTCATTCCAATCCCTAATCAAAGTAGAATGTGAATAGAAAAACCATTATTTGGAAACTCCTTCTAACGAAAAAGGAAAAGACCTCAATTTCATTTGATTTTCATCAATGCCCTGGGGTTTCATGTTGACACAAAGATAACTAAATTCCTGAAGGTGTTTATGTGGATCTTCCCCAGGAAATCCATTAAATTTTTGAAGTTGGTGAATGAAACCAGATTTAATTTCAAACCCAGCAGGTGCATCAGGATATTCAATATGATTTTCTTGATTTGCATCATAAGATGAAGACAATTCTTTAAAGGTTCTATTTTCAGCCATTGGAATTTAAATTTCAACCTGGATTCTTCTAAGTGTGTTAATAGAAGATTAACAACTTGGTACAAGGGGATTTCTGGTAGCTCTATCCCTCGAGTGAAAAGTTCTATCAATTTCAGAATCCAATGGGAACAAATTTGGGATAGAATTTTAGGTCATGCAAAAACAATTTTCACACAAATCAACTCAAGCAAACTCCCCGACAACGACCCCAGTTTATGTGAGAATTAATTGTCGTGAAATCACCAATCAATTAATTTTTCCCCAAAAACAATGCAATATAGCAGTCCCTGGATTGTCTCTCGAGGAGGTTGCAATTTGAGTTGCAAAACTGTCACTTTTTTTGTTGGTTTGTTTTCACATGAAATGAAAAATTGGAGATTTGATTAAGGACTCAGGAACAGAAAATAAATAAGAACTAAAGGGAAAGAAAATTGGATAATGAACGAGAAAATTAATTTGAAATAAAATCAGTTTCAAACCAGAATCAAAACAGTGGTTACAGACAAGCTTTAACCTCCCCTACACTCCCCTCTTCCTTGTTTAAAATTATATCTCTAATGAATCTCTCAATGCCTACCCAAATACCTTTGGATAAACACCTTATTTGGCAAGGATATCATATTAAGACCTCAATATGATTTTTTCCCCTCCTATAGAAGTGATCTAATTATTTGAAGACCTTCAAATAACCAAACCTCACCGAAATCACTATACTCAACGGCAAGACCTCACCAAAGAAATTTAAATAGTGAAATCAACTATTTTAGTTCATAGATTGGGAAACCATCCAGAAAAAACAAGTTGAAAATATATTCAAGAATGATAAAAACCGCTGTCATTCAAGAAATATAAATTCAAAAAGAGATGCAACAGAGATTTCACATGAAGATCAAAACTCGGAAGGGAGTGTCCGTCGGTTGTCGCCGCCGCAACCACGTGGTGTTTAGCCTCACATCACTTGATCATCCCACATCACCTCCATTACAGCAAGAGTGTACACCATCTTCATCATTGTATCCAAAAATCCAACCCCCCCTTGAAATGAATGAAGAGATAGGGAGAATAGGGGAGGAGGGGTGGAAATCTTTTGTCCAGATTCTGTCCGCCCGAAATATTATTCTATTTGGAATAACTCTCGGCGGAATCAACATCTGGATCCTTCTATAGAGTTGTTTAAAAATATGTTCTCCTTCGGTAAACAAAATTTCAGCCACTTTGGAGACATGTTGGAAATGTTATGAATTAATTACTCCACGACCATTTCTCTGCCCGATGAGACTTTTCATCTCCCACTTGTTTGACTCGATCATAGTGTGCCCTAATGATCTATTTTGACCTTTAAATTAATCATGAATTCGCACCTTGGAGTCATTGGGCACGCCCAGTTGGAATTAATGACATTGGAAACTTGTAGCCGATGTTATGATCCATTTATTGAAGTGGGATCCACACATCCGAACATGCAAACTATTCCCAAAAAATGATTTATTTGGACTCTTAGATGGACAATTTAGATCATGATCCAGTTTACTTATATGAATATCACATTGTAGGGGTTCCTAAAAAAGAATCAGTCTAATTGGATAAGTATTTAAAAAGATATGACTAAATACTCAGACAAGTCAAAAACTGCTTAAAATTCAGAATTAAGGCATTTTCACAATTTAGCTCAAAATTCAACAATATTCCAAAAATGATGCAACATAACATGTAATGACACATTGGTGAGGATTAAATCATTGAAATGTAGATAAAATATATTGAAAATATCAGCTCTATCAACGGTACATCAATCGGACGGGCGGTTGGCACGGTACGGATTAATATGCGTTTTTAAGTGTTGTACACGCTTCATAAACGCGCATGGGGGTCCAAACGGGCCGAACGAAGTCGTAATGGACTGAAATCAGACGACATCAATGGGTCTATGAATTCTGAAGTTTTCGAGTAGACGACATGTCAATCAGAGATGCCGTGTGCCCACGGTGACCGAGGACATCGTTATGCTGTCTTAATCAGCCAAAACGGGCATCTAATGGTCAAATTGATAACGAGTGACATCAAATTCACCTGAAATCATAGGTCAACAATATAATTTATATTTTTGATGTGTATGCGCAGAAATTATGTCAATCGGGTGTGCGGTTTGCATGGTACAGCTCAATATGCGTTTTTTAAGTGTTGTGCGCGCTTTTTAAACGCACGTGGGTTTCCAAATGGGCCGAACTAAGTTGGAATGGCATGATATTAGAACAAATAAATGTGTAAGTGAATTTTGAAATGGTAAAGTAGACGGTACGTCAATCAGAAGTGCTGTGTGCCCGCGGTGATCGAGAACGCCATTCTGGTGTCATAAACGGCCAAAACGGGCGTCTAACGGTCAAATTCATAGCGGAGGACATCAGATTGACCTGAAATCACCAGGAAACAATTTAATTATTATTCTTGACGTATAATCAAAGACTTCATATCAATCTAATGAGCAGTTTGTGCGGTACAGCTCAATATGCGTTTTTTAAGTGTTGTGTGTGCTTCATAAATGCGCGTGGGGGGTCCAAATGAGCCGAATGAAGTCATAATGGCCTCAAATAAGACGACATATTGGGTCAGTGAATTGTGATGTGGTTGAGTAGACAACACGTCAATCAGAAGTTCTGTGTACCCACGGTGACTGAGAACGTCGTTCTGGTGTCATAAATGCAAAAAACGGGCGTCTAATGGTAAAATTCATAGCGGAAGACATCAGATAGACCTGAAATCATAGGGAATTAATCTAATTATTATTTGTGATGTGTACACGCAGAAGACATGTCAATCGGATTTGCAGTTTGCACGGTACAACTCAATATGCATTTTTTAAGTGTTGCGTGCGCTTTATAGGCGCGCGTGGGGGGTCCAAATTGGAACAATGAAGTCGGAATGGCATGAAATCAGACGACATTGATGGGTGAGTGAATTATGATGTGTTCGAGTAGATGGAATGTCAATCGGAAATGTCGTGTGACTACGGTGACCGAGAACGCCGTTCTAGTGTCATAATCGGCCAAAACAGGCGTCTAACTGTCAAATTCATAGCGGACGACTTCAGGTTGACCTGATATCATAGGAAAACAATATAATTATTATTTGTGATGTGTACGCACAGAAGATACATCAATTGTATGTGCGGTTTGCGTGGTACGGCTCAATATGCATTTTTAAGTGTTGTGTGCACTTCATAAACGCGCATGGGGGGTCCAAATAGGCCAAACGATGTCGTAATGGACATAAATCAGGAGAAATCAACGATTCAGTGAATTGTGATGTGGTCGAGCAAACGGCACATCAATCGGACATGCTGTGTGCCCGCGGTGACAGAGAACGCCGTTCTGGTGCCATAAATGGCCAAAACGGGTGTCTAACGGTCAAATTCATAGCAAATGACATCGAATAGACCTAAAATCAAAGGGAAATAATATAATTATTTTTCGTGACATGTACGCATAGACTGAACATCAATAGGACGTTCAGTTTGCGCGGTATGGCTCAATATGCGTTTTTAAGCGTTGTGTGTGCTTCATAAACGCACGTGGCAGTGTCCAAACTGGCCGAACGAAGTCGGAATGGCCTGAAATTAGACGAAATCAAGGGGTCAGTGAATTTTGTTGTTTTTGAGCAGACGACATGTCAATCGGACGTTCCGTGTGCATGCAGTGACTGAGAACACCGTTCTGGTTTCAAAAATGGCCAAACCGGGCGTCTAGAGGTCAAATTCATAGCGGATGATATCGTATTGACCTGAAATCATATGGAAAAAATCTAATTATTATTCGTTATGTGTACGCATAGACGACATGTCAATCAGACGTCCGGTTTTCACGGTATGGCTCAATATGCATTTTTTAAGTGTTGTGCGTGCTTCTTAAACGCGCGTGGGGGGTCCAAACTAGCCGAACGAAGTTGGAATGGCCTGAATTAAGATAAATCAACGAGTGAGTTAATTTTGATGTGTTAGAGCAGATGACACATCAATCGGACTTGTCGTGTGGCCGCGGTGACCAAGAATGCCGTTTTAGTGTCATAATCGGCCAAAACGGGCGTCTAACGGTCAAATTCAGAGCGGCTGACTTCAGATTGACCTGAAATCACACTGAAACAATATAATTATTTTTTTGACGTGTACGCATAGAAGGAACATCATGAAGGCATTTGTTTTTCATGGTACGACTCAATTTACATTTTTTAAGTGTTGCACGCGCTTCATAAAAGCGCGTGGGTGGTCCAAACAGGCCGAACGAAGTTCAAATTGCCTGAAATTAGACTACATCAACGGGTCAGTGAATTGTGAGGTGGTTGAGAAGACAAAACATAAATCGGACATTCCGTGTGCCCACAGTGACTGAGAACGCCGTTATGGTGTCATAAACGGCCAAAACGGTCATCTTACGGTCAAATTCATAGAGGACAACATCACATAGACCTTAAATTATAGGGAAACAATATAATTTTTATTCATGACATGTACGCGCAGACGGAACGTCAATCGGACATGAGGTTTGCGCGGTACGGCTCAATATGCGTTTTTTAAGTGTTGCACGCGCATCATAAACACGCGTGGGGGGGGGGGGTACAAGCTGGCCGAACAATGTCGGAATGGACTGAAATCAGACGACATAAACTGGTGAGTGAATTGTGATCTATTTGAGGAGACGAAACGTCAATCAGACCTGATGTGTGCCCGCGATGACCGGGATAGCTGTTCTGGTGTCATAATCGGCCAAAACGGGCGTCTAGTGGTAAAATTCATAGCGAACGATATCAGATTGACCTGAAATCACAGGAAAACAATATGATTATTATTCGTGAAGTGTAATCACATACAGGACATCAATCAGACATGGGGTTTTCATGGTATGGAAAAATATGTGTTTTTTAAGTGTTGCATGCAGTTCATAAACACACGTGGGGGTCCAAACGGGCCAAAAGAAGTCATAATGGCCTGAAATCCGACAACATCAACGGATGAGTGAATTGTGAAGTCGTTGAGTATATGGCACATCAATCGGGCATTCCGTGTGCCCATGGTGACCGAGAATGCTGTTATGGTGTCATAATCGGCCAAAACAGGTGTCTAATGGTCAAATTCATAGCGTACGAAAATGGATTGATCTGAAATCACACATCAATAATATAATTATTATTTGTGACATGTAAACAGGGAGGTCATGTCAATCAGATGAGTGGTTTGTGCGGTACGGCTCAATATGCGTTTTTGAAGTGTTGCGCGCGCTTCATAAATGCGTGTGGGGTGTTCAAACAGGCCAAACGAAGTTGGACTGTCCTGAAATCAAACGACATCAACTATTCAGTGAATTGTGAAGTAGTCGACTAGACGAAAAATCAATCGGACATGTCGTGTGCCCGCGGTGGCTGTGAACGCCGTTCTGGTGTCATAATCGGCCAAAACGGGCGTCTAATGGTCAACTTCCAAGCGAACGATGTCAGATTGACCTAAAATCATAAGGAAACAACCTAATTATTATTATTGACGTGTATTCATAGATGAAACTCAATCAAACGTGCAGTTTTCGTGGTACAGCTCAATATGCATCTTTTAAGTGTTGCGCGCGTCTCAAAAACAAGCGAGGGGGTCCAAATGGGCCGAACAATGTCATAATGGCCTGAAATCAGATGACATCAATGGTTCAATGAATTATGTGGTGGTCGAGCAGACAGAACGTCAATCGGACCTGTCGTGTGCCCGCGGTGACTGAGAACGCCAATCTGGTGTCATAAACGGCCAAAACGGGCATCTAACGGTCAAATTCATAGCAGACGACATCGTATTGACCTGAAATCACAGGTAAAAAATATAATTTTTATTCGTGACGTGAACATGCACATGACACTTCATTCGGACGTGCAGTTTGCACGGTACGACTCAATATGTGTTTTTTAAGTGTTGTGTGCACTTTATAAACGTGCGTGGGGAGGGGGATCCAAATGGGAAAACAAAGTCAGAATGGCATGAAATAATACGACATCAACGGAGAAGATAATTTTGATGTGGTTGAGCAGAAGGCACGTCAATCGGACGTGTCGTGTGCCCGCGATGACTGAGAACGCCGTTCTGGTGTCACAAACGGCCAAAACGGGCGTCTAATGGTAAAATTCATAGCGAACGACATCAGATTTAATTGAAATAATAGGTAAAAATTATAATTATTATACTTTATGTGTACACGAAGATGGCATGTCAATCGGATGTTCGGTTTTCATGGTACATCTCAATATGCGTTTTTGAAATGTTGTGCGCGCTTCAAAAACACGCTTGGGGGGTCCAAACGGGCCAAAGGAAGTCAAAATGGCCTGAAATCAGACGACATCAATGGGTGAGTGAATTATGATGTGGTAGAGTAGACAAAACATCAATCGGACGTACCATGTGCCTGCGGTGTCTGAGAATGCCGTTCTAGTGTCATAATCGGCCAAAACGTGTGTCAAACGGTCAAATGCATAGAGGACGACTTCGGATTGACCTGAAATAAAAAGGAAACAATATAATTATTATTCGTGACATGTACGCGTTGACGATACATCAATCGGACGTGCGGTTTGTGTGGTACGGCTCAATATGCATTTTTTAAGTGTTGCACACGCTTCAAAAAAGCGTGTGGGGGTCCAAATGGGCCGAATGAGGTCGGAATTGCCTAAAATCAGACGACTTCAATGGGTCTGTGAATTGTGATTTGGTCGAGCAGACGACACATCAATCGGATGTTCTGTTTGCCTGCGGTGACCGAGAATGCCGTTTTAGTGTCACAAATGGCCAAAACGGGCGCCAAATGGTCAAATTCATAGCGGACGACATCAGATTGACCAAAATTCACAGGGAATCAATATAATTATTATTTGTGATGTTTACGAGCAGATGACGCATCAAACAGACGTGTGGTTTTCACGGTACAACTCAATAAGAGTTTTTAAGTGTTGCCCGCACTTCATAAACGCGCGTGGGGGGTCCAAACGGGCCGAACGAAGTCGGAATGACCTAAAATACGACAACATCCACAGGATAGTGAATTGTGATGTGGACGAGTAGACGAAATTTCAATTGGACATGTTGTGTGCCTGCGGTGACCGAGAATGCCGTACTACTGTTATAAATGGCCAAAACGGGCGTCTAACTGTCAAATTCATAGAGGACGACATCGTATTGACCTATTATTATCGGGAAACAATCTAATTATTATTCGTGACATGTACGCGTATACGACACGTCAATCGGACGCGCGGTTTGCGTGGTAAGACTCAATATGCATTTTTTATGTGTTGTGCGCGCATCAAAAATGCACGTGGGGGTGTCCAAATGGGCCGAATGAGGTCGGAATGGAGTGAAATCAGACGACAGCAACGTGTGAGTGAATTGTGAAGTGTTCAAGAAGACAACATGTCAATCGGATGTGCCGTGTGCCCACGGTGACTGAGAACGCTATTCTGGTGTCATAATCGGCCATAACAGGTGTCTAATGGTCAAATTCATAGCGGACGACATTGCATTGACCTGAAATCATAGGGAAAAAAATATAATTATTATACTTGACGTGTATGTGTATACGACACATCAATTGGATGTTCGGTTTTGGCGGTATGGCTCAATATGCGTTTTTAAGTGTTCTGCGTGCTTCATAAACGCACGTGGGGGGGGGGGGTTCCAAACCCGCCAAACGAAGTCAGAATGGCCTTAAATAAGAAGAAATAAATGGGCCAGTGAATTGTGAATTGGTCGAGCAGACGACATGTCAATCGGACTTGCCGTGTGCCCGCGGTGACCGAGAACGCCGTTCTGGTGTCACAATCGTCAAAACGGGCATCTAACGGTCAAATTCATAGAGGACAACAATTGATTGACCTGAAATCACATGGAAACAATCTAATTACTATTCTTGACAGGTACGCGCAGATAGAATGTCAATCGGACATGCGGTTTGCACGGTACAACTCAATATGCATTTTCTAAGTGTTGTGCGCGCTTCATAAATGCGCGTGTGGGGGGGGGGGGGGGTTCAAATTTGTTGAACGAAGTCATAATGGCCTGAAACCAGATGACATAAATGATTCAGTGAATTGTGATGTGGTCGACTAGATGGCACGTCAATCAGATGTGATGTGTGCCCGCGGTGACCGAGAATTCCATTCTGGTATCATAAATGGCCAAAATGGGCGTCTAACAGTCAAATTCATTAGGGACAACATCATATTGACCTGAAATCACAGGGTAACAATATAATTATTATTCATGATGTGTACACAAATATGGTATGTCAATCGGACGTGTGGTTAGCGCAGTACGACTCAATATGCATTTTTTAGTGCTGTGTGCACTTCAAAACGGGCGTGGGGGGTCCTAATGGGCCGAACAAAGTCGGAATGACCTGAAATCAGACGACATAAAATGTTTCGTGAATTTTGATGTGGTCGAGCAGACGTCACATCAATCGGACGTGTCGTGTGGCCGCGGTGACCGAGAACGCCGTTCTAGTGTCATAATCGGCCAAAACGGGCGTCTAATGGTAAAATTCATAGAGGACGCCATCAGATTGGCCTGAAATCATAGGGAAAAAATATATTTATTATTCTTGATGTGTACACATAGACGTCATGTCAATCGGATGTGCCTTTTGCACGCTACGGCTCAATATGTGTTTTTTATGTGTTGTGTGCGCTTCAAAAACGCACGTGGAGGGGTCCAAACGTGCCGAACGAATTCGGAATGGCCTGAAATCAGAAAAAATAAATGGGTGAGTGAATTGTGATGTGGTCGAGTAGAAGAAATTTCAATCAGACGTGTCATGTGCTCGCGGTGACCGAGAACGCCGTTCTAGTGTCATACTCGGCCAAAACGGGCGTCTAACGGTCAAATTCATAGCGTACGACTTCGGATTGACCTGAAATCACTGGGCAACAATATAATTATTATTTTTGGTGTGTACGGACAGACTACACATCAATCGGGCGTGTCGTTTGCGCGGTACGGCTCAATATACGTTTTTAAGTGTTGTGCGCATTTTAGAAACACGCATGGGGGGGGGGGGATTGTCCGAATGAAGTCAGAATGGACTAAAATCAGACTAAATCAATGGGAATGTGAATTTTGATTTGGTCATGCAGACGTCATGTCAATTGGACATGTCGTGTTCCCGCGGTGACCGAGAACGCCGTTCTGGTGTCCTAAACGGCCAAAACAGGTGTCTAACAGTCAAATTCATTGTAGACTACATCGGATTGACATGAAATCATAGTGAAAAAATATAATTATTATTACTGATGTCTAAGCACAGACAACACATCAATTGGAATTGTGGTTTGCACGATATGTCTCAATATACGTTTTTAAGTGTTGTGCACGCTTCATAAACGCGTGTGGGGGGGGGGGGGTCCAAACGGGGTGAATGAAGTAGGAATGGCCTGACATCCGACGACATCAATAGGTCAGTGAATTGTGATGTGGTCGAGCAGACGACACATCAATCGGACTTGTCGTGTTCCCGTGGTGACCGAGAAAGCCATTATGGTGTCATAAAAGGCCAAAACGGGCGTCTAACGGTCAAATTCATAGCGGACGACATCAGATTGACCTGAAATCATAGGAAAACAATCTAATTATTATTTGTGACGTGTACGCATAGGCGACCCGTCAATCAAACATTTAGTTTGCATGGTACAACTCAATATGTGTTTTTTAAGTGTTGTGTGCACTCCATAAACGCGTGTGGGTGGTCCAAACAGGCCACAAGAAATTGGAATGGACTGAAATCAGACGACATCAATGGGTCAGTGAATTTTGAGGTGGTTGAGTAGACGGAATGTCAATCGGACGTGTCGTGTTCCCGCGGTAACTGAGAACGTTATTTTGTGTCACAAAGGGCCAAAATGGGCGTCTAACGGTCAAATTCATAGCAGACGAAATCGGATTGACCTGAAACCAACAGGAAACAATCTTATTATTATTCGTGACATGTATGCGCAGAGGGCACATCAATCGGACGTGCGGTTTGCGTGGTACGGCTCAATATGCATTTTTTAATTGTTGTGCGCGCTTCATAAATGCGTGTAGGCGGTCCAAATGGGCCGAACGAAGTCAGAATGACCTGAAAATCAGACGACATCAATGAGTGAGTGAATTGTGATGTGTTCGAGTAGAGGTCATGTCAATCGGACATGTCGTGTGCCCGCAGTGACCAAGAATGCCATTCTGGTGCCATAATTGGCCAAAATGGGCATCTAATGGTCAAATTCATAGCTAACAACTTCAGATTGACCTGAAATCATAGGGAAAGAATATAATTATTATTCGTGTCATGTACGTGTGAAGGACACATCAATCAGACATGTAGTTTGCGTGGTATGACTCAATATGAGTTTTTTAAGAGTTGTGCGTGCTTCAAAAACACGCGTGGGGGTCTAAATGTATTGAACAAAGTCGGAATGGTCTGAAATCAGACGAAATCAACGGGTCATTGAATTTTGATGTGGTTGAGTAGACGGAACGTCAATCAGACATGCCGTGTGCCCGCTGTGACCGAGAACACCATTCTGGTGTCATAAACGGCCAAAATGGGCGTCTAACGGTCCAATTCATAGCGGACGACATCGGATTGACCTAAAATTACATGGAAACAATATAATTATTATTCTCGACGTTTATGTGTAGACGAAACATCATGAAGACCTTCAGTTTATGTGGTACTTCTCAATATTCAATTTTTCAATTGTTGCGCGCGCTTCATAAACGCGGGTGGGGGGGTCCCAATGGGCCGAACGAGGTCGAAATGGCCTGAAATCAGACGAAATCAACTGGTCAGTGAATTGTGATGTGGTCGAGTATACGGAACGTCAATCGGACATGTCGTGTGCCCGCGGTGACCGAGAATGCCGTTCTGGTGTCAAAAACGGCCAAAACAGGCATCTAACGGTCAAATTCATAGCGGATGAAATCAGATTGACCTGAAATCACAGGTCAACAATCTAATTATTATTCATGACAAGTAGTACCAGACGACACATCAAACGGATCTGTGGTTTGTGCGGTACGACTCAATATGCATTTTTTAAGTGTTGGGTGCGCTTCATAAACGCGCGTGGGGGGTTCAAACAGCCTGAATGAAGTCGGAATGGCCAGAAATCAGACGAAATCATTGAGTGAGTGAATTGTGATGTGGTCGAGTATAAGACACATCAATCGGACGTTTTGTGCACCCGTGGTGACCAAGAACACCATTCTGGAGTCATAAATTGCCAAAACGGGCGTCTAACGGTCTAATTCCTAGCGGACGACATCGGATTGACCTAAAATCATAGAGAAACAATCTAATTTGAACCATAGAATTAAGGATTTTAAATTTTTTAAACGGAAATTAAAATTATGAATATATTTTTAAAATCAAATACTTTAGATCTGTTACAGTAAGTTTGTATTGAAATATGTAAATTTGTATCAATTAATTATTTTCTAGGTTTTATTCGGTACTAATTTTGTTATTAAATTTTGTTATGCAGTTATATGTGATGATATATGTGGAGCTTGGAAGATAATTGTAGAGATTTATTTGGGTATATATTATTGTGTCATTGATTTTTTTAAAAAAAATTAAAAATCTATAGTGGCCGCCATTTGTCGGCCGGTAATGGTATAGGATATAGTGGTTTCCATTTGGGGGTTGCTATCAGTGTTTCCATCGACACCTGTAGCGGCCGCCATTCGGCGGCCTCTAAAGGTTTGGGCTACAGCGGCCGCCAAATGGTGCCCGCCGAAGCCTATCCCAGCATGCCTACAGTGTCCACCAAATATCGATCGCTGATAGCAATAGCTACAGGCCAAAAGCGGCCGCTGATTGGCGGACGCTAGGCTACCGCTATAGACCGTTAGCGACGGCTTTTGGCAGCCGCTAAAGGTCAGGATTATACTAGTGATTTGTTTATTTCTGATGATAAATAGATTATTTTTATATACGATTGTAACATGATTTAAAAATAAATATTCTTATATATTAAAATTATTTTGAGAATCAGGGAAATTAATTTAAAATCATCTTTTTGATATTATCAACTTTTTTAATATTTCATTATTTTCAGATATATTTGAATATTTCCTTAAAAATTAAAATATAGTATTATTATAAAATAATAATTTGGAAATTTATTTTTTTATAAAAAGGTATAATAAATAATATATAGGCATGTATGACCAAAACATTAATAATTCACCAATATAATATATTATAACATGACAAATTTATTTTCCAAATGATAACTGATGGCTCAAAATACAATATGTATATATGTATATTTTAGAAATAATTTTATATTAATAAATATATTTTCCATGTCGAAAAAAATAATTGTTACTGATTATTTTATATGTGAATGTTAATAATGATTCCCTAAATTTCCGAAAAAAACATCTAAACACCTAGGAAAGCCAATGGGTTTTATATATCCACAACCAATATTTAAAGACATGTTTTTATATATAAACAAAAAAATTTCCACACTTTTTTTAAAAATAACCAACCATCCACCCATTGTTCTACAGAATAAAGAATTATGAATTATTTTCAATTTTTTCCCTAGTTTGACTCATTCTAAAAAGACATGGATAAGGAAGTGTTTTACAATATTTTTGTATTTTCCCTCATCATAGGACCTTTTAGTTTTTCTATAAAATCATAGTGATGTATGTATTACCAATTCCTTATGTGCATTTATATTAGATATTCCATTCCATAAGGATCCAATTAAATCATTTTCATTATTGGAGATGGGATATAACAATTTCATGGTTCCTAAATCATTATCCTTATATAATTTATGAACATAAAATGAACTATATTTTATTTTTTTTAATTTTATTATGTTATGTTACCTTAATATAAACACATCAGTGTATTGGGTGTTTCAATTGACCATTTAAACTAATTATTCAACTATCATTTTTTCATTATTTCTATAAATGAACATTGTTGTTCAAATAGATATTTTTATCATAACACAGATCTCTAACCATTTCATCCATTAACTAATTATTATTAATACCTTTAATCAATGCAATTATCCCACACTATTACACCACCATCAAGGATACATTATTCTATAATATGAATATCATTTAAATTCTCTAATATTGATTTATAATTATATAGATATATAGTTATATCTCTTAAATATTGAAAACATTAATAGTTGGGGAATACCTATGGAGGAAAGTGCACATAATTTACGGTATTAAATGAATGATCAAATCCTTTGGGTGATAATCAGTATGAATTTCATAATTTTATCTATTTGACACTTTTATCAGGTTTTGTAATATGTAATATTATTTGCGGTACAATTCATCATAATGGGGTGTCCATTCATTGAATTATAGCCTATGGGCCTAAGGTCTACTCCCCATAAAAAGGATCGACATATGTCCTAATTCTATAGAATAATCTATTTAACAGAGTGTATGATTAAGAATATTAAATCAGTGGTGTTGAGATTCTATGATGGTTGGTGGAGCTATCATATTATTTTTGGTACCTTTGTGAATGTTATTAATATTTCATGATACTAGACCATTGGAAAATTAAATTTAAATTTACCATCATAACACATTGATTTTGGTCCTTCTAATGTTCTCTATTAATCACTAAAAATGGATTTATCATAAAGTTAAATGAAAATTTAATTTAATTAAGAATCATTGGTAATCTGTATACCCATTACATTTATACAATCAAATATTGATTATAAAGACATATTTATCGAATTATTTCTCTTTTAATAAATAGTTTCTATTAACTATAAAAATCCTTTATATGATGGACTCATCAAAATTAAAATGTCAGTAAGGGGGCCTATAATTTCATAGAATCCTTATGCTACAATAAAGCTCAATAGTCGAATTTTATTGGGTATTTAGGATATAAAAACATTATGTCATTCCTAAATAAATGAATACAATTGTTTGGTTCTAATATTATTGAAAATGCTTTTATGTTATTATTAAGAAACTTGGAATCATTCATTCCATTACTATAAATTTATTTAATTTTATTATTTATCCATTATTATATTATCCATGGATATATTATTCCTATATGGCATCAAATTAAATGTTTTTTAATTTGAAGAAAATTATTTCATTATTGTATATATTATCATCCATTGTAATGTACAATTTTAATGAGCATATATGATTACATATATATTTTGTTTCCTTATTACCATGAAACTAGGTATATTACTATAATATATTTTAGTATAATTTTGGAGGAATAATAAATTTTATTCAATAATATTACATATAATTTATTATTCAAATATAATATAGTGATGATATATTTAAATATATTCACATAACCATGACAAATAATTTATTTGATAATGTGTTTTACCCTTATAAATTATATATGAATATATATATATAATAAAAATCAACATTATGTTACTAAGGATGGGTTGTCAGGAATCCCCCCATCAATATTAATTGGAGTATTAGAAGACCTCAGAAATTTTTCATTGGATACCTTATTAGTGCAAAACATAGTCATTGAAAGGTAACACCCAAATAATGTTGAAAACCCGATTATACAATACAAATAATAATTTATGGAATACATTAGCACCTATGATTTCATATCAGAATATTAATAATGGGACTAATAAGATATTAAATACGGTAATAATTATCATGTATTAACTAAATGTAAAACCAAATATATGAAATTGAAATGCCATCTTCAATCTAATGAAATCAAATATAAATCCATGTTCTTTACCTGGTCATAAAATTCATAATTAATTAGAAAATTGGACAAAAATATGTTTAAATTTCATGTATTTTTACAATAATTTCTATTATGAGTAATTTTTTTTTAAAAATTTAAGGAGACGATTTGGTACATTGATTTATTCTCTAAAGGATCATTGGGTTTTTAGGTTAATGATGGAAAAATTATGGTTGGATATGCATCAATTCATGATATAGGTTATCTATTTATAGGAGCACTATAGTGGGAAGTCCCCAATGGTTGTAGTTTAAATTACCACGTGGGGTCATTTTTTTAGTGGGGTAGGTATGGATCCCAGTATTTTTTCATATGGGAAATGATCAAGGTAGACACACCATAAAGAAGGTATCATGCTCATTTTAATGAACTGTGGGGATCTTTATGGTTTAGAGCTCACTATTGTTTTAGGGTTAATTTCCATGAATATTCATGCGGTTCCTTGGGAATTTATATATCTGATAGACTAGAATTTCAAATGAAGGTTGATCCCTAGTTCATCTTATAAAAGACCACAGATCAAACCATGTAGTTGTTTTGGGCATGGTTCCAAGGGTGTAGACAATGATTGATTATCCAACTAAAGACCATGCGTTGGAAGCAATAAGTTCATCCCTTTCTTGTTTTGGTAAAGGTCAAGGATATATATACACGAGGGAGATTATTTTTCAAAAAAATGTTAATCCATTATGATAAATATATTACAGAGGATAGGGGTATCTTCTTCGATATGGGTATGTCACATGTCCTCAAGGGCTACATGGAGGAGCATTATGGTGTATTGTAATATGTGTTGTTTTAGATGGATTAAATTTTATGTTTGTTACCATATTATCCCCTTTTATACTTTAATAACTCATTTTCCACATTTCTCATATTCATAGAAAATCCAAAATGGTTTCCTACAACCTTCACCATAAATTATTCCCTGTGGATATTTGGAATTGTTTATTGGATTTTACAATTATGAAATTTGACTCTCTCTCCCTTTCCCATCTCCATTAATTGTTTCCCTTTATTGAATTAAATTTAATGGGACTGAAACTAAGGATTATTGAAGTCTCCAGAAGATCATGGTGGGATAATCCCATTATGATGGTGATATTACTCCTTATGGCTAAAGAGAATTTTGAGATGAGAAACACATGTCGTCACTTGTCACCACTTTTGAGGTACATCAACATATAAATTTATTTGGTATTTTGGAAAACTAATTTAATATTAATATTGAAAAGGTTAAAATTATTATAGATTATTCTATAGATTGTGTCAAGAACATTTCATGGGCCTTATGTGGATGGTTAGTTATTGTATTAATGTGATGAGTTCACCGAGTGAGTTATTCTGTGAATATTAATAATTAGATTAAAATTTGATTTTAAATGAATTTTCATACATAAAAATTGTTTGATTATTAATTAAATTCATGGAAGTTTTTGAATCATGTGGGGGATAAAGGTTCATGGGTGATAATACATTTTTGATTTTCGTGGAGTATAGTTGATATTTATAAATGGTTAAATTCTCTTTGTTTCATCTAGGGTGGACCCTTGAGCTTAACTCTTTTGTAAAAAAATTCAAATTATATAACCTGGTGAAATGTGGCCTTTATAAGACAACAAAATTTTAGTGAAGTACATTCTTGTTTAAATTTTTCGGTAAATCCCATTATATTGGTTTGTGATATTTTTTCCTAGTCTATGAGATGACATGGGGGTGTTCATTGTGTTACCGGCCTGAAGGTGGATGAATAGTGACCATACAGTGCATGTGGAATGGTTAGTGCATGTTTATTAGTAACTGTGTGGTATAATTGTGCCTACATGGGGATGAACGTGTATATTTGGTAAAACCATGCACGTGAGGTACAAAACTGTGTGATCTTGGAAGGATCCTTCCAGCATGACAACCACATAGTTTTTTAAAATGTTTGGGCTCTCAAGGAGGCATTATGACATTGCCCCCTCTATCAAAGAGGGTGGTGCATGATTGGTGCCTGATTTGGACAACCATGTGTTCAAACCATGAGCCTAAATATTGAAGGGTAATTTACCAGTTTCCACACAGTATTTAGGTTTTCTCACTCAAATATCCTACCCATTCAACCTATTATATCCTTGTGTGAAAACCCCTTCCTTCCAAATATCTCTGGTACTGATCTCCCTCTTTTTGAAGATTCTTGTAGCTTCATTGATTGTGGATCTATGAACTAGGTCTATTTAAGACACCCCTTAATAATTTTTTTGTTTGTTTTTGGGTTATTGAATAATTATTCTTCTTTTTAAACCTATACCCTTATTTTTACAACATTACCTTGGATGGAGATGTAGGGTGTATTTTAGTTAGAATAAGATGCTAATATTGAGTGAGAATTCATCATTAAAATCAAGGCAGGATGAATAAATTAATATCCCATAGTATCATGGTTATATTTATGTGGATGTAGTATTGAATGTGTGAAATTATGTTGTCTATTTGGTTTTACATGCTAGAAATAAGGAATTGGATGGTAAAATGATGATTTTAACCCCTCATTATCCACATGGGATGAATTGAGTTTGATTTGACCAAGTATAAATCCCTAGCCTAATTCATTAGTTAATCATCTATTAAGTTAATAATTCACATTAAGGATCCTTTTAGGTTTATATTTTTTGGTAATTAGGCCATTATTATTACAATACATATCAAAAATTACAAAGTAGACACTTATTCTCTATCCTATTTTTTTTGGAAAAGATAAAAATAATTATAACAAAACAAGAATATTGTATTGATATATAACATATTTAATTCCTCTATTCTCTTACCCATACTTGTACCTTGGGAAAGATATTCAAAAACATGGGATGAGGAAAAAAAATCTCAGTAAGAAAAATAAAATAAAGAAACAAAACATTAGTTCATGAATACAAACAAATCAAGAAATCACACATTTCCATCACAAATCATAATATCATTAACATGCCTCATGAAATCATAAGATTTGTGAATAACACCTAAAATCATATATAATAAATGTAACTTGTGGCATCCATAACATACATACATTGTAGCTTTCACAGATACATAGAGACTTACATTTGGAATACCTATCATAGTGTATTCCCTAAATATCTTTGGAGAAACATTAATGTTTACCTCTATCATGTTACCCAATGAATTGGAGAGATATATTGAGCTCAACTACCCAAGGTTTTTCATGGAATAACCTGTATTTGGTTAATCATGAAACAACTCATCAAATGTACTACTTACGTTACATAATTATAACACATAAAATTTTGAAATTATCAAAATTTCACTCATCAACCACAACTAATCAATTAAAGATATTTAAATCATCAATCCATTTTAAAAAACATTTAAAGCATTTAATAAACCCAGAAATTAATTTTGGTTCAGTAATACATGGGGGGAACGGCAAGTAAACCCAGTTCATTAATGGTCATTGTCCACTATGATGGTCTTGGCAGAAATTCCATGGATAATATAGAAATCATATCATCTGCTTAATTGTTTTCCAAAATTACATGTTTTACTCCCATGCTAATTTATCATGAGTTATCTTCCTTTATGATCTATGCCTACGTACTACCAAGACTTATTTCCCAACTCGATATTTTGATGTTTAAACATTATGTTCATGTTTTTAAGTTCAAATAGATATGGTTTGTTTTATTTTCTCCACGATTAACCTTACTGAGAATTTGAGCTCACCCTTTTTATGTTTTGTTTTTCCCAGGATATAAAGAAATGTATTGGGTAAGAAAAAAAAGGGGAATATCTTTATGGGAGATGTTGAAGATCATTCACCATGATTAGAATCTTATGTTGATAGTTTCCAAAGACACTAAACTATTACCGTCCTTGGGTGTCTGTTTTTGTTATCTATTAGGTATTACACAAAAGTAATGTAACTTACTTTTATGTAAAGCTTTGGGTTTCTACATTTGGTATCAGAGTAAAGGTTAAGTTATCATATGGAATCTAGGATTCAAAAACTTTAGTGAGATCCCTAGATATATTTCTTCTTTTTCCTCTAACACTATTCTTTTTGGGTTTTAGACGATTGCTGAAACCTGAAGGAACCGTGTTGATCAATGTAATGGACAATGCAATGATTGTCTTACTGAACAATCCAATGTGATGGTAGATGGAGGGAAAAATCTTATTGCTATACTTACACAAGATATGAATCATTCTGGGCTACCAAATGACCAGAGAAGGGAACAATATTCTATTGATTCCTTCATGAGGAAACATCCACCTTCTTTCAAAGGGTCTTCTGATCCATTTGTTGTTGAAAAATGCAACAGTAAATCTGAAAAGATATATTCTATACTCCAATGTTCAAAGAATGCAATAGTTATTTTGGATGTTTATCGTTTAGAAGGTGAAGCAGACCAGTGGTGGACTCTAATTAAGAATACAAGGCCCCAAGATGAAATTGAATACATGAAATGGGACGGGTTCAAGAAACTGTTTTTTGATATGTACTTCCCTCGTATTCTTTGAAAAAATATACAAAAGGAGTTCCTTGAGCTTAAGTAAAAGGATGAGGAATCTTTTGGTATATATGAAGCGAATTTTACAAGGCTTTCAAGGTGTGCATATGTCTTTACCATCCAACCTGAAAGTAAATTTTATCGCTTCTTCAGTGGATTAAAACCAAGTCTTCGAATGGAATTATCTATAAGAGGATTCAATAGCTATGAAGAAATTGTGAGTTGTTCTATCGAGGTAGAACTAGAAGATGGTGTTACATATCCATCTCATGGTTTTGACATGAAATGAAAGATGGAGTTCAAGGAAAAATCTCAGAACAATGGTAAAAAGAAGGGGAATGTTTCTTTATGCTCAAAGTGTGGAAATAATCATGGGGGAGAATGTCTAAAAGGTACCAAAAAATGTTTCAAGTGTGGAAAATATGGACATCGAGAAGCTTAGTGCTGATGTAATGGGAAAATGTTTCTAATGACGTGAATAGAGAAAAGACAACATAGAATGCTCCACCAACACTTCAATGAAACAAGTGCAAGTAAATGGGGCATTATGCTAACCAATTCCCTAATCAAAGGGTTAATGATGATCGACGTCAACAACATCTTAAGGAAAAGGACAACGGGAAGTCACATGTGGTCACTAGTGGCGATGTTGAGTATGACAATGATGTGGTAGAATGATTATGTGTTTATGTAACGGGATTCCAAAATAATGTTTTGGAATCTCATTTATAGTATTGAGGAATATTAGAATATCTATGTATTGGTTTATTATGGTTTTCAATAATTATATGGAAATAATATCCAAGAAAAGTGATTGAAATATTTTTGGAAAGAAGATGATATGCACATAATGAAGGGATAATAAGAAAATAATATTTTTGATAGTATTAATGAGCTCATGACTAATATAAGGACAAAGTAATATCATGGTTGGAGTATATAACAATTTTGGGATTTTGGTATGTGTAAAGTGTTAACTTTTTACAACATTCATGTTTTCACATAGGTTCAATGGGTATTCATTTTTCAAGAGAATACATGATTAAGGTATTCACATGTTTGGAATGTGACCAGCAAGATATATCGTACGATAAATGATGGTATTCACATGTTCAGTAGATGACATTTCTAGAAATCATTTACTTTATATTATGTGATTGGATAGAAGTATTTTGGATAAGCATAATGATTGGAATGGATTATGTTGGTCATTAGATAGTATTGTTTAAGGCTATAAATTTTTTTTCGATATTATTTCTGGATTGTTATAATGGTGATGTTTTCGAAAAAGGACAACCTGCAGGACGGATGACAACCCATCGCGTTGGAAAAGGTTGCGAGAATCGACCCCACAATAGAAGTGTGACAAGCCTTTATCGCCTACCAATGATCTACAGGAAGTCCCTGTTTAGTAGAAACTAGTTCTATTTTATTAACTGTTATGATAAATGATGTATAAGTGCATTTTTAAAACTATATATGATTAACCTCACCATAGATGGACTTATGTATATTTAATATCTTGTGCTAACCTTTTTTGTGATAGACACAAATGGAATGACTTATCATTCTATCAAATGATCTGCTAAAATTTCATGAAGGAAAAATTCATATTCATTTCTTTAGAAAATAAATGAATTGTAAATTGTTCATGGAGTGAAAAACAATGATTCTACACTGAAATCAAGTAATTTTTTCTTTAAATTCAAAAAAAATCATCAACTTTAGGGAAATGATATTGAAACCCAAAAATGTTTTCCTAGTACCCTCATATCTGATAAATTAGATGATACCTTAGATCATCACCAATTAATGGACTTGTGATTGTTGGCCTTTTTATAGCTATGTTCTCTACCACTCTCCATCAGAAATTTATGGTTCGATTTCTCATCCATATCCATATTTTCAACTATGTTCTGCTATGTGGAAACCTAGTGATGAGTTAACATGGGTAACCGTTACATTCTAAACATTAGTTATAAAATTATGTTTTTGTATTCCTTTTAATGATGTGTGTTTTATGAAAGAAAATTTCATGTATTAAGAAATTTATAACCCCGAAAAATTTCAAGGGAGAAATTCATTTTATGGGGGGTAGTATGTAACACCCAGAGATTTTATGAGAAATAATATTTCTAATTTCTTTGATGTCTTGTGTTGTACGCTACACAAAGATTAGATTGTCCTATACGCAACACTGTATTATCTTGTAGTATACGCAAACCCTATTCTTGGCTTGTGTTGCACGCAGGAGCGACCTTCCTCAATAGCGTGTGTTGTATTCAATTATGAATTTCACTAAAAAATGATATATTGTTATAATATAGCTGTTATGAATAGTATTAACTAAATTTTTAATTTTATTACATAATAATTCATCCTACACATATTCTAGAACATGGTATGAGAACAAAATACATTTTTTGGGTAAAATAAGTATTTTTCAAAAAATGATGTTTTGTTGCCTTTGGATGGAACACCCATTATAAATCTAAATTTTGAAAAGTTTATAAGTTAAATTTTACAAAATAAACTTCTTCTTTTGAATCAGGATATAAGAAATTACATTGGAATAATTTTTTGATACTTTTCTGATAACTTTCATATTTTGATGAATAGTAAAAATACGCTAAAATTTAATAGAAAACAAATTTTTACATCAAGATAATTTATATGGTTAAATAATAATATTGAATGTTATTAAAGTATAAATAGAATTTATTTTTACCATTTAATATAATTCAATACATTATCATTAATTTTACATTGAATTCATAGGTAAAAACATTTCAATCTTTGACAATGTTTTAACATTCCAAACCCATTTTCTTAACAATGGGATTAATTTTAAATTAATTACTGAAACTTATGTATTTTGAATTTTGAAAAATGAATTCCATATTTGGATTCAGTGGGTCCTAATCATGTTACTAGGTTAATTTTATTTTATTTGATATTATGAATAGTAACTACGGTAATTTTTATATACTTTAGTTAAAGGTATATTGGGTAACTAAGGGTAAAAATAAGAGTATAAAATTAACCTAACACCTGCCAAAATTCTATTGGATGAATAAAAGTCGACCCATATCACATTAGGGTCGGAATAGACTAATTTCAAGGACATTGGACCATGAATATTATATAATTATTATTAAAACCAATGAAAGTGACAACATGTCACCCTCTTATATATTATAAATGTAATGATTCTAATTTAGTGATAATCTTCATAAAACGTCAAATATGAATAATCTCCATAAATCTAATAAAATTATCTACATCATTAGAATTTATTTATAATTTTTAGCGACTAAATAATTATCATTAATTATGACACAATATTGATGTTAAAATTATTTTATTGATTGAAATATCAAAGAAATGGGTTTAAACATACTAAAATAAATATTAAATGAACTATTTAATGTGATCCATGAATTTTCTAGATAAATATGACATGTTATTAATATGTTAATATTTTTAGTTCGAACATATCTCTTGTGTGGAGTTTTATTTAAATTAAAATAATTGAATTAAGTAAAAATTGACCCTATTGTTATTTTATAAAAATTGCATATTATAAAATTGTTTAAAAAAAATAAAATATTTAAAATTTATAAATTGTAATTTATATGGTCTATAATTTCATAAAGTATCAAATTATGGATAATTCACCAGACATAAGTAATTATTTATTACAAATTAAAATATTGAATACTAATTCCACAAATAAAATTAAATATATTAAATAAGGATAAATCAAGTTGATAAAGATGAAAATAAATTTCCAACATGTCTAAATTTTATTGGTTGATGAGATTACAACCATATCTCATATAATCTTAGAATTGATTTATTTTTTGACGTTTTTATGTGGGGTTTGAATTTATTATAAATTTATATTTCTTATGATTCCAAAGGTGCCCCTCTCCTCCCTTATAAAAGGGAACCTCCTCCCTTTCCTCCTCACACCATTATGAGCCTTCATACTCGGCCAACCCCATAAAATTTATTTTCTCCACTTTCGTAGAAATGTACTAGAGGTTCGGGTCTTCTTCAATGACCATCTTTACTGCCCTAAGAGGAGGTTTAGAAGAGGCTCATCGAAGAATAGGTAATATCCTTTACCGATTCTGTCAAATTAATTTCATCTTCTACCACCTCTTTTTTTGTTGTTTCATAATAATGTAATAACTTCAGTATCACTCATATACTTATATGTTATTATAAATATGAAAAAACTCTATTTCACCTTCTATCCATCCTATGGAAAATGAAATCACCAAGTGTGTGAATGTACCGAATACAGTCTCCATGCAGTGGTGTAATCTGTTTTCCACCACCACCATGAATGTGTATAACTTTGTAAAGAATATATATATATTATTATTTTATCATGATACAAATTTTGATATATTCTATCATCCACTCCAATTCCCTTCAACAATTATGGGAACAATATCATCGCTCGTGTGTACATACGGATTACCGTCTCCACAACGTGATGGGATTCATTCTCCATGATAACCATTCAATAATTATTATAAAGTATATATAATAAACTATCATGGAATATATGACATAATAATCATATTGGATTTATGTACATATATGTTTTATTTACTTAATTCCATTCAATTCAATAAGGAAATGAAAACAGCGTTCATTCGTACGTACGATCTACCGTCTTTATGAAAGATATTTTTCATTTCATTTATCTATCTATTATATATATGTAATGAATATATATTATATATAAATCATGTTTTAAATTCTGTAAGTAAGTAAATCATGTTATATGTAATAACAATATCAATAACAACAAGTCCAAACATGTAAGATAAATGGAAAAATTTTACCCAAAAAGTGGATTTAACATGGAATTGACAAATGAACGGGTAATATAAAGTCATAAGTGAATCATATATGATATCATTAATATTTTTATGGTTCTATTACAAGTAAATAATATGTTCAAACCGACTATACAGGAGTCTCGTACACATACAATAGAAATTGGACATAAGGCAAGGGATAATTTTGCAATCTCACTATTATTCGAGATTGCATATAAGTTAGTATTTTATGTGGTTATATTTTTCATCCATGTACATAAAAATGTTTTTCTTAAAGTGTTTAATATTCTTCCATGTATTTTTAATTTCATGTTTACCCCTCCTTGACTTTTACATTGTGTTATGGATGAAATCGTTCTTTTGTTTACCATAAGTGGTACTTTTGGACCTTTTCATTGAAAGTATGGGGAGAATGTTTTTCTAACTAATACAACGTGATATCATTTTTACGATTTCATAACACCTTATTTACATAATTATTCCTCTACAATATTTCATGATTATTTTCAATAAAAATATTTTCTTTTAAATTACATGTCATTTAGAGAAAATAAAATGATTTGGAAGAAGAAATGATATTTCCATCAAGAATTCATTTCATGTGTTTTATCAAAACTATTTTCCAAATATGATGAAATTATTTAATATGATTATGTATCAAGAATAATTTCTATATTATTTACATGGTTTTATTTTTCTTTTGATGAAATGATATCAATTTTTTTATGTGGATTATGTTATGATGGGATGATGTTTATTAATCCCATTTTACTCTTTGGGTTATGATGAATGATTTATGTTTATTTTGTGGCACACGTAAGAAAGATTTTATTATGAGATGGGTGGGACCTATATATACCTCCAATTTATTAGGTAAAGATTTTTATCTCATGAGATAGACATGTCTAGAACAGTAAGTAAATCTAGTTTAGTAATACAGGGCTCGAACAACACGTAAACCTGGTTCAGTAATGGAATTTGTCCACTATGATGGTCGTAGCAGAAATGCATTTTCTACTACAGAAATAATATCATATGCATATTGGTTTTCCACAATTTAATGTTTATTTCCATGTTATTTTATCATGATTGATGTTCCTTTATGATCTATGCCTACATAAAGCCAAGATTTATTTCCCAACAGATGATTTTGATGTTTAAACTTTATTTTCATGTTTTTATGTTCTAATGTATATGGTTTGTTTTATTTTCTCCATGATTACCCTTACTGAGAATTTGAGCTCACCCTTTATATGATTTCTTCACCCCGGGATATAAAGAAATGTATTAGGAAACAAAACAAAAGGGGAATATCATTATGCAAGATGTTGAAGATCATTCACCATGATTACAAGATTATGTTCCAAGTTTCCAAAGACAATAAACTATTACGTTCCATGGGTGTCTATTTTTATTATGTATTAAGTATTCTACAAAAGTAATGTAACAACCATTTATGTCATGCTTTGGGTCTCTACATTTGGTATTAGAGGAAAGGTTTAGTTATCCTTTGGAAACTAGGATGCAAAAACATTAGTGAGATCCCTAAATATATTTCTAAAGTATGTCTAAGGATGTCCCTAAGGTTAATTATAAGTATATGTTATAGTCCTATAATTATAGTAACGATCATAGAATTAAACCTAAGATGTTAGATATTGAAGGTACTCTCCCTTTATTATGTTGTTTTCCTATCATGATTTTTTCATATCACACTATTCTTTTTGGGTTTTAGATGATGGCTGGAACCCGAAGGAACCGTGTTGATCAATGTAATGGAAAATGCAATGATTTTCCTCCTGAACAAACAAATGTGATGTGAGATGGAGTGAAAAATCTTATTACTATAACTACACAAGCTATGAATCATTCTATCCTTCAAAATGAGCAGATAAGGGCATAAAATTATATTAAGTCTTTCATGAGGAAACTTCCACCTTATTTCAAATGGTCTTCTAATCCACTTGTTACTGAACAATGGATCAGTACCATTGAAAAGATAATTTCCATAATTTATTGTTTAGAGCATGAAAAAGTAATTTTAGTTGTTTATCATTTATAAGGTGATGCAGACAAGTGGTGGACTCTAATGATGAATACAGGGCCCCCGGATGATATTGAATCCATGAAATGGGATGATTTCAAGAACATGTTTTTCAATATTAACTTCCCTCATATTCTTCAAAAAAAAAGATTGAAAAGGAGTTCCTCGAGCTTATGAAAAAGGATGATGAATCTGTTGGTATATAGGAAGCGAATTTTACAAGTCTTGAAAGGTATGCATCTAGCTTTATCATCCTACCTGAAAGTAAAGTTGATCAATTCATGAGTGGCTTAAAACCAAGTCTTCAAAGGGAATTATCTATAAAGGACTTCATTAGATATGAAGAAATTGTGTGCTGTGATATCAAGGTAGAACTGAAAGTTGGTGTTATATATCCATCTCATTGGTTTGATAGGAAATGAAAGATGGAGTTCAAGGAAAAGTCCTAGAAAGATGGTGAATATAAGGGGAATGTTTCTTTATGCTCACAGTGTTGAAAGAAGAATGGTGGAGATTTTCTAAAAGGTACAAGAAAATGTTTCAAGTGTGGAAAGGAAGGTCATCGAGCAGCTGAGTGCTGGAGTAATGGGAAAAAGTTTTCTAATGACATGAATAGAGAAAAGGATACAAAGAATGCTCCACCGACACTTTAATGATACAAGTGCAAGGAAATGGGTAATTATGATAACCAATGCCCTAATACACGGGTTAATGATGGTCGTCATCAACCACCTCTTAAGGAAAAGGACAAAGGGAAGTTACATGTGATCACTATTGGAAATGTTTAGTATGAAAACGATGTGGTGGAAGGATTATGTTTTTATGTAATTGGATTCCAAAATAATGATATGGAATATCATTTAAAGTATTGTGGAATATTGGAATATGTATATATTGGTTTATTGTTGTTTTCAGTAATTATATAGTACTGGTATCCATGAAAGGTGATTGAAATAATTTTGGAAAGAAGATGATATGTCCATAATGAAGTGATAATGAGAAAATAATATGTTTGATAGTATTAATGAGCTCATGACTCTTATAAGGAAAAAAATGATATTATGGATTGAGAATATAAAAATTTAGGGATTTTGGTATGTGGAAATTGTTAACTTTTGATAGCATTAATTTTTTCACTAAGGTTCAATGGGTATTCATTTTTCAAGAGAATACATGATTAATGTATTCACATGTTTGTAATTTGACCAACAAGATATATCTTATGATAAATGATGGTATTCACATGCTCAAAAGATGACATTTCTAGTAATCATTTACTTTATACTATAATATTATATTGAAGTATTATGGATAAGCCTAAAGATTGGAATTGATTAAGTTGGACATCAGATTGTATTGTTTAAGGCTAGAACCTATTTTTCGATATTATTTCTAGAATGTTATAATGGTGATGTTTTATAAAAAGGACAACCTACAGGACGGATGATAACCCGTCGCGTCGGACAAGGTTGCGGGAATCGAACCCACAACCAAAGTGCGACAACCCTTTATCGCATACCACTGGCCTAAAGGAAGTCCCTGGTTAGTAGAAACAAGTTTTAATTTATTAACTGTTATGATAGATGAAGTATAAGTCCATATTTGGAACCATATACGATTAACCTCACCATAGATGGACTTATGTATATTTAATATCTTATGCTAACCTTTTTTTGATAGAGATAGATGGAATAACATATCATTCTATCGCATGATCTGCTAACATTTCCAAAAGGACAAATTCAACTTCATTTCATTAAATAAGAGATGAAGTAGAAATTGTTCATGGAATGACCAACAATGATATTGCACTGAAATCAAGTAAGTATTTCTTTTAAATCAAAAAAATTCATCAGCTTTATGGAAATGATTTAAAAAAAAAATCATTGTCCTAGTATACTCATATCCGATAAATCAGATGATACCTTAGATCATCACCAATTTATGGCCTTATGATTGATGGCTTTTTTTATATCCATGTTTTCTACCACTCTCCATCAGAAATTGAAGGTTAAATTTCTCTTCTATATCCATATTTTCAACTATGTTCCGCAATGTGAAAACACAGTGATGAGTTGACTTGGGTAACCATTACATTTCATACTTTATTTTTAAAATTTAGTTTTAGTATTCCTTTTAATTATGTGGGTTTCTATGAAAGAAACTTTTATGTATTAATCAATTTATAACCCCGATGAATTTCAAGTGTGAAATTCATTTTAAGGGGGATAGAATGTAACGCCCCGATATTTTATGTGAAATAAAATCTTTAATTTCTTTTATGTATTGTGTTGTCTAATACAACAATATTATCTTGCGCTATACGCAACACTGTATTAGCTTGTAGTATACACAAACCCTATTCTTGGATTGTGTTGCATGCAAGAGCGAGCTTCCTCAATAGTGTGTGTTGTACGCAATAATGAATTTCACTAAACAACGATATAATGTTATAATATAGATGTTATGAATATTATTATCTATATTTTTAATTTTATTACATAATAATTCATCTGACACATATTCTTGAACATGTTATAAGAACAAAATAAATTTTTTTGTAAAATTATTATTTTTGAAAAAATGTTGTTTTGTCGCCTTTTTTATGGTGCACCCATTTTAAATCTAATTTTTGACAAGTTTATAAGTTCAATTTTAAAAAATAATCATCTTCATTTTAATCACGATATAAAAATTTCCAATTTATTACTTTTTTAAACTTTTCTGATAACATTCATATTTTTTTGAATAGTAAAAATATGCTAAATTTTAATTAAAAACAACTTTTTTCATCATGATAATAAATATAGTTAAATTATAATATTAAGTGGTTTTAAATTATAAATAAAATATATATTTAACACTTAATATTATTTAAGAAATTCTCATTAATTTTACATTGAATTCATAGGTAAAAACATTTCAATCTTTGACAATGGTTTAACTTTTAAACCTCGTTTTCTTAACGACATGAGTATTATTAAAATCATTACTGCAAATTATGTGTTTCGAATTTTGAAAAATGGATTCCATAATTGTATTCAGAGGATCCAAATTATGTTAATAGGTTACTTTTATTTTTTTGATATTATGAATACTAACTACGAAAATTTGTATTTACTACAGTTAAAGGTAAATCCGGTAATTAAGGGTAAAAATAAGAGTATAAAATTTCCCTAACACCTAAAAAAATTCTATTAGATGAATAATAGTCGACCCATATCACGTAAGGGTCAGAATAGATTCATTTCATGGACACTGCATCATAAAAATTATATAATTATTTTTTAAACCAAAGAATGTGACAACATGTCTCTCTCTTATATCTTAAAAGTGTAATAATTTTAATTTTTTGATAAAATTCATAAAACATTGAACATGAATAGTCTACATAAATCTGATAAAATTATATATATCATTTGAATTTATTTATATCTTTTAGGGATTAAATAATTATCATTAATTATGACACAATAGTGATGTTGAAATTATTTTATTGATTGAAATATCAAATAAATGGTTTTTAAAAAATTAAAATAAATATTATATAAACTATTTAATATGATCCATGAAATATATATATATATATATATATATGACATGATATGAATTTATTAAATCTTTTTGTTCGAACATATCCTTAGTGTGGATTTTAATTAAATTCAAATAAATGAATAGTGTCAAAATTGTCACTATTGTTATTTTATAAAAATAACATATTATAAAATTGTTTAAAAATCACAAAAATATTTAAAAATTATAAATTGAAATTTATATGGTCTAAAATGTCATATATTATCCCATTATGTACATTTCACAACACATAAGTAATTATGTATAACAATTTAAAATTTAAAATATTATTTCCACAAATAAAATTAAATAGATTAAATAAGGATAAATCATGTTGAAACGGTTTAAAATAAGTTACCAAAATGTCTAAATTTTATTGGTTGATGATATTACAACCATATATCATCTCATTTTCAAATTGAGTCATTTTTGGTGGTTTTTAAGTGGGGATTGAATTTATTATAAATTAATATTTCTTATGTTTCCAAAGCTACCCCTCTCCTCCCTTATAAAAGGGCACCACCTCCCTCTTCTCATCACACAATTTTGAGCCATCAAGCTCGGAAAAAACCTACCAAATTATCTTCCCCAATTCCCTATAAACATACTATAGGTCTGAGTCTTCTTCAATGACCAACTTTAGTGCCCTAAGAGGTTGTTTATCAGAGGCTCGTTGAAGAAGAGGTAATATCCTTTACCAATTCTTTTAAATTCCTCTATTCTTCTACTCCCTCTTATTTTTATGTTTCATAATAAAGTAAAAAACATAAGTATCACTCCTATACTAATATGTTATTATAAATACTAAAAACCCTTATTTGACCTTCTATCCATCATACGGAAAATGAAATCACCACGTGTGTGTACGTGCGGAATACCGTCTCCACGCCGTGGTGTAATCTGTTTTCCACCACCACATTACTTGGATGGGTATAATGGTGTAAAGAATAACTATATATTATTTTTATAACATGATTCTAATTATGATATATTATATCATCCACTACAATTCCCTTCAATAATTATGGGAATGATATCATCGCTCGTGCGTACGTACAGATTACCGTCTTCATGACGCAATGAGATTCATTTTCTGTGATAACCATTCAAGATTGATTATAATGTATATATAATAAATAATAAAAAATGATATTACATAATAATGATACTGGATTTATATACATATATGTTTCATTTACTTAATTCCATTCAAATCATTAAGGAAATGAAAACAACGTTCCTGCGTATGTACGGTCTACCGTCTCCATGAACGGTGTTTTTCATTTCATTTATCTATCTATTATATATATATATAATGAATATATATTATATATAAATCATGTTTTAAATTCTGGAAGTATGTATATCGTGTTATAAGTAATAATAATATCTAGAACAACAAGTCCAAACACGTACGATAAATGAAACGATTTTACCCAAAACGCAGCTTTAACATGGAATTGACAAATGAACATTTAATATAAAGTCATAAGTGAATCATATATGATATCCTATAAATTATTATGGTTCTGTTAGAAGTTAATAATATGTTTAAACCCACTATACAGAAGTCTCGGGCACCTATGGACGAAATTGGATATAAGGTAAGGGATAATTTTTCAATCTCATTTTTATTTGAGAATTCTTATACATTAGTATTTACTGGGGTTATATTATTCATCCATGTCCATAAAAAAGTTTTTTATAAAGTGTTTAATATTCATCCATGTATTTTAAATGTCATTTTTACCCCTTATTGACGTTTAATTTGTTTTATTGAAGGAATCATTATTATTTTTACCATACTAGGTACTTTTTGACATTTTCTTTATAAGTACGAGGAGAATTATTTTCAATCATATACTCCATGAAAGGATTTTTATGATTTCGTAACTCCATATTTACATAAACCTTCCTCTACATGATTTCATGATTAAATTCAACAAAATTATTTTCTTTTAAATTTAATGTCATTTTTAGAAAAAGAAATGATTTGGAAGAAAGAAGGATATTTTTATCAAGAATTAATTCAAGTGTTTTTATCAAAAATATTTTATATCTATGATGAAATTATTTAATATGGATATTTTTCAAGAATAATTTCTCTATTATTTACATGGTTTCATTTTTCTTACGATTTAATGATATCCATTTGCTTTATATGGATTATGTTATGATGGGCTGATGTTAATGAAATCCATTTTATTCATTGGATTATAATGAATGATTTATGTTTATTTTGTGGCACGCGTAATAATGATTTCATTATGATATGGGTGAGACCTATTTCTCTCTCCAATGCATTAGGTAAAGATCAATATCTCATTATATAGTCATTGATGGAATGACATGTAAATCTGGTTTAGTAATACAGGGCTGGAACAACAAGTAAACCCTGTTAAGTGATGGACTTTTCCACTATGATGGTCTTAGAAGAAATGCCTTGGCTACTATGGAAATTATATCATGTGATTAATGGTTTTACACAATTACATGTCTTATTCCCATTCCATTTATCATGATTGATGTTCCTTTATAATTTATGTCTCTTTACTTCCAAGACTTATTTCCCAAATCACGATTTTGATGTTTAAACATTATGTTCCTGTTTTTATGTTCAAATGCATATAGTTTGTTTTAATTTCTCTAGGATTACCCTTACTGATAATTTGAGATCAACCTTTATATGTTTTATTTTCCATAGGATATAAATAAATTTATTAGGTACGAAAACAAAATGGTAATATCTTTATCGGAGATGTTGAAGGTCTTTCACCATGATTAGAAGATTATGTTCCGAGTTCCCAAAGACACTAAACTATTACAGTCTATGGGTGTCTGTTTTTGTTATGTGTTAAGTATTCCGCAAAATTAATGTAACAACCATGTATGCCAACATTTGTGTCTCTACATTTATCCTCAAATATTATTTTCTACCTCACATTTTTAATCCTAAATTATAATAACCCATAATTTCCTCAAATGTTATTCTCTCCAAAAATACTGTTAATGTCCTTGGAACGAACAATTTCCCCAAAAGGAAATTCTATATCATTGATTTTATATCATACCATAAAATTAAAAACCCATGGTCATATCCCTAACCGTTATGAAAACATCATAATCTCTAATGTTTTCTAAACCATTCCTCTGATACAGACTATAAATCCCAAGCATTAATCAGTACCTAATTTTGACTTCGTCAAAAATTAACATTTAGGACATTTTTAGGAATAGTGTTTTAGAGAATTAGGCCATAACTATTACATCACATATCAAAAAATACAATGTTTAAACTTCTTCTTTATCTAATTTTTTAACCAATATAAATCACATTAAAATAATACAAGAATTATTTTCATGATATAAATCTTCTTGAATTATTCCTTTCTTTTACCCTTTCTTTTACCCTGTGAAAAACATTTCCAAAAAATTGGAAGAGAAAAAAAATATCTGCAAGGGATATAAAATGAAGGAAGAAAACATTAGTCTGAGAATACTTACAAATCATGAAATCAAACTTTTCAATCATAAAACATAAACTCTTTAACGTACCTCATGAAATCTTATGATTTTTTATAACATAGAGAAATCATAAAAATATAAGGTATTTTGTGGAATCCATAACATAATTACAATTTATCATTCAATTTTACCAAGGGAGTAACATTTTGAATACCGATTATAGTATATTCCATAAATCTCATAAGATAATTAATTAATTTTACCTCTATCACATTACCCAATTCATTGGAGAGCTATCACAGGCTCACCAGCCATAGGATTATCATAGAACCACCTGTATATGGATTATAACATAACCACCAATCATATGTTCAATTAATATTACACAATCATTAAACATAAATGATTTAAATTATCAATATTTCCCTCATCAACCACAAATAATGAATTCACGATATTGAAATATTCAATCCGTTTCCAAAACCATTTATGATATTTAATAGATATTTTTGAGTCATTGTGTCCCATACCACTTGGAAAGTTTTAATGGAATTAATATTTTATAAAATTAATTTCTATATTAATAAATTCTAAAAACCATTTTTTAAACACGGACATTAATGAGAATTATTTAAGAGAATAAGTCTTTACAAAAATTAAAAAAATGTTTTAGATAATATGTCCCTTACCACTAGAGAAAATACTTGAATAAAAATAAGTATAGAATAATATTAAAAAAACGTAAAATATCATGAAAATATGGAGATTCTTGATTTAATATGTCAATGGGAAGGATATACACCATATATAGTGAATTGGTGTATAACAAAAAATGAGTCTCAATGGAATGTAAATTGAGACAAAATCCCTAACAATGATCGTATCCTTAGATTAAGGATAAATCAATGAAATAATTATGTGTGAAAAATATAAAAATATCCAACATAAGTGGATATTAAGTGTAAAAAAATCAGGGGTCTTTCTCACATATTCATGTAAAAACGAAACCAATGACATCGATATTTAACTCAATGAATGGATAATCAACTATGATTCCCCTTAAAAAGTTTATATAAATGATGTAAGAATTTATAAATATAGTGAATATGTGTTTAAAAAAGTATATCCACACAAAGAGAAGTGGAAATTGCAACATAAATAAATAAACAGTGATTCCACACATAATCATAGCATAATATAATCAATGAAGTATGTATAAAACCTAGTGAGTGGAAATTGAGTTTTGAAATTCTCCAATGAATATTCGGCAACCTAAAGACGTGACATAAAAATTCAAAAAATTAGTTGATGATAGATAAAAGATTCTATAATAACATGGTAATAAAATGTACTGGAATATATATATAGAAGATCATATTCCAACATAAGAAAATAGGAATTATAAGACATAACATAAAATTAAGTCTTTGACTTAAATAGAATGGTAAAATGATCCCTTAACTAGAGTCTGACTCATCAGGTATGATCGTTATTCTACCTAAATAATAAACTAAAGTCAATTTATACTTGATTCATAACCTTTTTAAAGTTATTTATTCCATTTATATCACTTATTACCACATTATAAACATTACATAATTTTTTAAGTTAATATTGGTCATTTTGTCGATATTCGGTAATTTAGTCAAAAAAGAACTTGTTATAATTTCAAATTGTCCATGTGGTAAAAAGACAATTATATCTAGAATTATATTCATTATTTAAATAATATATATATCTAGAATATAAATGTATATATACTAGTACAAAACATTTAGATATAAGAAATGAAATGAACCATTCTTGGAGATGGTAAGTCGTACGTACGTATGGATACTACATTCATTTATTTTTCATATTTAATGGAATGAAAACTAAAACGTACATAGGTATATAATAATTATTTTGTAATATATTATTTTTTATACTTTACAAATTTTCATTAACTCCATCCTTTGAAAGTTCCATGTATGGAATGAACGAGTCATATCACAATGTGGGGGTTGTAGTCCACACTTCCTCAAATATAATTAGTGTGTTTACAAATTATGGAAATCATAAAGGTATGATTTACAAAAACAAAAGAATATGGAATATTTAAATACAATAGATATCATATATTAATATATTTCCATCATTACGGCCACCATGAGATTTATTTGGTCCAAATTGAACACTCATCATTTTGTGAGGCAGTAGTTCGTTGTCCACAGAAACAGAATGTTCATATCCATTAGATGGAGGTGTCTGTGTAAGTGTAGTTATAATACATCTCATAAAAACGTAATATTATATTTATGATACTGTTTTTGTTATGTAATCCTATAATATGAATATAATAGGGACTGGAGAAGGAAAATAAACGAAAAGAACATGAGAGATGATGTTGCCTCTAAATCCGTTTACTTCCTGTGATTTGTTACAAAAGGCATTCTTGAATTGTCTTATACCAATGGTATGGATACTAGGAGGAATTTAGGGATGTTTGTATTTATTTAATCATATTTTAGTTGAGCCATGGGGCTTGAGAGATATGTCTAAATTGGTATATTAGATTCCCTTTTGTAAGAGTGAGGAGGGGCACTTTATGAATGTTTTGAAATAATATTTTATTATAAACTTATTTTCTTTTTCAAATGGTTAAAAACTCATTTATATAAAATATAAGATGTATTTGGGACTAAAAAATTTCAACCAATTGGTTTTTGACAGTTTTAGGTCAAAAATATAACCTTATCTTTTACCTTTGACCCTTAGTTAGAAACATTAACCCTTAACATGTCTTCTTCCATTTCCATAAAATATAGTTAATATTGTTACTGTAAAATTCCAAGAAAAATATAAGTGGATCATTAATAAAATTAATAACCTCATATATGTTATTTTTGAGAAAGTTATATTTTTAGGACTATTATATCATTTAGTAAAATTTTATTTGTTTTAAAACTCATTTATGTCCATTTTGACACTATTTAGAAATTTTTTTTTTTAAAGTCAATAGAAATTTTTTCATTCAAAATAAAAGGAATTAACTAAACATTTATTTAAATATAATCCAAAAATTTATTTTATAGAATAAAAATAGTCAAATTAATGTTATTTTATTATTTATAATATCTTTTACTTGAATCCTTAATTAACGAAGCAATCCCATCATCACCATTGTGTCATAATTAAATTTATATATATAATGTCAAAACATTATAAATAAAATATAAAGATATAGGAAATATTTTTATATTTCAAATGAATATTTGTTTTTAAATATAAAACTTATATAACCCCATAAAAATTGTTTTAGTAAACGAAAATTGTTTATGTTATATTTCTATTTACATAAAATTAATTCTTATAAAATGTCAATATCTCACCCATGTGGATCCATGGGGTAAAAAAGAATTACAAGGATTACCATGGTTGGAAATATCTAATAAAATAATATTAGGAAATGTTTTAGTCTAGATTAATATTATTATAATATTATTTTGTACCCATATTTAGTAGATTTACCATTTAACCGTAGTAAAGAAAATAACTTCTGATGTTACTATTCATAATGTAATAAATTAAATCATACCAATTAAAAGAATTTTTACATTTTGATTCAAAAAATTGAATCTATTTTTACCAATTAAATTCAAAAAAGATTCAATAATTAATTTAAAATTAATTCCCGTCGTGAAAACCAAAAAAAATGTTTTTAGGAAGAAAAAACTATTAAACGATTGACAAGTGTTTATGTCTAATTTCAATGTGAAATTACATAAAATTAAAAAATGGATAAAATGATAAAAACATAATCAATTTAAACCTTAAAAACTATTAAATATTCAATATAAGTATATAAATAAATTAGATGAAGTGAGTTTTTGACTTAAAATGATGTATTTTTCACTATTCATTAAAAATGATCATTATGTGAAAATTACCCAAAATTTATCAAATTAAATTTTGAGGTTACTAATCTAAAAAATAAATTTTCTTTTTCAAATATAACCTATAAATATTTCAAAAAACATTATTTAAATAGCGTTCAGCATCAAAATGAAGTAAACTGACCTTTTAAAAATATTAGTTTATTCCAGGTATAAAATCAGATTCATTCTTATTTTATGCCTCTAAAATTTATTGGATAAATGTAAAGACATTTAACCAACATGTATTATAATATTTCAGTTATTTATATTCATTCCTTCTAATAAAATGGCTACGCAATAACTACCATTTATAATAATAATATTACTATATTTTTTTCTATATAACTCAATGTTGTGTGAAACGTAAGATTTCAAAGATACTCATTGTTGTGTGTTATGTAAAAAACATATCCTTTAATGTAAAAAAAATATCGTATTCATAATTATTATTAGAATCGATGAAATATTATTCTATAAATATCGTCGTCATTACCCCAAGTTAGGGGACACAATTTAGTTGGTCCACTCTCATGAACACATATTGAGTTTTTGAGTGTGGAATTGATTTTTATGAGAAAAACCACATTATAATTATATTGACATGTAAACATGAGTTGAGAAGTAAAAGTAACAATAAATTTATCTATTTATTGAAATTTCGTAAGAATGTGATAATTAAAAAAATTAGTTAAGTGAATTACGTGTTGTAGAGAAAAAATAGTTAAGGGGTTAGGAAATGGTAATGGTAATTGTTTTAAAAGGGTTATAGAAATAATATGGTATATGTGTTTATTGATATGTGTATTGTAAATGCTACGTCTATCAAATGAGTTATGTATTTTGAATGATATATGTGATAAATGGTATAAGAAGCTTGTGCACATGGATTGGTGGTGTGAGTGATATATTGTACCCGAGCCTTTATACTTATGGGTTAGGATAAACTATGTCACTAAAACCGACCCCTATAATGAATGGGTTAGGTAATCTGACTATGCATATATACCCCAAAATTATTCAGGGGATTTGAATACATTGACATGAGGCTTTGAGATATGTATTAGTATTATTTTGTGAAATGGTTTCCCTAATGATGCATAGATGTTTTATCTTCCACCTTAAGAAATGTTTATGTGATAGGTATAGTTTGATGTGAATTTTTTGAAAATGGTTAACCCAGGGAACAAATGGTGAGTGTGGCGAATGTTAAATATTCAAATTAATGGACCTTTATTTATATTTTATCTATTTAGTTATTAATTTTTTACATACATACACTATATGTTTAGAATAAATATTTGCAAACCATTGTTGGTTGTGGCCTACTGAGTTGCACTCACACCCAGGATGGGATTACATTGGGTACCTTTGAATACTTCATGGTTTCAGGTTAGGGTAAGGGAAAGGTTCATTTTCATGATGATTGATATAGGAAATGGATGTGCATGGATGAGGGAATCAATCATGGTGTTGTGAACCGTTTGGGGGATTTTCTATCCTGTCTTTATTTTTTTCCCTTATACATGAAACTATATGTCAAGACACGTCATATTTACTATTTGATTGGGGGAATGTATGATTTTTTTGTAAATGGATATGTGATGCATGTTATCTATTTATTTTTTCATTATTTCATATTTTATTTATTGTGGATTAATCTGATAAAGAGTGTATAGTGTCCCTAATTTTTCAAAAAGAGGCTCACTGCTCTATAGTAACATCTCACAAATGTTGATTCACATCAATGTTAATGTGGTGAACCAACCCCAGACATTTTCATAGTGGGAACCTAGGATAGATGTTAAAAGATGTATCATATGTGGGGTTTTATATTTTATGCTAAATAATTATTTGGGAATGGTAGATGGGAGAATCGGACATGGAAGACCACAAAAATACGGTTTTATATGGGATTAGCATACCCATTTGTGGGGGAAAAGCTAAGTACCCAACGTTTTATTATTATTATTTAAGTTTTTTTATAGTTGGGTGATATTTCACCTTGGTTGACGCACTTTTTGGGTAATGTGACTATTTATAGTTTTTTAACCTAGCTAAAATGGAACGATATTGTGAATACATGATTAATTATCAGATCCTAGGGATATATGGGGCATGCATCATAGTAGGAATACATGGTCAATACATGTGGGGTTTGGAGGATATGATTCATATAATTTTTTCATTGAATGTTAAAAAATGATGTCTAATAAAGCTAAAGTAAACTGACAAATTAAATGAAAATGAAGTAATGATTAAAGACTAGTGCCTATTAAGGATTTGTAAATGGTTTCAAATCATGTTGTGTCATGATGGGTAAATATAAAGGCTCTTGAATGAGAATGATTTTTTTAAAGGTAAAATGTTAAAAAGGAGTATTATAGAAGACATGGGAAAATGTAAATTGGTTGTACCCATGGTAAGGATTGGTGAGGGTAGTGAATGAGATGTGGCTATATCTATTAGGGTAGTGTATGTACAATTGGTTGTTTATAGCTAATAGATAGTCTTATTTTTTGAAAAAATGGGAGGCATATGTTTGCTATTATAAGATGTGTGATTGTAATTATTTAGATATTCCACCATGATAATGTGAGCCGATTGAGATACATTATGATATCTATGAGAACACTCCTCCATTAGCAGAGCAAGAAACCTCATTTATCCAAAGTAATAAAGGGGAGGAGCAATGTTTGGATAACATTTCTAATATTATTAATATCATGGAATGGGACATATCATGAGTTTTTTTCTGTAAGTTTGACTTGACTATAGTTCTTTAGTTGTAGCACCCTAAGAAGTTTTCGATTCAGGTTGGACCGGAGGAATATGAGTTCTGGATATATTATATTTAAAAAATTCTGGATCACATCAATTCTCGTCTAAATAATATAGCCATATTAGAGGATTATGTGGTATGGGAACCAATAAATAGATTTTGGGATATTATATTTCAGAATATTTAAAAATAAGGAAAATTGTGGAAATGTTTCCAGAAAAATTTTCTTGAACATTTATATTAGGTGTACATAATGTAAAAGATGGCTGAAGATTTTAAGATGCTGACATTGGTGAATATGACATGGATGAATTCTTCTATCCACTTCAACGATATGAATTTTTTTTCCTAGTGTTGGTATGGGATGGGGTAGCTATATTGGGTCATTTTTATGATAGAAATAATAAAGAGATCATGTACATGTGAATATATTTCATAAAAATAGGATTGATGGCTTGGAGAATTAGTCCGATATTTTATAGTGCATCCTAAAGTAATATTCTTGTGGTGGACATATTGTTCTATTTGGTTGATATAGTTGTGTTACCATAGATAGTATGAAGAACTATTTTGAGTGTTTTTACTAGGATGGTTGTAGACATAGTACCTGGGGAAGAGGATTGACCTATCAGGGTGGTGATCGGGTGTTCTAATCACAATGTGACATGTTAGGAGACATGGGGGGTTAGTGACCCTGATAAACAGTTGATTTTTGAGCATGTGCTAGGATTGGAAATTTATAGATATTTTCTAGAACCCTTGATAGATGGGAAGTTACTAAGGGTCAATATTGGTGATGAGTGTTGGAAGGGGGTCTTCTACCCCATACCAGGAAGGAAGTTTGTCCTCAATTTTTTTTGATAGAAGAGATGTGATTATTTAGAATATGTGAATTCTTATCAATAGTGTCATTTGAAACAAGGATCCTAGGTCAGGTCCTGGGGTATATGGAAAGTCCAGTTCCACGTAGTTCAGCTAGCACATAGTTGTGCTGAGTCTAGTAAATCTCATGTTTGAGTTACAATTTTGTAGATTCCTTGATTTAAATTAATTTATTTGATAATGTTTCCTCATACATTATTATATATACTAATTTTGTAATGTTTTTATTGATATATGAAAATTGGGTCTACTGTTTTTGGATTTATACACTATTAGGATTTAGATAAAGAAATGTATTGCAATAAAATGAGTATTCTCTTGATGTTTGTGAGATCCATTTCCAATAAGACTTGTTTTCACTCAAGACTAAAACTATTAATAAGATATTTATTATTTATTTGATAGTATTTAATTACGAGCATATTGAATATTACCACAATAGGTTAACATTCATGTCTCTGGAGGGGGGGTACTTATATTCATCATGGGGGATGAGATATCATGTATGTTCGTGAAAAACTCATACCTCAGTTGTTAGGTGATCATACTAACCAAGTGTATTTCTTCATGCATGATGGTGGGGATATAGAGAATTTATTATTTTCCTCTATTGTGGATCATTTTTTGGACTTGTTTCTTGAGGTCAACTAAGGGATCATTCATGAGGGATATGTTAAGTTCAATATTGACTTACTACTTAGAGAAGAACATTTGTATATTCATCAATATATAATAATACAAAGAGAAACAAAAATGATAAAATAAAATTTGAGGAATATTAGAATAAGTGGATTTTAAATTTAAGTTTTTCACTATGGGGATCTTCAGTTTTGTTTTCAAGGTATGCTAATTAGATTCTATAGTTATGTGTCGGTTATTTGAGGTGGAATCAGATGGCAGTTAAAAAATCATACCATATTCCATGAATCAATTATCTTATTTACCTATAAAGAGATAAATATATAATCTAAAAAATTTACATCTTATTATATTTTCATCAACTAATGGTGGGACCCCTTGAAATATAATGAATTGTATATAGGAATAGAAATTTTCTATATTAGTTTTTTTTGGTTATGACTACATTGAAAAACAAGGCAGTTGTTTTTTGGCCATTATTTAACAAATATTTCACAAATAACAATTTCAATTTTAATTTTTCTATATGGATTACATTTTTGTGTACATCAAGGATCATGAAGATACTAAAAACAAAAAGTAATCATCCTAATAATACTAAGACAAAATAGGATATAAAAGAACATATCTATGTTTCACTTCATCATTTTTTTGGAACATTTATAAAATCACAAAATTTATATAGAAGATTTGTAATTACTCACAGAGAAGGTTCTGGGAGTGGTATTACTGGACCATCCTAAGAATGGTTTTGAATTTCAACGCATTATGAGTTTATCGAGCTATTATCAAAGGTCCATCAAAGATATTTCACGTTATAATGAAATAATTTCAGGCTTAAACAAGAAGTTAATAATGATTTATTATTATAGGTAATTTGGATATTATTTCTAAAAGATAATGAAGTGGTTTACTGCTACATCGATTTTGATCCTACCCATGCCGGGTAAGGTGTTTACCATGTATTTTGATTCATCCAGTGATGGGATTAGGGTAGTCTTGATGCAGAATAACTAGATCATGGAGTATGGGTCACTGATGTTAAGGAATCATGAATGAAATTACCATTTACACGACCTTCAGTTGGATGTGGTGGATTATTCATTAAAATTTTGGATTAATTACATGTTAATGGAATGGATTATTATTTATACAAATCAAAAAATACATACTAACATCCTCTCCTAAAATGATTTGTGTCTTCTTATATGAGAATGGGTCGAGTACATGAAGTCAATTTTATTTTAAGCTAGTCTACATGCTGGTAATGGAAAAAAACTATTACATATTCATTGAATAAGAAGACACAAACTTATGTTGTTTTGGTATAATGTTCTGAAGGCATAATAAACATGTTATTGTTGAGATACATCTAAATATCCATATGGACCAGGGTAGATGGACCTTACATATTTGATATTTGAGTCAACAATTTGTCTTGTGATAATCGAGATATCACATGAGGTTCCATAGTGTTTGTAAAATATGAAAAGTGTTGATTGTGGGATTTCACCTCCCAGTTGAACAGTTGATGATGATGATTTCATTTTTGTTTGTGGGAATGTAGTCATGCCTAATTGTATGCGGGGAGAATTTATCATGAGCTTCATTCCTTGAAGTGGGATGTGAAATATTGTTTTAAAATGATGTATAGTTGCTTTCATAAATTGTTTTATAGTATACAGGTGAAGAAAGAGGTTGCATCTTTGTGATGTGATGCTACACTTGTTCATTTGTGAAGGTAGAAAATTAGTGACTATGTGTTTTGTTACCACCATTTCCTATTATGGAATCAAACTGAGAAGATTTCATGGGGTATTTTTTGTTATGTTTTTTGTGGATTACTTAGAAGAATGATTTGATATGGGTAGTGGTGGATCATTTGTCTAACATGCCACACATCTTACCGATTCAAGAGGCCATAATTGTTGAATAGTTGTTCTACCTATATATTTGGGAGATAGTGAAGTTATATGCAGTGTAACAGATTATAGTTTTGGATTAATGTATGTGTTTGACATCACATATCTATCAAGGGTTATCTATGAAATTTGATACGATGGTTTTTTGAGTATGTAATTCCACTCAAATACATACGTGCATTCTGAAAATAATATTCAAGTGTAGTAAGACATGGTTAGAGATTGTGTTCTAGAAATTAGCTGATCTTGGGAGAAACACAGAGTTATTGTTGATTGTACCAATAATAACATTAACATGGTGAATATTCATATGGAACCATATAAGTTCCACTATGGTAGAGCATGTAGATCTCAATTGCATTGGATGTAGGTTAGGGAATTAGTGTTAATGGGATAGAGACTCATGCAGAATACATTCCATAAGGTTTATTTGATAAAAAATATAGGGCTATGGCTCAGGGTGGGTAACAATAAAACTATGATTGATTTAATTAATCTATTGAATTTTTGGTGGGTGATCATATGTTCCTTAATGTTTCACTAAGGTTGGGTCGTTTTACTGTACAATAATAATGTATATTAGAACCCTAGTATGTGGGGATATTTGAGATTGTGGAGAGGATTGGACAGGGTTGTACTAATTAGATCTCCCAAAATGGTATAGTAGTATGAATAATGTTTTCAATATTTCAAATCATTAGTAGTATCCTCCTAACCATTTCCCTATAGTAGATGTTAATGATGTTGACCATGAGGTAGATGCATCCTTTTAGGAACATTTGGTACATATTATTCATCATAATGGTAAATTATTATGGGAACGACATTTATATTTGTATTCATGTTGTGGTATAATAATATTTATTAGGAGGAATCATGTGAATGGTAAGAATAGATCATGTGACAGTGGACCAATATTTTTTACGTAAAGACTTGTTGAGGTTTAGGATCCCCCTCGAGGATGATCCATTATATAGTTGGGAGGTTGTAAGATATTTGAAATCTAGTTAAGTGTGTTCAAGTTTAAATATTGGTTTTAATCCCTTTATGTCATTTTAAGAATTGTTTTCCAAGTCTATGAGGTTCATCGAGGGTGTTTTGGTGTTTTGAGACTTGAATGAGTTTGAAAAGTGTCTATCTAGTTCATGTTTCCTAGCTGGAACATGGTTAGTAGCAATAATTCTAAATAATTGTTTACTCTTGGAATATGTGGTGCATGTTTGGTGAAACTGTGTAAGGTCACAACTAAACCATGCCATCTAGGATAAAGCTATCTAATAGGCCTCCCTCATAGTTTATCCAACAATATTTTTTCTCCAAGATTCCTTAAAACATGTTTCCCTCTTATATAGAGGGTTTCATAGGGTGGGATAATGGTTTGGAAAACCATCCTGAAAAAATATGCACCTCATTAGAGATGTCAATTTTCTCCCTCATTTCAAACTCATTTAGAGAGCTGTTGGGTGTGGATTATAGTTCTATGTGAGTCTGATGGTCCAATTTATTTTATTTTCTGGATTAGAGGTTATTGAATCATTCTTCTTCTAACGAATCCCTAAGACCCACTTTTTCCAGTGGATCCTAGTTTAGAGTTTTGAAGGGTGTTTGCGGTTGGACCAAAGGCCGTGGCTGATGCAAAATTAATCTATGAAACAAAATAAGGTTTTATAAAACTTTTATCTAATAGACTTGTTTATAAATTTATGTTCATGTAGATGTTCAATTTTCCTTTTTTGGAACATTTGGTTTTACAAGATATATTTGGTCAATTGGATGGTAAAATAATGAATTTAACTCTTCATGATCACTATGGGATTCATTGCGGTTGATTGGTCCATGATAGAAGCCTCCTATGTGGTGTACCACTTTCTTGAAACACTAAATTAAGTTGTTAACTATAGAATTGAGTTATTTTGAGATAGAACCCATTATAATTATGTTGACATGTGAGAATGAGTTATGAAACGAATGTAATGATTATTTGGTGTAGTCACTTACATGTATTATGGGGATGTAATGTGATAAGATAATGTGTTCTGTTAATTATGGTCTGTTATGAAAATATGGGTTTAGGTGGTATAATTCTTGTCAATGGTAATTGGGTAATTGGTTTAATGAATTATGATGGCATATGTGTTGAATGAACTATGGGTTGAAAATGGCCAGTGTGTTCAATGAGTTATTATTATTGAATTATATATTCTTTAAATGGTTAAGGAAGCATGTGAACATCGCATAGTTGTATGAGTGGGGTATTTGAATTGAGGATCTATTCCCATATGATAAGATATAATCTAGATATAAACCCAACACTTATAATTTATGAGTTTTTAAGTTAAGTCAATGATTTATTCCCATAATGAATGCATGAAATATGAATATTTGGAAAGAAGATCTAAGGTATGTGAAATATAATGATCTGTGTAACGGTTTCCCTGGTGATGTAGGGAACCTGATTATTTCCCATTTTTTATATTTTATCTGACTGACATATGTCGAGGTGTATTTGATGAAAACAAAAAACCCATGGAATAAAAGGTGAAAAATGGTTAATGTGAACATTTATATTAAATGGAACTCGGTTTACCTTCTTTCCATCTATTCATCCATTATGTACATTCATACACATTATTCATAGACATTATATTTTGTAGACACACTTGTTGGTGGCCATCTATGTTTTACTCACACCCATCTAGGGTTTCCCTTTGGTACCTAAGCAGAAATCGTAGTTGCCATCCATGATAAAGGTTAGGGGACAATTATAAATGGTAGATTCCTCTCACGGGATGTGCATGAATTTGGGAAAAAATGGATTCTAGAATCATTTAGTAGATTCTTCAACATGTGTTAATTTCAGTTTTGTTTACATTTGGAACAATATGATGTGATATAGCATATATATTATTTGGTTATGGGATTGTACCAAAATTTTGGAAATGGATTTGTGGAGAATGTTTATTATTTATTTTTTTTTCGTTATTTTGTATTTTATCTACTCTAGATTACTTTAGTAATGTGGGTGTAGTCTCCCCACATGTTCTAAAGACCCTCACTACTAGTTGAAAGCCTCTAGTATTCAATGAAGTGCTCTATGGTCATGTGGAGAAATAGTTCTATGAACCTGATTTGTGGAACAGAGGTAGGTATGTTACAATCTCGCTAATAATGGTTATTGGCCTTATTTTATTAAAAATAGATGTTGAATATATGTTTATATGGATGTAAAGTAGTGATATGGAATATGATGGAACCTTAAACACCTATTGATTTCATGGCCAATGATGGTTGATTTATGATTATAAATTAAAGTCTCTAAGAAATATATATATATATATTCTAACTATTATGAATAAAATAAAAATTAATCGAATGAACATAAAAAAACTATGAAAACAATATTTTTTGTCCTCTGGGTAGTGTTATTGGACATGGTTTGGGTGATTGGCCCGAACATGGATTTATAATATTATAAGATGTCTTATATCCAATTATATTATGAGAATAGTGAGAGAAAATTGTTATTCCAACCAAGGATATATGATTACATTTTTGGATATCCCCAAAATATTTTGATGGATCAGTTGGCTGTATGAGGACTAAAATATAATGAATTGAAAATGGGAAGGTCATGTGGGAATCACTATTGTTTCACATATATTATGTGATATTATAATGTTGTTAGTGATTATATTAGGCCATGTTCTTCATAGGGATCCAAACATTATATGACATGACTTTTGTAGTTCTTACAACCACTATTATTATAGTTATTTTTTTGAGATATTATTGTATGGATACACTACCTCTAATAAATTAATTTGAATTTCTATTGAATGGTACCTATGATTCAGCCTAGTGGATTCCTATGAAGTGCATCATAGATCCAATAATCGATCATGATTATATATGAATCCCTAGAAAAGTCCCATTATATTTATACATGGGATCCATATGGAATTTGTAGGAGGATAGGATTTTGAATTCATGCATAGGTAATTTCATTATATTATTTTCTTTGAATCATCTTGTATTTGTTATATTTATGAATTTACAAGAATTATACCCTAATGATTTGACTACATTCATAAAACTGTATGATTTAGTATTATTATCACATATGATTTATTTCATCAACATACTATTTTAACTTATAGTTGTGTTTTTTGGTCTTAATGGTCATGTAGTTAACATAAAGACACATCGACATGGGAAAAAGTACTTATAAATGATCATAGGTTCCATGTTCAAATTAAAAAAATACTAAATAGATTATTTTTCTATGGGGAATATATTTTTTGAGCATGGATCATGTATTTTAGTAATTTAATTTTTATTTATGTGAAAACATGGGGTTGGATTAGTGAGTTATACTCACACACTACCCATTAATCCATGAATCTTGGGTACCTTAGAAGGAATCACTAATCATAGGAGTTGGTAGGAATGTGGATTGAGGTTTGAAATATTATATATATAGCACATATAGAGTTGAGGCCATTATTTGGTAATGAATTTCTAATATAAGTAGGTCTTTTTGTATTTTCTCTATATTTTCTATATAGATGTGTGACTAACCAAGTGGGAAATTAGTTTTACTGTACTATAATGATAGTCAGTCTATTTGGAAAAATTTTTAATCATTTATTATTTATTATTGATTATTTTTATCTTTCTTTTTCATATTATGATGATTTATTTTTTTTATGTATCGAGTTCATTATTTTTCGCCCTATAATTTCACACTAAGATATCATTTTATCATCCCACATGGTGACACCATAGTATATATTTACTAGTTAATATAAATTGGTGTACATGGGGTCGATATTAGGTCTTTATCGGTTTGTGGAATGGGAATCTATAGGAGGTATGAGAAAGATAAAATAAATAAGATTTCAGAGGCCTTTTTTTCTTAATATTTATGGATATTGTGTAAAAATAATATCAGAATGTGTCATTGAATTTTATTGGCTATATACTTGTATTCCATGAATAAAATTTCTAATGGGATGTCCAAGTAAAAATGGGAATCATATTATTATAACTAATTACATGTTTTAATGTTTTAAAATTTCACATTGTTTAATGAACATGGTTTAATGGATTTGTAATTTGTGAATTATTTTCTTCTTATTCTTCTAGAAATTCTTAGAGGATGTATAGATGGATTATATTAGTAATATAGTTAAAAAAATATTTGGTTATATGTGTCTAATGTTATAGATGATGAGGTTTCATTAATTAATAGTGTCAATAAAAATATATATGGTGAATAACCAATGATTTTTTTTTCTAGAATTATACTCAGTCAAACAGTAGTATATTTCCCCTGATGACATATAATGCCTATCAATAATGAGATACTACATGATGACTATGATATCTATCATTATAAAGGATGTATATTCAACCTTGTATGTTGATAAATACATTGGATAACGTAGTTCAAGACAACATATATTATGTCTTTATGTTGTGTATGAAACTAATATGGTGTTGACTATTTAATGTGTAAAAAACGTATTTCAATTTTCCAGTATGTCTTCTTCTAATTTTACATAATAAAATAATCTATCACTGGAATAATTAGCACATATGTTAATATAAATATTCAATTATATAAATTCAAAATGAGATTATATTATAGTCCTTGATTTTATATTTTCAAACATATATGACTTGTGATTGGTAGTGACCTATTATGATAATGACATGATATGTGATGTCTTTTGTTTATATAAGATCTATAGTGTTATTTTAATGGGAATATGGGAGATATGAATAGAGACGGTTTTCCACATGAATATTCACCAATGAAATACTTGATTTATTGGATTGTTGGGAATGCCTTGATCCCTTGAGATGCATATTACAATACTGGTGAACTATATGACAAGTTAGATAGAAAGTCGAGGGAAGGGTTATCCTTGGATTATTATTATCATTAATATGGGTAAATTGGTAAGATTATTTGGTTTAGGGAATCAATTGGAAAGAGGTGAAATTTTTTATATATGGCATGTGGGGAGAATCATTATGCTTCATTTTTCTAAAGATTTTAAGGTTATTGTGTATCAATGTTTATATCGATGGGAAATATCAAACATATTTCTATTCATAATGGCATAAGATATTGTTTCTGATGTGAATGAAGTCCTTAATCCTATATGGTATGATCAATGATAGATCAACCAGCGAATAAAATATTTTTGGTTTTGAAATGACACCATAAATGATCAGTGGTCATTGAATAGACCATGTAATAAGTGAAATAACTGATTTCTAAGTGCATCCCTAAAAGATATTCATGATTGAAGTTTTTAATATTCTAAAATCATAACTAGATAAGATTTCTTTTAGAATTCATTGATGAACATTATGGGAAAATGTGTTTTAGTAAAATTGACTTATAATTATGGTTTACATGATGTAGATCATGAAGCTGGTGAATTTTGGATGCTTGGTGCATGAATTATTTCTCTAGGTTTTGATATTAGTTTTAGATGATTATTTGTGATGATAGGTGTCACCATTGATGGATCATGTACCACTATAAAATATACATTAGGTTGTGAGATGACACATATTTTCCCAATGAGGGGATGTTAGAAATCACATAACTTTATCACCCAAGGAAGTTAAAAACTATAGAAAAATGGTGTGGATTACATCATTGTTTTTTGTAATGAATGACCATCATTATGGTTTTATTATACAAGATGATGAAGAAATTAATCCTAGTGATTCATGAATTTTCAATGTTTGATTATTTATGATAGTTATTGAGAATGAGAATGAAAAATACTACAAGAAATTAAGTGTGACAATAATTGAAGTCTGGGATTATATGATATTTAAACATAATGTTATATGAGATGTTAATGTTATGATTCTTTCTATTGGATGGTCCAAATTATATTTATATTCTGTCATATATAGGGATCTAACATTAATTAGATAATTGGTAAATTCCAACAAATTATTTTTGATGTGGTATTGAGTAATGTTTACTGATTTTAATTGTTAAAGGGTTGGTTTTTTGTTGACCAAATCACATAAGAATGGTGTTATATTGATGCTTAACCTGAGAGAATAATAAAGTTCCTATTTGGTTCACAATTTCGATTTATAAATTATAATAATGTTTAGTACACACTTCAAAGGGCTTATTTTGAGGATATATTGAGTCCTTGGGTGTTTTTATGTAGTTATCACATGATTTGATAGAATAGTATATGCCATAGAAAATAATTTTTTAATATATCTAGTCAAATAAGGACCAACTAATGTTTTCAATGATAATTTACAATGTTAGGATTAAGAAAATGTCAGTTTGATATATGATCAACTAAAAATTTATTTCAATGGGGAACTTTTATTGTGGGTATACCATGTATATGAACTATCCCATAGGTTTCTAGGGACATGCTTGGATAAAAAATAAGATATATATTGAGTTTATTAATTCCATAGTGATTTATAAGGACATAATAATGTTGTTGAACATTAATTAAGTGTTTTGGTGATGGTTTTGTGGTGGGATTGTTTTAATGTCGATTTTAACGTGTTTTATGGTGTTTCAAAATGGGATATCATTAAAAATTATGAATTATAGTGCCATGATTATATCATGAAATGATGAATATGTTATTTCTATATTATTGGTTGAATTATGGTATAGGATTATATAGGATGATAAGTAGGGGTGATGTATCATCTTATTCCTAGTTGTAAATTTAATAATTAATTTCAATTTATTGTCATATATTAAGGGTGTTTCATGAAATATGATTTAATTAGTGTTTTAGTTATTTATAAATATGAAATAAATTTTCCCTAATATGGATGAGGCATTGAAGGGTCATTCATATGATCAGGATGATGAAACAATAAGGCTAGTTGGGAATTCAACCATACTAGATGCTGATACTCTACCATGAAAAGAATAATGGTGTGGATATAGCTATGATATAGGAAATTTTCACCATGGTAGACATTGATTTTGGTAGTTTCTCCAATAGAAAATGATTGGTAGGTTTATTCCACAAGGAAGATGTTTTGACGTAATTTATTGAAAATTACTATATCCATGAAATGGAGGATACCATAACTGATGGTAAAATACCACAGTGAAGAAACATGGTGTTTGGATTAAGTATATGAAACATGGGGTTATCCTTATTAGAAATATTAGGATTAAATGAAAATTTCATGTTAAGGATCGTATTATTTTGACCAGTGGAATCCAAATTATATTCTTTGGAGAAGAATATAATTGCTAATCTCATGTTTAAAAATCCTTGTAATATCATTGTCACATATGTAACCAACAGATTCTACACATATTTTGGTATAGCCAATCGTGATCTTGATGTTATAAATCATGTTATAGTCAATGGTTGGAATCCCTGATGAGAAATAACATGTTGAGTGGGGCGTCCCCAGCCCCAGTACTACACATGTAATGGTTATTCGGGGGGGTTCAATGAGTAACACCAAATTATAGTGGGTTTAATTGTTCTTCTTATGGGTAAATATATTTGAGTAATACCCCATTCCAAAATGTATAATAATAGAACCTCTTCCCACATTTCCCACAATTAGTACTTAACCTACAGGGTTTCCTCTTTCATATTCCATTAACAATTTCCCTTTGATCTAGGGAATTTATCAAGGAATTTTATATGAATTAAATCTGATTATATAAATTAATTTATAATCATTTTAGGTTTCCCAACATTAAGAAAAATTTTAGGGGATTTAAATTATGTTTAATTGATTATTTTATTAGTGTATGCTCTAACCATCAATTAATATTGGTAATTTGTTATGTTTCTATATATATATACTTGATTGAAAAAACACATGTCACTGAGTATCCTTTTTTAGCTATATAACCATATAAATATTCATGGTATGATTAACAAAAAGGAATTGAATTAAAATTGATTCATTTCCAGTTATTCGTGAATCTTCCAAAGATGGGTTTAATAGGACATTGTGGACCTTATACTAGTTTAAAATCATTAATTAACCTAAAATAGGTCACTATTTGAGTATGTAGGTCAATATTTGTATTCAATTTAAAATTTTAATATAAGATTAAATTGGATCCTTGTTATTATTTTTCATCTAATAAATCCATTTCAACATTTTTCGTGGAGAGAAGCCCTCTTGATGATGATCGATGGACAGTTTGACTAAGACAGACTTTATAGATGATGATTGAGATTTTTTAAATTATGGAACCTCAATGATTGTGGTATATGGAACATTATTAAATCCACTATAGTAAAAACATTATATATATTTTTGTATTTGATGTGTGGTTATTCCTATCAGGGGAGACTGACCATATTTACAAAAAAAATTATTTATTAAAATAATTTTCCTATAGAAAATATTTTTTTATCATGGACCCTGATGTACATAATTACACTCATAAATTTGTTTTCCACTGATGGCTGAGTCTATTATTATAAAATTCATTCACTATGAGTTTTTTACAGTAACATGTGTTCATAAAATATGAAATAAATAAATATACCTAGTATCAAATATTATACATTCCATTTTGACCTTAAAGTTGTGGTATATAATTTTTTTGGATTATTTTACCGCCATTAAACTTTATAATATAATAACATTCCTTATATTCATTTGGAATATGACATGAATGTGGGAAAAGCCTTCTTCTACCACTAATATCGGTTTTCCTGGGTGGGTATCCCCTGTGTAGATTGATTGATTGGTCAGTATGGTGGGGACATACCCTATAAGAATAAGTAAAATGGTTTGATGGAGGCAATCTCATATATGAAAAAATGATTTTATATTTCCCAAAAGGTAATTCATGCTATGATATAATATGACCACAATGAACCAATATAGTTATTTGAAGAAGTGATAATCCATGAGGGTGCACAAATTTGAATGGGTAGTAATGATTTTATATAACACCTTAGAATCTAAATCATCTATGTGAGATGGTTATATCATTAACTCTGAAAATAGGCCCCGAAAGTATGTGATAAAGGTTGGAATATCATTTTTATCCATATTATTGTTGATATTATACAGAAATATAACATGAAGGATACACTGAAATTTTTATTTTATGTGAAATACTATTGGATGATTTCCTAAAATTGAATTATTGAGAATCATATCATTGGATTACTTGGATTTTATACTACGTTCTTGATATTCATATTCATATTGTATGAAATTGTGGGTAAATAACCATTGATTTGATGTTTGGGTCTATTTGGAATGAGTATGATGTTGTTTTTTTATTAAAAACAATATGATTTCCATGGATGTGATCATTGAATTTATTGTGTATAAATTATTTATATGGATTTGATAAGGTCATCATCAAATACCTAAACTTTATTCATGAAAATGTTATATTAAATGAGATTCTATCATTGTAAAATTATATTCTATATTATAATATATGTTTATTAAGTATGGTTTGGGTTGGAACAGTCAAGTAACTTCTTCAGATACTCTTTGACACTAAACGAGGCTGGTGTAGTCATACATGGTAGTCGTGGTGAAACCTTATGATCATTGATAGTTTATTTATATAAACATATATGGTTTTTTATACAGAGATAATAAAATGTGAATACACCGTACAATATGTTCGTATGGGGAAGGGTTTGTTTTGGCGTAATGAGTTATACTCCGATGATGATCGAGAAACCATAGAGCATGGGTTCTTTAGTATAACTCTATTAATTTTTTTTGGGAAGAGGCATGTGGTGTAAATTTATTTGGATGACTCAAGTGGAGTTAATGACATGGATTTTTGGTTAGACTCAATGATGAGAGTAGATCATTTCATATATTATTCCATTTGATTGTCCATTTTTTTATGAGCCTAATGAATGTCCAGTTACTGTTTACAATAATGATCTTCCATCAGTGTTAAATTTTTCTTCTTCATTAATTTGTTATTTATGACTGCAATTTTCTTTCATTCACATACTCTGATGGCTATTTGTGGTGGATTATAATGAATAAATTTCCTTATTATTATGTACTCTCAGATAAGGCTACAGACTCGCTGTAATAATAAAATAGAACATGAATGTTTTTTTGACAACCTAAAATAAATGAGGTGGAATGCCTGAGTTTCTAGTTGCTATCTGAATAGGACATAAATTAGTAATCTATGACTTGGGAGTGATCTCATCCAAAATTATTCCAATTGTATAGTATAAATGCAATATAATATCTTAAACATCACTAAAAACTCAAGTGTAATATATTTATATAATTATTTAAATTAGGTTTATCCATCATTTTATGTTACAACATAGGAAATTATGTATAAGATGAGGAGAGGGGTGGGACAGAATAATGAATATAGAATTTGTAGATTATAAAGACCTCAACCATAACTTCCCAGATCTAGTGGATTCTTTATTACTTTGGTAATAAATACAATAAATAACCTCTAAAAAGACGAAAATACTATAGTATTTTTGGAAAACTAGATACATACTTTATAATCACGTTACCTTTGGTAAAATAAAATAAAATATTCTATATTTTGAGGACATCATTATTTCCTCTAATAAAACCATGAATATAAATAATAATACACATCCTATAATCTTTTTGAAAAGAATCATATGAAAGGGTTGAGCTCATATTCTCAGTAAAGAGATTCCTATAATGGAAGCCAAATGATTTATGAATAATATGGAAGGAAATAAATTATTATAATATAATTCCATATAAACTACCACATGTACTTAAACTCATCCATGGATAAAAAACAATTTCAATTAATCAAAGGGATACATATAAATGGATAAATTATTTCTAAATCCACAGTGTCAATATACAAATATGTACATTTGATAACATTTTCTAGGACATATGAACAATCCATGCCTCATTCCAAAATATTTAAACTATCTTGTCCTTTTTCCACGAAATTTATTCCATCAAGATCTCATGCTAGGAAATATTACATAAATGGGTAACACAACAAAAAATAACCAATCTATTTTGTCTCATGAGACATGATGATGAATCAAGGGGATATAAAATTATATCCCCCACACACCACATAAAAAATCTAGTTCATTACTCATATTAATATAAAATAAAACATTATATGCATGCTTTAAAAATTAATTATAGTCTATATTGGAGGAAATAACATAGATAATATCATAACCTTCTACTAACATGGTGATAATAAGTCATCCAAAAAAATATTTTGGATTCTACCATTATAGTATATCCAGATCAAAATATTTTTAAAATTATTTTGACTATGATTAAAATACATTAATGATATTACAATAATATTTCTTGATGAAAATAACATTTTAACATTAATTTTTTTATATGTTAAGATATCACACATACTAATGAAATCCTTTACCATGAATATAAATAAAAAATTATAAAGAATTTTTTAAATAATTGATGGCTAAAAAATGGGAACATTATTCATGCAGAATAAGTTAAAAAAATATGTCTTTTACAGATTCTATAAAAGTAAAAAATCACCTCATTTTGGAAATTGATAATAAGATTTCATTATTTTTTTTTTGTAAAATGTAAAATCAATGATAACAATGTATGAATATATAATTAGATCAAATTAATAATATTTTTTAGTTTTTTAGAAAATATAGTTACTAATGAATAGACACCATTAAAAGATACAATCCAGAATAGTGTTTTGATTATATATTATACCATTGTCGCGTTTGGTAAATTTTGAATCATAATACAACTTAATGTAATGAATTAAAATAAAAAATTTACTTTTATTTTTATAAATTTATTAATTATATATGTTTTCAATGGTTCTGTATATACCAAAAAAATATGTGTGAAATATCAAATATTTATCAAATAAATTAATATTAGATGAAAAACCCTTACATCAGGTTTGACTTTCATCGAACATTTTAAATAATATTTTCTAATACATTTTTATTGAGTATAAATATATTCTAGTTTCATACTCAAATATATCATACTATTTTTATTATAATATTTTTTCACCCATTAAAGAATATATAATAGATAAAATCACTATTTCATGTAATATTTCGTTCATTATTCATGGAAGATTTTGGGTTGTTCTGTAAATAATTGTACTTTTTCGATTTTAAATAATTTATAAAATTTTAATAATTATTCAAAAAGAATATTAATTAATTTATAATGTATATGGAATAATCCATAAATTTTTTTGATTGGGAAATGAATTACCCCATTCATGGAGATAGTAGGCTGTATGTATGCATCAATTTGGTTTCATTTTTCTGTTGAATGGAATGAAAGAATGGTAGATAATAATTAACCATTATAGAAAAATTATTATATCATGAAAAATCATATATATTCCAAAATTATAAATTCATTAGCATCTATGTAAAGTAGATATGAATAATTAATCGTATCACCTTACTTAGGAGGTAATCAACATGTTCACATGACGGACGTTATCTTTTCCTATGCTTTTGGATAGTATGAATATAGATATGATATTATCCTTATATATGTATACTAATGGTATAAATATCATATATAAACAGAAAATCCATCATAATTTACATCCAAAAAATTGTACTGAAAAATTAATTGTATCGTTATGTGGAGAGGGTAAGTCGTATGTATGAAAAAGTTATACTTTCCATTTTAAGGGACAGAGGGTAGAGAATTTTGGTTTCAAAACCTTGATAAAATTTCTATATTTTATGATAATGTTTTTACCATTTTATGAAAAATGAAACTTGATTAGTGGAGGTATAATAAAAACTAAAATTCATGTTATCAATTAAGGAAATTACCACATCTTTAGAAAAATAATTTTAGATATCCTCATCCAGATACTATGGTTGGTATTTTGAGGAGAAAATAACCATTAAAATATGGGTGGAATATTTATATGAGATTTATTTAGTAAATTTTTGATCTATAGGACTCAAAGTGTTATAAGGAAGAGAATTGGGGTTTTCCTTTTATAAATGAGGCGCATTCTTCGAAATTTATAAAATTTTAAATAAAAACAACTATTTTTCATGTAAAATGGAACCAAATTGATTTAATTAAAATATAATATGGTGGTGAGTCTATATCCTCTAATAAAATATATTTTTCACATGATTGGATATGATTCACCCTTATCCCTTGGTTTTAGCCTTCTATTTACCAATTTGACAATAACAAAAGTATTATATTTTTAATATCATTTAGTAATTTATAATGTTACTACCAAAAGAAGAAAGTACCATAAATGAAAAAGGGATGTAGTTTAGAATGGTTTACATTAATATTTTCAAATCAATTTTATTTATTAATTCTTATTCAATTAATAAAATGTTAGTTATTATAAAATATCATTAATTTCATTTATAACTATATTCGTTTGATTTGAATTTTAATACATCAAGACAATGGATTAATTCGAAATTAATTTTCTAAAACCTAAATTATATAATTATTATAAATAAAATTTTTTGGTAAACATTATAATAATCAAATTACATTACTTTTAATATGAATTGATATTTAATTTTTCTGTGAATTTGATAAATAATTTTTTATCATTACAGAAGTTTTTTATATAAAGAGATAATTTATGAAAATTATAAATAAATTTCTATAATGAATATAATTTCAATACTCTCAATATATACATTTATATTCATTCATAACTTTCATTTCTCTATATTTTGATTTATAGGAGAAATTTAAAACTTAGAGCCTTATAATATGTAAATTTCATTGAATTAAATATTAAATACATCATTTCCATAGTCAAATATAGATTAAAAAAATATCTCGAGAATAAGATTTAAATGTATGAATTAAATTCATCAAACATGAATTACTATTTCAAATTATAGACTTATCTCTGAATTATAACCATAATTAAACTGATTTACCCGTAACTGAGATGATAAATATTATCATGATAATAATTTGTATTGAGATAAAATAAATTGGAACTATTTAAAATCATTCATTATCCTAAATCAAAATATGGAATACATATTACATATTTTATTAAATATAGAGTATTCAAATAAATTTTTAAATAAGTATAATAAATGGTATGAAACCAGTTTTTTGAAAAATTCATTATTTCATGAAAAAATATTTTTTATAAACAAAATTTTATTAAACCAAGATTCATTATAAAATTGATTGAAATAAAAAAAAATTATGACAATTTTTATATATGTAATTTTAATTTTATAAATTTTTAACAAAAATAAAATTGAAAGTTCAAGACATAAAAATACATTTGTTGAAAAAAAAATACAATTTTCACAATTCACTAGAAAATATTTTTTTTAGAAAATTCTCAAAAACATAACCCATTTTGATATGATGATTTTGAAAATTATATTGTATTTAAAAAATAAAAATTATATATTTTCAATGAATTATTTTATAATTCCATAGCTAAATATTAAATTAAATAATTTTTGTAAAAATATATTTATGAAATATAAAATATCAATATTGAACATTTGGAACAAATATAAAAATAATTAGTTTGTTATTTTTAATTATGTAGACCTTTTATATATCTTCCATAATTTATTTATGATTATTCATATCATCCATTTTAATGCGTTGGTTATATAAAATGTTTTATTTAACAATATTTTAGAGTTCATTTAGGCTTTGTTTTGCAAGTCATATATACATCCCAAAATAAATCTATTTTAAAATATCAAGATATTACATTATCCCCCACGTAAATAAATTTAACCATAGAAATTTGAATTTTTATTGTAATGATGGGTTTGATAATTTTTAATACCATTATAGAAAACCAAAATTTTAAAAAGATTTAATAAATATTTCTCTTAAAAAGAGGGAATGTAAAATATGAAGTCCGTCAAAAATGATGTTTTCCTAATAGGGGAGAACTTGTGGGATATGAAAATATATACAAGGAATATAATAAATCAACTATAGTATTAATGGAGAGTTATATATAATATTTTAATGAAAATTTTAGACTTCAAAAAACTACAAATATTTGATGGGTTAAAATTACATTCACTACGTGGTGAGAAAATTAAATTGATAATGTTTGTATTTAAATGACATTTTTCTAAAGGAAATGGAATCTTTTACTAGATACCAAAATAAATCATGAAAATAATCTTAGTTTATTTGTTTCTATTTCTTTATAATAATCTTAACCACTGGTTCTTCCATGATCAATTTCCACATCATTTCTTACACTATGAAATAGATATTCGATATGATACTTATGACTATTAAACTTGTAATGAATAATAAGATAAATCAGTCATTTTATAGACCTATAAATATTATTAAAACCAAAATTGGTATCACATATTTTCCAGTATTTTAAATTATAATTTTTTTAAAGCAATAATATCTAAATTTCAACATAATCCATTCCATAAGTAGTTAATATTAATATGCCTCTAATATATTACTAAACATATTCAAAACAGAAATAAATGATGAAAAATTCATACATGTAGAACCAACAGTAATTTATAATATGACATTGTGAACATTTGAATACCTTTATCTCATATAAAAAAAGCAGAATAACCATTAACATTATCTTTTTTCTAGATATCCCCTATATTATAAAATACATCAAAATAAATCATAAACTAAAATTTTAAAGAATTAATAACCATTTTTATGGTAACCAATAACATCAATTAAAAATTTTCAATTTCATATAACCTTTTCCCAATATAAACATTATTAACACCACATTGGAACACATTATGTGTTATCATTGTTTTATTCATACATTTTTCCAAAATATCACATTAATACTAATCATTTTTCAATGTTAGGAAAAATATTCATCATATACTTTCAGATCCTGGAAGAAAAACTAATATGGTAAAATCATTATATTTTTCATGATTCTTATAAAAAATGCTTTCTTGACAAAAAAAATTTACATGTTAATTCTTGAATCTAATTTCTCATTTAATTTATCATTCCAAATTGGCCTATGTAATATAATAAGAATGAAAATGAACCCATTAATTCTTCAATGATATATTCCCTTAACCCCTAGATAAATAATTTTGGTTTTTTACCTATATAGTTATAGTTAAAACATTTCCCAAATGAAAATTCATTATTTCACTTTCAATCATTATCATAGTTTACATTCTCTCAACACATTATTTAAAAACCCATTCTATTTGTGCAGGCACATTGGAGTTTATCGAAAACTATCACATATTGGGAAATACTTCGTTACCTTATTCCCATAATCTGTTTTCATTTCCATTCATACTTTTCTTCTATTTCACTCCATTGAGGTGATAAGATAATGATAATTATTTACCTATCATGCTGTAATGTGATATTATATCATCATATGGTGATAATGTTTGGGAGACTAGTTCCCTTAGATGAATTGTATTAATTAATTCAATGAAATTGTAAATATTTCCCTTTATATTATTTATGTAGTCAGTATAATGATTGGATAATGTAACATTTTTTTCCTAATAAATATAAAATTTTACAATTCATTATGAAACATAAGAATTTTCAATCCATTTATTCTCATTTTTCATGAGGAAAATATTTTTCCATGAAAATATCTTTAAAATACTTCGACTACATACTCACTAATCCTATATAACCTTAGTATTTAAAATAACTGATAATAATTGATATTGATCCCCTGATAGAAGATAAATTCTTATAAAAATATTCTACCTTTAATTTCATACCACAAATAAAAATATCATATCCAAAGAACATATCGTGTTCAAATCTACAAGTGGTGTTGTATTCTAATTAAATGATGGATCTTGTTAATGAATAAAGCAGACTAAAAGTTTCACACATCATTAATGATTATATGGATGCTTCATAAGGGATGGTTTATTCCTCAAAACATGGGTTAACTACACTAATAAATTTATTATTTGTTCACATACTTTTTTTTCTCTAGATATATCATAATTATCTATACCATTAAAAAATCCATATAATATTAGTCATATAGATATGATTCTTATTCCTTTAGCCTGTTTCATTCCAAAACAATTAAAAATATCAGATTAGATCATAACATTGTGAATCATAATATAAAATTTCAAAAATGTGGAAACACATAACATAAATTTAAAAATTTATACATATATAATCTCACAATCCAAATATTGGATTCCATGGTATTATTAATCAGGGTATTCATGGAATTATTATTTCTTGAATCTATGTTTTAATTAATCTAGTTTGTAAGGTTTCTTAAAATTTTTCTATGATATAGACTATAAAGGGCCTGATCCATATATCATAGAGTTGGTGATTATTTTATTACATTGGTAATATATACATGAAATCACATCACAAAGTGATGTATAGTGTATTTGTCTTTTTAAAAATGATACATTGTTAATAAACACATTGTATTTGATAACCTAAAATAAAAAATAGTATTTTATTTGAGACGAACATTATTTCCACTATTATAAACTTGAATATCAATAATAATAAACTTTGAAGAATCCTCTGGAAAAAAACCTAATAATGTTAGGATATTGGATATAAATATGGCTATACACACATGATAAACTAAATAACACATGAATGATATTTTAGTAAATATATGATAACAAAATAAATCCATAGAAACATTTAATTGAGGAAAAAATAAACTGCAGATATTAAATATGTTGAAAATCACATGGAAATAAATAAATTAGTCCATAATAGTGGAATAAATAATTTCCTACACATCAAACATAATTTCAATTCCTCGGGACATGAAAAATATAGTAAAATATCCTCATTCCAATAAATCTATACTATTAGGGACTCAGGCAATTAAATCTTACATAAATGGGAAAGGCCTTAGCCAAATAACCATGCTACATAGTCACATTACCCCTACCAATGTATTATTCTATTATACAATTCAAGGATCCACCGATATCATTATAAATCTAATTCATTATTTATATAAATATATAATATTACACAATCAACACAACTTAAAAATAAGTAATTGTACATATTGGAATAATTAGTATACATAATATCAAAAATTTACTAAGTAAAGATGATCATAATCTATCAAAAGAAATATTTTGTATGAAATCATCATATCAATTACTCATATTATTATTCAAAACAGGATTTTAATATAGATGAAAAAACATTATAGATATTGTGACAATATTTTAAGAGGAAAATTTAATTTTTAGTTTGAATATAACATTTTATATAAAAACTATTTATATTTTAAATAAACTATTTTCATTGAGAAAAAAATTTATACTTATAAAGGAATCAACAAATCAATGGGTAGTTCTGATGGAATGAAATTATTTTTAATCATTATATGTCAAAAAACATAAATTTTAACATTTCAAAAAAATTATCAAATTATCAAATTCATAAAATGACAATATGATTCAATTAAAAAATGGATAATGGTAAAAAAGTAAATAAAAAATTATTTAATCGCTAATTTTAGTATAGTAAAAGGGGTAGTATATACACAATAGAAAATAATTAAATTTTTAATAACCCATATGAGTCAATGTAGTTAAAGTTAAATGAGAAACCCTTACCTCAGGTTTTACTTCATTTTAACTTGTCAAAACCATATGTATAATGAATATAGAATTATTATAAATATATAACATAACTGAACTCGTACATAGAATACTCTATATGAATTACATATAAATGTTTATCACCCATTTCAAAATAACTATTTTCTTCAAATGACTTTTTATTATAATCACTGCTTTTTTTACATGTTTGTTTTAATCTGGAATTTGTTTTGATTATAATGTGATACATATTTCTAAATCTATATAAATTTAATAAATATATGAAAATAATATATATTAATTATATATTTCTTCATAAAAAACCCATAAATGTTGGTGATAGATAATTGAAATGCACCATTAGTGGAGACAATAGTTCATGCATATTCATGAACGTTATTTCCATTTTTCAAAGGACACAAGATAATAAATGCAGATAACTAAAAAAATTATTTAATACTTATTAAATAATTTAATTCATATATATTCCAAAAATATATACTCATTATATTCCATGTGAAATAGAAATGATAAATGAATTACATCTCATCATGGAGGTGGTTGCATAGACATATGCACAAGGGACGTTATCTTTTCCCAATGGGTTGGAATGTAAGAAGGTAGATATGATATTATCTATATTTTTATTTAATTTATATATATCATATATAAATAGTAAATCAATAATAATTACCATGCAAAAAATATGGTACAAAAAATTGAATTGTATCAGTACATGGAGATGATAAGATATAGGTACGCACAAGGGATAATTTCACCTCATATTTGATAGAAAAGATGGAGGAAAATGATCAATTAATCTTAATGATAAAAATTTATAAAATTTTTTATTTTGATTTAAGAATTTTATAATAATTAAAATATATTTATATGTTGTAATAGAGAGAGTAAAATGTGTTTGAACTATTATTGTGATTTCTACTTCTTTGTAAAACCACTTTTGGATAACCTCTTAAGTTTCCTTGGGATTGTTTTATTAGAAAAATATCCTATTTAATATTTTTAGGGAAGTAAAAAATGTATATATATTTAGGATATGTTCGATCAATAATATTCATTTTGGTCAAATAATGGTAAACTAGATAGATTCTTCGATAATTGAGGGGAGGGTTATTCAAATAATTTTATAAAATATTAAATTAACAAAAAATTATATTAATGTTTAAATGATTCCAAATAGATTATAATTTATGATAATATTACTATAAGTATAAATATTATCATTTAATAAAATTTGAAAATGTATTTGGATTTTATTTAGTTGTATCATTCAGTTTTAACCCTCATTAATCCTTTTAACAATTACTGTATAACAGAAGATTCATACCATTTAAGGGTTAATAATATCACTATAATATGAAGAAACACATTATATGGAAAATTTTTATTTTTAAAATTATATCTATGTTATTTGGTAAAATATATTTTTTATATGATTTTAAATACATTTAATAAAATATTTACTCTTGTAAAATATCATTAATTTCTTTTTTAACAGTAGTCACTTAATTTTGAATTAATTAAATCAATAAAAATGTTTATTTTTAATATAATGATTTTACACATCGAAGATTAGAAAAACATATCTTTAAAAAAAATTTGTCACATTAACTCAATAAAAGTATAAAACTTTTAGTAATTTTATTATCATTTAATTTTTTCAGTTATTTAATGAAATATTCCATTAGCGTTGTACAAAAATGCTTGTTAAATATATTTTCTAAAACATTATACAATAATATAATTTAAATGAATTACATATACTTAAAATAGATATTTATATCAATTAATGACTTTTATTTTTCCCTATGAGAAAATATAACAGATATTTAAAACTAAGAGACTGGCACTTTGAAACATTGTTTACATTAAATATTATATATTTCAACTTCATGAATAAATTTACGTTAAAAAATATATTTCAACACTATGATGATTTGTTACTATTTCAACTAATAAAATAAAATTTAGGAATAGAATCTATTTCCTTATAAAATTCATTTTAAACTATATTAACTATATTCTCACTTTTTTGTGATGACAAATTTGACCACGATTACTATACATATTGGAAAAAAATAAAATGGGTTTATTTAATAAATTTGAACATATAGATTGAAAAATGGAACCAATAATATCATATTCAATAACTAAATGTGGAATAATTTTATTTTAAAATTATTACTACAAATGTGATGAAATCTCTTTATAAAAAAATGATTTTTTATAAATGACTCTATATAAAAAGAAATATTTTTATTCAAAAAAATATCATAAAATTGATACTAATATACCTAATTGGGTATTAATAATATTGTGTATGTAATGTTACATTGATAATGTTTTAAATTAAATTAGCACACTTTAAATTCTTGGAAGAATAGTATAATTATCGATCAAAATAAGAATTCATCATTATTCACTATAAAATTAATTTTCTATATAAATCCAAAACATTCACCATAAGATAATTTTGATATGATTTTTTAAAAAAATGATATTATTCAAATAAAATTATGGAAATTAATTTTCATGAAATATTTTTATTGATAGACTGAGAAATTGCCCAGAAAAGAAAGATCCCTTTATTATGAAAAATTAAATCATACAATAGTACAAAAATTGAATATTTACATCGATCTCTCCTCATGAGGGGAAGAGGATCACATGGCACTTGATCTAACCAATAGAAATCAGATCAACTAACACCAATGTTAGCAAGACCATCTTCCAACACTTTTTCTTCTCTATAGGAAAAAGTAATAAAGTGTTACTTTGAAGAAAGTATATCCAAACACTTTGTCCAATTATTAGTCAGCTTCCAAGATAGATGAAGAGAACCTGTCCCGAGTGCCAACACCAAGTGCATTGAATCACATTCAATCTATTACTTATTCGAGCCTCTTTTGTCATCCTATTCAACCACGTCAATAGCTCTAAACATCTTTGCATTAATAGAATAGGAAAATCCACACAATCCCTAATGAAAACCTATAACACACCCTTTGTAATCCCTAAAAATGGCCCTAATGCCCGAGTCACTCATATTACCACTAGAAGAATTATATAAATTCTCCTTTATCAAGCCATTATATAGTGTCTGACATAACTCTTCAATTGTTCCGAGAGGTGGATGAATGTTTCCCTTGACACCGACCATAGTTTGGAGGGATAAATCGTGAATGGAATTGGAACATGATTTTCTTTTTGGGATGAAAACCTCATAGATTGCATTAATTATTCTAGAAAAAACAGCACTTGTAGAAAAATTCTACTGCTCAAGAATGACTTTATTCATGGAGTACCAAATAAGAGTGAACATCTCCTCTGCTGCAGTGAGCAGTAGAGATAAGATCTGTGCTGATAGATTAATATCAGGATAACTCATCATAAAATCATCCATCGAATTCATCTGTGGGTGGTGCACATCAAAAATACTAGAGACAATTGCCCTCATTGTTGAAGCTTCCGCACAACTGAGAAAAATATGGTTGAAGAATTCCCTATGTTTATAACACATGACAAATATAAATGGTTTAGAATATATGGTTTTATAATAATTAACACTGTATGGTTCATATATTCACTCAAAAAAATGATGTTCCTAACAAAAACTCAATAATATTCATAATAAATAATAATATAATTGAAATATATCATAATATTTTAAATTTATTTTAATACCAATGCATAAATCAAAAAATACATATCCAAATTACATTCTTAACCTCATGGATTTGCATCTAAACTAAATTCCATGTCTATATATCATATCGTATGTTAGTTTTTTTATTATCAAATAACTAGTAAACCTTTATATGCAAAAACCATTAGAGGTATCACGAACCATTTTTGAGGGGAATGAACTTTTTTAATATAATTAGTAATCTATTTATAACAAATACAATAAATATTAATCATTATAGGGCTCTATAACCCACCAATTATTTCAAAATAAATCTAATATTTCTAATAGGAGAGATTATTATATAAGTGCTTCTGGGAATATGTAAATTTCAAACACACACACACACACCGTAAGAGTATTTCCCATGTCCATAGCCCACTTGTAGAGATTGTATATATTAAAAACTATATCTTATTATTTATATTATATATTTATATATTTATATATGTATGGGGCATCCTATACATTTTTTCAACCCTTCATGGGATGGAAATTTTTTATCCTCTCAGAGTGCCATATGGTCTGGATGTAGACTTTTCACCCTCTCCGTCATTCGTGGGATCCACCTCACACCAGTCCATCATAGACTATAGGAAAACTACGCTCTGGTGTAGGTTGATGTCAGATGAGGAACACTCTCCCCTACTGTTGGGTGGGTGAAATTCTAACCAATATCACCATCACGAACCTCATGATTGTCTTTAAACTCACTGAAGTTGGGGTATCTTTTTTTTGTGAACCACCTACCACCACCTATCATAAATCATCCACAGTCTTTCCAAATAGTGATCATCCTACACTACACATGGGTATGTTTTGAAACTAGACTAGCAACAGTCTCCCCTGGCGTCGGCCAAGGGCAATCCATCTAGCATCACCATCACTTCCCATTTACATGTTTTCTTTTCCCCCTCCAGTATCATTCATAGTTCTAAGTACATATAACCTACCTACATTTCCAGATAACCAAGGTGATAACCATAATTCAGAATTGTTGGCCAACATCAACAAAACCACTCAATTTATAAGAGTCGCATCCTATAACTCACCAATGAGTTTTCACGGGCCATCCTAGAATCAGAGATGGCAGCCCACAACCTCCCTCCAAATGAATTTTAGGATGATTTGGCCATCTCCAGGGTTTGGAACACAGCTAGTCAATGTAAATATTGAATCATGTGGTGCCTCTACCATTGAGGAACACTATAACTGACTAATAGAAATGAATATTTTACTAATCTAAAAATTTATTTTTTCTCTATATCAGGTATAAAATGAAAAAATAAGCATTAATTGAACTGCGATATACTATAAAATTAATAATATTTAAAATATCTTTTTTAACATAGCTAATTAAATCTCGTGTTTGAATTTGAATATTGATATTATCAATAGTATTTATAAAAATTTAATATATTATAAATTTTTTCATTGTATTATGATAACTATTATCTCAATTTTCAATAAAGTCATTTTATGCTTCATAATATTATTTCATCAAAATGGGTTTTTATAAAATTATATCCTTGGGAATCATCATTATTTAGTACCCTTTTGATAATTTTTATTATAGATAATAAATATAAATTTTGAAATCATTATGTCAAATTTAAATTTGGGTGATTTTTTGTTTTTTTCATAGATATATTTATTAGTAAAGAGTAAAAAAATCTAACTTTTGAATAAATAACATTTCATATAAATAAATTAAATAATTTCAAAATACATTTTTTATTTAATTTTATATAAATTTTACATAACACATTATTAATTATATATAATCTATTTTATGGATTAGAAATTAATGTTATTATTTATTTTGGTATATTTTTATTTAACGGGAAAAACACATATATTCTAAAATATTTATTTTTCTAATATATTTTTAGCTTACAATTTTAATTTCGATAAATTTATAAATTTTTAATGAAATATATAGATTATATATTTAATAATTTATTTAAATAGAAATTATACTATTTCTTTAAGGATTGTAAGATATCAAAATTATGCTATTTTCCATATAAATATATTTTTATAGAACTGGGGTTTCCTTGGGTTTTGTGCGCATAAATGAAAGTCTATTTTCCCACATATATAAATTGAATCAGTTAAAATTAATTTCATATTTCTAATCATCATAAATAAAGTAAAATAATTGAGTCAATAAAAATTTTGTTTACAATGAATAGTACAAACTGTAAAATTTGTTTACTCGGTTAAGGTGAAATCATGTTTACAAGGGGATGGGTATAAACCATCAGATAAGAGTAATATTTCTTCATAAACATTGATAAATACTATTTTAGAGTTATAGTTTTTCCCAATGTCATTTCTTTATAGAATATGAGTCATTTTGATGCATTTTTAATGAGTACGACTTTAATACATTTTAATCTATTGTATAATTCCATGAATGGGATCTCTCTCCCTTTTAAAAGGAGAAAACAACTCATCCATTTTCCTCACAACATGATTAACATTTATTTGACAACAGCTCCACATATACATTCAAACATCCCTAACCACTTCTTAGAGTATCCATTCTGATCATAACTTAATCTTTCTCAAGGTATAAGGTGTAAGCTAGTAGAGGTCTCCTAATGATGAGTTATAAATCTCAACTGAGTGCGTGCAATTTTATTTCATTTTTCTCAAACATAATTAATATTTTCATATTCATTAAATGATAAAGAAAATAATAACAATATAATTTTGATGGAACAAAAAATATCTATCTCTATTTCAGCAAATGGGAAATGAATGCCTCAATCATTTGTATAACTGTACTTCCACCTCTAAGTAAAAAATTATTAATTTTACATTACATAGTCTCATTATATGATAGTATTGTTTTTTAAATTTTTAATAGTTTATTGTTTAAAATAATATTCTTCTGTAATTATGATATATAATAAACGTTTTTTTTCATTCGATCAATTATAAAATGATAATATTTCCCATGCATATCTGGGGACCACCACTCCCATTATGGATATAATAATTATGTTTCCTAGGAAACATAGATGTTGAGGTGGTCCATATATATTATCTACTGATATTGGTGGAATATTTCTTTTAGATATGAGAAACTAAATATATTTGTAACTATGTATTTAATTATTAATGTGATATTTGCTAAATTAACTTAGTTCTTTCTAGTATCTTATTAGAAACAGATGTATATTGTTTTTCGTAGTTTATATATGGATTCTAAAAGGATTTTTTGCAATAATTAATGATTTTTACAACATATAATCCAAAAAATTATATCTAATCAAATATGAATATCCATATTAGGGTTGATATAGGGAAGGATTTTTATTTAGAGATCTCAAAACCATGATCCACATGGAATGACCGCAACTTTAGAACAGAAACATAAAAGAAAAATGAATTCCTTTTCATAGGGAAATGATCATTTTATTAATTAATTTTTAATTAATAGTTGATAAAATTTTCAATTTTGATCATATATAATATTATAATTTATTATATGTTTCCTTAATAGAATCTATAATAATTATATTTATTATAAATGTGGCATGAACTCTTACAAAAAATGTGGAACTTAAGGTTATGTTTCATCTTCTAAAAGTTACATCGTTGAAACACAACAGATGTTCTGAAACAATTCATATTTATAAGTTGTATATACATTATTATTCACTTATTAATTAACTTATACATTTAATACATTGTTTTTAATGTTATATTTGATATTAATTCATCCAAATAGTTTTGATTTTATGTCTCCAAATTGGTAATGATTTTCATCTAAAATCAGCTTCACTCAAATAGATGATATGTTATAAACTTATGTTTTTTTATTATGTGTAAATATTTGAAATCAAAATATTCATATCATAAATATAGTAATTTTTCATGAAATTGGATATTCATTTGATGGTATTATTTCATGGGGGTTGTGATTTAAATGATATAAATTTTGTAAGGTTAAATTCATTAATCCCAAATTCAATTATGGAATCATATGTTTAAATTTATTGTGGGGGATTTATGATTTTACTCCTATAAAATGACTTTAATTTTATTATACTATTGTTAAATTTTTTATTTTCATATATAATTATCATTTTTGTCTCCTTTGTAGTCATAGGCAATAGACATAATATGTTTTTTTAATACAATACTTTTTTCTCATTATAGTTGTGTTTCTTTTTTCTTCCATGCTGATAATTTATAGAAAATTTTATAGAAAGTTATTTTATAATCCCTAGTTATATTTTAATGTGATATTTAGTTATGTTTTAAATTTTATTACATTCTTTTAAATCAATATTTATTCAATTTTTCGATTGAGTTACCTTATATCCTTTAGTAAATCTGCGAAAAAAATGTTTTTCTATTATAAAATGTTTGAGCAGGATTTCCTTCTATCATGAAATTTTATTATTTAAAATTATACAATAAAATTTTTAATAATTATTTTCAATTAATATAAATTTATTAATATTCATATAAAATATTTATCCATATCAATGGAATTTTATATATAACATTATTTCAAATACATTTTTTAAATGATCAATTAATGGAAATTTTCATCAATGTCAACATTAGTTGATGTTTATTGTGCTCCACATGGTAACTATTCATATGATTCCATATATATTCAATATATAGATGATTTATGTTGTCCTGTTAATTAAAATTAGGCCACTTATCTTTCCAAGGGTCAATTAATCCATGATAACAGCTTTTATGACTATGATGATGGGATGATTACAAAACCCTTTAAACTAATATATTATTAAACACTATTTATTGACATAAAAAATGAATTTAGATATAACAAAATTAAAAAATATTTATAAGAGTATTAAATTTTTTAAAATAGATACAAATATCAGTTACTTGAATCACAGATACAAAAAAAATTAATTAAAACACCATAACATTCACTTATAATTAAATTGATATTATAAAATTTCATGTGATATCCTTTAGAAATACATATGAAATGGGAGAGTTATAATTCACAATAAGTAAATAATAATTACATAACATAATTAATATAATAAAATTGATTAAATAGGTATGTCGAGTTGCAATTATTTTTTGAGAGTCATGGAAATGAAAACCAATACAATATTTTAGTTGAAAACTTCAACTATACAAGAATATGTTCTATCCCCATGAAATGTTAAATTATAACCATATGTAAGGACAAAAAAACTGTGAAATTATAAGATAATGTGAATATGATAACCTTCTATGAACTATTCAAGGAATATAATGACATTAAAATAATACCCAATTCATTTTAGGTATAGGTAATTCAAATCCCACAAGTAACATTCATATTGTGTACATGTATTTATTTTCCTAATAGATCACAATGTCTCTATTGAGTTCTAATCATATTAATTTATAGTTTCATTAAAATAAAAGGGATTCAATAGTAAATGATGGATTCATATATCTTGTAGAATACCCCTAAGTGGTTATGGGGAAGGCTATTAAAAATAGAGAATTTTGAGACCGAAAATTATTAAATACATTTCACAGTAAAAATGGGGAACAAAAAGTTCTTGGAATGGTTAAATTTGAGTAGACATTGGTTTATAATAACACGAGTATTATAAGGATAATAAAGGGATTTGTAATATCACCTTCCATCATGAAATATTTTCTTTCAAAATCTATAATACAAATAATGTAGATGAATAAATAAGAAGAGGAATGGAATCTATTACATTGAATTGGTGCTTCTAAAATCATGGTAAGTGCTTATTAAGAGAATAAAATATCTATGGTAGGGATGTAGAGAGGGGGGGGGAGTAAATTCCTTCTCAAATCATTTTTAGGGAGGATTAATTGGATATTGTGTTGGTATATTCAAAAAAATTAAGGTTAATTTTATATTAATTTTGAATAATGGGGTTTTGACTCTAAATGAAATGATATTCAAATCCATAAAACATTATATATTTTTCCCCAAGGTCTCTACCCAATTTGATTACATTTAAATATTTTATTATTCTAAAATCAAAATTTTGTAATAAAAATAAACTCTAGTTTTGTATGTGACTCATGCTCATGAATAATTTATTTAAAAAATATATATTATAATATATGTTTTATAGGATTATTTAAAGCTTTGTAAAATTAAAAAAATCTTCAAAATACATATAAATTTAATTTTGTAAATTATTTTTGGTCATGGATTCATTTTATAGTGTCAGTTCAATCAGTTTTTATAAATTGTAATGTCATAATACATACAATATTTTTATAATGTATTTACATTTTATAGTTAAATATGGATATCTCCCCAAATTTTGAAAAATTCACCAGTGAATAATTTCAATGATATGATTTCCATAAAAAAGTATTCATTTTTAGAAAATAATTTTTAAAATTTTTGAATCAACATTTTTAAATAAAAATTCTATATTTAATATAAAATAACATTTTTTACGAAACTAATAATTTTTTTTAATGAAATAAAAATAAAATTGGACTACATTAAGTTAAAAAATCATTTATATTTATAAAGATTTTAATTAATAAGAAGAAAATACGAAAAAAAAATTCCATAAAATCATAAAAAATCAAATAGGGGTTTAAATTATTATTTTTCATCTTATTCTAATAATATTATTTTTAATTTATTCATAAAAAATATATTTTTGGTAAAACTAATTATAATATAATATTTATTTATTTATGATCAGTAATTGAAAAGTAATAAATTAAATAATTATTTTAAGAGAAATGAAATATACAAATGTGTACTACTAGGGTTAATATACATAAACCCAAATTATAAAAATATTGACCGTAAAGGTATGGTGTGTGATGATGGTAATTTATTTTGGTGGTACAGTGAACATAGTTTGGGATCTGATCTCAATATGCTTAAAATTATCATATAAATTATTTCAATTGAGTTTAAATTTGTCAATATTGGACTAGACTTAGTCAACGGAAAATCATAGTGATTCTACCCCCATATATGCTCTCATATATGGGATATATAGTGTATTCTCAATCTAGTTGAGAGCATAAAATTTCTAATCTATTCCAATTAGACATTATTATGTGATTTAATAAATATTCATATCGTAATGTTAATAGTTTAATGACTATATTATGAATGGTTATCATCAATAATAATATTTTATGATATATAGAAACAATATGTGACTACTGTTAATAAATAATAAAAATAGAAGTATGAAATATAGTTCTTATATTTAATATATCTCGATTACTTCCTAACAAAATTATTCATTCTGAAGGTTATTTCATTTAATTTTTTTTGGTTTATTAAACTTTTCCATGTGATATGCTATGTTGATATGATGAATGTTTTTTATTATATGGTCTTTAAGAACACATATTAATGTGTTATTATTATATAATAGGTGTGAAAAAAATTATATAACCCTCCAATGCATTGGGTAATGTTGAAGTAGTGTTTTAGGTGGATATTACTTCAACGAGAATATTGGAATTGTATGACTATGAATTTCTATAACGAGTTTTTTACACCTTGTAATAATAGTCTTCTCTGCGAGCCATGACATATGATTTCAACAATTATGATTATTTCACACTATATAAAACAATTTTATGATATAATTAATTGCTTATGATAAGTTCCAATCGCTCAATGTTTTTTTCAATTAGTAATCATTTCATATAAACTACACTACACTCCACCATGGAACTCGATTTTGTTCTACAAACTATTGGGAATGATTTTATATTTTAATTATCATTTTCCACACCTCATACTCTTATTATTTATAAAAATTATAATTAATTGATATAACCTTTGTGTATCCATGCAGATCATCTGATCTCGCTCTTTTTTATGTTTTATATTACCCTTGACACAAACTAATTATTAAATTATATAGGAATGGTATAACATGTTATGTTAGATATAATTTTGTTTGTTATAAACTAATTGATTATGTGTCATTGTTTTACAAGATAATACACGTCTATTGTTATGGCATGGATCATAATGATATATAATAATTATTTACCTAAATGATGTTATATAAGTGTAAAAAATTCTTTTTTTCCCTAAATTTCATCCTAAAATCATTAAATATAATATAATGAATTTTTAGTAGAGTAGTCATGTTAGGTAATTTATGCCTTTCATTCATCCCTATTGTAAGTGTTTCTTAATTATTCCTTTCTTAGGTGAAATATGAAGCATCTTCTTGATGTTTTTTGGAATATTCTCAGAGTATGTATCGTGTTCTAGGTTCATAAAATAGTTTTAGAAAACCATGTGGTCATCCCTTGGAAACATTGAATCTTCATAGATAGTCATGGTATAAGGAACATACATGGAACATTCTTAGTTACAGACTCTACACTTTTCAAGATTCAATGTTTCTTGGGGAAGAGGAAAAAGTAATTTTTAGTGTATGATTTACCAAACTATGTGGTGAAAAAATTTTTGTTCCCTAACAAGTTTGCGAGTCCTTCATGGTGATCGGATGGGTTTTTAAATTGTGTGACCAAACTATTCATGAATTTTTATATGATGTGAAAAACTTGGGTGAAAAAAACTCCCCAAAATCCATAATTATTCCTCTCATACAATGGTTTTTTAATCCTTGGAACTATAGCGTCCATTAATAACATTTATTTTCCCTCCAAAAAATAATTCTAGTTGATCTATATGATTTATCTCAGATGAATTCATGGAAAGTGGTCATTTTTATCTGTTCTTCACATTTCATTTATGTCACCACTCCTCCTCCTAAACAGAATCAACTATTTAGGTTATTATAGATATTTATATGAGTTATAATGTGATGTAATAAGTATATTATCAATTTTTTAATTATCAGGAAGATAAGTCAACAGTATTTCCATACATTCCCTCATCATATATAGTTAAAATATTTAAGTTCATTCATGTTGGGAATCATTTGTTTGGGATTTATTATTCAATGATATCTCTTGATGTTTCAAATAAAGTAATTGGATGTTTTATTATTATTACCATTTAGGATTATTGTACAATTTTGATCACTTTACATTGATCACAAGTGTTTCAAAATGTACCCATGGAGAAACATTCTTGAAAATTATCAACTGTTTAAGAGTATTTGTTGCTTCAAACAATCATTCATTATTTGTTATATTTATACAAATATTTCCACAATACCATAGTGTTAGAATGTGGGGAATTTTCATTTTTTTCTACTTACCATAAGTGACACATAAAAAATCATGGATTGGTTAGATTACAAACTCAAATCATGTGATGTATTTGATAATGATGATAGTGTAAGTACATGAAGGGAAGGAGTAGAATGAAATTAAAGTAGGAACCAAGGTATTGGTTGAATAAAATCTATTTTTGTCCTCACTTAAGAGATATATGAGGTATGATGGCCTTAAAGGATCGAGCATTAAATACAATTATAATTAAGGACTTGTGATTTGACTTCAGGATTATTTACCACATGGATTCTTTGTGTTATGGGGTGGCCTTATGGATAACATGTGGTCACAAATTCTGTTAGGGATTTCCTATCAGAATAGAACCATTTTTGGTATGGTCAATGTACATAGTGTCTTGTTTAGTACACGATCTATTTTCACTGGTATTATTTTTTCTTTTTTATGTATTTTATTATTATCACTGAATACACCTATAATGAATGTGCCCTTATATACATAACGATTTTGTGTTTTGCTATTTAATTTATAGTCACACCCTACACGGGAATCTCAGTAGGTGTTTAGAATTATTGATTTGGGATCCTTAGAAGGTAAATGGTTATGTGAGAGGTATCTGAGAAGTATTGTGGTGACTGAGGTGACATTATTATAGACTCAAAAAAAATTATAGCATATGTTCTTTTAGTGCGTTTAACTAAATAATATTCACATACGATATTAGGGGTCATTGGTTTATTATATTGTATGACTCTATGATACATGATATGTCATATAATATAGAGTTTTATATTATTAGTTACCAATATGACTTTTAACAATATATTAATTTTTATGTTATGATTATTGGGTATGGTTATTGATAATTATATTACATTCTCTATAATGAATCTTTTTGAATCTCATTTCTATTATGAATCACCTTGCATAAAATTAAGCACAGATGAATTGTTTTAAAACATTTTAAAAACCTGATAATTAATATCTGTTGATTAGGAAATTGTATAAATGTATGGGGAGTATAATTTATGGTCTTTTTCAACTCATAGTGGATCTGATGGTGGACTTCCTAGTGCTGTAGTACGGGAATCGTCTAGTTGTTTGAAGGGGATGGTTGATGAGTTCTATGAGAGAAGTAGAATGAAATCAGAGTAGAGTATGATTAATTTATTCCATTATATGGGTAAAGGGGGTTCTATATGATTCAAATAAGGACATAGTGGAAAATAAGAAAACAAATTATAGACCATCGAATGACTTTTTTTACTCATGAATGATGGGGTGTCATCAATGGTTCTATTTAAGGGAACCATAAACACCCTTTTAGTGGTGCTGTAAAACCCCGATATTTTTATGAAAACTATTTCTAAATAATATTATTTCATTAATATATTTAATTGGATTCAATAAAATTTTATTCTTATGCTATATAAAAAACCATGTTTGTAATCTGTTCTACACATTAAGGATTTAATTTGATAACTTTATTTACACGCAGTATGGATTTTTACTGAACTAAAATATATTATAAATATTGTTATAAAAAAATTATTGTTGATACCATATATCCATTAGAAATAAAATTAAGGAAATTTTAAACTAAATTATGAAATATTTATTTAAACATGAACATAAAACGAATCCATTGGTTATAAAATAGCTAATAATTAAATAAAGAACAATTTGAATGTAAAAAAATTCCTTTTATAATAAACTATATTTATATGTATATATGAATTTTATGTCAAGAAATTTAAAAAACTATTGATGAATTTTTTTAATAAAATTTATATATTACATATTCAATAAAATAATTTATGCTCATCTAATAAATTTTATTTTCATAATATAAGAATAAATCAAATTTTATGAATAAAATGATAAATTTTTAAAAAGGGTAATATTTATTCCTTTTAATGGAGAACCCATTTAAAATATAGTTTATGAAAATATTATATATTATATTGTAAATATTATAAAAAAAATATAATAATTTAAATAAAGATAAAAAAATCACATTGTTTGAATTTTTTTATTTTTCTAGGATGATTCTTGTTTCAATAGAATGTGGAGAAATATTGAATTTTAAATGAAAACTATTTTTGCAACAAAAAAAATTACTTTTGTAAATGAAACTTATTGTTGATTTGAATTTATAATTAGATATATTATTTATCATTTAATGATTTTTTTAATTCGAAGAAATTTTAAATAGAATTAGGAATTATAAAAAAATCTGTATTTTAAACATTTTGACCTTAAACACTCGTTGATTCATCCTGCATATGATATTGATTTTAATTAAATTTCAAGAATTCTATCAACTTAATTTGAAAAAAAAATTCCATATTTTTAATTAAAATTTAAAAAGTTATTAAATTATTCTGTTTTATTTTTTTTCAATAGGAATATTATCCTTTTTAATTTTTATTAAATAGATTATGGATAAATTGGGTAATTAAGGGTAAAAAATATTATTAATATTGAAAAAATCCCTAGAATTTGAAAAAAATTTATTATATGATTTTAATTTTACCCTTAACACATATGGTTCTAAATAAAATAAATTAGTGGAAACTTTTCTATGGAAACAACATAAATATTAATGAAATTTAATAGAGTAAAATATGTCACAGTCTTACATTTAATAACTATTATATTATTAACATGCAGTTTAGATGAATATATGATCAAATATATATATATCATTCAAAAGATAAAAACATAAAAAAATTATATTATTTTATTTTTCATATTTAGTTATGGAATAATTTTCATGAATAATGAAGAATTTATGAAAGAGTTGCTTTTCAATTAATTAACAATCAATTGAATGATGTTATAAATAATACATATATATATATATTCAAATAAGTAAGGTGTTTTAAGAGATTAATAGACAAATACGAAATATCAGCATATTTGTTGGTCTAATTGTTTCTTATTTATCCTTCTAGATCGATTTTCAACAATTCAATATAATAAATAGTTTCAAAATTGATAGAAATTATATTTTATGATAATAATATTTTACTTCATTATATAAAAATCATAAAATTCATAAATAAGGACAAATATGATTCTATATGAATTAAAATATCATTAGTGGAGTATTTATGGTTCAATTAAAAAAATTTGTAAATATTACAACACATTAATACTAAATAATTTGTTAAAAAAGTTAAACCTAAAATATATTAACTAAGGGGTAATCAAAATGAAAATTATTGAAATAACACCAAAAAATGTCTAAAATTTAATAGAATATTATATTACGTGAATTTATTGTCTTATATTATAATAAATTTACTTTTTGAGGTATTTGGTTAAGACATTTATTTTATTATAAATTAATATTTGTTGAAATTCTAGAAATTCCCCTGACCATCATTATCAAATGACACATCCTCCCCCATATCATTTCACCTCATTGATTTTCTATCCCAAACAACACATCCAAATTCAATTTTTTACATTGAATCATTTTAGTGGATTATTACCTCCATAATTTCAAACTCCAGATTCCTTTAAAGTAGATCTAAAGGAGCCGTTTATAATATGAGATAATCCCTATTTCCAATCACTCACCTTTTCTACTATTCTATAACTCCATTAAATCTATATCATAAAATAATAAATTAATAATCATAAATATGACGAAATATTATTATAATTATTAAGAAACATTAAAAATAAACCTTACCATCAATCTGGAAGGGGATATATCACTCGGCCTCGCGTATGGTACATCGTCTCCAAATAGCGATAAAATTCATTTGTCATCACTATCTTTTGGAAGTGGTAATTTTAATGGATTAAATTTATATATATATTATTTATTAAATAATTAATAATAAATAATTATAATATCAGTCCAACCTTTTTACCATTTAATATTTTGTAAAATAATTACATCGATCATGCGTATATATGACTTACCATCTCCATGAGGCAATGAAATTCATTTATTATCTATATTTCACCTAGTTGAAAATAAGGATGAATTTTATGGATATAAATGGTATATATAATGCATTATTAATTATTTAATTATTATATATCATATTTCTTTCTTTCTATTCATCAATAATGAAAATGAAAATAACATTCCTTCACACATATGACTTTCCTTCTCTAAGAACAATGATTTTTTACTTTCTTCCCATTAATTATATTGATTACTATAAATGCGTATATACTGAATGTATATGAGATTCATATAATTCATGTAATTTTTATGAAGATAAAATTATGATCTATATTTTAGGAACAATAATAACAATTCCAAACATGTACAAGAAATAAAATTGTTATTACCTAAAATATAAGTTAAAATTGGAATTGTTAATAATCGAGTAATATAAATTCATAAGTAAATCATATATGGTATAATATATATATAAATGGTTCTATTATATATATATAATAAACATAAATTTATTAAACATGAGGTTTTAATGTGTATTAAGGATGTCAAGACTTCTGTTAACATATTTTTTCTCACATTAATTTCTGTGTGATTTATTCCATATTCACTACATATTTCATTTGATTGGTGTATATATTTATAATAAATGAAATTTAGGAGTCAAATCCTATATGTTATGGTAATTCTATACACATATAATTTTCATCATTTCATGTCTCATATGACTCTACTGATTATAATGTGGTACCAGTTTATTTCACAATCTCACCAATATTTTTGATTGTTTCATTTAAAGACTATATTGGGGTATATTTATCCTCCACAACCATTTATTCTATTTTTTTCAAACATGTTATTACTATAATCCTATTAATATATAATGTTATTTTTATACTTTTTTAACTCTTTTTAATAAATGTTTTTAAATAAAACTTTTTTGTCATTTTCCTAATGATGCACTATGTCAATTTTATGGAAAAAGTAAGAATGAATTGTTTTTAGCATTCATGGTTTGAATAAATTTCCCTATAGTCCTAAATTATTAATTAATTTATGACTAAATCACAATAATAAAAAGTTATTTTCATTGAAAATAAATTCTTTTTAAATAGACCATAATTTTACTATGCTAAAAAAATTTAATTTAAGAAAGGATATATTCAAAAAGATCATGTGATCTCACAAATATTCTTTTAATTTATGATAACATTATTTTAGGATATTTATTAGCCAATGGGAATATTATTCAAGGATATTATAACTATTATTTCTATGGTCTTTTTATTTTTATGATGAAATTATATTAATGATACCCATTTCTTTTTTTGTGTCATGTTATAATGGAATGAGGTTTATGAAAACCATTTCCTTTTGTGGGATCTCATATGATAATGGATTTATGTTTTTTCAGAACAGATATATATGGTTTTCATTATCTAATTTGTGGGAACTATATATCTCTCCAATTCATTATTTTTTTGTATTATATCTCATGCTATTATTAAGGTAATCAATTAGATATTCATGATCCATGAAGGGAATCAAGTTGATGTGCTTTATCCATTAATGAAAATTTGTGATAAGGCCTGATCAAAAACAATTTCCATATATATGATAATGACAATTTTATTTTGCACTTGAACATATAGTTCATGAATGAGTTATGATGATGTTACATTATTATGGTTCATATTCATTTTATATTCTATAACTCATTTATATGATCAACTATAGGATGGGTATCAAATTTCATGTTATGATCATCATTACATACCCATATTTCTTATTTACTGATTTCATAAGATAATAAATTGATACATTACATGTTTACTCTTATTGAGAATTTTATATCTCCCTTTTTCATTGTTCTATATCATTTAAACATGTATACTGAATGGTTTTATGCACGATTACTAAAGGTAATTCCCTTTATGGGAGATGTTGAATATTTGATACCAAATTAGAAGATTTTACTCCATGTTTCCAAAGGCACTAAATTATTATGACCCAAAGGATTATGTTTTTTTAATGTAAGAATACTATTTAAAAACTATGTAATATTATTTTATTAAAATTTTTTGTCATTAAATTTTGAATTAGTGAAATTTTAAATTCATCCTTTGGAAACTAGGAAAATAAAACATTAGTGAGATCCTTAGAAACATTTCGATGGATATGTCTATGGGTGATTGTGATAATAATACTATTATTTCATAGAATATAAAGTTTTTGTCATGATATTTTCATTATATAATTAATTTTTCATGCTTATGTATTTTTTTACTATTATACGTGTTGCTCACACTTTTGTTATTCGTCTTAGTCAATTATATGAACTGGAAGGGAAACGGTTAAAAATTAATTTTCCAAATTTGGAATGTATAGAAATTATGAAAATATATGTCTTATGTCAAAATCTCATTGAGAGAGATATGAAGGTAGTACGAGTATTGGTTATATTGTTGAGGATAATGGGACCCACATGGATTGTGAGAGGTATTTGGTGTTCTATCAGTATTGTTTACAATAAACATATAAAGAAGGATTCCATCGAGGATGGGTAACCAAAAAAATTATTCATATTTAATATGATAAGAAATTATAATATGATGAATCTTGAGTAATATAACATGAATAATGTTTGATGATCAATGATTATTTATTTTGGAACGAAAATATTATGTTTTTTTGCTAAGGATTAAAAAGGGTATATTGAATGGTGTTGAAGACATAAATGAGTTATTTAAAAGAAATGTGATGCTCATGAGAAACACATGATTAAGGGAAAGAGAGAACTTAACATGATCCTAATGGTGAGATAATGATATTTTTTTGTGATATATTGGATATGAATATGTAAATTGAATTGTAAAACATACCTTGAAACTGATTAATTGTCATTTGACAAAGTGGTTTATGCTATCACAGATGGAAATTAGGATATTTTTCTAAATCTATAATATGACCAATAAAATACTGAATAAGGAAAAATCCATTTTTCCAATATTTATTTTTTGTAATTTAGTTTATTATCATGCTTTAGGAGATTACATGATGTATGTTTTCATATATTTGGGATGTGACAATCAGGAGATACTTTATGATATATGAGGGATCAATGTTAAGCTATTTATATGAAATTTAATGAATTTTTTTCTAAATGTATTGACATTAATATTTGGAAGGGTTTAAAAGGATAAAAATTGGTGTAATGGTTTATTTAATACATTGGATGAGGTTTTAGATAATAATTTATTTTCAAATCAAATGTAGATTTATGTATATTGGATAACAGGTCCTGACTATTTTCTTGTGATAATGAAAAATATAATGACCTATCATTATAATTAGAGATCTCATGATCTTTTATTTCTTAGTGAATGTAAAATTCACCTCAATTTCATAAAAACTGTTATAAAGTGAAAATTTATCAAGTCATAATGAAAGTATGTGATAGTTCTTATAAAATGTAATGATATTAAGCAGGTATTTATTCATATTAAAAATTCATCAACTCTAGGGAAGGGATCTATAAATAAAAAATGTTATCCTAGTTTGATATTTTTCAATGAATCAAATGGACCCATTAATCATCACAAATTTATGTATTTTTTTAAATTTTATCTTAGCCTTTTATCTATCTCTCTCCATTAGAAAATGATAGTTATATTTCTCTTCCTCTTATATGGTTTCATGTTCTACCAATTTTTTCTTATTTGGAAGCCCTGTTATGACATACATTGGTTAATCATGAATATTACAACAATCTGTTTCTAATGGTAGGTCTCATATTAATTTTTTCAGTGAGGGTTTACATGAATGAACATTCAATTAATAAACCTTTGAAAACATCAACAAATTTCAAGTGTGAAATTCATTTTAATATGCGGTAGAATGTAACCCCACAATATTTTTTTAAAATATATTTTAAAAAAAATTCATTTCTTATATATCATTCACTGAATGCAATGTTATCTTATTCTTAAGCTAAACTAAAATATATTATTACCACTATAATTATGATATAATTCTAGTTACCCCTTAGAAATTGGAATAGAAAATTCAATTAAGGTTAACCAAATAATGAAAATTTCATTTAGACAAGTATGTAAAATAAATACATTGGTTATAAATTATATGGAAATGAATTTAAGTCCTATTTAAAATTAAAGAAAATCCTTTTGTATGCAATCTATTTCTTTATGTACATGCACTATTTTTTCTCAACAAATTTAAAAACAACTACGTATGAATGTTTAAAAAAAATATTAATATAATGTAATCAATCAATTTTCTTAATTCTCATCCAATACATTTGATAGGGATAAAATTTTAATAAATCCAATTTTAGACTAAAATAGTATAATTTTAAAAACTATAATTTCTATTTCTTTTAATGGATAACCCATTTTAAATATAGTTGATGAAAATTTTATAAATACTATTTGAAAAATAATATTCTTATTTGAAATATTGATATAAAAAATATACATAGGTTGATTTATTATTATTTTACTGAAAAGTTTCATGTTTTGATGAATATTTAAATGTATGGTATTTTAATTTAAAAAGGCATTTTCATCGGAATAATTTATTGTGGTAAATAATATTTTTTTTATTTTAAAATATAATTATTTTATTATTTTATTTTATAGTAATTCTGTTCATTGGAGTCAATTATACATTGAATTTGGCAATATAAACAAGTCAATCTTTTGAATGTTTTCACACAAAAAAACTCGTTAGTTTTCCCAATCGGTGGGATTAAAGAATAATTATTTTTTGAAAATTGTATGAATTGAATTTGGAAAATGAATTATAAATTTATAAATTCATCCCCTTTTATTTTTGGACCAAGGGAATTATAATTATAGTAATTTTTTTGAAAATGGTTAAGGGTAAATAAGGTAATTAAGGGAAACAATAATTTTATAAATAGTAGAAAACAATCAAATAACATGCACAAGGTTTATTGTATTATGTTAATTCTAAAATTAAAACACGTTGTTATATTGTAAATAATTTAATGAATTCTTTTCCATGAAAATAAATTATATATTTTTAAAATATAAGGAAGTGAAAAAATATGACATATCTTTTAATAAGTACAATATTTTTAACATGGAGGGAAATTGATGTTATTGTAGATTATATATATCTTTTTGATAGTCAAAAGGTTTATCTATATCAAGGTATTCTTTTTCTAATTATTCGTGAATAATAAACGATCCAAAATGATGACATAATTATGATTCAAAAATTATTAAATTAATGAAGCAATCAATAAATGATATTATAAATGATTAAAGAAATATAATTTGGCTTAATTAAGTTGATATAGAAATTTTATAGTTTTATTGTACATGCGGGGTGTGTGTTAGATTATCTTTTTTGTTGTTAACTTGATGGATTTCTCTTTTTAATGTAAATGTAAAGAATAATGTCAAAAATTAAGTAATTATATTTAATGAAGTATATTTCTACATTAGAAAAAAATCATTTAAAATAATAAATAACTATAAATATGATGAATATATGGACAAAAATATCATAAATTATACATTTATTGTTGAATGGAAACATTATATTTAAAATTTTCTATATTCCCTCAACCATAAAAATTTCATAATACTGTGTTTTAGTCAAGAATTTCATTTCGTTAATATTGAAGATCTTTTCTTTTTATATTTTTAGATAATTATGTTATCATTAATATATAAAATTCCTTTATAATACTAGTGGAACTACTAAAATATTAGCAGTTTTTTGAAAAATATATAACTTTTAAAATAAAATGTGGAATTTTTTTCATGAAAAATATTCATAAGATCCAACATGAGTTGTCTATTTCTCTTACTTGTCCTTATACACAATTAAAATTGTAAAAAATGGTATGGGTACTAAATGCTCAGTAAGGGGCAAAATTAAAGAAATCATTAGTCTAATAAAAACAACAAAAACTCCTTTCATAAAAATAGAAAATTTTGTATAGAAAAATATTACAAGTTCCAGGACACATTGATACTGTATCGCTATTAATTTCCAGATTTAAAATAGAATAACCTTGTGGTAATCATTTATATCTAGAGTACCTGATAAATTGGATTGAAATAATGGGGCTCACCCATATTAACTTTTTCTATATTGGGCTCAACCTAACATATCCTTGGCTATAATGGGTATTAACCCCTCATATATTGATCTATAATGGGATCAACCCAGAATAAACATTTGATAATGAAAATATCATGAATAAAACACCTTAAGACTATTTTATACCCATACCAAAAAACATTTAGATATAAAAAAATAAACTATTCATGTAAAAATCATTTTTAACATATAAAAACCACATAGATAATAATAATAAAAATCTTGAAACCAATTGTAAAAACATAAAATGAAAACAATAATGTTATGAAGTGTCGTTAAAATGGTATAATCCACTCATTATATATATTCTAAATAAACATTCCTTTTTTATTTCTGTAAAATGAGTTTAAAAGAGAACATTAAATCCAGGGTTTTAAAATAAAGTCCCTTACCCTAGGTCAAACTCATCATGTAAAATCATTATCTTCCTATATAATAAGCACTAGTTAATTATATAAAATCTTCATAATATTTTTATATTTTACAATTACTTATTATCACATTATAATATTTACTTATTTAAGTAAATTCATGTTGTCCATTTTGATGATACTTATTACATTAGTCTAAAATGAACTTGGTACGATGTCAATAGACAAAGTATTCATAATTCCATATTCTATAGAAAAATATGAATGAAATAATATTATATTTTATAAATAAATTAAAATTTTATATCAAACCATTTATGTATGGTTATGAAAACATAACAATTTTATAATCATATAGAGAGTATTCCATATATATTCATGAGTAACGTTTCCATTAAAATGATTTCTAGTGAAAGACAGTAATTATAATATTATATTTACATGTCGATAATTATATCATTAAAATCATTAAAATCATTTAAATATACTTATATATATATCATTCATGTAATTTGGTGAAGAAAAATGAATCACATTGCTTCATAGAGGTGTTTACTCAAACGTACGCATGAACTACATTATAATTTTTATGTCAATTGAAAGGAAAGTAAAAAACAGAAATATTATTGTTTAATAATGATAAATATGTCATTAATAACATATATAAACGTTAATTCAATCATTATAACCATTCTTTAATGACCATTAAGGAAAAATATTTATATTTTTTCAGGAGGTGGTAGTCCGTCAAACACATGAATGAAAAATTCATAACCTATTTGATGAAATTGGATATTCATATATGTGGTGATATTAAATTAATAAATTTTTTTTATATTTAAGATAATAGAATTATTATTTCATCATATTAGAAGAATATTTTATGGAGATTGGATAATAAATAAAATAGAAACACTTAATTAATAATGATATCGCTCTTTCAGAAGACCTCCTTTGATTAAAACATTAACACATCAAATGATGGTGTACTCCCTAAACAAATTCCTCTATAATGTACGGAGGGATTCCATGAATGGATTTGGGAATAGAATGGAAAAAACAAAATGGATTTAAATTTTAAATGAAATATAATAATGAATGATCTTTTATAGGATAAGGGAGCGGAAATAATGGAATTATAAAAAATAGATTTATTTTAATATTTTTAATATCATCTATATGATTCTTCCATTAACGACGAAATTATTACATTATAATTATTTCACAATTTAATTTATTTATTTCATGACATAAAATTATAAATAAATTAACTTTGTTTAGGTCATCGTTTCATATTTATAATGATTATTTATAGTTGAACATATCTCTTATATAAAAGAATATTAAAATAATTTACTTGATAAAAAGAGTACTCTGTCAAAATTTGTTTTTTCGAATATAACAATATAAATGCCATTCTCGCACCCAAGTGAAATCAAAATATTATAACATTTTTCCATGGATTATTTTTAAACAACACTCATCCAATTAAATTAGGACAAGTTGAAACATGATTTTATATTTCTTATAATATTATTTTTACCTTTTATTACTCGATCTATCCTTAAATATGGAAATAATAATATTACTAATTTTACTAATCATGTTGTAAACAAATAGAAGAGTCCTATTTAAATAATTTGGACATTTTTATTACAAATATTGAATCCATTTTCCACAAATTCAAAACATATAATTGGTAGAAATTAATTATAAATTATTCCTATTGATGGAATGATGAAACATCTATTTAATTTAAAACTGTTTAAAAGTTCACAAACTTTTTGTATCTAATTTTATTATAAAATTAATTCTAATGACCATAATTTTATACAAATATAAAAACATGATCTAATTATACTTTAAAACCTTTCAATTAAATAATTTAACACTATAAATAAATTGGAAGAAAATTCAGTTTTCAATTAAATTGCATTGTTTTTTTTCAACATCCACGAATATATGAAGCATATCTGAAAATTACCAGAAGTGTTACCATATTAAATTTTGATATTCCACATTAAAATAAAAATTTATTTAGTTAAGAAGAATTTATAAAAGTGGAAAACTAGATATAATATAGGTGCACTATCAATAAGTAGAATATATTCATTTTTACAAAAATAAAATTTATTACAATAAAAATTGATTTATCATATATGCTTCTAAAAATAGTGTCTATTTAAATAAAAATATACATAATAAATATAAATTAATTTTAAAAATAATATTATTATCATTATATGTGCTTTTAAATTCATACACATTTGGGAAATTGATTCCTCTCAATTTTTATTCACTTATTAAATATGTGGGTATATTTATCTATCATAGAATATTCATATTCAAATGTTCCCTCATAAACCAAGTGGTTTTACACCAAACCATAAAATATTGAACCAAATTATTCCAAAACAACTTTTATATCGTTCAGTAAGCTGAACATGTTATTCCTCAGAAGAATGATTATATTCCAACAAAACGACTTCTAGAGTCGTGACATGAGATAAATTTGAGGGATATTTTAAAATCAATTAAATGTGAAAAATAATGTGTAAATGAGATAAACATGGTGGAATATTCATTTGTTAGGTTAAAAAATTAATTTCTATAGAATTTCATAGGGTCTAATGAACCATGGACTCTGATTCCCCTTTTTTAACAAGACGCGTCACACTTTTCCATGGAAACAATTGAGAAACACATGAACAAGAACCTAATAAGAGATATTGTTCCTATGGTTATCTTGATAAGGTTTCTTTCTTATTTGTGTTATTCCCATGCGTCACATTATCAAATAATTTTTTTCCCATTTCCTCTTTGAATTCTAGTCCAATCATCTACCTTTCACATTATTCATCTAGAAATGCAGGAGGTTAACACCTCTTTCTATATAATGCCTCAAATGGTCCCATCTCTATACAATAATGAAGACTCTTATTATAAGTAAACTCAATCAATAAAAATTTTATCCATAAATATTTATAAAACCATTGAAAAGATAACGTATCATATCCTCTAATATCTCAATTGTTTTTCAGGATTGTCTATCTATGGTATGTTGAAAAGCATTGATAAAATTTAATCCATTACGCAATGACTTATAAAGACCATTAAAAACCTTATAAGTAATCCTAATATCATGATTCAATACAATATATATGGGAAATCAATGTAACCTAAATATAATATTAATATTCAAAAAAAATGTTGATCAAGAAACATAGCCTCTCTAACAATATGAAAATGAGGAGATTTTTTCAGCAGATAAAAAATATCCAAGAACAAATTATTACCTCAGGAAGTCTTTTGTAATCAGAATACGAAATTGCTAGATATATTTTCCTATTTCAACTATGGTACTAGGAATGTCTGAAGTATCCACTTTAGATAAAATCATTCTTTTGTATCCTTCTAAAAAGTTAAACCCTTCTTGGTAATGTCATCAAAATATTTTTTCATTCCATCCCACTAGTAATACTCTAAAGGTTCTCTTCACATATTATTATATATAGGGTGGTCATAAAATAGATACCCATGAGCATCACATGACAACTATATCTTCAAATGTGAAAAACATAAAACCCATATTCTTTTCCGAAATATCAAACCACAAACCTTATCAATGTTATATTCTTGAACCTTACCCTATCTAATCAATTCTAACTTATTATGTAACTCACAGTCTTCCTTATGCACTTTTATTATGCTGACTAATAATGATGATTTCATTGTCACAAGAAACCAAATATATTAATTTCCTTCATGAATAAATTCTACTCTAAAATTAATCAAACCATTTTCCAAATGTATCATGGATAATGTACAATTACATTTCTGAATCAAAGCACCATCCACTTTAATTAAATTTCACTGAACATATTGAATCTTTCAATCATAATCCTCTATTAGTTCCAACCATATTATTAATCTTTTTTTTTTCAAATCATTCTAAGTGAATACCTACTTTGATATATAATGATGAGTATATATTTCAAATTTTAATCCGTACAAATTATGCCTATTAATTTTTAATTAAAAAACAACATTAGCTATTTCCATATCATGGGTTGGGTAATTTATCTAAATTTGTTTCAACTGATGTGATTCATAAGAAGTTACTTAATTATTTTTCATTAGTACTGATCAAATTATTTTCAACTATGAATCACTATAGATGGATAATTTTACATTTTTGAAAGGCAGATTCAAAATTGGATCATTGACTATTCTAATTTTAAATTCCTAAAAACAATCATCACATTCAATTTTCGAAATGAACATAACATCTTCATGAGATAACAAAGTTAGCAGGCTAGATCACCATGCAATGATTTCAACAAACATATATTATTATCCTCAAAAACTATTAAAACTAAGAATCTATGATGTGGTTTTCATGGACAATTCATCAACAACATTAATTTTAGATGGATAAATAGTTATTTTATTTTTAAAAATAATGTGACATAGGAATGAAATTTGTCGCTAAAAAATTACATATGTATGAATTTCCCATATAGACTGTTTTCTTTTTTGGTTTGGGAAAAAATCCTTTAGATTTCCTTCATTTTCCTATTTAATTTTTGAATATACTAATATATCATCATTAAACACAACCATACATATATCCAATTACTAATGAAATATTCTATGCATAAGATTCCTGAATACATCAATTGCATTAGTTATGCCAAATCAGACAACTAAAAATTCATAATTCCCATACCTGTTCTGAAATGTAGTCTTTAAAATATCTGCATCCAATAATTTGTAATGATGGTACCCTGAAAACAAGTCATTCTTCATAAAATATTGTGTTTCCTAGAGCTAATACAACTTCATTTGATGGCTCACTATATGCTGAAGAAGATTGAAAGGATTTTCCACACCCTTCAATTTCCAATATTATTAAATTCCACCTGAGTGAATAACAGTAGACACACAATAGAAATATGACCCTACACCTATATAAACCAAGATCTCCTTTTTAGGTATAGATGTAGTATTATGGAATTTTTGAGGAAAAGATGATTTTTTTATATTTTAAAAATACATGACGTGTACATAAGAGTTCAATTTGTGTACCCTGTTACCACATACGATCGTGTCTTAGTCATGTAATGGGTGAGACGTGTCCGTATGGGGTGACATGGAAGACCGCTAATGTCGGGGGCCAGTTGAGGCAATTAAACATCATGTTCATTTATAGTACATGTCGTATACTATTTCTTTTATTTCATTAAATAGTCGGGGGTTTCATCTCTTTCCTAGAATTGTGTTCTTCTAACACTGTCTTTTGTTTGAGAAACCGAGAGTGATGATTCTTTCCCGAGAAACCGACTTGATGTCCATTTTTTGAATAAAACATCATAGATTACATTGGAATCACCTCAGTGTGTTATCCCATCTTCTAGATGCTCTCCTCATATTTTCTATTCACTACTAAGATATTTTTGGTTGAATGGTTTTGATGTTTTTTTGATCTAAGATGTTATTGGTCGAATCAAATAACGAGATTTAACTTTATCGATTATACAATGTGAAGGAAGGTGGTTTGTGCCATTCAATAGTTTCCATTGAGTTATATATACAAAATGTGTCGAATACTCTAGTTTAGGGTTTTGAGTGTTTTGGAAATTTAATAATGTTGTTTTCCGTCAATGCTTTGTTTTCTTTTAGAAATGGCTTTTGATTTTGAATAGGGTTTATTATATTATAATGAATGTGTTTTCCAATGATTTTTTGATGTTGGCCATTTGTCCCATAACTGCTTTTCAGTCTATTATTCTTTCCATGACTATTGTTTTTCAGATGGAGTTGATATTATATGACATGATTGTGGAAGATATTGTAGATGATTATACAAGTAGTATTTTGTGATTAACTCTGATTGCTGGATAACGTTTCTGCACAATTGTATTAAACAGGGTTGCAGGAACCTGGTGTAGTGAGACCATAGGGGGAATAGACACTGAGGGATTCCCCAATGTTTTTGTTACCGTTCACATTGTGATACAATATGGGGGTGGACATTGAATGCTCCCTCATAGTTTTTTTAGTACACATTTATGATACCACTGGTGGAATTGGATGTGGAGTGCTTCCTCAGTGAGTTTGTAGTTAACATTATAATACGATAGGGGGAATTGGCGGTGAGTTCTTATGTAGAGAGTCTTTGTCTTAGCTGAAACATGGGGGTTAGAGTATTAAAAATTCCCAAAGGGATTCATGTGTTTGATTTGTAGAATAATTGGTAGATGTAAATGAATGTAGTTGAAACTGTATGATTGTTTACACTTAGTTCTTCCTTCTTTATTACGTTATTTTCCATATTTTTCTGCTATATATATTGACTGAAAAACATATCCAAGTATTTTGGTGGTTCCTAACATGGATTCTTCTAAAACTTATTTTTTTCATGCTTTTAGTCCCAAATAGATTATATTGTTGTAAGAATATATTAGGGAAAGATCCCTTCTACTACGGGTACATGATTGCGGTGAATCCGGAGGGAATGGGACCAAGATGAGGCTTTTGGTGTTGATAGAGTATATATTATTCATGTACCATTGTTACGTATTGTATTCCATCATTATGAATTCTTTGTATACTTTCCTACAAATATGTTTCATGAATCATTTATATAGGTTCTCCAGTTGTCTATTTACATTATGTCTTCCACAGCTAACTTAATGTGAGGTATAACTACTTCAACTACAATTATCTGTTTGTTTTCACTGTGTTACTATGCCAATGAGGGAATAGTTTCACCACTATCACACCCATGGCTCTCACTGATATTTGGAAACCTTTAGTGTTTGGGGAAGTGTTCTTGAGGCCATCTGACCAACCATGTAAGGGGAACCATTGGGCGGCACCCGAAACTGAGAAGTTACAAATTGGTGTGAGAATATTTCTTTATTCCTTACTTCTATTTGGATCCTATAGATTAGGATATTAAGGAATATGTAGTTTTTAATAAGCTATTCCAGGGTGTAGCTAACTTGTGTATAGGGAAAATCCCAAATTCCACAAATGTTTCATGTTTTTTCATTTTTGAATTATTACAGTTGATTTGATTTCACCGTTGGGTGATTTTCATGTTTTATGCTATTATAATTGATGTCATTGAGGATCAAATTTCTATTGCAACCCGATGAGATTAGGGTACACCATATCATACATCAAATAGAAATTTCTATAGATCACATATCATATATTATTATCACGCTATTTAGGGATAATTACTGATTACATGTGGATATGGTAGATGTTGTTCTAGATATTCATGTTGTTGTGATAGATTCCTTGACAGAATATATGTGATTTGATAGGGTATTGCTAATTTTGCATGGTTTTGTTTTGAATGAACACCAATATTTTGTTTCAGAGGTGATATGGGCACTTATGGATTGTAATTTGGTGGACTATGTGATTGATTGCACTGTTATACTTGCGATATACCTTATTATTAAGGGGAGATTTGATTTTCTGGTAGTATGTGCCCCCAAAGATCTGAATTAGGAACTTAAATGTTTTTTTTGTGTTTCAAAGCTTCCCGGAGTAGTTTCTAATCTTACTATCCTGCTAAACCTAGAATACATAGTGTATATTGATGAATACATGCCTTGTATCCTTCTATTCTGAAGGGAATAAATTTTCATATGTACATTTCGTGTATTGTATATACATGTGTGTTGTCTAAAACTGTGTGACTGGGTGTATGGGTAAACACACGGGGTTGGGAAATGATTCATGACACACATCATGTACATTGATTGCACATCATGTTTTAAGAGATTTGTATCCTTCCCATTGACCAACGTCAATGGTTGATGAAACATTGGATATATATGTTGTGTTCTATTCATACATGCCATGTAGAGTTGACTAAGTCACTGACCATGTGACTGACGACATTGATGGTCATAACATAAGATATACACATCTTTTCCAGGGTGCAGATGCTGTGTATAGTAACCCTAGTAAGATTAGTGTGTATATCCCTGCAGAGGATCTCAGATTGGGAGGAAATGATTTATATAAATTATATGTCTTGAAGACAACTTTTCATGTGCATCGGTGTTACATGACCAGTTTTGGGTAGAAGTACACACCCTTGTAAAGGATTAAGTGAAACTAACATGTAGGGGTTATAAGAAATGTGTATCCATTTTTTTAAACATGAATGATTTATTTTTCATCTTACCTTCCTACACTTCTATTTTTCAATACTTCATAATCATGATCTATGGTGTGCACTTGTCCTTGATGAGTCATGCCCACAAAATGTCTTCTGATTGTACTCCAGATATTGGGAAACGATCAAACACCAGACAAGGAAGACCATAGACTACCAAAATATCATCCTATAATGCCTTTATTGGAAGTAGTCATCATTCTGGATATAGGTGTCGATGCATAGTTCCATGAATGCTTCATGAGGTTTATGAAGTCCTTCTAGGGAGCACCAAATCATGTCCCGTCTATGGCTAAGTTGACACTGGGTTTTTAGCAGCATCATCCTCCAACTTTCTCAAGGGATAGAGGACCTCATGAATCATAGTCATGGTTAGAAGCCATGTTCTCTATCATTGAGCATTTGGAGATGCCTCCAAAGAGAAAGGTGAATCTCACTTCGCATATGCTTTGAAATTCTGTGAAGAGATGGGGGGATGTGATATCACAGTTGGGACTCTAGTGATGTATGACATGGGATGTGCTCTAGAATAAATTTTATGGCTAATTATATCCAAAGACTTTGAGGGCTGATCGAGCTGAGATTTCAAGAGTCTGGAACATGGTACACTTTCAGTCATGGAGTATTCTTCTCGCTTCATAGAGCTGCATCCCTTCACTCCCAATCCAGGGGTGATGATTTATTTCTGTGAGGATGTTTGAGGATGGGCTCAGGAATGACATCCAATCTCATATGAACATATTTTGGTTGAATTCATTACCTTCTAAAGTCAATTAAACACTGATAAAAGAGTACAACCTAAGGTATTGTGGTGCTGTGAACCAGGGAGGATCCACACCTAAAATTGGTACCCCTACGACTGATAGCCAGAAGCACCATCGGGAGTCTCTGTGCGGAGATACATATAGGAAAGATACTATTTCAGGTATCCTAGTGATATGATACAAGTTCTCATAGAGCAGGAATATGAGTCCAAATTTCATGAGATACCTAGTTGAGTGCTGACCTTGAAGCAAGATGGGTCATCATCAGTGTTTATGTTAGTTTTTTAGTTGTAGATGATGATAGGTGTTCTGTTTTGACTCCGTGAATAAGAGAAGGACCACTAGTCCCACAACAGTCAGAGAACTGGAGTTCTTCAGGCCATTTAGGAAGAGGTAGAGGTAATGGTAGTAGTGGTTAGACCCAGGGTTTTTGAAATACGCACAGTGGATTAGATTAGGTATCACAGATATCTTCACAAGGTCATGACGTAGGTCGGGATTTTGTGATAGTGCAGAGCATTCAAGAGAAAGGTCACATACCCTCTACTCATAAAGTTACGATTATTGTTACCTCGATTTTAGCTTTTTCACTTTTCGATACTGGGGCTTCACATAGTGTCACATATGTTGATTTTGTGGAGATCCATAGGCTCTGTATCTTTACTTATTCTGATATCGTGATGTTGGACACTTTATTAGGGACTAGAATAGCAAGTGTGTGTCATTGAAAAGAGGTCCCTCTTATGGTCTGAAGGTCTCCCTTCTTACGGGACCATTATGTCTTAGATATGATGGGCTACTATATAATTCATGGAATGGATAGATTGGTTCCCTTCTAGAATGATATTGATTTCTGTAGTCATAGGTTGAGTTTCACCTCACAAGAGGGAGGGTCATTTATACATAAAGGCGAATGGGATGTCCAGGTGAGAAGAGTAGGACTCGAGCATCATGGGTTTGGAAGAGTTACTGGCCAAATTCACTTATGTATCAAGATGATCATGGGACATCATAGATATACATTCCACTTATGGTGGATCGTTTCTGAGATTTATTTCTACCAAACTTTTCAGGTTTTCCTCTAATTGGAGGTAGATTTATCTTTTGAGATGTGTGATGAGCATCACTAGTGTCCATTCCTCCTTAAAGGAAGATTACACCCGAGTAATAAGAGATGAAGAAGTATTTGGGGGAGTTTTTGGTAAAGGGTTTCATATGACATAGTACTTCTCCTTGGAGTTCGGAAATCCATTTTTCAAAGAAGGCAGACAATACCCTCATACTCTGGGTGGATTATCATAAGTTAAACCAATTGATCGTCACGAACCGATATCCCTTACTGAGGATGGATGATCTCTTTGATCAGCTTTAATTAGCCCGAGTTTTCTCAATTATTAACTTGAGTTATGATTATCATTTCATGCCTGTTACACCACCAGATATACCAATTATATACTTTTAGAGTGGGTATGTTCTATACGAGTATGTGGTTATGCCATTTGGTCCCATGAACACACCTGCAATTTTCATCGAACTGAGGAACCGAATGTTCCATCTATACAAGTATTCTTATGTAGTTGTCTTCGAGGATGATATCTTCGTGTACTCCTACACTCGACACAACCATTACACACATCTTGATATCGTTTTGAGTACAATGAGAGGGTATCAGTTGCAGGTTATGCTCTCATAATTCGACTTTTGGATGTACCATATTCACTTCTTGGGTTAATTTATTTCAGAGGATGGTGTATCAGTAGACCTAGAGAAAGTATGATAAATAGTTTTCTGGAAGAATCTAAGGAATTTATTTTAGGTACGAAGTTTTCTAGGGTGGGATGGTTACTACATACATTGTTTACATGACTTTTCACGCTTAGCATCACCACAGATGGGCCTGACTAAAAAGTGTGTGAAATTTCTGTGGATAGATTCCTGCATTTCATACTTCTATGAGCTAATAGGGTGGCTGAATTTAGCACTGATACTAGTCTTTCTAGAGTTAGGTAAGAGTTATATTGTTTACTATAATGCAACATGTATTTTCCTGGGGGGAGTGCTTACTACAGCACTGATACTAGTTTATCTATAGTTAGGCAATAGTTATACTGTTTACTATATGTCGTTGATTTTTTTTCATGTGGTGATCCTCATTTCAGTAGGTGAAGGCTGAGCATTAGCTACTATTAGGTATTTTGCATTAGTTAACCATTCCAGAGTTAATTTGGAAGGATTCCATGATGGACTTCCTGAAAGGTCTGCGGAGGTCACCTTGAAGGAATGATGCAGTTTGGGTTTTCATTAATAAACTCACGAATGATTCACATTTATTAATGATTAATGAGACCATTAATTCTAATAAGCTTGGAAGGTTTTACATCAAAGAGATTGTATGTTTCCATGGGGTTCTGCACTCCATCGTTTCAGACAGGGACACCCATTTTAATTCTCATGTCTGGAAGGGACTACATAGGGCTTTGGGTACACATGTACTTCTAAGTATAGCATACCATTCTCAAATAGATTTCCAGTCTGAGCTTCTGATTCAGGTTCTAGAGGACATGCTTTTATCATGCATACAAGATTTTGGAATTTCAAGAGATAATATCATACCTCTAGTGGAGTTTTCTAACAATAATATTTTTTCGGTAACTATTTAGATGGCACCATATGAGGATTTGTATGGTAGGCCATATCGATCACCCATATATTGGCTGGAAGCAGGAGAGGAATCTATACTAGGATCTCATCTTTTCCAAGAATCCATAGAGTAGGTTAAGGTTATTCGTAAGAGGATGGATACTGCACAGTCACTAAAAAAATATTATTCTAATCATTGGAGATGACTCTTGGAGTTTGAGGTCGGAGATCTGGTTTCTAACATGTCACACCATGGTTGGGATAGAGGAGTATTATGAGATAGGGTATGATTTCACCGAGATACATTGGGTAATTTGAGGTTTTGGAGTGTTTTATTCTAGTTTCTTATCGATTGTAGTTACCTCTAAGGTACCGAGCTATCTGTGACGTCTTCCATATATCTTAGTTGTGGCCTTACTTTTCAGACTCATCTCATTATTTTTAACCCAAGGAGGTTGAGTTAGAGGATGAAGCATCATTGAAGGGTCATCTAATTCATATTATTGATCACAGTTCAAAGGTTATTTATTTCTTGTATGTTCCTCCGGTCCCTGTGTTGTGGTAGCACAACCATATATAAGATGAATCATGGGAGGGGGAGGCTGATGTGCGATCGTAGTGGCCAGTGCTTTTGTGAGATTTTTTTATGGGGAGAAGTTTTTAAGAACCCGAATCTTCTTATCAGGTTTGGATCTTATTTTCTGATGTTTTGAGGAGAATTGGAGTATTGGAAATTTTAGGAATACACGCCGTGTTATTATGAGTACACCTCATGTACCATGTTACCATGTATGACTAAATCTTGGGCATATAATGGACAAGAAATGGTGGTGTGGGGTGACGTGGAAGACCCATAATGTGAGGGGTCGATTGAGGTGAATAAACGGCATGTTCATTAATAGTATGCTCTATGTAATTTTTATTTTATATAATTAAATTGACAGAGGCCACGTCTCTTTCCCAGAATTCTGTTCTTCTAACCTCGTCTCATCCAGGAGCTACTGGGAGCAATGATTAATCTCTAAGCCACCGACTCCCCACCCATTCTTTTAATCAAACACCAACAATTTCATTAGAATCACCTCAATGATTTATTTTTTATTCTAGATCCTCTCCTCTTATTTTCTCTGCACTCTTGAGATATTCGAGGTAGAATTGTTATGATTTTTTTGTAGATCTTCAATTTTCTTGGTCGAATAAAAGGGATAGATTCAAAAATATCGATCATACAACATCAAGGTAAGCGGATTGTGCCTTTCTGTAGAAGTCTTTGAGTTATATGTTCCAAAAATGACGAATACCCTAATTTAGGGTATTGTGTGTTTAAGAAATTTAACAATGTTGTTTTCCTAATATACATAGTTTTTCTAATAAATGGATTTTGAATTTAAATAGGATTTATTAACATTCTATGGTTATGTTTTCCTATTGTTATTTGATATTGGCCATTGGACCTAGAACTGCTTGAAAGTATGTTATGCTTTCCAAGCTTAGTGTCGGTAGGATGATGTTGATATTATATTCCATGCTTGTGATATGCATTGTAGTTGATTAGAAATTTAGTATTTTTAGAATCACTTTTTCTTATGGATATCATTTGTGCACAATTTTATAATATAGGGTTGTGGTAACCTGGTGTAGGGAGACCATAGCGCGAATGGATGATAAGGGACTACCTAGAGTGTTTATAACCTTACACATTGCAAGACCATAGGGGAGATGGAGGATCAGTGCTCCCTTATAGTGTCTATATTATGTTGTTACAAGGCCATGGGGGTAGTTGGATGTTGAGTGATTCCTCACAGGGTTTGTAGTTATCGTTAAAAGACAACATGGTGAATTGACAATGATTACTTTCTCAGAGAGACTTTGTCTAAGCTGAATGAGATGGTTTAGACTATGAGAACTTCCATGATGGTTTCTTTTGATTGATTGGTTTAATAATTGGTACATATAAATTAATGTAGTTGAAATTATTGGATTGTTTAGTTTGAATACTTCCTTGTTTATTTATTTATTTTTTATATTTTCTTACAATATATATTCACTGATAGATAGGAATAGGTTTTTGGAGGTTGCCTAATGGGATTCGTCTCACACCTATTTGTGTCTTGTTTTTGGGACCAAATAGATTATATTGTTATAGGTATAAATAAGGTCAAGAGCCCTTCTACTTCAGTTACTTGATTGCGGTTGATCTAGAGGGCATGAGTCCTAACTGGGTCTTGAGATGTGGTTGGTTTTTATTTGTCTTATTTTACATTGGATTAGTACTTTATTCCACAATTGTGACTTGTTTGGTTGCTTTCCTAGTATTATGTGACTGGCATCATTTATATATGAGCTCTAGTTTATTATTTACTTTTCATATTCTTCTGCTTACAAAATGTGTGGGGTTAATGCTTCAGCTAATATTATAAGTTTGTTTCCATTGTGTCACATTTCCAATGAGGGCATAGATTCCACACTATCACACCCAAGGCCCTCACTTCTAGTCGGAAACCTCTGGAATTTTGTAACACCCCAAGCTTCTACGGTACGTTTCCCTTCGAATAATGCGATAGCGTGTGTTGTACGCAACCTCGAGTTCTAACACACACCACAACTAATTAAACTAGCCGTTGTAAATTGTGATACCTACTTTTTGAAATCATATATATTTTATATTTCAAAATGGACTTCATTTTTGGATTCGGAATATCTAAATTATCCTAGGGTGAAATTTTGGTACTTTTCGGATAACTTTTATATTTTGATGAATAGTGAAAATTACTAAATTTTAATTAAAAACAACTTTTTTAATCAAAATAAGTAATAGTGATAAATTATGAATTTTAGTGGTTTTAAAGTATATTTAGAATATATTTTTACCATTTAATATAATTTTGGTCATTGGACATAATTTTACAATTAAACCGAACATAAACAAGTGTCAATCTTTTGGTAGTTATTATCTCTTAAAAACACGCTTTTTGTTTTGACAACGGGAATTAATTTTAAATTAATTTCTGCCACTTCTGTGTTTTGAATTTAGAAAAATGGATTCCATATTTGGAATCAGGATGTTCAAATTGTGTAAATAGGTAACTTTTATTTTTAGACATTTTGAATAATTACTGCGGTAAATATTTTATTTACCATGGTTAAGGGTAAATCCGGTAAATAAGGGTTAAGAAAATAATATTATAATAATACTAAATTACCCTAAAACGTGTATTAACCCTATTTGTTGATACATAGTCGACCATGGGCATCTTTGGGTCTATTTTGGGACCCCATGGATCCACTTGTAAGTGATAATGACACTTTATTTTAATTAAGTCAAAATGAATACAAAAATGACACAAGCATATATCTTTTAGAACAACAATTTGTACATAGGGTTATACATGTTGGATTTTCGATTATAAATATTAATTAGAAAGATAAAAAGATTTCCTACATAATGATATTTTATTTATAATTTTTAGACATTAAATATGTTATTTTATTTATGACACAATGATGATGCAGTAATTACTATAATAGTGAAAAATTAAAATAATTGATATTATAAATACCCAAATAAATATAATATGAAACTTTTAATGAATTAAACTAATTTTATAGGCTAATATGATATATTAGGATTGATTTAATGGACTTTGTTCGAAATAATCAATCTGTTATGAGTTTCACAAAAATCAACTATTGAATAGTGTCAAAATTGACATAAAAGAGTTCTTAAAACAAATATTATATTATTAATTGATATTAAATTCCTAAAAATCTAAGGTTCGGCCAAGAGACTTATATTATGATAGGTTAATCATTAATGGACCACTTGGGGGTCTCTTGGATTTATATAGTAAGTTTATTAACCATAATTTATAAAAATACAAAGAGACATTGTAAAAGTGAAACTAATTAACTTAGAGTTAATACTTAAAGATAAGGTTAATATAAGTACCCAAACCTGTCTAAATTCTATTGGATGAGTTGTTTTCGACCTATCCCCACCTCATCCTTTGAATAGTCAACTTTGGAGCCTTTAGAAACCGAATATGAATTTATTATAAATTAATATTTCTAGCTTTTCCAAAGGTGCCCCTCACCCCTCTTATAAAAGGGCACTCCTCCTTCTCATTTCTTCACACCTTCAAAGCCTTTTTGTTCGGCCAAACTCTGCCCAAATAATCTCCCAACATCCCTCACTACAACCTAGAGGCCTTAGTTTGATCAGAAAGCCAACCTATGGAGCCCTTTTGATCAAATCAAAAGGAAGAACCCGAAGAAGAGGTAATGATTTCACCACCCTTTTCTAAGTTCATTTCTTCTTCCACTTCTTCTTCATTTGTTCTTACCATTCTAAAATAATAACTCCAGTATCTCACATATACTGTGATGTTATTATAAGTATGGTACAACCATATTCAGTATTCTATCCACCCTTTGAATAACATGTCACCATACGTGCGTACGTACGGCTTACCGTCTCCACGTCGTGGTGTACTTGTTATTCAATATAATATTATTTGGATGGGTATAATATTGATGTGTAACTCATGTAAATAATAAATATAACATGTTAATGATTCTGAATATATGATATACCATTCATTTATATATTATTTTAATATCAAAAGAATGATATTGTCGCTCGTGCGTACGTACGGACTACCGTCTCCACGAACGCGATGAGATTCATTCTCCATCGTATCCATTCAAGTATAATTATCATTTTATGATTTAAAAATTATGTTTAAGGACTTTATATCATTCTGGATATGAATAAGATACAACGAGCATGGCTTATGTAACAAAACATATAAAAGAAAATGAGTAAGTTAACACCCGAAACGATGATAATTCTAAGATATTATTAATAAATCAATGTTAAAAGATCATATATGATATCATATTAATATATATGATTCTTGTATAATTTAATAACAATTATTTCACCATTATACAGGAGGTTAACCTACCCCAACCAAGGAAAAGTACAAGGTAAGGGTTATTTCACAATCTCTTCATTATCCGAGGTTGTTTATATGTAATAATCTACTGGGATCTCTTTATCATCCACATCCATGTTTCTTAAAAATGTATTTCAAAACATTTTTACTATTTACAAGAATATGGGTTAAAGTCATTTATACCCTTTTTTGACTTTTTATAAGAGGTTTATAAAGGAATCTTTCCGTCGTTTTCAAAACAAGGTCCTTTTTAACCTTTTCGACAGAATTGAGGTAAGAATGTTTTTTTAACTTATACGGCGGGTGCGGTTATTTTACGCCGTTATAAAATCTTCAAAGCTTTCCTTAAAAGCTTATAAGAATATTTTCAAAGAAAATGTTTTATTTTATATGGATCTTAAATGATTTCAAAATAAAAGGAGATACTTCTTTAAAAAGAATTTTGATTTCATCTATGTCATCATCCTTTGATGGATTTTAAGATTATTTGAAGTTGATTTATTATGATACAAAACTTCTATATTGTATTGAAGGTTTTGTGATATGTTTGACTGTGGATGTGCTATTTTTATACCATTCATAGTTTATGGTGAAATTATTGACATTTCGTATGCTAGTTTTAATATGAATGTTTATGTTATGTTTAAACCTTTTCATATGGGAATGCATTGGACTTAATAAGGGACGGGTGGAGCCCGCTATAGCTCCTCGATGCATCGGTAGGTCTCATGAGACAAACTAGTGTCTTGTCACAAGTCCTTGACAAAATCTTATTTGTAGTCTTGGCACGAGGCCTTGGCTATGTGGTTATGATAGTCTGGCATTATGCATTCCAACATTATGAAAGTGGTTATTGATTTTTGCATGTGATTATTCGATTAGTAGAATATCCATGTGAATAAGTAAATGGCATTATTTCATTTTATTTATGCCATACTGTGTTAAATGTTCAAGTTTAAAAGGCTTTTGTTTTAGTTATACATTGCCTTAAATGTTTATTTTTATTTATGAATGTTTCCTCTATATTGTTATCCTTACTGGGCATTTGAGCTCACCCCTTTTCTATGTTTTATTTTTCCCAGGTAGTGAAGAAGTAAATTATGAATGACTTGCAGGGATATTATGAGGGGTTAATAGTGTGGATATGAAGACTTTGTTGTTGTAGTAGTTTTTCACTTTGAAATGTAATGTAAAACTTTATGATTATATCTAGTGTTTCCAAGGCTACTAAACCAATCGGTCTTTCGGGATTCGATCTTTCTTGTGATCATGCCAATGTTATGTAATTAATGCACCGACTCTGGGTAGCTGGGGTCGGGGCGTTACAGTTGGTATCAGAGGAAGTTTAGTACAAACCTTGGAAGCTAGATTTAGATAAACTCTGATTAGAGCACGTAGACTTAAGATGAACTTTGAGGATTAGTATAGAAGAACTTCCTAGAATTTTGGTATTGTAGAGATTTTGTGAGTTTTCCGAGCAATACATCCCTGTCTGGATACGAGCAGGTAGAGGCGGCTCTGGCACAGATGTACCTAGGGGTAAAACCCGAAAACACCGCTTTGAGCTAGACTCGAACGGGAACTGGTGCACGACAACGGGCCTTGCTGCACTCTTGGTTACGACACTCCCGGGGGATATGCTTAGGATAACTCTCATTTTCTTTACAAATCATTATGAAGGGTTTATGAGTATATACTTCCTCAAAGAAAACATTTTTATGATTATGGATTATATCCATAAATAGTTCAATTTATGTTAAGTGTTTTATAAGTATGGGATTATGTATTTTGATTCATAAACTGATCTAGTTTATGCCATTGTTTAGAAATGGCGCCTAGTGGAAGAAATGGAAACCGTATCAATGCACGCACTCCATGTAGGGATTGCCCTCCTGCTCAAGATAATTATAGTGGGGCTGGTGATGCAACTGGTGCTGATCAGCTAATCACCGTACTGGGACAACTTACTCAGGTTATGAATAATAACCTTACCCGTATGGAGCACCCTGATCCGCAGCGTGGAGGATCAATGTTAGATCGATTCATGAGACAACAACCACCAACGTTCAATGGGTGTACAAATCCCTTAGTAGCTGAGCAATGGATATTTTCCCTAGAGAAAATATTTCAGGCTTTGGGGAGTAGTGAAAGGGAAAAAGTTACCATGGCAGTTTACCGCCTCACTGGAGATGCTGATCAATGGTGGTCATTGATTCAAAACACGAAGGAAGATGATGAAGTATCAAACATGGAATGGAGGGAGTTCAAACATCTGTTTTTAGAAAAATACTTTCCTCGCGACCATCGAGCAGATATGGAAAGGCAATTTCTGAGTCTGAGACAAAAGGAGGATGATAATGTCACAAAGTATGAGGCTAACTTTACAAGGTTAGCGAGGTATGCTGGAGATTATATTCGCAACCCAAGAAGTAAGATTGATCGTTTCTTTGATGGGTTAAAACCATTTCTCCGTCGAGCATTAGTCTCACAATCCTTTTCGTCGTACGAAGACATTGTCTCATGTGCTATCAAGACCAAAAAAGAATTCTCTAAGTCTTATGACTTTAAAGCGAAGCAAGAGAAGAAGAGACCTGCTGATCAATCTGGGAATGGAAATAAGGGGAAGAAGGGAAAGGTTGAATATCCATCTTGTGGTAAATGCGGGAAGAAACATCCTGGTACTTGCTTGAAGGGAATGGGAGTCTGTTACAAGTGTGGTGAAAAAGGCCACCAAGCTCATGATTGCAAGGGGAAGAAGGAAGCTACCAACGTTCAGTGCTACAATTGCAGGGAGATGGGGCATTATGCAAATGCATGTCCTAAGCGTCAGGAGAACTTACCTCAGAAAAGGACAAGGGATCAAGGCCAGGCTTATGCTATCACTACTGCTGAGGTAGAAACTCCGAAAGACGTGGTGGCAGGTAATTTAATGGTTTCCTCAAGTTTAGAAAATGCATTATTTGATTCTGGATCATCGCATTGTTTCATATCTTCCCAGTTTGCTAAGAAAATTAGATATTTCCAATTTGATTTAATAAGGGAGTTGTCAGTTAAAACTCCTAAGGGAAGTATCGTTGCAACAAAGTTTTGTGAATCAGTCCCCATTAGAGCACATAAATTTTCTTTATCTGCTGATTTCATCGTCATACCTATGATTGAGTTTGATATAATCCTCGGTATGGACTGGCTTTCGGACTATGATGCAAAGATTTATTATAAGAAGAAAGAGGTTACGATTCTTGATGATAATGATAAGGAACACCTTATTTTTAGAGCAGAATCGTCACCACCTAATTCTTATTTAGACCCACCCCCAGTAGCTCAACTTAATTCAATTATTGGGGAGGAAGAGAATGAAGTAACTATTGGTGAGGAAAGAAATGTTCAAATAGAGTATGTACCTGTTGTGAAAGAATTTGTAGATGTATTTCTGGAAGATTTACCTGGACATCCTCCAGAACGAGAAGTTGAGTTTTCCATTGATTTGATTCCTGGATCAAGGCCTATATCGAAGACCCCTTATAGAATGGCCACTGTAGAGTTAGTCGAACTAAATAAACAACTAGAGGAATTGAGTAATAAGGGATTTATTCGCCCTAGTGTTTCTCCATGGGGAGCCCCTGTTCTTTTTGTTAAAAAGAAAGATGGATCTATGAGGTTATGTATCGACTACAGGGAGATCAATGCTATAACGATAAAGAACAAGTATCCCCTACCTCGTATTGATGATTTATTTGACCAACTGCATGGAGCTCAATACTTTTCAAAGATTGACCTTCGATCTGGATACCATCAGTTTTGTGTAAAGAAGGAAGACATTCCGAAAACAGCATTTCGAACCAGGTACGGGCATTACGAGTTTACTGTAATGCCGTTTGGATTGACTAATGCACCCTCTGTATTCATGGATCTGATGAATAGAGTTTTCAAGGAGTATCTCAATGAATTTGTGGTGGTATTTATTGATGATATCTTGGTATACTCCAAAACCTACAAAGATCATGAAAATCACTTGCGCATTATCTTGAAGACTCTGAGGAGGCATGAATTATATGGAAAGTTTAGCAAGTGTGAATTCTGGCTTCAGGAGATTTATTTTCTTGGCCATATTGTCTCTAAAGATGGAATCTCTGTTGATCCTTCTAAGACCAAGGCAATCCAAGAATGGCCAGCACCTACGAGTATAACTGAGGTACGTAGTTTTATTGGCTTGGCAGGTTATTATCGACGTTTCGTCCAGAATTTTGCCCGATTGGCTAACCCATTAACGAAGCTCACATGTAAAGGGGTTAAATTTGTTTGGACAAAAGAGTGTGAAGAATGTTTCGAAGAACTGAAGAGAAGATTAGTCAATGCTCCTATATTGACTCTACCATCGGGGAATGATGGGTTCGTTATTTATAGTGATGCATCGAAGAAAGGACTTGGCTGTGTCCTTATGCAGAATGATAGAGTTATTGCCTATGCATCACGACAGTTGAAAATTCATGAACAAAACTATCCTACTCATGATCTTGAGTTAGCATCTGTGATCTTTGCTTTGAAGATATGTAGGCACTACCTCTATGGTGAAAAATGTGAGATTTATACTGATCACAAGAGTTTGAAGTATATTTTCTCACAAAAAGAACTCAACATGAGGCAAAGGAGATGGCTTGAATTACTCAAGGATTATGATTGCACGATACACTACCACCCGGGGAAGGCAAACAAAGTAGCAGATGCTTTGAGCAGAAAAGACCATGGAGTTCTGAACATGATGAGAATTGAAAGGGATCCAATTTTCATGGATCTAGTGAAGATGGACATGGGAATAACCAGGGAAGGTGAAACATCAATGCTTTTTCAAATGGTTGCCAAACCATCTTTACTAGAAAGGATTAAGAGTTCTCAGACTGATGATGAAGAATTCCAAAAGAAGATTAAAGCTGTGAATGATGGGAGATTGAGAGACTTTGCGTATGAAGGTGGAATTTTGAAATTTGGGAAGAGACTTTGTGTTCCCAATATACCTGATCTAAAAAGGGAATTGTTGGATGATGCTCATAGTTCCAATTTCTCTATACACCCTGGGAGCACCAAAATGTATAGAGATTTGAAGGAACATTTTTTGTGGGACAACATGAAGAGGGAGATTGCTGATTTTGTGTCAAGATGTATGGTTTGTCAACAAGTGAAAGCTGGAAGGCAACAGCCTGGAGGAGTCATGCAACCTCTTCCCATACCGGAGTGGAAATGGGACAATATTACGATGGACTTTGTCATGGGGCTACCAAAGACTCCTAGAAAGAACGATGCAATATGGGTTATTGTTGATCGTCTTACCAAGTCAGCACATTTTCTTGCTATAAGAGAAGATCTACCCCTGGAACGTCTAGCAAGACTATACATTAATGAAGTTGTGAGACATCATGGAGTACCCCTATCGATTGTTTCTGATCGTGATCCCCGTTTTAATTCAAGATTTTGGAAAAGTCTTCAGAAATCCCTGGATACTGAACTTCATTTGAGCACTGCTTACCACCCTCAGACAGACGGACAATCAGAACGGACTATTCAGACCTTAGAAGACATGTTGAGATCTTGCTCACTTGATTTTCAGGGTATGTGGGATCAATATTTACCACTAGTAGAATTTTCCTATAACAATAGCTTCCATTCGAGTATTCAGATGGCACCATATGATGCGTTATACGGAAAGAGATGTCGTACACCAACCTGTTGGGATGACGTTGGTGAAAGAAAACTTGTAGGCCCAGAACTGGTGGAGGAAACGGTGGAAAAGGTGAAGGTAATCCAAAATCACATTAAAGCAGCTCAAAGTAGGCAGAAGAGCTATGCCGATAATCGAAGGAAGGATTTTGAATTTCAAGTCGGTGATCATGTTTTCCTGAAAGTATCTCCGTGGAAGGGAGTCATACGTTTTGGTAAGAAAGGTAAATTGAGTCCCAGGTACATCGGACCTTTCGAAATTCTAGAACGAATTGGGGCTGTAACTTACCGATTGGCAATGCCGCCAAGTCTCTCCAAAGTTCACGATGTGTTCCACGTATCTCTGTTGAGGAAATACATGCCTGACCCAACGCATGTACTCACCCATGAGAAATTAGAACTGGAACCCGATCTTTCCTATTGTGAAGAGCCCGTCAGGATTCTTGATACAAGAGAACACGTACTGAGAAACCGGACGACGCATCTGGTAAAAGTTTTGTGGAGAAATCATAAGATGGAAGAGGCAACGTGGGAACCCGAGGAACTTATGATGAAGAACCACCCGAGTCTTTTTATGCAGTAATACCCTAGAAATTGCGAGGACGCAATTATTTGAAGGAGGGGAGAATGTAACACCCCAAGCTTCTACGGTACGTTTCCCTTCGAATAATGCGATAGCGTGTGTTGTACGCAACCTCGAGTTCTAACACACACGACAACTAATTAAACTAGCCGTTGTAAATAGTGATACCTACTTTTTGAAATCATATATATTTTATATTTCAAAATGGACTTCATTTTTGGATTCGGAATATCGAAATTATCCTAGGGTGAAATTTTGGTACTTTTCGGATAACTTTTATATTTTGATGAATAGTGAAAATTACTAAATTTTAATTAAAAACAACTTTTTTAATCAAAATAAGTAATAGTGATAAATTATGAATTTTAGTGGTTTTAAAGAATATTTAGAATATATTTTTACCATTTAATATAATGTTGGTCATTGGACATAATTTTACAATTAAACCGAACATAAACAAGTGTCAATCTTTTGGTAGTTATTATCTCTTAAAAACACGCTTTTTGTTTTGACAGCGGGAATTAATTTTAAATTAATTTCTGCCACTTCTGTGTTTTGAATTTAGAAAAATGGATTCCATATTTGGAATCAGGATGTTCAAATTGTGTAAATAGGTAACTTTTATTTTTAGACATTTTGAATAATTACTGCGGTAAATATTTTATTTACCATGGTTAAGGGTAAATCCGGTAAATAAGGGTTAAAAAAATAATATTATAATAATACTAAATTACCCTAAAACGTGTCTTAACCCTATTGGTTGATACATAGTCGACCATGGGCATCTTTGGGTCTATTTTGGGACCCCATGGATCCACTTGTAAGTGATAATGACACTTTATTTTAATTAAGTCAAAATGAATACAAAAATGACACAAGCATATATCTTTTAGAACACCAATTTTTACATAGGGTTATACATGTTAGATTTTCGATTATAAATATTCATTAGAAAGATAAAAAGATTTCCTACATAATGATATTTTATTTATAATTTTTAGACATTAAATAAGTTATTTTATTTATGACACAATGATGATGCAATAATTACTATAATAGTGAAAAATTAAAATAATTGATATTATAAATACCCAAATAAATATAATATGAAACTTTTAATGAATTAAACTAATTTTCTAGGATAATATGATATATTAGGATTGATTTAATGGACTTTTTTAGAAGTAATCAATCTGTTATGAGTTTCACAAAAATCAACTATTGAATAGTGTCAAAATTGACATAAAAGAGTTCTTAAAACAAATATTATATTATTAATTGATATTAAATTCCTAAAAATCTAAGGTTCGGCCAAGAGATTTATATTATGATAGGTTAATCATTAATGGACCACTTGGGGGTCGATTGGATGTATATAGTAAGTTTATTAACCATAATATATAAAAATACAAAGAGACATTGTAAAAGTGAAACTAATTAACTTAGAGTTAATACTTAAAGATAAGGTTAATATAAGTATCCAAACCTGTCTAAATTCTATTGGATGAGTTGTTTTCGACCTATACCCACCTCATCCTTTGAATAGTCAACTTTGGAGCCTTTAGAAACCGAATATGAATTTATTATAAATTAATATTTCTAGCTTTTCCAAAGGTGCCCCTCACCCCTCTTATAAAAGGGCACTCCTCCTTCTCATTTCTTCACACCTTCAAAGCCTTTTGGTTCGGCCAAACTCTGCCCAAATAATCTCCCAACATCCCTAACTACAACCTAGAGGCCTTAGTTTGATCAGAAAGCCAACCTATGGAGCCCTTTTGATCAAATCAAAAGGAAGAACCCGAAGAAGAGGTAATGATTTCACCACCCTTTTCTAAGTTCATTTCTTCTTCCACTTCTTCTTCCTTTGTTCTTACCATTCTAAAATAATAACTCCAGTATCTCACATATACTGTGATGTTATTATAAGTATGGTACAACCATATTCAGTATTCTATCCACCCTTTGAATAACATGTCACCATACGTGCGTACGTACGGCTTACCGTCTCCACGTCGTGGTGTAATTGTTATTCAATATAATATTATTTGGATGGGTATAATAATGATGTGTAACTCATGTAAATAATAAATATAACATGTTAATGATTCTGTATATATGATATACCATTCATTTATATATTATTTTAATATCAAAAGAATGATATTGTCGCTCGTGCGTACGTACGGACTACCGTCTCCACGAACGCGATGAGATTCATTCTCCATCGTATCCATTCAAGTATAATTATCATTTTATGATTTAAAAATGATGTTTAAGGACTTTATATCATTCTGGATATGAATAAGATACAACGAGCATGGCTTATGTAACAAAACATATAAAAGAAAATGAGTAAGTTAACACCCGAAACGATGATAATTCTAAGATATTATTAATAAATCAATGTTAAAAGATCATATATGATATCATATTAATATATATGATTCTTGTATAATTTAATAAAAATTATTTCACCATTATACAGGAGGTTAACCTACCCCAACCAAGGAAAAGTACAAGGTAAGGGTTATTTCACAATCTCTTCATTATCCGAGGTTGTTTATATGTAATAATCTACTGGGTTCTCTTTATCATCCACATCCATGTTTCTTAAAAATGTATTTCAAAACATTTTTACTATTTACAAGAATATGGGTTAAAGTCATTTATACCCTTTTTTGACTTTTTATAAGAGGTTTATAAAGGAATCTTTCCGTCGTTTTCAAAACAAGGTCCTTTTTAACCTTTTCGACAGAATTGAGGTAAGAATGTTTTTTTAACTTATACGGCGGGTGCGGTTATTTTACGCCGTTATAAAATCTTCAAAGCTTTACTTACAAGCTTATAAGAATATTTTCAAAGAAAATGTTTTATTTTATATGGATCTTAAATGATCTCAAAATAAAAGGAGATACTTCTTTAAAAAGAATTTTGATTTCATCTATGTCAACATCATTTGATGGATTTTAAGATTATTTGAAGTTGATTTATTATGATAAAAAACTTCTATATTGTATTGAAGGATTTGTGATATGTTTTACTGTGGATGTGCTATTTTTATACCATTCATAGTTTATGGTGAAATTATTGACATTTCGTATGCTAGTTTTAATACGAATGTTTATGTTATGTTTAAACCTTTTCATATGGGAATGCATTGGACTTAATAAGTGACGGGTGGAGCCCGCTATAGCTCCTTGATGCATCGGTAGATCTCATGAGACAAACTAGTGTCTTGGCACAAGGCCTTGACAAAATCTTATTTGTAGTCTTGGCACGAGGCCTTGGCTATGTGGTTATGATAGTCTGGCATTATGCATTCCAACATTATGAATGTGGTTATTGATTTTTTCATGTGATTATTCGATTAGTAGAATATCCATGTGAATAAGTAAATGGCATTATTTCATTTTATTTATGCCATACTGTATTAAATGTTCAAGTTTAAAAGGCTTTTGTTTTAGTTATACATTGCCTTAAATGTTTATTTTTATTTATGAAAGTTTCCTCTATATTGTTATCCTTACTGGGCATTTGAGCTCACCCCTTTTCTATGTTTTATATTTCCCAGGTAGTGAAGAAGTAAATTATGAATGACTTGCAGGGATATTATGAGGGGTTAATAGTGTGGATATGAAGACTTTGTTGTTGTAGTAGTTTTTCACTTTGAAATGTAATGTAAAACTTTATGATTATATCTAGTGTTTCCAAGGCTACTAAACCAATCGGTCTTTCGGGATTTGATCTTTCTTGTGATCATGCCAATGTTATGTAATTAATGCACCGACTCTGGGTAGCTGGGGTCGGGGCGTTACAAATTTGGGGAAATGTGCTTGATGCCATATGACTAACTAGGTACGAGGCACGTTTTGGCTGCACTCAGAACCAGTGTTTTATAACACCTTACAATTAATGAATCACAATATTATATTCTCATTAATTTTCTGATCATTTTGTTCACACTCATAAGACATGTTTCCAAACATTCCACATTAGTATCACTTCCCATAATTTACAAGTCATTCTCTTGATTTCTATTTACAAAACACTTCACAAGAAGGAATTTTATTTTCTTAACCCCTAATTTCATTGATAAATTCTACCCCAAAGGATTCACACAAAACTAATTCTTATTCTTGTGATAAATAGGCACAAACATCTGCAAAACACCATCTCAAATATTTTAGTGCAAATAATAGGTTTCTCATAATTTTAAACTCCCATGAATTCTAATCCCTTCATCAGAATGGGTTCACACCTTAGTAAAATATATTATTTTTACTATCAATGTCCTAAATAAATTTGTGAACATACGTAGCCAGGATCTTAAAATTTAATTCATTCACATCCACAAAATCAATATCTTTTTCCATATATCATTAAACAATTTCTCTACTCTGAGTGAAATAGTTTTAAGAAAATAATTTTTCAAGAAATAAACTCTTTACATTATCCCATTCCCGAGTATCAGGATCATATTTTTCTCTAGTATTCTAAACTGGATACCTCCATTGATTTTTGTCAACTTCAAAATAAAAACTATCTTGTCTTACCTTTTAAACTAATGAAAATATTGTAATTAATAATATCTTTTCAAGAGTTTCGATCAATCCTTACGCTACCACTAGATCTGAGTGTCCACTGAAATCTTGATGATGATTCCTCATAAAATTTTCCAATGCTGACATATTTCTTTGTGTGGCATCTGGTTTATCCCTTTCATGGATAATGGCTGAACTATTTATTTCTTAATTTAATTGAGCCATCAAAGTGAAAAACAATTGATTCCGAATGATAACCATCTCAGGATTCTAATTTGGAATGACGTTTTCCTCATGAAACCATCCCAACATAGAATTAAAATTTCATCTATGGAAAACAATTTTGAAAATACATATCATAAATGAGGAAACCTGGTAGTATTAATATTTTATAACATTTTAACTTGTCCCTATGTTTATGTGTTTTAACTAAATTTTATTAGTATTCTCCTGACATCTTAATGTTTCTAAAACGATATATGATAATAACTATATTCCCCCGACCATATTCAACACACAATATTTAGTTTTATTAAATAATTTAATTTCTTTCGAATTGAGGATCTATTCAGGATTAAAATTTTATATAATTATGTCATTATTCACACATAACATTACACAATCATAAAAGTGGATACTACTAAAAGAGTATACATTTTATTCCAAAATATAAAACACTTAAAATAAAACTTTGATTATTTATCATGAAAAGACATCATAATAAACTAATTGAGTTCCATATTTCTTATACCCATCCTAATTTCCACAGATATGATTTTGGAAATAAGATATTTTCATATAAATCTAAGTAAGGTACATAAATAAATAAATCAAATGTCCTTTGAAAATATAAAATCCATTAAAACTCATTTTATTAAAAACTAATAACATTTAATAGAAAAAAATGAAGGTTTATTAGGAAATAATTACCATATCACACATATTTTCAAACTTACAAATGTTATAACCTTATTTACAACATCCATATATAGAGTAACCCTTGAATCAGAGTGCTAGAATTGGGATCATCTGTCATATCTTGAGCTATAATGGGACACAAATTATCTTATCATGAGCTAAGAAGGGATCAAACCATAATAAAAAATGTACAAGGAACATATCATGAAAAATTCAATGAAATATCTTTTTAAACCCATGAGAAAAACACATTGAGTAAAAAAATTATAATTTTCATGTAAAAAAAACATTTAACAAATGAAACCGTGCACAAAAAAATAAAACCATTTTGAGAATAAATTCAAAAAATATAATGAAATGAAAAATGTAATAAATTATCATAAATATGGTTGAATTTTCTCATTTCTTATAAGATAAAAACATTCTTTTTATCATTTGTAAATATAGTTGGAAAAATGACATCAAATGAGGTTTGGAAAAAGAAAGTTGCATACCATGGGTCTGACTCGTCATGTAAAATATTTATCATCTAGAATATTAAAGATAGGTTAATTATTTACATTCTTCATTACCTTTTTATTTATTATTATGACTCTTAATAATTTGATAACAATTAAATAATTATGTAGGTTCCTTTCATATTTTTTAATGATATTCATTACATGGGTCCAAAATGAATTTGTCATGATGTCAATAGTCAATGTGGAAATAAGTAAATAAACTCTATATTAATAATCATGACATAATAATAAATTTCATATATCAATTATATATTTAAATTATTCCATTTATGTATGGTTATGTTAAATGATTAATTTTATAATCATATAGATGGTATGTCATAAATATGCTTGAGTAATGTTTCCATTTATCAATGATCATTATGTGGGGATGTTAATTAAAATATTATCATTCTAGATTGATCATAATACCATTACTGTCTTATTAATATTTTAAATATACTTATATAAATATATATATCAATCATGTGATTTGATGAAGAAAAAGAACCTCATCGCTTCTTGGAGGTGATAGTTGACACGTACTGATGAACGATGTTATCATTTTTGCATGTTTGAAAATGAAATAAAATAAATGAAATATTATTATTTAATGATGATAAATATCTCATGAATATTATATATAATTATTAGTAATATAATTATGAATAATCGTGAGTTACGGTGATGGGAAACGAATTATATTGGTTCGCAAGGTTGTATTCATCCATACACATGAATGAATAATCTGTTTCTCATTTGATGAAATTGGAGATGGGTTTAAATGACTATATTAAAATAAAAACATATATGTACATTTAGGATACTATTTTTTTCATCATGGTGGAATAATATTTCATGGATTTGTTAAAATAAATTAAATACAAATAGTTAATTAAAAATGAAACCTCTAATTCGGATGACAACTATTGATTAACCCCTAAACACCACTATGGAAGGTGGTAACCATAAATTGGGACTCTATAATGTGGGAAAAAATTATATGAATGTTTTCAGTAGATAATTGAAGAACCAACATGGTTTTCATATGTAAATAAAAAGGAATAAACGATGCCATTTTATAGGAGAGAAAAGGGGCACTCATGTAATTATTCCAATTATAAAATAAATTTAAATTAATTTTAAATTTTAAATTGATGAAAATTATTTATTTCTAATATAGGTTGAAAATATTTTACAATCCATTCATAAAAAATAGGTTATTTTTTAGTATTTACTAATCGTTATTCATTTATCCCCCATTTTACCCATTTCGTTGTTACTTTTATATTTTATAATATACAATATTAGGGATTATATAATTACTATAAAATAAAAAAAATTAAATATTCATTGATACTAATTTAATAAATATCACATATATTATGCCATAATTAATATTTTTTAAAATTTTATAACATTTTATAATAAATATTTAATTTAAAATATCAATAATATCAATATAGAGATTATTGATTATTTGAATTTTTATAAATATCATAAAAACATGATATCGTTAAAAATATATATTAATATACCCCTAATATGTAAATGTAATCCATAAAATTAATTTATGTTATAAATTATATCAAATTATATTTATTTAAATTTTTTATACCATTCATTTGATTCTTCTATTAACGATGAAATTATTGCATCATCGTTGTGTCACTGTTTTATTTAATTATATATTTTCTAAAAATTATAAATAAATTAAATTGATATAGGTAAATATTTTATATTTATAGTGACTATTTAATTATGAACATAACCCACTAATAACCGCATATAATGATATTTTACATGATTGGAAATTGTTTGATAAAATGGTTTTTTTATTGAATATAATAATTTTAAGATTATACTCCATCTTAAGTGTATTACAAAGATTATCACCCTCAAAAAATAATTATTTTGATTGAACCATACACATCTAATTAAATTGGTTCATGTTTCAGGTTATTTTTATATTAGTTATAATATTTTGGTTCCTTTAATTGCCCTATTTACCCCTAACTCTGGTAATATAATTGTTACTAATGTTAATGTTCATAATATCTAAAAATATAAATTAACAAAAAATAATTTCAACCTTCTAATTCGAAATATAGAATCCATTTTTATGAATTTAGTATATAATATTGGAATAAATTAATTACATATTAATCTCATTGACAGAATGAAGAAAAGTGTATTTAAAGTAAAAATACCATCAATATTTCCAAATAATTTTATATCAAATTAAATTTGGACAATTATTCAAATATACATAATTATATTATTAAATAAAAACTGGATAAAATTATTAAATAAAAACATTCATATAAATAATTTATCATGGTATGTAATTTTCCACTAAAAATTTTTTTCAATTAAAATGCATTATTTTTAACACTACTCATCGAAATATAAAACTTATCTAAAAAATCACAAAACAGGGATGAAAATAAATTTTGAAATTCAAATTTAAAATGATCTTATTATTTGGAAAATTAAATTTATTAAATGAGAAATAAAAGATTTGAAACAAGATTTCCTTCAAAAAGGCTTCAAAAACACCTTTTGATAAAAATAACATATTAACCATAAAAATAGATATATCATATACTGTATTGAACATAGAGACTATATTAATAAATATATATTATGAATATTATGTAATTTTAAAAATAATTATACTATCATTTCTTATGTTGTTACATTTTCCAAATTATAATATTAAATAATTTTTTTACCATAGATAAAATTAAAATATGTTAACTAAGGGTTAATCATAATTATAATGTTTAAAATAACACCAAAATATGAATAAAATATTTTAGTTTATGAGAATACAATATAAAATTAAATATTATTTGAATAAATATACTTGTGGAGGTATTTATAATGAGATTTAATTATATATATATATATATATATTGATAATTTCCAAAAATGCTCATCGCGTTCTTTATAAAAGGATACCTCCCCCAAATCTCATTTCACCTCTTTGATTCTCCTAGGATGAAAAAAATCAAGAAATAAACCATCTCATATTTCCTATCCACATTCTAGTTGTGATGGTCCAACCATGTGTGCAACTCTATAGTCCATTTTAGGAGATCTAAAGAAGTTGTTTTGAAGAAGAGGTAACCACTAAATCTGATCACACTTTTTTTATAATCATCTATATCTCTACAAAGCGATAAAATTAATTTTCAACCACAATATTTTATAAATGATAATTATTATGGGATTTGAATCTATATATAATATTTATGACATATTTACAATTCTATAATTATAATATCTTATCGACCTTTTTTCCATCTAGTAATTTGGGGAATGGAAACATTGCTCATGCGTACATACCATCTCCACGAGGTGGTCTAAGACATTTTTCATCTAAATATCCCATGGATGGTAATAATGATAAATTTTAGAAATATATATGATATAAATAAAATAATAATGATTCTTTAAATAAAATATATAATATACTTTTTTTTTAATTCAATGTTCATGCATACGTACATCATATAATCTCCATGAATGGTGTATTATTTTTTCAAACCCTAAATTTTAATGATAACCAAGAATTGATATATAACTAATATATATGATATTTATATCATGTTTATTTATCATAATATGACTAAATTATGATCAATATAGGTGTCCAAAGTATAACATGTCAAAAACTGTACAAGAAACAACATGACTATAACCTAAAACATAACATAAATTTTGAATTGATAATAAGAGAGTAATATGAGGACATAATGAAATAATATGTTGTATTATATATATAAATATGGTACTATGATAGATTTATAATAAACATAAATTTATTTTACCTTATTTTTTATTGTGATTGGATCTTATTGACATTGTACTGAACGGATTTTTTCTCACTTCTACATATGTGGTATACATGACTAATACCGTAATTATTTCTTATTCGGGAGTGATATACTACCCCTAAATTTATTTTATTATTTTTAAACTATATATTTTAATAATTTTATATCCAAATAATTATCTTCCATTCATGGTCTATATGATTCAAATGATTATAATGGGGTAACGGTATATATCATAATATCATAAATATTCTAGATTGTTCTGTTATGTCTATAATGGTGTATATTTATCCTCTACATAAATGATTTAAAATAAAGATTTAAAAACTTTTTTTAAAATTCTACTATGAATATCTAATGTTTTTTACCCCTTTTCTTATATTATTCATTCATAAGATAATACATTTATATCATCTATGTATACTCTTACTCAGTATCTGAGCTCCCCATTTTTTATATGTAACCGTTATCATGGTATAATTAATGCTTTTATGGAAGGTTTTTATATGTAAATATTCTTATGGGATATGTTGAATATCATTCACCAAATTAAAATAATTTTCTCCTTGTCTACAAAGGTACTAATCTATACTTTCATTGGGAATATAATTTTCTAATCTAATGAATATTTTTCATAAATTTTGTAATATCCATACATGAAAATCCTCAATAGTTATAGGTGTATGAGAGATATAGTATCCGGAAATGTGTCAAACTGGGGTCCTCAGTTATTGATTTAGACCACGTAGTCATTGATGACAAGGGTATGTTATGAACTTTATAGAAATGGTCATGGATCCAAGGATTGATTAATTTATACAATATTCCTAATCCTATTTGATGATGTATAAGGGCCATTATTAATTAAATGTAATGTCTTGATTAAATAAATAATATATTTTTTGTGTTTGTTAGTGGAGATTCATAGAAATTTATTTTTTCAGGATCTTCTTCTAGTATTGTTTTTCAGGTCATGTAATATTTTGAGTTGTTTTCTCATGAAAATACATTGTGAATAAAATTAAGTATCTTTTTAAATTACTATAATTTAATATATTATATTCTATCTATATAGGTTAATGAGATTTCATGATACATGCGATTGCATGTTTTTATGTGATATTTGGAATGGGTAGGTGGATTAGTTATCAAGATCACATTGGTTGGTAATAGTGATGAATATCATTTTCTACACCGAAGGTATAAAATATTTTTCATACTGGTGAATGTTAGGATGGTGTTGGTAGAATGGGTCTTAACATGGTTATATTATTTCTACCGCATTGAAGGCATATGGAATAGTTCATGAGGTGGATCATTTTACTTCACCATCTTGGTTTCATCATTCAAAAGAAATATATCTAGTTGTATTCTTTATTAACCTCTCTAATAATCATTCAAAATTGGGAATAATGGTCAATATTGATCTCATTAAAGGGGTCAAAACTATATTAATTCTATTATATTATATGATACATGTCATGTTAAATGACCATATGGTCGATGTTGAGAATTTATGGGTGAAGGTTTTAATTATACCATGAATATATCCTTATGATTTTTGGGTGGTGCTCATGATAATGATGGATGGTCATATTTAGTCCATTGCGACCTAAAAGAGAAAAAAACCAAAAAATAGAAAAGAGTAGATACTCGTCTAAATAGATTCATTATATGTTTAATTAGTACTCGGGATCCTTTTGGTCCTATATGATTGATCTGTGATTAGGATACCAATAGCATCAAGATAGAGCGGTGGCCATTCCAAAGGTTGTTCTTATATCTAGATATTGAATACATAATTATATTATCATGAAATTCGGTTAAAAAGATAAATTAGTTGTGTTATAGACTCTCATTAACAAGATCATTCATTTATATCGTGAGTCCTTCATTATAGTTTTTGTGGATGATATCACTATATACTAAAGGATATCAGAGAGGTATTCTTGACACATAGATATTTTGTCGTCAAAATTTTCTATAAATTATCTCAATTTACATATCTACAAGTTTCAAAATTATATCTATTAAGTATGACTTCTTTGACATGTTTTCTCTAGGGTTAGAATTTATATGTAACTAACGCAGTTATTGGTTCAAATGTATTGGGAAATCCGTATAAATGTTTTTGGAATCAAGATTATCCATATATTGGTAGGATATTACAAATTAGGTATTAAAAAATTCTCTGACCCGAAATTCCTTTTGACTATGATGATAATAAAGGTTGGTATTTTTTTAATGGATATATTATTGTAAATAGGCCCTAATGGATCTCATGTAGAGGTTGATGAAATATCCAATCAAAAAAATTATACAGACTGGGTTTGGATGTTCTTATTAATACAATTCCTCATGTGTAAGATGGGGGTTTTTCGAATATAGATGGATAAGGTGGTTTCTTATGAGTCCCAATAGATATGCTAAAGTTTGTATAGCTGCCAAGCAGATCACTTGGAGTTGTAAGCTATGTTTTATTTCCTATAGTGTCAGGACCATTATCTATTTTGTGATATTTTTTCATATATAAGGATAAGAAGAGCATTTAGTGTATATTCTCTCAGTGGGAATTTAATCCATGATAGAGGAATTTGTTGGAGTATATATAAAAATTTAATTTCTAATGGTATCATCCTCTCGATAATGACAATACTATTTGAAATACTAAAAATTATAAAACACATGATCTTATAGATTTTAATTATAAATATGAATGGTGGTCAATGATCTTTTTAGCTAAGTGGGTGATGGATTTATATTTGGACCGAGGGGTAAATTTCAATTATCATTTATTTTTCAAAACTACATTAGTTTACCAAGTAAATGATATATAGTAGTGAGATCTCTAATGATTAATGATTTGGGAATAGTGTATGAGAAATGACTATGTACTATGATTTTTTATGGAAAATGAAGATGAGATCTTTGTTCATGGGTGTATATGGGTTTTTTATTCAATAAGGGAATTACTGAATAGGGACTCTCATGAATCCTAGTGGGAATTACACAATTGTTTTATGAATATGTATTCTGATATCAAGGGATTCTTTTCATAGTTGGTGATCCAGGGAGACATAACATGCTTCATCTCTTATTGCCTTACTTATCTGGGGACCCAACCATATAGTCATTGAAAAAGTTGATTCCATCACCCACTTATCAATTCTCTATAGAAGATTGATGAGTTGATAATGGTATTTATGATTGGGTTTCCTTGAACCCTAATATGTTGATATATTCTGTGGGTGAAAAAATATCCACTAATAATAGTGAGGAATTTCTTTTAGTTATGAGAGACACCCTCTATAGATGAGTTGGGAAATAATACATATGTTATATTATATAAATTCAATTACTAAATTGAAGTATTATATAACATTGAAATTCTTGTTTTATGTAATAATTTCTGAATTTTATATAGAGATTTATGATTAAATAGTTATATATTGGAAAGTAATATCATCCACATAACTATATACAATCAGAGAGGATGATCCAAATCATGGATGATATGGTTTGTGAATGTGTTCAATATTTCATTGAGAATGGAATGGTCATCTATCCTAGGGGTAGTTTTCATTCTGAAATAGTATATAGGAAAAAATTCAAATTTAAAATATTCATGATCTTTTGAGTTAGTAATTTTTCTCATTAATGTGTTGGAATGAACCAAGTGAGGAATAATTAATTTTTCTATGACTACTGTAGAGTACAAGATTTTCTAGTTAACCATAAAGTGGGAGTTTACTTTTTTAATTGATAGAATTGATATTCTATATGGAGGATACAAATGCTGAAGTTTCATATGAAAAAATGTCTTCTTTTTTGTGTCACATTGGTTGGGGAATCATCATATACAAATGTATGGGAATTTTGAATTATGGTTTATTGTCAATTATAGATTATAGAACATATCAGAACAAATTACATACTAATTGGATCATCCTCTATGGTAACTTGGTTTGTGATAAATATTAAATGTATCTCAACTTCTGATATATGTTACCATTATTGTACATGTAATCAACAATGAGGAGGTTTATATGGAATGATACATGTCGTTTATGATGCACATGATCCAAATTATAGACATGAGTGAGAATTTATTATGGGAGATATTGTACCATCAGATCGAGTCTTATGGAAACTTAGACAAGATTATAGTTGGTAATGTGAATATTATATACAATAGAAATGTCATGTGTTGTTTTAAATGAAAATATAGGGATGCTTCTCAGGGATAAGAAATATTTTAAGTGGATCATTATAGAGCCCCATAATATTTCAGTACCATAAAACCTGATTTAAACCCCTTCATTAGGTTTTTATATATAATACTTAGATGAGTGATATTATAAATTATTTATATAATTTTTATAGATGTCAATAAATTTTTTGTTGTACTAAATTTGAGAATATATTTGATAAACTAGGGATCCATCCCAAGGAAATTGTGTGACTCTTTGTTTACAAGATGGTAGGTGGCAAATGGTTATATCTAATCTTGTTAAATTCTCTGGATCATTAACAAACTATGGATAGAAGAAAATAATATTCATTCATGAATGTTTAACTAAATATTGTAGTAATCTTTCATGATTTTCTATAATATTCATTGGGACATTCATTTTCACTAGTACAATTAGTATCCCCTAAGATAAAACCATGAATGTTTTTTTAATTTGTCCACAAATAGTGATTTAATTCGAAAAACATATTGAAACACCTAAATATTCCTCTTTTTCCTATATTTTTAAAATCATGGGACTCTTGTTTCCATTCATGGTGTTTCCCCTCCCTCCAAAAAACATTTTTGTCGGATCTAGAGGCTTTATCTTATTATAAATTACATTATTAAGTAATTCTATATAAATTATCCTTATTTCACCTAGAAATAAACTCTTCCTAATAATGGAAATCATCGATATAGTCTATCGCCAAAAATATATATGTTCAAATGTCATATAATAACGAAATATTGATTTCTAAACAGTTATTCTATTAGATGTAGTGAATTGAAGTATATTCCTTCAATAGAATGTAAAATAATGAGTTTTTTATCCTGTTGTGAATTTTTTTGTTTGCAAGATTGGTTAGGTGGTTGATCTATACATTTCGAATCAACGATATTGGGTTAGAAAGATTCAACCAAAATTGGTTGCTCTATTTTTTTATTTTCATTATATTGATCAAGTGTTTGAATTTCTGTATCATGCAATATCCATGACTAATACATATGACATGTGTATGTATATATAGATATCTAGAATCTTTCATGTTATTCTATGATTGTTAATAAATTTAATATTCCCTATTTTGTGTCAATGTATGTTATATGGAGGTTGTTATTTTGGTAACATATTATAGTTTTTCCATTAAAGCATGGTTATCTCATATAGGGATAATATGTGGAGAATATAATTATGATTATGATATACATATTCAAATATGTGGGAAATTAATACATTGTGGAATGAAACAAAGTATTGGTATAATATAATGGCATTGTTCGATGACATAATTTAGAGACGGGGTATGATGGACTTGTATCCTAGCTTATGTAAGAGATGGGGAATGAAGGACATTAATCCCAAACGAAGGCCTATTGGAAATTTTTCTTCCATGTGATATATGTTTCCCATGTGTATGACCCTTTATCATGAATTCCATTTTTAATTCCCATCAGACATGAAGTATAAGCATATATGGATGGGTGTTTTTTTGACTTTTTTGCACATAATTCCTCAACATATAACTTATTTTTTTCATACATTCACAATTACATTTTAGCATTGATTATATTAAAGAAATCCAATATAAATATTTCAATAATAAAACAAAAATCTCAGGATGAAAATAATACATCTTAAAAAATATTCAAATATCTCAAGGAGATGAAGGTTTAGTGACTTAGAGATTAGGAACATTGATTTTTTTCAAAAAATTGGATAATAATTCATCCAAATCACATCTATATAAATAATATTATTTATATCTCATATAATGATATCATCATCATAAATATGGGTTGGGAACATAATGATTGGATCAAATCAAACACTCAATAAAGGAAAAATCACATATTGTACTATATAATAAAATAATGTAGATCATTATGATGTGGATAAATATATAATTAGAATATCAATGGACTATATATGATCATCCTAAAACATATTATAGAAAGATATGATCTAAAAAAGATCATTAATGATGAATAAATGGTATTAATTATCTAAAATATATCTTAGTATTCATGTAATATGCGAGAATCGAATAAATGGGAATAATACATTACAAATATGGTATAACAAAGATGACAAGTCACATTAGGGAAATTAAATTCAACATGAAATTGTAGAAAAACAAGATAAAAAATCATTATAATGTGTCACATCATTAATAATAGGAAAACTGTTGTGATAAAAATCAGTATTCCCATTTCTATATGCAAAAACACATTACGTTAGAGCTTGCAAATGTGAGAAAACCTATTATGCCCATAAAAGTGTGAACAGACTCATTATATACATGCATGACTAAAACATAATATATAAACATAAAAAAATTGGGGGTATACAACACCCCACCCATTATCATCCATATATATATCTATTCCCCTTAAAATCAATAATTAACTATTATTAATGAACCCATCACAAAATAATCAGTTTCAAAATCAGTACACAACACATTCACATAAAATATTATATGATATCAAAAATATCAATTTCCTAAATAAATCATATAATAATAAAACATAGATGATGAAAGAAATATCAACTCATGTGAAACAAACTGTGAAGGAAAAATATAATTTAAAATAAAAAATGATTCATTAAACCATTTAAACATTATTATAAAATAAGAAGGGAAACTTATTTTTAAAACATTTTTTGATGGGAATGAGAATAAATTTAAAAACATTATTATAAATACATCCAAATAAAATATAATTTATTAAAAAAATGGTTAAGTAAATGTTCTTTAGTGGATGGTAAAAAATTTTTTTTAATGGATCTAAAACAATTTATTTTGAATATTTTGAAATACCATTTTTTAAAATCCCAAATTATAAAATATGTAACGAAATATAATTTTTAAAAGGGGAAATAAAATTATGAGAATCATTGAAAATTAATATAAATTAGCCTTAATAAAAAATTATTCTAAATTTGAAAATATGGACTTTATGATAAATAAATAAAAAGCATTAAAATAAATGGTAATTATAAATAATAAAATTACATTTTTTAGGAATGAGTTGATTCATTAAGGAATGAGACTTTAGCGTGAAAAATGGATTCAAAAACAGATGTTATGAATAAAACATGACATCATTATATGGTAGGATAATTCATGGATGATTTATTAAAATATATGTGGAGTGATTATGATGAAGAAAATGTTTTGAGTAAAAAATACTCCTTAAGACAAGAAAAATAAAATGGATCTTTATTGACTAATTTTGGTAATAAAAAAGATATATAAAAAATTAGGTAAATTTTTAAATGGGATAGAATGATACTATATCATAAATATAAAATCATTAAGCTAGTAAAGGTGTTCATTGTAGACACATGGAAATTTAATCATATTTAATTCAAATGGGATTTTCAAAAAATAATTTATTTAATCGTAAAGGGGGGGGGGAGAGAACCATAACCTAGATAAGTAGGTTTTCAAATATTGGAAGGTATTATATTACCTTTAGAATTCATTGGGGGTATTTATAGTTGTATAGTAAAGGGAAATTCTTGAAGATTGATGTTTAGGACTTAGTACCCATTATAGTTTAAACAGGGTTTTCTCTTTCTGAAATAATGATTAGAATGGGGTATGAATATAATCACATAGTTGTTATATGTTTTTATAAATTTTAGTGGATTATGTGAAGGTGTTTTTATAGAGTAATAAGCTAATGAATTTAATACATAAAAAAATTCCACAAGGTGTATTGTAACGAACCAGCCTGGGTACCCTGATAACCAGATAATTGAGCCGTTCATAACATAACACGAAGGGAGTTCCTAATCCCAATGGATTGGTGTCTAGAACATGGAATCATACAAACTGGATGTGGGAATAATATTTCCTCTAAAAATTGTGGAAATAAATGAAACAAGACAGCTTGTGTAACAATAGAAACTACACTAGGATTAATTTACTAGATGTGAAATGGAAAATAAATCCCAATGTGCTATATCCAATATATGAAAATAAGAAAACACTACACTAGTACCTACGGACAAGACTGGCCATTTAAAATGTTTTACAGCTACATTAACCTATAAGATATCATTTCCCTATACTCAAACATATAAAGAGGTTATCCAAAATCACCCAAATGAACAAGATGGGTGTGAGACAAATCCTAGTTGTAATTCACCTAATATTTTATTACAAGATTAAAATATCAATTTAACCAATAATGTGATTTCTTGTATTTTAAAGAACATGTTTTGAATATAAAAAATCATATTAAAACAACTCATGTTTTAAAATTTAATAGATGGAAATAATTTCAAAAATTATTTTTCACATTTCAATTGATGGATACACATTTCAAATAATAGAATTTACATTTAATTGAAGGATACATTACATAAATGGAACTTTAAACAAAATATAATAAATAAAAACTTTTATATAAAATAAATTATATAAATTCTCTAGGCACATATAATATTTTATAATAGTGTAATATATATTTTAAATACACATGCTAGAAACATGGTCATATGAAAAATAGGTACAATAGTTCCAAACTATACGGATCTAGCACTATGAAATAGAAATTATGTTCATGTGCCCCTTTGGGCATAAGGAAGTGGGAACTCATCACTATCGCCTAAGGAATGTTATGTGATGATATGTGGTTTTAGAACATTATTAGTAATAAAGTTCCTCCCAAAATAACAGACTAACTACCCAAGGCATTAATGTTATCATGTACAGAAAATTATGAGTAATTTATTTCAACACCACTTAAAATACAATTAAATCCCATCTTCAATTTCAAATATTCCAATTATCTCTATAAAAACCATAACATGTTTTTAATCAAAAAACAAGCCTCTTCACCATGATGAAACCCTAAGGTTCCCAAAAAATAATTTTTAAGACATTTTCTATAAACAAGTATTTGATGCCAAATAATGAAATTCCAAAAATCCATGTCATATTGAAATATTAAAATTTAATTTTAAAATAATTCCATAAATTTAATCCAGCCCCTAATTAACTAGAATTGGTGATTCAACAAAAATCATTCGATAAAATAATTTTCATCATTTAAATTCAATAATTCAATTGATTCATTTCACATTAAAACATAAATTTAAATATAAAAATTTAAATTACCACCATCCTATAAACACTCCACAATTCAATGTAATTAGAGGTTTTCTGATTTTATTCCAAACCCCAATTATCTATTAAACACCAAAATTCACCAGAATTGGATCATTTCAAAAAATATATTGAAATTAGTTTTTACACATAATAAAAGAAATTATTTTTATTCAATGAATTAAAATAAAACCATGAAATTTGGCTAATTAATAATTTGGTATCATAATATAACAACCTACCCCTAGATCAACTAAATTAAAATCCCCAATCCCTATATATGATTTGTCAAGGAAAAATGACAAAAACTAGATCTATGGGAACATGAATAAAACATAGTTTTATATCATTAATAGTAGATATTAGATTCTCCAAAAATAATGTTAGACCATAAAACCCTAGGAAGAATGAAAGAGCCTTTGGTAGATTGAGACTGAGAGGTTAAAACGAACCAGATAGAGATCAATCAATTTTTTCAAATCACTAGATCAGTTTTGGGATGGATATAAGGGGAAATGAATCCTCGATGAGAGATTTTTGGAATGGGGAATATTGTTTTGGTCAAACGTGGTTTGTTAGAGACCTAAAAAGAGTGTTTGGGAAGTATTATGAAAAATGAATCTAATAAAATCAAATCTGCGCGATTTCATGAAAATCTATGCATTGTTTAGAAAAACCATTGGCAGACCATATACCCATTATCAATGTGTCACATAGTTTTTCCAATGGGGGAACACAGATTTACTAACCTTGGGTTAGACATACCATGATCTCTATCCAAACCCTTCCATTTTCCTATAACATGGTTCAAAATTTGAAGAACAGTGCACTAGTCGTGCGCCAACCGTGCACTAGCCCTTAATTTTCACGATTCTTAAAGTCTCAAACTAAAATAACCCGCAATTAAACCCAACTAAAAATAAATTAAAATGATGGGTTTAGGAATACATGAAACAGGTAACATGATCTAACAACCTCCCCACCATATTAATTTTTTTCCCTATAATATCTATGAAAAAGGCTCCACAACAATATAGATGATACCACTTATCTGTCATCATTTCCTCCCTATCACAAATCACATCATTATCAGAACCATGTGGAAATAAGACACAGACTATATGTATTGTCCTCCTATTAAGTACCATGGTCTTAGAATCAAAAATCGTGAATGTCCACTCAATCATAGATAAATTAGGTTCTATATCACGATTATTACAACCCAAAACATGATGTGGGTCAGAAATATAATTTCAATGCTGAGATACATGAAACAAATTATGTATCAATGTCAACAGTTGGGGTAGTTACAAATGATAAGTAACTTTCCCCTCATTCTAAATAACGTCAAAATGTCTATCAAAATGATGAGTAAGCTTCCCCTTCCTCCCAATCTGTCGATGACCCAACTAAGGTGAAACATTTATGATCACCTGTTTTCCCAATAATAATTCTGATGTTCTATGATGATGATTAACAAAACACATGAATTGAATCTATTTTGTCAACATTCTCTGAAGATTAAATTTAATCCTTTATTTACTCTCTTATTCCAAAATCATCCCTATCAAATGACTCTCACTAATCACCGACCAACACAATAGAGATTTACAAGGACAAACATAAAAGGCCCCAATAGAATCTATCTTAGTCGCACACATGTAATTATCATTTTATGAGAACTCAAATGTGTTGAGTCAATAAGGTTTTCCTTATGACTATTCCAATCCTTCATACTTGGTGGAGATTTTTGAGTCAATAGGGTTTCCATCTGACTTAAACCTTCCTTCTTGTTTTGAAAATCACAAACACCTTATCTCAATGAAAATCTTATTTTACACTGTGTTTTACTTCTCTAAGAAAACATTTCCTTCCCCAAGGAAATTTATCCATAGCATGTTTTTCGTTGTTCTTTATCATGTCTATGTTTAAAATTTGGTTTCATTGCTAATCACTCGGAATCATATAATACATAGATGAATAACATTCTATTTTCAGACTATGAGTTCTCACTCCGAATTCTCATAATTTTGGTTACGTACTCTTCTGAGTTCTGACTCCGAATTCCCAGAATTTCGGTTACGAACTCTTCTGAGTTCTGACTCAGAATTCTCAGAATTCTGGTTATGAACTCTTCTGAGTTCTAACTCCCAATTCTGAATTCAAATTCTGATTACGAACGCTTATGAATATTGACTCTGAATTCTTGTTATGAATTCTTCTCAGTTCTGACAATGAATTCAGGTTACAATTTCCTCTGAGTTCTGACTTTGAATATTGTAATTCGAGGATTTGAATTATTGAGATTCCAGATTCCTAATTTCCATTAAATTCAAACTTCATAATTCTATAGTGTTTAGGTTCCAAATACCATTGAAAACAGAATCTGAATATCCTTTTATTATTGACTCCGAATTAATTTTTGTTTAGAATTTGATCTTTTATTTTCTTACATTCTGAATATGGTATTTAGGTTATGTAACCATATTTTTTTACACTTGTTTTGGTTATAACATGATGTCTTTCATTCAGTTACAAACTGACTGTTGTTTGAGGGACACGTGTACAGGTCCCTCCGAAATTCAAGGAAAAATGTGAGTGTTGGAAGAGGGAGCCAACCATTGGAGCTGTGCCTATAAATAATAGCTCACTGGAAGAGCTCACAACCTTTTCAATAATGTTCTATGACACTAGAGATATAATGCTGTTGAAGTGATTTCTAGAGAGAGACTATCATGATTAGTGTGTACTGAACATCATTTTTAGATTTTCTTTCTACGACTCTGATTGTTGTTGTGTACAATAGAGGGCATATGGGGATTGGAAGACAGAGGTGCCTACTACCTTGAAGTTGAGGGCTTACTTGCTGCGGAAGAAAGAGGTTCCAACGACCTTGAAGATGAGGGATTCCTTACTGAGGAAGACAGAGGTGCTGACTACCTTGAAGTTGAGGGCCTACAGGGATAGCAGGACAGACTCCATTCTTCGTATCGAGGGCTTACCTAGGTGTGGGTAAGACATACTTTCTTGAAAGTATAAATCAATGGAACATTATCCATGGTTTTCGGATACCCTTCTCTTTTGGTTGAAAGACTTACAACTTGTTACTTTTTTTGTTACAAGTTTTCCATAGCATTTTGTATGTTGAGGAATGTATAACTATCATATACTTCCTTATAATTGTACTCTGATTTAGTAATATTCTATATGATTTATGGTAGAATCTTTATCTTTGTCCACATTCATTAAGTTTCATTTTCTATAACCATCTTTTCAGAATCACTTTTTCGGAATCATATTTCATGAATCTAGGAAGTATGTGGAACTTCAGGTTTTGTGAATTACCTTGTTTAACCATTATAAACATAACCATATTTAAAAGTTACAATGGAATTTTTTAAAGTATAAAATTCACCACCGTTTTGTATTTTGGGCATCATTTGATACTTTATTCAGTATCTCTATTATTTCGATCCATCATTTGGTATTATAGAGTATATCATACTCACATACCATCTCAATAATTTGTATTGGAGGATTGGTTCAATGTGAATTAATATCATGATTATATTTAGAAGAGAACTAATCTCATTATTTTATGGAATTAGTTTTTTGGACCCATAAAGTTGGGATCCATTTTTTCATAGATTTACACTTGTTATATATTTTTCCTTGCGGAGGAATATTTTCCTTGTTTAAAAACCTTTACTACTAACATGTTTGTGTGGAATGATTTTTTCTTTAAGATGGTAGTATTCCTTGTTGGTTCTATAGGCAACCTCAATCCTACCAGACAACCTATTTTTTATGGAACTGATTATGAGTATTGGAGAGATTGCAGGAAGACATTTATTATCAATACTAGAGTTGATAATTTTGTTATGCTTACTGGAGGATATATAATCCCTGACAAGGAAGTTAATATATTTACCAATCAAGAAAAGCATGAATATCAACTGAATTATAAGGTACTCAATACTTCCCATTATTCTATGACTAGAAATATATATAGCCAAATTTCATATTGTGAAGCAGAAAATTGTATATGGATGAAACTTTAAGTTAAACGTTTTGGAACATTAAAAGTTATTGAAACTAGAAGAGCCATGCTCAGAGCTGAATATCATGGTTTATGCTATCCTTATAGAGAACCCATATATAAGGTGAAACAAATATTCATGAATATTATGAATAGTTTACAATCCATGGGATAGAAAGTATTAGATGATGAATCTCTTGTTGAAAATATCCTAGACATCATGCCAAATGAGTGGGAATCCAAGAGGACTGTTATTGATGAGAATAGAAGGGTTACATAGATTTCTCTTGATGAACTTTTTGGAACTCTTCCTAAACATGAGACTAGAATTAGGAGAGATGCTGATAATGTTAAGAAGAATAATGGTAATGGTAGTGTTTCTTTTACTACAAAATCAAATCACAAGAAATCCAAGACTCCTGAGAGAGTTAAGGATAAAAATAAAAGATGGTTGTTATCCAATCCGAATCTAGTGGAAGTGAATCTTCTGAAAAGAATTTTCAAATCTTTCTCGAAGGATGAACAAGTCTGTTGGAAAGAATAACATTAAATCAATATATAAGAAATAGGAAAGGAATGTTAGGAAAGATTCAGAAGTCACTTGTTATGAGTGCAAGAGAGATGGGATTATAAGACCTGATTGTCATATGATTAATAGAAAAAACGAAAGGAAAAACATTCTGAGAGAGATAGAAAGATGTACTATAAAGCCCAAGCTATGAAATTCTTGAAAGAAAATGACACCTAGAGTTCCAGTGGTGGTGACTCTTCAGATGAATCATCTAATTATGAATCTTTTGGACATAAGAATCTTGGTCTAATAACCAGACTACCCATTGAAAATCATTGATTGATGGCTAAGTTACACAATGTAAAATTAATGACCAATGATTCTTTATATGCAAATTATAGTAATGATAAATATTATGAATCATCGGATGAAAAGTCTTCTTCTTATGAAGATAATACTTTACCTACCTATGAAGATGTTTATAGGTTTTCCAAACTCCTTGAGATTGAGAACTCAAAAGTCAGGAAAAATATTGATAAGTAAAATTATTGAAATACTATTCTTACTAAGGAAATATCAGATCTTTCTAAAGATATTGATAAGAAAAATGTTGATTTTGAAAGTATTTCAAAAAATCATGAGGAAGTAAATTTTGAGAAGATTAAACATTCTAAATATCAAGAAAATGTAATTTCTAAGAAAAATGATTACTAGACTAACTTTATTTCAAAATAAAATGTTTTGGAAGATAATGAATTTAGTTATCGAACTAAAATCCAAAAAAATATCAGTAAGGAGGTGTTAGCCAAATATCACCGTAAGTAAGGAAAATTTTGATAAAAGGTAATCCCAAATCCGACTTCTAAGGAATAGTTATGGTTTTGGTTATACTAGTTCTAACCCAATTTTTATTAACAATTATTTTGTTCCTCAATGTGATCCATTCTGTAGTAAGAATCAGTGTGGTGGACATTGGGAAAAAATTGTTCCCTAAATAAAACTCAGTCTTTAGGATTTCATAAAGCATATTTTTCTATGAAAATGTGAATCCTAAGATTTTTCTTTCTGAAATTTTTGGATCCATTAATTTTTGGATTCTAAAAACCTAAATATTCTATTTTCAGGAATATAGAGAATGTACCAATAGCAGTACGTGGTACATGGATAGTGGATGTTCCCAGTATATAACTGGTAACAAATTTTTGTTTGAAATAATTATCAAGACGAAAGGAGGAAAAGTAACTTTTAGAGATAATTCTTAGAGATAAATTATTGGTATAGGTAACATTGTTCTTCTGGGAAAATCATTGATTTAAAATGTTTTATTTGTTAAGGGTCTTAGGCACAACCTCATTAGCATAATCCAATTATGTGATGAATACTACCTTGTGAATTTTAGGAAAGACAAGTTCTTAGTAAACCATTCCAAGGAAGAGTTTATTCTTTCTACCCATTGGAAAGAGAATGTATACACACTAAACTTAGAAGACCTTAAGAGACAAGATCTACCTTACCTTAGTGCAATGGAGGATCATTCTTGGTTGTGGCATAGATAGCTAAGTCACTGTAACCTTAAGAACCTATGAAAAATCTCTAAGAAAAGACAAGTTAAGGATCTACCAGAGCTTAGATTTGATTCTTCAAAAGTTTGTGATCCTTTTCAATATTTCATGAAACATAAATCATGTTTCAAATCAATTGGTGAAGTATCAAATACTTATGCATTATAGTTAGTGGATATGGATCTTTTTGTCCCAACAATAACTGGAAGCATTGGTGGAAAATATTATGTATTTCTTTTAGTTGATGATCATACTAGATTTACGTGGGTCTATTTTCTAGCAAAGTTGTATGAAGATTTTTCTTATTTCAACAGTTTTAGAGCCCAAGTTAAAATTGAGAAAAACCTTCCTCTTAAAACTATCCATAGTGATCATTGAGGAGAATTTCAAAATTTTGATTTGGAAACTTTTTCTATTAGAAAAGTCATTACTCACAACTTCTACGCACTGAGAACCCATCAATAGAATTGTGTTGTTGAATGAAGAAATTGAATTCTTCATGAGATAACATGAACCATGTTGGGTGAATATTCTGTAGCCAACAAATTTTGGGCTAAAGCTGTAAGTACTTCTTGTTATATATAAATCGAGTTTTAATTAGTCATTTTCTTAATAAAACTCTTTATGAGTTAGGAAATTGTAAAAACCTAGACTTTCTTACTTCAAGGTTTTTGGTTTCAAGGTATTTATCCTAAATAGTAAAGATAATCTGTATAAATTATCACCAAAATCTGATAAATGGATTTTCATAGGATACTCCACAACTTCTAAAGCTTATAGAGTTTTCAATAAAAACACTAGTATGACTGAAGAGACAGTACATATAAAATTTGATGAAACTGATCCTTTTCTTTTTAAATAACCCCATCCTTATTCTTCAGATGTGTTATCAAAAACCGATTATCAACCATTTATAGAATTTCCTTCTGATAAGGAATTTTCCCAAGAAAATTTTTCGGAAGTATTTACCCTAGATGCTTTCATGCCCTATGTTGATGAACAAGTTTTACAAAACCCAAATCAAGTGTTTCTCAAGAATCATCTGAGTGATAGCATCATTGGCGATGTGAATCAACTAGAAAGGAAAAGAAGTTACTTATGAAATGAAGTAGAACATCTTGCATTTCTTTCCCAATTAGAACCAAAAAGCACTAATGATGCTTTAGGTGATTATGATAGGATAATATCTATGCAACATGAGCTAAATGAATTTGAAATGAATAAATTATGAACCATGGTTGAAAGACCTAAGGAAAATTCTATTATTGGATTGAAATGGTTATTCAAAAATAAGTGTGATGAAAATTGAATCATAGTAAGAAATTAAGCTAGATTATTTGCTAAAGGCTTTAATCAACAAGAGGGAATAGACTATGAGGAAACCTATGCTCTAGTTGATATACTTGAATCTACTCGTATCATAATTAACTTTGCAGCATTCTTCTATTTTAAACTTTATGAAATGGAGGTGAAATGTGCTTTCCTTAATTGTTATGTACAAGAAGATGTTTTTGTTGATCAACCTCCTGGTTTTGAAGATACAAAACATCTTTATTATGTTTTTAGACTTACCAAAGCTTTCTATGGAACTTAGAATGTTCCTAGAGCCTAGTATGATAGACTATCATGATTTTTTCTTCAAAAAAATTATGTTAAGGGATGTGCAGATCCAAACCTTTTTATAAATAAATATAAAAAAATTGTTTGGATTGTTCAAATTTATGTTGATGAAATTATATTTGGTTCAACTCAGCATCCTTTAACTGATTCTTTTTCGGATCTAATAAAATCTGAGTTTGAAATGAGTATGATGGATGAGTTAAAATTTTTCTTTGGTTTTCAAATTTCTCAGAAACAAGAACGAATCTATATATCCCAACATAAGTACATTAATGATCTTCATAAAAAAGTATGGATATGAAAACACTAAGAGTATTAGTACTCCCATTGGTACATAAAACACACTTCATCTTGATGAAGATGGGAAAACAATGGATGAAACATCTTTTAGAGGTATGATAGAAAGATTGATTTACGTGACAGGTAGTCATCCAGACATAATGTTTTCAGTATGCTTATGGGAAAGATATCAATCCAATCCTAAGGAATCTCATTTAAAGGCAGTGAAAATAAATTTTTTCTAATTAATGGGTACCATGGATTTAGCTCTCTTTTATACTAGTGGAAATGATTTTGTTCTAATTTTTTTTTCAAATGCTGACTTTGGTGGATGTAGAATGGATAGAAGGAGTACATCGAGAACTTGTCATTTCTTAAGAGATTCATTAGTTTATTGGTCTTCCAAGAAGAAACACTCAGGTGTACTTTCCACTATTGAAGTTGAATATGTAGGAACTAGAAGTTGTTGTGCTCAAGTGTTGTGGATGAAACACACACTCACAGACTATGGTATGAGTTTTACCAAAACACAAATTTTGTGTGATAATAAAAGTTCTAGTGCCCTAAGTAAAAACCCTTCACATCTCTCTCTTGAGAAACACATAGATATTAGGCATCACTTTCATAGGTATCGCACACTAAAAGGAGATACCATTCTACAATTTATCAGAACCCAAGATCAACTTCTTGATATTTTCCCAAAATCATTACCCTCTGATAGATTTGAATACATTAATCAAAATTTAGGAATGAGAACCATAAGGTAATATTCCTTGTTAACTATCTGTTGAAATAAATATCTTTACATTAATAAAATCTTTTTCATAAGGGGAGTACATTTTATTGTTAGTTTTCGAAACTTTTCGTAATAAAGTTTTCAAAAAAAATCGTAATGATGTTTTCAAAACATTTCGTAATGATGTTTTCAAAATTTATCATAAAGAAGATTTCAAATTTTTTGGAAAGAAGTTTTCAAATTTTTTGTAGTGAAGTTTTCAAAATTTTTTGTAATGAATATTTTCGTACAAATTGTTTTTCCCGTAATAGAGTTATTTTCCATAGTCATCTTTTTTTCATAATTTAATGTTCTTTAAGAAGAATTTTCCTCAATATGAATAATCATCCTAGAAATATGAAAAGTATGATTATCTCTTGGGTTCTCATAATCACCTTTTACTTTCTTGTAGTTTCATCTGTTTCCATTGAAAATTTCTCGGATTCTAGTTTCCTTAAATCAGAATGTTTTCCTTTAAAACCCTCAAATGATCGGATCCTACCAAATTTCGCTTCTGGCTATCATATTAGACCATCAGATCTAATCAGAAGAATTATCAAACATTGGATCTATATGTTAAGATCAACTATCACTTCCACCACCAATATAAAAGGACCCTTGAAGGGTTCTCCCACATCGGTTTTCTAGCCTCTACATGCTGATGCTCGACCCCTCTTTCAAAATCCCATTCCGAACCTCTCAAACATTGCTCAAATCCAAATGTCTGGTGAAGTTCCTTCTCATGAGATGAAAACTGTCAAGTTGATTTCATAGTGTCATATATACATAGAGAGGTTGGTGAATCCTAATTTCTTAAACAAGTATGATTCTATTATATCCAAGAACATCAAACTGAATGGATGGGAGAGTTTCTACATAACAAAGCCACGTGCTCAAGACTTGGTGTATCCAAATTTTCTTGTGGAATTATATGAGTCAGCTAGTTTCTTTAAGGATGAAGACATAGAAAAAATTTCTTTCAAAAGCTATGGAAAGTCATATGCTCTTTCGTACACCAAGGCTACTATCTTGGTTGGAATTTCATATGAAGGGGAAGTCGAGTTCTGTTCTCACAAGTTGTCGGATGTTCAAGGAAGTTTTGTAAAGGTGAAAGCTATGGAGTGTCTTGGTCTTACAGATTTCAAGACTCTGAAGATTGCAAATCTGACTAAAAATATTCAGATCATTGAATTGTGGGTTCAAGGTTATATCATTCCGAGAAAAGGTGATAAGGACACCTTAAAGAAGAATGACATGTTCATTCTTGATTTTTTGGATAATCTGAGGAAGATAATCTTGATGAAGAATATTCTCATTCCGACAGAGAATATCATGAATGGGATCATAAAATATTAGATTATCATGTATCCAACCATCCTCTCCAATCTCATTGTTCGGTGCCTTGCAGTTCAAAGCTGAGGAATAGAAAAGTCATGTTGATTAGTGATGACACCCTAAAAAGGATGAAAGTAGGTTCTTCTAAGGGATCAAGTGAATTTTATGACTTTCCAGAGGAAGAGGCTAAAGTGATTTCGAAGGAACAAGAAGTTCCTGAAACATCGAAAAAATGAGGAAATAAAAGGAAGTTGAAGGAAGTGGAAGAAAAAGACAAAACCACTAATGATAAGGAAGCTCAATTCGCACCTTCAAAGCCCAAAAAACAGAAATCCTATCCAGATGAAGTCATAGCCATGTAGAGGGAAGACAAAAATAATCAGATTAAAGGAGAGCCACAATTGGGCTTGGATCCTGCAGAGGCCAAAGCATTGATTGATAAGACAATCGATGAGCTTGAGAAGCCATTTAGAGAAAAGAAGTAGTAGAAGAAAATGATTGAGGCTGATATTGTTTTATCCCTTTTAAGGGATACTAAAATAGCATCCGAGAACATCCAAGTACCAAAATCCTTATTGGTATAAGCCTTACCTGACACTCTAGGTAAAAATTTCATGACTCCGGAAAAAGAACAAGAGATGGCTGTTCAACAAAAATATGTTGTGGAATATGTTCAAGAAGAAAAAATTAGTAGTCATAACCCAGCCGATTTGATAAATCAAGTTGAATATTTACATGAAATAAATACCCCATTAGAGAAACTATCAATCTGAACTTCTGAAGCAGAGTCTTCAATGTTCCCAACTCCTAGTAAGGATGAGGAAGGTGAAGATGATAAGGATGAAGAAGAAGTTAATAAATTGTCTGAGGATGAAAGTTAAAACCATGATTTCATACACCCTGAGGATGTTGAGGCTATAGTTGAGAAAGAAAAGGTATATGAATAAAATATTATATAGCTGTCTGATAGTGATCATAAATCTCCAAATAAAGAAGATATTCTGAGAACTGATAAGGGGAAACAAGTGGTTGTGTATACACCTATGAAAGAAATTATAAGGATAAAGGAAGTTGGTGTATCTTTGAAGTGAAAGCTTGTTGAGATAGAGAAAGATCCCTCACCAACCGATGTTTTGGATTTGAAATCATCTTCTCTGGGACATGATTTCGTATTCCAGTCCATAAAGAATCTTTTTGGGACAATTCCGATTTTCCCCAAGCATTGATTCCAGATGCTAGATTCCTCAACATACTTTGAACAAAAAATCAGTTTCAGTGTCCATGGTGATGGACAAGTGTGTCAATATGGAGACAGACTTCAAATATTTCCATATCAACTATGAATCCCACAAAAGATCTTGTAAGAAAATGGTGAGCTGGTCAAACAATATAATTTAATATTTGAGATATATTAATGAGTTTCAAGATGACATTAAAGAACCTTTTGATACTGAAGATAGAAAAATCAAGGATCTCACAAATAGCTTTGAGGAAAAGCTAAACCATGAGCAGAATACTCATATTTAGGATGTCAAGTATCTGAATGGGATGTTGTACTATGTTGCTCAATGCTGGAAAATAATTACGGATTTCCCGACCGAGATTGAAGAGAAGCTAGTGAAGCAAGATGACTTGTTTAAGGCTCAGGCAGAGGCTCTGAAGGATCAAGAAGAAAATATCAATTCCTTTGAGAAGAAAACAAGAGAAGATCACAAGGAGATAAAGAAGCTAAAAACCATAAAGAATAAATTGATACCCATGGAGAAGGAATCAAAATAGATCCAATCTGATCTTTTATTGTATTTTCATTCCTCATACAAATTCTTCCAATATTAATGAAATCTGGGTTTCTCATTTTTATTTTCATTCTTTGTACTAATATTTCAGGTAATTTAATTTCATTTCCATTCTATTAAATTATTTTTTAAAATCACAAATGGGGATAAAGGAAAAATAATTCCAAGTAATGAATAAATATACCAATGTAAAGGGAAGTTTATGTAAGGGGGAGTTTTCATTACAGAGATTTCCATACTCGAGATAATGAAAAATCTCATTCTGGAAATCATGAATATGATCCTTAGTATTCCAAAGCCTATGTGGGAGTTAGTCGTATTCATCATTTTCCATATGAGAAGGGAGATAAGTTTTATATTCAATGTCTAGAAAAATTTTCTAAGTCCATTTATTCTTTTTCTCAAGGATGTTTGTGCTTTCCAAAAAGTGGGAGATTGTTGAGTCAATATGGTTTACTTATGAAATAAAAAAAATTTCTTGTTTTGAAAATCACAAACACCTTTTCTCAACGAAAAATCTTATTTTAGCATGTCTTTTACCTCTATAAGGAAAAATTTCCGTCCCCAAGGACATTTATCCTTAGAATGTTTTTCATTGATCTTTATCTTGTCTAAGTGTAAAATTTGATTTCATGCCTAAATCTTCGTAATCACATAATACTTACATAAAGGGAATTTTGTTTTTAGACTCTTAGTTCAGACTCCGAAATTCTCCGAATTCTGGTTAAGAACACTTCTGAGTTCTAACTCCGAATTCTCAGAATTCTGGTTACGAACTCTTCTGAGTTCTGACTCCAAATTCTTAGAATTCTTGTTACGAACTCTTCTGATTTCTGACTCAGAATTCTGAATATGAATTTTAATTACGAACTCTTATGAATACTGACTCTAAATTTATATAATGAATTCTTCTGAGTTCTGACACCGAATTTAGGTTAAAAATTCCTATGAATTCTGACATTTAACATTTTAATTTCTGGTTGCAAATTCATGAGAATCCAGATTCTGAATTTCCTTGAAATACATACTCCAGAATTCTATAGATTTCAGGTCCTGAATACCTTACAAAACAGAATCTGAATATCCTTGTATTATATACTTCGAATTCATTTTTGGTTAGACTTCTAACTTTTATTTTCCTACATTCCGAATATTGGATTTTGGGTATGTGACCATATTTTTTTACACTTGTTTTTGTTATAAAATGTTGTCATTAATTCAGTTACTAACTAACCATTATTTGATTGACACGTGAATAGTTCCCTCTAAAATTCAAGGAAATATATAAACGTTGGAAGATGGAGTCGACCGTTGGAGTTGTTCCTATAAATAGGATCTCATTTGTAGAGCTCAGAACTTTTTGAACACTATTCTATGACTCTAGTGATTACATGATGTTGATGTTGTTTCAAGAGAGAGACTATCATGCTTAGTGCGTACTGAACTTCTTGTTCAGATTTTCTTTCTGTGACTCTGATTGTTTTTGTGTAAAATCAAGGGCTTCTGGGGATAGGAAGACAGAGGTGTCGACTACCTTGAAGTCGAGGGCTTCCTTGGTGAGGAAGAAAGAGGTTCCGACTACCTTGGATTTGCGGACTTCCTTTCTGAGGAAGAAAAAGGTTCTGAAAGCCTTGAATTGAGGGCTTGTGGGGTCAGCAAGACAGATTCTGATCTTTGTAACGAGGGCTTAACCTGGTGTGGGTAATACAGACTTTCTTCATTGTATAAATCAAGGGAAATTTATCCGAGGTTGTTGGATACCCTTCTCATTCGGTTAGAAGACTTACTACTTATTACATGTTTTGTTAAAAGTTTTCCACTACATTTTGTTTGTTGTGGGAAGTATAACTATCTTATACTTCCTTATACTGGTTCTCGGATTTAGTAAGATTATATACACTTTATGGTAGAATCATTATCATTGTAAACTTTCATTTAGTTTCATTTTCAGGATCCATATTTTCAGAATCACTTTTTTGGAATCATATTTCATGAATCTAGAAAGTGTGTAGAACTAGAGGTTTTGTGAATTACCTAGTTTAACCTTGTTAAACATAACTATCTTTAAATGATCTAAAGGAATTTTTCAAAGTATAAAATTCACCCACCCTCTTGTATTTTGAGAAATCATTAGATACTTTATTTAGTATATCTATTATTTCGATACTAATTTTGGTATTATAGAGTATATCATACTCACATAACATATAAAAAATAGTCCAAAATGATCATCCCATGCTCAAAGTCGAGAACATAAGAATGTAGCATATCCTAAAAAAATCTGTATAAATATTTTTATTTGGACATCAAACTGAGGATGATAGTTCATACTCAAAAATACATGAAATCACAATTTATCTTGAAGTCCTCCCCAAATTTGAGAAGTGAACTAAGGATCCATATCATTAACTATAGTATGTGGAAGTCCATGCAAAGGAATAATCTCTTTCGCATTGAGTTTTCATAACTCCTCAACTTTGGTTCAATCAATATTGATAGGAAGTGATAGAATTTCATTAGCTTATGGATCATATCCCATATCTCATTTTTTATCATACTTCCTAACCATTAAAAGGTGGTAATGGAAAAATGATCAACAATGTTTTGCATGGTGGTAGTTCACTATATATCTGGAAGGTATGTTTCTTACCCATATGAGGGATATGTGTATAACTGTAGGTAAAACGCTTATAATAAAATACTATCATTATATTGAAGATTCATAAGTTATTATATAATCATCTAATGATATATTTTGATAGTTTTAGAATGAGAACAACAAAAAAGATCCTATACAAGGATGTTACATCTTCTTTGGACAACTCGTTATAGTTTACACAAAAGGACTATCTTGATTGGATTTCCACCCAATTGGAGGATTCTGTGAAAAAGGGAGGTATGTAGGGGTGAAATTTTCACTAGCTTTTTCCAATCCATTGGTCCTGTGATGATTGAATAAGTGAGTGGACTGAGTTCTCATTTTTACAGTGGAGGAGGGGTCCCATTCTTTTAAATATAAAAATAAAAACACTATTGAGAGCTCTTCCTTACACCATGTACCTCCAATAATATTAAATTTTATATTCAAGAGGGTTCTTGGTATAAATATTTCCATAAATTGGATTTTCTAAATTTATTCATGTTATTTTCTGACATTAAAATATGTTGACACACTATGTAATCTTGTTTTTTACCTTGATCACGATAATTGATTTTAATTACTTTCACTAATAATTTTGGTAAAAATCAATGTGAACTTATTTGAGATTATATATTATTCTGATTAGAAATATAGAATTTATATTACAAAATATTAATAAAAAAATTGGGAGAAATATATTTAAAATTAATCCATTGGGTGTGTCACGATAGTGTGTTTTTTAAGATCAATTCTTAATAATACGAAATGTTCTAATATAAAATTTCAATGCTAAATTGGTTCGAATGAAATAATTTTTATAAAATTATTTTAAAAGTATATTCAAACATTAAAACAATAATATAATATAATATAATTATGTAGATAAATTAGATGAAAATGTGGTTTTTCATTAAAAATTAGTATTTTTCTTTATTCCTCCAAAAATGATGTTTTTCAGAAATATATCTAAAATTCACCATAATATGGCTAATAAATTCTTAATTCCAAAAAAAATTATTTTATCAAATAAAATTAATAAATTTTCCTATAATTAATTTTATTATTGTTCACTAAATCATATAAAAAGCATATGGTTTAATAAAATTGTATTTTCAAACATAAAAATACTTTAAAATTATTAAATTTTTTATTATCAATATGTTTTATTTATTTAAAAAAATTATAAATATTATTTAAAAAATATATATTACTGATCGTATTAAAATGTTTATCCTTTATTTTATAACTATCTCATTTACATAATTATAAAAAAAATTATATTCTATATATTTTGTGTAAGGTAAGACACATATCTTATTGTGTAGTTAAATATTAATATTTTGTAGTATATAAATAGATAATAACACGGTGTAGATTTCCTCACATGTAATCTTGTGAAATTAATTTATTAAAAAATAGTTCATAAAAACTCATAGTGTCATTGGTTATGTTATAATGAAAATTCCTATGGAATAATATTGTAATCTGATTCGGAAGGATATGTTCTTTGAGTCTAGATCCATGGGAGGTCATTTTTTCCTGATGGAAGTATTCCAAGATTTCATTATAAGATTCCCTTGTTGGATATTCATGATTATTTTGTGACACTTCTATGATTTACTCCATATTTAATCTTTACTCTCAAATGTGATTAGGGGTTTGTAGGATAGTATTTTATATGATCTTAGTATGGATGATTACGTGAAGAATGATGTGACATAGGAGGGGACGGCTGGATTATGTGGTAGTCATTGAAAACTATTATTGCATAATGTATGGGAATATTTATGTGGTTGTTGGTGATGAAACCGAAGATAAAGGAACATGTTAACGCTCAACATACTTGTTGATATGATGATAAAATCTAGGATGCTAACTTATGGATCTATTTAATTTCAAATTCTAGGGTTCCATATTTTGTCTTCATTCCATTCCAAACTTCTTGAGGAATCTGGTTATTCATAATTGTTTATTTCCTTTTGGATTTAAATTTGGAATGATATCCTAGAGTACATCTATTTTGGAATTATTGTAATCACGAATGGATAATTATTATCAAAAGGGTTCAGTTTTTATTGAATGAAAATGATAAATCTATGTTTACCTAGATAAACAATGGACTATGTTTGGATTATTTTTGGGAAAATGGACATCATGATGGCATTTAATGAATGTTATATGAAATAAAGTTAAGGAATAATTTAATGGATAATAAATTGATTAACATAACTACGTGATATAAATAATATAATTATTTAATTTTTCTATTTAAATTCTTGTTTACCTAGATGATATGTACTCCCTAATAGTGTTATCTTGCAATCCAAGTGCTGATAGCTAAAGTTGAGTATAGAAATAGGTTATTTCCATAGTGTGGTTATGAGATATATTATGCTATGTATATAATGTGAATTCATATTATACCCCAACTATGTCTATTAGGGAGAATAAAACACATTGCGAATAAAGATTTTGTTTTCCCCAACATCATGATATGAGGATGGGTGGATGACAAAAAACTCTATCCCTACTCTTGTATAATTATAGTAACATGTTACAGTGTGCACAAAAGAGAGTTTCTCTAAATTAGTTTGTAGAGGGATATTATGGCATGTAGCTATTTACAGACATGTATCCCTATATATAATATCCAATTTATTATTATATGTATGATATGTATAGGATGTGATAACCATATATACTAATTCCTTGTATAGGTTATAATGGATTAAGGAATAATATCCAATGAATGATACACATCATACCAGCTATGGTGGGTGGAAAATATACTTAATTAATATATATGGTAATATGATAGGGGATTATGTGATGATGTGATACATATGGTTTATTTTGTAATGCCATGACTATGTTTTGTCATCTTATTTTATTTGGGAGGGAGATGGATCAGAACATGCATTATTGTGGAAGACAGGATAAATGTGGGGAAATTTTATTGGGGTAATTTTGATATTTCATTATCATATTATATTCTCAATTTTATCAAATACATTGTGACAGTTACCCATTGTGACAATGAGAATATAGTATATCTATTTAGAAGAAAAATTAAAGTAAATATTGTTCACTGTGATTTTTCATGATTTATTATCTCTTTCATTAGAGGCTCCAGGGAAGGTCCTACTAATTATACATTAATTTTCATTATATTTAAAAATAATTTTTAGGAGATCCAAATAAGGTTGGATATATTTATGGATATTGGACGTGAAATTTTTTGTAGGTGAAGTTTGTGATTCATGGTCGTTGTCATCGTTCCCTATTTTTATTCGCAGTTTCCATTTCATTTGTAATTGTTCTGTATCAAATTTCATGTTTACAAATGGTATTTCATTATATATATATATATATAAGTGGCGTTGGAATTGTGTAGCTAAAACATATCATTTTTATTCATGTTATTTCTGAGGGTAATTCCTCCTATTTGTGTGATTATTTTACACTTGGTTCAAATCACAAACCCAAGGACTGGTGAATGTGGGACTCGGGTAGCCATCTTCTCTCTTCCATCACTTTCATCGAAGATGTTTTACATATTGTTGTAGGGTTTCCTGATCAAGTGCTCTCATAAGTTCATATTGATAGAGAATATGTGGTTTGGTGTTAATAAAATGTGATATTTCATGGGTTAGTTGATAAATAGTGTCAATTATATTTACTCAGTTATGTTAACATAGGATACTGGTGGAGACACGGGTATTCTGGGTCACCTGTGATCTGTTGCAATGACATTTTATTTTATTGAGACTACCAAATAAAGCGACACTAGATGTATTTTACTTACCATGTTAGGTTTCAAGAATCATTCTTGTTTGTGCATTTCTTTGAAATGGGTTTCTGTTGAGATTCACAAAATCATTAACAATATAATAAAAAATTATTTAATTATTCTTATGTATTTCAAATACCTTGTTTAGGAGTTCTAATTTTTTTCATATTTCTAGGAATAGACCAAGGTTGATATCCCCATTGGGTTCGTGTTGAAGATGTCCAAAATGAAGTTCTTGTATATCAATGTAGAGTGTAGGTCGATGATGAAGACACATATAGGAGGACACTCTGAGAGTTCCAACACCAATTTCTCTTGATGTATGAGGTCTATGTCTAAGATATAGTTAATTAATAAAGGTAATATAATGTTTAAATAAATTTCAGTTCAATCCATTCTCGAATGGAAAACATGGTATCAATTGTTATGACAATGTTAGCTGTATTAGTGAGGTAGTTCTGGCTCTACCTCCTTAGGGGATATGATCTATGACCAGCTTAGAGAATAGTAAATTTCATTATTTCTGGAGATTTCTAGTTTCTAGGAGCTTCCTTTCCTTTGATAGGTTAGTTTGTGCCTATGATTTTTAGGGATCTATTTTGTGAAGTTTCAATTATATTATTTAGAAATAATAACATATGATGAGGGAATGGATATTATTTTTGAGAATTCTGTGTATCTAGAGATCTAGTTCATGGTAACCCCCTTCCTTTCAAATATTTATCTTCTTGTTCTAGTGAGAGAAGAGGTTTTCGAGAGGGCATTTTTTAGAACTATATTATTATAAGAGGGGATTCATTAGGATTACCCATCAATCAGAGCTATGGTTCGGGCTAACCCATTATGCGGATGAAGTGGTTTTCGGTCAGTTGGGGGTAGGTTGTATACCTAATTATATCAACTAAAATGGGGTATGTTATTTATATTATAAACATTTGTTATAAATGTTTTTTATTTTGGATTATGAAGCATTAAGCCGTGATACTTCCCAACCATTCAAATCAGTCAGCTTGGGCCACATGTTGTAAAAACATTTCCTCTATTGAGGTAGTTTCATCCATGACAAGGTGAGTAGGTTTTCATTCAGGGTACCCACATCATGTCATTTACATTGGTTCATTATTTTTTGTGTACCTAGGGAAAAAACTCTTTTATATAAACTACCATCATATGTGATTTTGGACATTAGGTAGAGAGGCAACTAGTTCCCTTATAATTGGATATGCGAGTTGGAATTCGATTTAACTTGAATGGATCATATAGATATAATGTGATAGTGTGTGGGAATCACCACTACACATGAATTTTTATTTTTATAGATATATCCATATGAAATTTTCCTCATCCTATATTAGTTGATTTCATTTTAGTCTATCATTGATTCCGTTATGAGGGAGGTTGTCTTCTATGATTCTAATAGAGATTGAATAGTGTATGTTTTCAAGAGATACCAAAATATGGGCCACATACATATTCTATAATTTTCATCTATGATGGTCTAGTTGATTTGGATTTATTCTAATGGTAATTCATCAGTGTTTCCCATGGTAAAAGAATAGTACCCTCCTATCTTTCTAAAATGGTTTAGAACATTAACCCCTCGATGAAATATCTTGTTTGGAATCGATATACCCCCATTCAGATCTCCAATATCATTTTATATTCATTTGAAAATTTCTTATGAGTTTGCGAGACCTATGAATATTTCATGTCGAACTATTACAGTGAGGTTTTATTTAGTTGATCATGTCACCTTGTGGTGAACCTGATTTTGGATGAATAAGGATAATTATATTTTCCAATAATGTATTGATTATAATCATTTTCACAATGTGATAGTGAAAAACCCTATATCATCTTCAATGGATTGATGATCTATTTGATTATTTTAATGCAAAATGTTAGTTATCAGAAATTGATATCAAGTTAGGATAACATAAGATGTAGTTGAAGGAATAGAATATTAAGAAGACTTATTCTCGTTGTTATCATGGGAATTATTATTTTTTATGATAATATTAATTGTCAGTAATGATCCTCCCTTGTAAATGGGGTTGATTAATGTACTTTTAAGATATTTCTAGGATATTTTCATTGTTTTTATGATTAATGAAATCATTTTTTACTCTATGTTTGAGTTCAATAATATAGATCATCTACATACTATTTTGCGAGTTAATTTTTGTGAGTAGTAATTAAATAGGTTGTCCAATATTGTTTTCATGGATCATAATGTTTTTCTGTGGGAAATTTTTGTCCCAGATGGCATTAGATTTGGATCCTTCGTATATAGAGGATTTTATTTCTTGGGAATCCCCCAAGATAGTGGTAGTGGTGTGGAGAATTTGGGTTTATGTAATCTATTTTAAGGGTCCTATAACTGATTTATCTCAGGTTTTGACCCCAAAAACATCCTTGGCCTAGATGGATTTTTAATTCTTATGGATTGAACTATGTTGATGATTTTTTAATAACTTGAATGACATGTTTTTCAATGCTCTAGTCAATTGTTTGACAGTAGGAGTTCATTTTGAGGTTTTGTGTGATTATTCGTATATTGGAGTGTGATGTTCTCTGATGATGTATACAGTAATTATTTATTTTTATTCATTGAAGTTATACCTCCTGAAAAATAACAATACAAACCATTATATTGAGTTTGTGGTAGTGGTAATTTCTGGGATGTTGTGGTGAAATTACCTCATTGGATATAATTGTTTGGGTTTTAATGACTATATACTTCTAAGGAATGTCTTGTCCCACACGGAATTAAACATTCATTATCATCGATGGATGGAATTCTTGTAGTATTCTGAATTTTGGATTTATTATACATCATGAATGGGAAATTTTGTAGCCAATGTGATGTGGATAAAGTCATTTTGTGATGTCAAGCATGGATAAGGGGATTTGTAGAGTGTTATTTAGGATTTCATAGTGATGGATCAATATATGGGAGTTTTTATAAGAAGAGGGTATTTTTTCCAGATAAAGGTGTAATCATCTATGGTGCTTTAGGTAGGGGAGACATAGTTAGGGGCTTATAAGGTGGATGCTTGGAAGGAAAAAGTTTTTTGGGGATACCCTTGAATGTTTAATTGATTATATAATACATAGGGTATAGATCAAGGGAATGATTTTAATTAATTCAGATATCATAGAGATGGTTCTATGGTATTTCTATATATCTCTACTGGATGTAAATATCTACATGAAAAATATGTAATGAGCTTTGATTGTTTGGTTTTGGTGGCCCATGATGAATTTTTATGTTTCAATGTTTGTTTCTCCTTATTTCGTCTTACAAAAGTTGAATGTTGAGATTCTTTTCCTAATCGTTTCCTCTAAACATTATATAATCCCCAATTATAGAGATTAGAAGTCTCGATAGACTTCATAGATAATATTCCATGATATATGGTTGTTTATAAATCTATATGGGTGGGATTGGATATTTTGGTGAAATAATCCCACTTTATAGTGATTAGGGGTTTGAGAATAGAAGAGTTTTTCTTGATGTAGTATCTAAAGGAGATCGTGAAACTCAACATATTTTCTAGGATGATCAGATATAATATAGACCCTTCTTTGATATCTAAGGATTGGAGAGTCTTCTTGTATTTTTTTTGGAACAATATTATGTCTTAGAACTATTTCACATCTACAGAGAAAGGAATGATTGAGTTGACCATCTACACTCTTGAAGATATGTTATTCTGTTGTGTCCAGGATATAGAGGTTCTTGTAAGAGTAATATTACATGTGATGAGTTCAATTATAATAATTATTTCCACTGATACATTTTTTTTGGGTTTTTAGGCTTCATACGGCAGAAATAATTCACTCCATGTTGTGTTAGATCACCATTGGGGATGCCAAAATTCTCAGGCTAAAATTATTAAAAAAAATTATTGTTAGTTTATGTAATAAATTAGTTGAAGAATTAATTGTAATATAATTATAAATCCTATGTCGAACATAGGATGATGCCATTTTTGATTGATAATTTAGATCAGACTACCTTTAGGGAATCTCCTCGTCATGGGAAATAATTATTTGGTCATTGGAGTCTGTTTTCGCCCATTTTTTTTTGGATATTCGAGGGTTTCGTTCATGTTGGAGTTGTGGAATATCTAATAGAAATCCACCAATATATGTTCTAGATAATTAATCTATTTCATGTGTAATATATCCATAATTATCTCAATGATCACTCTCATTTCATCGATTGTGGTAAGATCAACGTTGATGATGATACAAACTTCTAAGAGTACCCTATTGAGACCTTGGACAACCAGGTATAGGTGTTGTGTGAAGATGATATTCCATTGGATCGTTCCATTTGATAGAATTGTTCTGTAGAGTAGTGTACCATGGAACATGGGTCACAGATGTGAAATATTTACCCTAATTTATTTTAATTTTTATATCTTCTCTTTTGATTTTTTTGGATTTTGATCCAAGGGAGGTACCTAGGGAAGTTTCTATTTGGATGACTATAATTTTCTCACATAGATTGGTTTTGGATTCTTCAGGATGAAATTGTTATCAGCGGTTTATAATGTATCGTTCTAGCTCCTTCAATTTTGTCTCATTGCATATTTCTATAGCCCATGGTGGTTAGAGGGGGATTAGATATATTATAATTTTTTGGGAATATAGAAGTCGGAAGAAGGGATACTTCCGTATTTGAAATCATTTAATGTCATCATTATGTGATTTGTTTCTTCTCTGAGACTGATTTATTGGGTACTTCATAATATGAATTAAATTGCAGGTAAATGGTTATGTGTGATCTTTTATTTGGGAGAATAGAAAATTTTATAATCGCATGGCATGAAAGGGTTTCATGTAACTCCAAGAACACACACTTTCAGATTTCTCCCAAAAAATGAAGTTTATTCTTTTTTAAATAAATGAAACAAACAAATTGAGAACACATATTGGAAACTCGGAATTTTTTCAGTCGAGGTTCTAGACGATTCGATAACAACATTCAAATTTTTTAATTTGTATGAAAATAAAATAAAATGTCTACTTTACTATATGTGTTATCACTAATTGTGAAATAATTTTCATCACAGAATATTTATGATATGTGTGAAAATATTTTTAAAATAAGGGAAGTGAATTTAAATTCCCAGTAATTTGTTTTAAAATCATTGAAATACTTTTTATGAAATATTCTTTATAATATATCTACCTAAAAATAATTTGGAAATTATTTTTAAAATATCATGAGAATATTATTGAAAACACCTATAATTTTTAAATTCCTATAATATATTGAAAAAAAATATGCATTGAATTTTATTTAAAAAACCTACTAATTTTAGGAAAATATTATGTGAATTTTTTAAAACAAAACAATGGGGTCACTTGAAACACTAAATTCTACCTTGGGCATAGCCACATAAGAAATGGGTTAACTCCCCACATCCTTATCACATTTAGAATGTTCAAGTGCCAAATTTTATATAAATATCATAAAATTGATATACTTATGTATACATTATTCAATGGATTTTATATTTTTAAAAACAGGTGGAACTAAATGTTTCTACTTTTTGATATCTAAAAAATACAATGAATCATAATGATTAAATAATTAACATTCTCAGGTTAAACTTATAAATCATTAAATTCACAGAAACCACTTTAGAAATAATTTTTAATAAATTGATATATTTTTCACTGCATAGGTACATGAAACAGTGACTCAGTAAAAATTAATTGAGACATTGCATGAAATTTCACATGTTATAAATTATGGAAAAATCGTATACATATTATGATAATAAAAAAATGTTGTATATAGGTCATACACAAAAAATAATCCCTTTCATATCTTTAAAAATCATAAATACTAGAATAGTTATTTTGAAAAAATATCCATTTGAATCATTGTTAATTAAATATATGAAATTATTAAAATTTTATGTTACAAAATAAAAATAAAAATCTCTTGAAATATTACAATAACATTTATATAACCATTTTATAAAACATGTATTAATGTAATTTCCCTCAACAAATAAAATTTATGATAAATAATGTGATATTTAAAATGTTGTATAATGGAAATATTTTATGAAAATTAAAAAAATCACTTGTAGATAAATCTTGAAAATAAAATTAACAATTATGAAAAAAACATTGAAATAAATTTAATAAACATTTTCACAAATAATATAACAAAAATAGAAGTTTCTCACAAACCATAAAATCATATTAAAATTTATATAATAAAATTATATATATTAAATTCATGAAAATTTGAAATACAAATACTTATAAAAAAATGTTGTTACATTATAGTTAAAATTTGAAATTATGTAAATGATATAAAATAAAAATATTCAATACCTTATAAATAAAAAATAAGCATAAAAATAATAATTCTTAAAAAAATATATTTAGATAAATAGATATTATTTCATACATTAGAAAAATGAAAAAAATGGGATTGTTATGTCTTTCGGGAGAATGTATAGAGTTCGCTTTCCTCAAATTATTAGAAGGGATTATTCTACCTTTTATCAGAAAAAATTCATATAGTATACTGTATATTATTGTTTCAATATTATATTTTATATCCACTCGGGGATGAAAGGTCTTATTTTCCATTATCCTTCCATGAAATTCAAACAATGTCTAAATAAAAATTTCCTTTTTGAAAAATGATACGAATATATATATATATATATATATATATTATACATATTATAGTGATCATTGGGAACAAAAAAGAACTAAGAGGTTTCTTCGGCACCAGAAAATATATGTTTGAAGATATGAAAAAAAATATAGAATTTAGAGAATGATTATGTTCCCTGAATTTAATGTCGTAAAGGCATATATCTTTTTATATATTGTTGATAGTTATAGGTAGGAATTGAATAAAAAATAAAAAATAAAAAGTAGATAAATATTGTAAAAATAGATACTTTTTTAGATGAATTCATCGGCAAACATGAAAAAACAGTCCAAAATAATATACAAAATGAAATAAAATTAAAACCGATGTTTAAATTCAATATCATATGGTGTAAAAAATAAAAAATTAAAAATGTGATATTGCTATCATTGACTAAAGAAGGAAAACAATAGAAGAGATTAGATCTTTGTTATGATTAAGATTCCTAAATATTAAATACATAAACCTAACTAGAATAGATCTAGAAATCAAAATAGCATATTGAAGGTGAGTCATGTTTGAAACACTAATATGATATAAATCTTTTTTGGTGACGTTCATTGATGACATCCATCTCAATCGTGATAGCCTTCAAACTCGACTCTACTTCTTCCACACTCAGCTTGATCGAATCGATCCTTCGATGTGTGCTAAGCCTTATATTGTCTCGAGGATGAAATTAGGCCTCAATCATTGCTATCTGAGGCTGAGAATGCTTCACCATTGTCGACTCAAGTGGTTTGAAAATTAGGGTTGAGCCCCTCTCTTCTACTCAAGAACCTACATCAGTTGATCCTTCTAGAAACCTTATATTCCACATTTCCATAGAGTACTAAACTAAAAACCCCAAAAACAAACCCTTAAATTTATTTTCACCTTTTCCCTTTTAATAATTTTATATAAAGTATAATTCCTAAATAATTATTTCACAAATTTTATTAAAATATTCCTAAATTAAATTAATAAATATTATTAATATATATATATATATATATATCTATTTTTATAATTATCAAAATATCAATTATATATTTCATAACATATTTTCATTTTGAAATATTTTCATATTTTATAAATTTATTTTTGTTAATATATAATTTATATATATATATATATATATTTATAAAAAATTATTGAATTAAATATTCACAATCATGAATAATAAATTTATTTATTAAAATAGTCATAATTCATAATAGTTATAATTTTCAATATTTCATATTAAAATTAAAATATATGAGTCAAATATTTTATAATATCAATATTTAATATAATTTACAATGTTAAATTTTGTTATTCAAATCATTGATTTCAGAATAATATTAATTTATTGTCATGTTTAAAAAAATTGTAATAGTGATTCAAAATAAATATTATAATAAAATTATATATATATATGTGTAACATAATAATTATTAAATAATTTAATATATCATTATAATAAAGGTATTATTCTTAAAATAATACAATTTAATCTTTTTTCTACGTTTTATTGTATATTTAAGTATTTTATATAACTAATAAATGAAATTTTAATTCGATTTATTTAAATTAAAATGAAAACCATTTTAAAAAGCACATATATTTATTCTCAATGATTTGGGATGTTATAATTCCCCATGCCCCTATAAATGAATCACAGCCCTACAATTTTTTTCAAACATTATAAAAATCTAAATTTCCATCATTAGAATTATGAAAAACTAGAATTTCATAAGAGACATAAATAATTACAAAATTTGTATCATTTAAATTATTTTTTCCTAAAATGAGAAAAATTTAATCACCATGTTTTTCTAGACTATTTCCCTGATACTTGTTATAATTCCATGAACATGCACTATCAAATTTATCACACAAAATAATTATGTACTCTTTTTTAAAAAATAAACCATATTAATTATCTAAAATTAATACAATGTAGGAAATATTTTGACCCAGGTTCTAGAGAAATAGACAAAAACATAAATGTTTACACAGATTTATTAAAATAAAATAAAATATCTACATCACTACATGTGTCTTAACATCTTATGAAACAATGGTTTCATTAACATTTATGATACCTATAAAATTATTTTAAAAATAATAGTAAGAGGATTTTATACCCATTAATGAGTTTTAAAATCAATGAAATACCTTTATGAAAACATCATTAGAAAATAACCTTTAAAAAATAATTTTGAAAATCTTTTGATAATATAATATAAATATTACTGAATAAACTTACACTTTTAAATATACTTTAATACTTTGATAATATTCAATCATTGAAATTAATTTAAAATTAAAAAACTGACTTTTAGAAAACAGGATGCAATATTTTGAAAACAAAAAAATGGGGAAAATTGAAATATTGAGGGTTGGGGTGGGCCTACCCACCTAAGGGATAGATTCACTCCCCACATCCTGATCATATTTACATAGTTTAAGTACATAATTTTAGAAAAAATATTTAATCTTTATTTACATATACCTACATTATTCAATGGGATTTATAATTTTAAAATAAATAAAAACATATTAACATATTCTTATAAATAAATTCACACTTATAAAATAATTATTAAATATTCTAATAAAATATAGAAACTAAATATATCCACATTTAGATATCTCATAAATACGTTGAATGATAATGAATGAGTAATTAACATTCTTCTGTTAAAATTTTCATTCCTTAAAATCATAAAAATACACATTGAAAATAACTTCCTATAATGTCATAAATTATCACGACATAAGGACATGGTACAACAACTTCATAAAAATTAAACTAGTATATGCAAGAAATGTCACAGGTTATAAAAAATGTCCATACGTTATACTTATTATGACATTCATGCATATAAAAAAAGTTTTCACACATGAAATAAATACCATTTTTAATTAAAATCGTATTGTATATAATAAATAAACCTATTGGAATACCTTTCATATATCTCAAAAGTAGAAATAATAGATTAGATATTTTAAATAAAATTAAATAATCATTTGTGAATCATATGTTAATGCATTATAAAAAATATTGAAATTTTATATTATGTACTAAAAATAGTAATCCAATGAAATAATATAGTAACTTTTATAAAATAATTTGAACACATTCTTGTAAATTTATTTTCTATTAAAATACTAAATGTAAAATAAATTAATAGATATTTAAGATTTTATAGAATGGAAATATATAAATAAAATTAATAAAATCCCTTACAATTAAATCATGGCGAAAAAATTGATAATTCTTAAAAAAAATCCTTGATTGAAATTGACCAAACTCCCTTAAAAAATAAAATAAATAGAGATTTTTTCCATAAACCATATATTCATATTTGACTTTTTATTATGTAAATTAAATCTATTATGATAATAAATGTTGGATATAAATAAATATCTTAACAAAATGATTGTTCTCATGTAACTAAAAATTCTAACTATGGAAATAATTAACCAAAAAATAGCCCATCCCTATAAAATAAAAATTGATCTTAAATTTAATAAATCTAAAAAAAATAGTTAGAAAAATATATAATATCCATTACCTTAGCTAAATGGAACATAACCAAGGTTCAACTAGTTCTGGGTGTGAGATGATTGTATAGAATTAGCTTGTATAAAACCATTGGGAGGGATTTTTCTCTCTCTTATAGGCACAAAACTTATATAGTATATATATATATTAATGACATGAAAAAATATTTTATATTTTCTTACAGATGAGAGATCATCTCTTCTATTTCCTTTTTAAGTAAGTCTAGTGATGCCTAACATTTATTAATATCTAGTTTATAAATAAAATGAATATATATAATTTTTCTATATATTATCCTCATAATAGCGAACAAAAATTATATAAGATAATTCGTTAGATTCAGAAAATATAAGTTGAAAGATAACGAAAAAATAGAATTCATACTAATCTTATGTTCCTTGAATTCAATATAATAAATTTATATATTTTTTTATTATTTAGAGATATTTATATAGGGGAATCAATGAATAAAATCCAAAATCAAAAGAATATAATGATTCAATATAGTATATACTTCTTCCAGAGTCATACTCAATAACTATACAAAAAACATTCGAAAACATTTTACAAAATTTGGTCAACTTAATACTGTTTCTTAAAATCAAAATCACATGGTATACAAATTTCAAAATTTCCAAAATGAGACATTTATCATCATTCATGGTAGGAAAAATGATGAACTCAATAATATCTTCATTAATATACAAATTCCTAAAAATTAAATACCCAAACATACCTCGAATAGATCTCAAAAATAAAAACATATGGAGGAAGGAACTATACATTTGAAACTTGGATGTGATGTAGAACTAACCATAGACCTTCATCGATGGCCTCCAACTCACTCATTAAATCATTTAGAATCGAATCTACATCCTCCATGCTCAGCATAATAGTCTTGAAACCTTGGTGTATTCTCACCCTTAGTTAGTCTCATAGAATAAACTTTGGCTTGATCTTTGAAATCCTTGTTCGAGACCACTTCTTCACATTCAGGCTAAGTGGGCACCCAATGTGGGTTCAAACCCATCTCTTTTCATTGAGGACCCGTTTCTCTCAAATATTCCCAAGACGTCACCTCTCATCTTTTTGTAGACTATTGAAATGATAAAACCCAAAACATGACTCTTTAATACATTTTCCATATTTTATATTTTTTAAATAATTTTATATAAAATTTTACCCATAGTTTATATTTTCATTCATTTTATTATAATATTCATAATGTAAATTTTAAAATATTATACTGATAAATTTAATTTTATAATTATCCCAATATCATTTATATTTTTTATATCTTATTTTAATTCTAAAATATTTCCAAATTTTATAATTTTAATCCTATAAAAACATAATTCATATTTTTTATAATAATTTTTTTAAAATATTCCCTGTCAAGATTACTAAAAATTATCCATTAATATTCTCATTATTCCAAATTATTATAATAGTCGTTATTTCTTATTTACATTAAAATTTGAGAATCAAATAATTTGTAAGAATAAAATTTTATACAATTTTTACCCATAAATATTTCTCTTAAAATATTTATTTTCACAAAAAATAATCAAATATTATTATTTTAATAAAAAAATTAATAGTTTTTTAAAATATATCATATAGTGATGAATAATATATATATATATACATATTTAACCTACAAACATTGGATTAATTTAATATATCATTATAGAGTAGGTATTATTTAAAAATTAATTTAATGTAATATTATTACTACATTTTATTAAAAAAAATTAAACTTTTTTCAAAAGTATTAAAAAATGTTTATCTTTATTGAGTTAAAATATAAATAAAACATATTTAATAGTGGATTTATTTATTTTCAATTGTCATTGATGTTATTTACGATGAACTGAAAATTTTTTATGGAGCACGCCATTATATTCCATAAGACCTCATGTATTTTTATAACCTATGACTCCATCCATCCAACATTAAAATTTTTATTCACGAGAAGGGAGAGAGATACAGGATCATGGGGGACGGAAATAATGTAGCCCAAGGGTATCGCCTCGTACAAGGTTCACCCCCTCCGGTTTCATACTGGACACATTGGTAAGACACGTCACCCGCATACCAGGAACTGCAACAGAAGCCATATAATCATCCACTTTGTTCCCCTCTCGCAACGTGTGAGAAATTCTAACTCTGTCATTCAGGAGAGCCTTGCACATTCTAATAGTGTTGGTAATAGCCCAGGGTGTACTGCCTCTACCATGGAGGGTGTCGTGGGTAATCATAGAGTCCATCTCCAAATGGGTAATGCAGATACCCCTGTGTCTGCATAGGGATAAGCCTGTCAGAACCGCCAATGCTTCTGCCCGAATAGAAGAACCACCGCCAAAGTGAGCTGAGAAAGCCACCACTAGACTCCCATTGGAGTCCCGGAGAACTCCTCCTCCCCTCATGTCACCCAGAACATAGGAGCCATCTGTATTAAGCTTAATCCCTTCGCTAGGGGGAATCCAGTGAATCCATCTACCCCGCGCCACCCCACCTTCCCCGGTGGCGCTCCTTGGAAGCGCCTGCTGCACCCGCAAGGGTAACCTTCCCCCTCCACTTCCCACGGCGCCAATCAGGTCAATCAGCATGCATCGGATGTTAGCCACCACAGAACGACCAGAGGTGCTTCTCCCCTCATATCTTGCCATGTTCCTGGCTTGCCATAAGTGCCAACATGCCGCATTGAAAATAGCCGCACGTACCTTAGACTCCTCCCCTGACACACTAGCCCCCTGGAACCAATGCTCCACAAACAGCTCCACACTGCCTCCTTGCTCAAGGAAGCCTGAGCAGACACCAAAGAACTTCCAGACATGCCGGGCCCAATCACCCTCAAAAAATATATGGTTCATGGTTTCTTCGCTTTTGTTCCCGCAGCAATGGCAGCACGACGCAAGGATGATCCCCAGCTGTTTGATGTGGTCATCAGAGGGTATCACTTTGTTGAGTATCCTCCAGGTCAGAAAGTTGAGTTTGGCTGGGATCGAGTTTCACCAGGCCACATTGTTCCACCTATCGTTCTGCCCCTGTATACCGCTCATCCTGCGATAATCCTTGGTGTTGAACCTCCCCGACATGGACGGTGTGAAGTCTTAGGTGTCCTGCTCCGAGGTCATGACCATAGAGTCGAAAATATCCTGCAGGCGGGCGTTGAGAACCGATTTGTAAAACAGGGGATATGAACTTGCCTCCCTAAAGGATATTAGAGTGGCCGGGCATCCTGGGTATCCTAATACTTCACCCGCCCAGTTATGTTGCCAAAACAGAATGCTCCCTTCCCCAACAATCCATCGAGAGAGAGGAAGGGGGATTGGAATGATATTAAAAACCGAGGACCAAAGAGTCGTCCCCCTAGCTGACCCGTACATCGTATCATCCTTATATCGCTGAGCCATCTGCGTTCCCCACAAGGATCGGGCTTCAATGGACTCCCATGCAAGCTTTGCATTCATGGATGGAATCAACTCCGCCATACTCCGGACATTGATCCCCCCTTCACAGATGGGACGAGCCATCTTACTCCACGACACCCAGCGTCTCTTTCCCCCGCCTGACGCATCCCATATAAAGCGTGCGAGATTCCTGTCAATTTCCCTTATGACTCCCTTTGGCACACTCGTGGAAGCCAAGGCATGCATCGGGATAGCAGAAAGAAAACTATTGACCAGGGTTATCCGGCCTCCGAAGGAAAGAAAGTGGTTTTTCCAGTTCATGATGCGATCCGAAATAATGCTCACCACTTTGTCGAAGTCCCTGTTCCGCACCCGATCTGCCGATAAAGGAACACCAAGGTAGTCCATGGGGAATGATCCTCTCCTCATTCCAAGCACGTTCTCCATCATGGCCACCCTGCTCGTATTGCATGATACAGGACCATAGAAACTACTCTTTTCCCTATTAATGAGTTGGCCACTCCACTCACTGTACTCCTCAAGGATCCGGTTCAGCGCTTGAAGAGACCTCCACCCGGCATTCATGAACACAATGGAATCATCCGCGAACATCAAATGCGACACCGGCGGGGCTCTGAACTTCCTCCGATATGGACTAATGGCTCCTTCACAAACGCCTGTGCTGATAAACCTGCTCAGGGTGTTCTGCATAATAATAAAAGACTGGGAGATAGCGGGTCACCTTGCCGAAGACCACGACCGGTTTTAAAGAAGCCATACGTTCTCCCCTTAAACGATAATTCCATCCACGGTGAACACACACACCTGAAGATAAGATCACATGCCCAGTTCGAAAATCCCATCTTTACGAGCACTCTATTGATAAATCCCCATTCCATCCGGTCGTAAGCCTTATTCATGTCCAGCATGATTACCATATTGGAACCACGGGAAGGAGTTTTCAGATCCTTTAACAGCTCCTGTGTCATCGCCACTGCACCCTGGATCGATCGGCCTTTGATGAAGCCATGTTGTTCCAATGCAATCCACCGGGGAAGGAAGCTGGCCATCCGCCTGTTCAGAATGCTCGCCAGGACCTTGTAAGGGAAATTACACATGCTCACGGGCCGGTAGTGGGAGAGGGCGGAAGGATCCTTAACCTTCGGCAGGAGGACCAGTGTAGTCGCAGACGCTATCCATGGGAGGCCACCCCCTCGGAAGAAATCATGAATCGTGGAAATAAGGTCACCATTCACCTCCTTTCAAGAGCCCCTGTAGAAGGAGCCAGGGAAGCCATCAGGGCCCGCAGCGCTATCTGGGTTCAAGTTCCACACTTCCTCATGCACTTCCCCTTCAATGGGGATCATTTATCAACCATCATTCCTTGATATATAGTGTTGTAAAGTACATTCAACCTCTTCTAATATTGTTCATCAGTCTGGACCCACCTATTTATTTATTTCATGCGATGATGGTTTCTCTCCATCATTATAATTAAATTTTCATGGGTTTTATGTGGTTATGGAATGATGACATTGGAGGTAAGTGGTAATTGTATAAGGGGGATTGGGATCTACAATTTTAGTCCACTGTCATTAGAAGATCATCGATTCCCTTGAGGTTGGGTATTTTTTACAAATCCTATTTATTTATGTGAATAATAGTGTTATAATGGTTTATACCATTAGATTGAAATGCAATTAATGTAATAATTATTGAACTGGATTAATATAAACTTTATTATTGAAATCAGTAGTTATTTCATTCTATCTTGATGATAGTTTCCAACTTAATGAGATAGATAATATGATATCTATGATTTTCTGGTTATTATGTCTTCAAATACAATATATTAAAAAGTCGTTTATGATAGAAAATGGTAAAGAATTTAAATATATAATTATTTGAATTATGAAATTTAGAATTAATTATTGTGGATGTTTTAAAAGATTTAGTGTCCTTTTCAAATTGATGATAATTAAGATGAAGCAATGAAAATGCATAATAAAATGTTTCCATACATGTGTATATGAAATTGATAACAATATAGGAATCATGGTAAAACTGTTTTATAATGTTGGTAATAACATAGTGGAGTTGTAATGAGAATGGTACTACTATATGTTTTTTAAAAGTGGTTATAATTATAGGACAATGACTAAATTTTTAAATCATGTTTCAACTTGATTCCATAAGTATTTCATTGTAGGAACTTGTGAATAATTAATCAACTAATTCTATATGGAATAAAAATAGGTTTTTAGTGATAATTTTAATGGTCTCATTTACTCATCAACATTAGAAGGCTATTTTCCATGAGACTTGATCCATGTGATAATTCTTCTATAAGAAGAATGAGTGCCTTGTTTTGGGTCTATATTTACATGTTGACACTGCTTGTTTGGTTCATACTATTTTTGGGATTTTTTTAGTATTTAATATTATCTAAGAGAATTTATATGTTGTAAGGGGGATGGGATGTGATATAATCCAATGATGGATGAGACTTGGAAGGCTAATGTGATATGGGTAGGGAATCTTAGATGTTATCCCATCAATTTATGCTTTTGTTAGCATGAGGAATTGGAATATAAATTTGAAATGTTAGGAATGGTACTAGGGATGATAGAATTGGTTTAATATAATATTACCTATTTATTTAATGCTAGGATTTGAGATATACTCTTAATAATAAGATTTCCCAGTCAGAGGAAGACCTCTGACCCATTATTGAAATAAAGGAAAAGTACAGAAAGAGAGGAACAAAAGTACTGACATACGGATCAACCACAACCAAATCAATTTCAACCAAAAAGAACAACTAAATATCATTGTAATCATAATCCACACCACATCCATAATAAGGCTTATCCTCCCCAGTAGATGACTCACCTTCGGAGTTGGTATCATATTTCATCAATAAGTTGAAATACATCCTTCTGAGCTCCAGTTCCACCATAGAGAGTTGTTCCTTATTTGATTTCTTGCTCACACCGATCTTCATTGGATTAGGGGAATCCAATTTTTCCTTCCTGGATAAGGACTTAGGGGAAAATAACATCGGTATGTAAGAGGAGTCCATTCATGGTCTCCTATTTGGTGGATAAGTCATAGCACCATCACTTTCAGACAACTTATTCTGACCACCTAGAACAGTATCGATGTAAGAAGGTCTTGCAACCCCTCTATCATTCTTCATGTCACTATTAGAGACATTTCCCCAATTACTAGTGAGATTCACAGGGATGAATTTTTTTTAACCATTTTATTTCCTCCCCAATACACCATCTGAGATTCTCATAGACTCTCCTATAATCATCTGAGATATCCAATTTTGATCAATCAAAGCAAGGAATTAGGGGTTCACCTCATTTCCAAGGTCATCAAGAGTCCTCATCCTTAAGACATCCACTACAGCCTTTTCCAGAATACTGAAACCAATTTACATATTCAAGACAGCATGCACTTTCGGATCAACCATCACAGTGGGTGGCTCCTCCTACACCAAGCTCTTGAACCTATTACCTATGTGTACCTATTCAAGCTATACATCCACCACTCCTCATTCTCGGTTTAAACTACCAAATACTAACTACACTAGACATGTCGCACGCTCTTGCAAGGGAAACTACTCAACACCAAGCCCACATTTTAACCTCTCAAACACTTTCTTCACTGATGGATTGTGTGACTCATGATCCTCATTCATTGCAAAATCATGCATAATCAACATTGTGAAAACATCATGTTGCACGTACCACTCCTTGAATGTACCTGACACTGCCTCACCGAGATAGGGGCTTCCTACCTAATCACCACGATCAATCAAAACTGCAGGTCCACTGCACTATAAAAGGCCACCCCTACCTCCATTCTCATTCACTCACATAATCACAGGTACATCATAATTGGATGTTCCAGAACCGGATCCAATTCAATGGTCGAATCACTATCCAGGCTCCTCTTTTCAATTGCATGCGAACAACCACGCACCCTACCACAGCGACAAACTAGATCCAGATGACCAAATTGGTAGTATTCCACACAATAACACATCCATGACTCAAATATGACACATTATATCCAGTAAAACTCCTTGTTGTTCATTATCCTGACACATTCCACCGGTGTCTTGGAGACATCAACCTCCACACAGATCTGTAGATAAATCGGGTGGCACATGGACTCGGATCGACGATCAGAACATAATTATCATCCTGTCATATTGTATATTGCACATAAAATTGAGGGATTATAGAAAGAAGGATGTAATCCAGGGAGACTTACCCATGTTTCAATCTTCACAATATCACGTCGCTTTTGAAAATAAAAGATCCAACTAAACATATATAATGTATAATTGTTGCATCTTCTAAGAGCTCGAGACCAAGATGCAATATAGTTTGCTTCTGAGCCAAAACAGATCATTATATGTCTCTAATCAAGAATACCAACAACTGCACATGCTTGTAGCTCCCGTGATTCCAAGTCAAATCGCTTGAACTCGTCATCTTATTGGTTTTGGGGGTGAAATCATTCAACTCAGGTTATCTTCCATTTTTTATTTGATTTATTTTCCCCAATTCGTGAGGAAAAATGTTATACTAGGTTGTGTGTTTCCTATATTTTGTATATTAGGATGGTTTTCCTTGATTACCAACATTTTGTAATGATTCTAATAATGAATAAATAATTATTAATCCACATGGTTGGTGATGATGGAACTTAAATGAAAAAATATTAATCTTGATAAAATGTGGGCTAAAATTTACTATACCATGGGGGAATGTTCTTCAATATAGTGGTTATTAAATGTGACACGAAATATTGTTAATGGATAATTTGATATGTAATAAATAATTAAATTATTGGAAATTGTTATGGGAAAAAATTCGTTAATGTATTTACATAAATTCAGTTGTGCTTATGAGATATCTAGTCCATATCAATGGTAGTCATGTGTTTGAGTAGAGATAGTTATAGTTGTTCATTTTACTAGGTTATTCCCACAGTGTGGTTGTGGAATATATAATATCTTGTATATTACGTGATTTAATATGCTACCCCACCCATATAATTTAGAGAAACTAACACTCATTTGACTCTGGGAGGGTGTTTTCCCCAACATCATGGTTGGGGGATGGATGATTAATTACCCACTAGAGACCCAAAATCATCTCATAATAGTTATATGTTCAGTTATACGTGTACATTATATTCCTCATGTGTATTTTTATAAAGATATTATGTTTTATTGTTATTATCACATAGGTATCATTGGATATAGTATCCAATGGATTATTATTTGTATAATGTGTATAACCATTTATTTCTTGAGGTACATACTTAGTGTTTGGGATGTAAAGGTTTGAGGTATACTTCATGATCAATGATACATGTCATATGGAATGTGGGGGATTCTAGATACTATTAGGTTACCATATATAGTGATGTGATATGGGATTATGTGATTATATGAAATATGTGGTTCTTGTTGTGATATCATACCCAGGTCACTTCGGGACGGATTATTTTAGTGGGAGATGGCTCATGATGTCTGATATTGGGGAAGTACGTAATACCAATTTCAATGCTTGAGTGTGGAACCCATGATGTTTCATTATAATATGGTTGATATATCATAATAGATACATGGTGAGAGTTGTCTATGGTGTTGATGAGACCATAATATACATGTTTGGGTGTATAGTAAGATTGAGTATTTTATATTGTTTTTTAGTATGCATTATTTATCTTTTTTATGAGAGGATATGGGGAGGATTATTATGAGTAGGCTTTTATTCTAACCCTACATATACAAAAACTATTTTTCAATTCTTCCAGGGTAGGATATTGATCTGTATGGATGTTACAAGTCTATGGTTTTTAGGTTATTTATAGGCTTCTTCATCACTATTTTCATTCCATGATAGTACGTGTAGTTTTCCATTCATTTGTTATAGATCTATATTTCATTGAAATTTTATACTTGGTATTTCATTATATTTTTTTATAACATGTTATTGGGTGTATCCTTCTTATGCCCCCATTTATCAGGTTCCCCTGGAGTTTAGTGCCTCCAATTTTATTCTTATTATACCTTTGGTGCTAGTCGCCTACTCAAAGCCTATTCTAGGAGGTTGTCAAGTTGTCACCATATAACTTTACTCATTTCCATCATTAGAGTGGTACATGTAGGGTGGAGGGTGTTTTGAAAAATGATTCGAATTCTAAATCACGGGTCATGTAATGTCTCTCATTGATTTTCAATTGGATGCATGAATCTAATATAACCAAGTCATTATTCAGGAGGAAACATCCAAATCCATTCTTATATTTTTTCTCAAAAATATCACAATAAATAATAAACTATAAGGTGTTTTAAGAATATAATATCTGAAAAAACATCACTTTAGTTATTTTAAATTGAATTTATATACATTTTATCATTGAAACGTTATCCACTTTCGACACAACATAGATAGTAGATTTTATAGTCATGTGAAATCTCTTAGAGTACCTAACAAGAATCTATAAAACTCATCAGAACTATATATAATAGTTTTTAGGGTTCGTTAAATACATTTAATGAAAACATATTTCAATGTAGGATCTACCGATATATCATCACAAGAGATGGTATATCCATAAAATTAATCATTCAATGGACATAATTCAAACTTGGTAAATTTAACATTTAACTTCCCTTTCATCCGGATCAAAAGAAAATATGGGATGTTCTTCATTAGCTTTCTTACTTATTGAATATGTATGTATATGATTATTCTATACTATCCGTAACTAATCATGTTAATCAATAAATAATATATTCATTAAATCCATTAGCATAGAAAGACCCCTAAAAAGTCCAAAAGTTCTTAAAAAAATTCATAATAACCATGCTCCGTACGAATGGTTATCTGATGTGTGGCCTTCTTCTTGTTATTTAGATAATGATATCACGATTTATTATCAATATACAATAAATAACTATATCATTTTAATTGATCGATCATATTATCTATTTAGGGTAGAAGAAACATATTCTAAATATAAAAATTATTGATTTATCAATAATCAATACCAGGATGTGTTCAATAATCTTACTTCATAACCAAAAGTATAGGGTCACCCAATGGTCATGACCTAGGATAATGAATCAATTATCTAGATTCTTATGGAATAGGTTCATAAATTCCTACATCTCAATTGTGGATATTATATTTTGAATCGTTGAAATAGTTGTAGGAACAAATGTGATTTATATTGGAAACTAAACATCACAATTATGTGTAAGATTAGGAAATTAAAATAGAAATACATTATAATATTCCCTAATAGTAAAAACCTTGTAAATTTCATGTTTCTCCCCACCCATTTTAGATAAATAATCATAATGAATATGTATAAAAACTCATATGATGAATGTATTTTTAATTTGGTGCTTATATTCATCCCCCCATATATAAATTATTAGAGATTTATTCAAAATTAATAATTTAATTTCCCACCCCAATTAATTGCTATGTGATCTATACTAAACGATCAAATCAAAACCAAAAATTATATCGATTTCAAAGAGAGATAGAACAAAAAATAATACGAATAACATTCCCACAAATATTTTTTGGAATGTATATAAGTCATTGAGATTCAATCATCCTATTAATAGGTGTTTTCTACACTAACCCGACAATAAATAGATGATCTCATATTGTGATACCCTTATAAAATTATTTATATTGAAAAAATAATTTTAAAACAAAATGAATATAAACATTTTCCATCATGTCGTTGAATATAATTATACCAGTCCACAAATATCATGGAAAAAACAAGGGTTCCAGTATTTACTTTATCATATCCATCTTCCCGTCGCTTCTTTTTAGGAATGTTACATTGATGTTTGGGGAATTTGTTTGAATAGATCCCCATCCCCTTATACCTAAATAAATATATGATTATGAATTATCCCTTACCCTTGGATTCATCAGTATGATTGGTATTTTAATCCCATAGTAAGAAAAATAATTTTTCATTTATAGTACTACCAAAGGGTTTCTTTCCCGAAGTATCACATGTAAGAAAATTATTAGTTCCCTTCATTCGATATTGTATTATTTTATGTTAACTTATTTTTCTCTTGAATTCTATCATTTAAATGATAATTTGAAATTTAGTTACTATTCATCGTATAACATGACAATATTACATCATATGATGAGAATGTTTGGGATTATAATTCCATTTAAAGGGTTCACATAATCCCAACAATGGGATTGGAAACCGTACTCTATGGATCACATATATATTGAAAAACATGCATTTCTGACCACGTAATGTTACTGTTGTACTTTAAAAATTAATTTTCTTTTTTCTTATCGTTATGAATTTTTAATCCTTACCAACTAATTTTTCCTACAAAAATATGTTTCTATTTAAAGGACCTTAATATACTTCACTTGTGTGCTAACCATTTCCTCTACTTCATTAATGTTTTGAATTAGTGACTACCTTTTATTTGAATCCAATATGTTATGATAATGTACAATTACAATATTCTTTATTTCATATCATACCAAAGTGATAAATATCATTTATGTGGAACATATACATTCCTCGTCTATAAATGGATCATTAATCCCATTGAATGAATAATCTTTATAATATATGCAACAGTCTTTCATTATTATAACATTCTTTGGATAATAAAATTTCACCATACATGATTGGTTATTGGTGGTATCATCAGTTATCTATCCCAATATGATTTTTTATTTTCTTAAACCCTTCCCTAGATCTAACTACAACTTTATTATTTTGTTATAGAAAGGAAATACCTAAATGAATTATGTGTATTGTTATAGTTCACATTCCTTTCAACTAGTAAAATGTTTTTATAGTTGATTACCTTAGATTAGAACATAACATTGTGATAAATAATTTATTGTTTCGAAACTAGTCATACACATCATAAAAATTTAATATTTATGCATCACTAAACTGAAATAGAAAATTGTTTTCTTTGATAATAATATCTAATCATAAAAATACATTCACATATTTCATAATCGTTTTTAAATAAACTATTAACTGACATAAGAATTTCCTACTTGAGTGTCATACCTAGATGGATATATGGACATGCCCACCAGGGACTACAATGATGGTCGCAATGCACTCAACCATCTCCTTACATGGTTATTTCCCATTTATAAATCTTTTTAAAAACCTCATCCCCTTGTAGTATCAATAAATAGAGGTATTCCTTGAAAGAAAAACATAATATTTTGAATAGAAAAAAATTTGGTCATTATCCTAGACATAGAGTTATCTTCAATGTCAGTCATAGGGATATGATCCCTAATTTTGTTTCAATTAAACTGGTCCCCATGGATTTCCTAACCCTGGTATAATACCAAGTATAATGACATAGAACTATGTATCATTTAGCTATAGGTTACATAATAACATTGGTGCTCTATATAATACACCACATCCCAATAGACCAACTAGATTAGAAGTCACGGAAGACTTGATATAAAAATAAATTTGAAATTACCCTTGAAGACATAAAATATAGAGTATTTTTTCATTCTAAAAACTAGTATTCCATTTAGCATATCCCATTATATAAATAATATTACACTTATTACCATTATATGGAAAAGAAACATGAGAACGGGGGTGCTCAAATGCTCAGTATAGTTATATGTTATTTGAATGATAATAAGGATTAACTAATATAGAAGGAACAAATGATGATAAAATTTTACATATAAATAAACACATGAGTGGGAATTATATCCATGGATATCAAAGAATTTCAAAAAATAACATGGTAATTAATAATTATTATCAAAATAATTTCATTCCTCATTTTGGACATCTGAAATATACCTTAGAGAACTCGTGCCAGGTCATCTAAAAGAATCTTTCAAGAAAACATTCTTATAAATTTAACATAAATAGGTAAGGATACATCCAAATACCAAATTTATAGTGTCTCATAAGACCTATAAATGAAAAACTGTGATATATAAATCTGGGACTCACCATTCAAATAATATCTTCAATGAATTAATCATATTTATATATAATATAGATAAATCAACATTCAATAAAATAAAAAAATGTCCATATTTTATTAACTAGAATACATTATATCATTACATTCCCCATTAAAAATGACCGTAAACAAAAAAGATAATAAATATTGATGACTATATCTATATACAATAACATCAATACGTTAATGCTAAAAAGGAATTATATTGGCATAAATAAAAATACTAAAAAAATATCATTGTATGTTTTTTTAATAAAATAACCATTTGGGCATTGAAATAACTTTTTTAAAATATAAAATATTCAAAAATATAAAAAAATCATGGAAAAGGTAATTTTAAAATAAATATGTATGCTTAATTTCATTTAGTGTTAATAATATATCAAAATTCCATTCATTCCAAATAACTTAAAAAAATCATTTATCACTTATATAAGGAAATTCAAAAAGTCACTCATTTAGAAAATGGACATATTATTCCTTCTAAAACAATATCAACTGCCAATCAAGGGGAAAAATTCATTTAATAAATAATTAGATAATATTAAATATATTATTTTAAGCATTTTATAAATAATATGTACATGGATGTAAAATATTCCTAACTAAGTTGAAAAATATGGTTTCTTTTTTGTAAAACATTATTTTGGAATATTATGTACATAATGTGTTGAAAATGAATGAAAAAACATTAATTTAAAGAAATATATATATATGATGAGTATATATTGGCTATCATATATAATATTTAAGTAATTCCCCCAGTGGAGACTTATACATAAGAAGGCCTGAAAATTGATGAGATTTGAAATAATTACTTCCCTCTGGTTTGACATTCTTCTTATGTGTATAAAACTCCATTATAATTAATATTGGTTTATTTTACATCATTTATAGAAATAAATTCATATATATCATACAATATATGATTAATTTATAATATTTTATCAACCCTTTAATTAAGATTATTTGAAAAAAATCACATATCTTAGTGATACCAACATCAATTTTCATGTATGTTTTGGTTCAATGGATTTGGAACACATACCTTTACCAGGGTTAGATAATGTCCATAAACGTTATGATTGTACATATACAATATATACTCATTATATATTGTAATATATTCTAAGTTTCTGACCATTAACATTACATATTCTAGTGGCTTTAAACTAGAATTTACATTATTACCTTCCTAAGAATCATTTAGGAAAAGGGTTTTTATAGAATTAGGACTAACTAATCCACTGTAAATTCATACATTAAAATTGTGAGATTATACTCATAATACATTTAATCTATAGAACCAAAGTCTTTAAATACATGGTTTCACACCATGAAAAATAGTACAATTTCCCCCTTAATCTCATTATTCTCCCTACTCATCCTAAAGTACATGAAATGAATTTTCAGAAAATAGATGAGAAAAAATACCAGTAATGGGAATAAATTAAATGAAAAACATTAGCCTAAAGGATTACTTTAAGAAAATTTTCTTAAAAATAGATATGTTCACTATAAAAAAAGAAGCATCTTATCAAAAACACCATTAACATACATGTTAAAAATAAATCGATTTCTTTGAAAACTCATTAGAAATAATTTAAAATATATGTTTATAAACTAAGACATAATTTTACATAAATCTGTTACAAATCTAGTAATCAATCTTTCTAACCTCTGTATTTAGAATACCAAATTCTTGTGGGGTTATAATGTTACCACCTATACTTTATTAATCATGAAACCACCCATTATTGGTGAATAATGTAACAACATGTATGTAGTTTATCACAGAACCAACTATCATAGTTTTATAATGAAAGCAACCATCATAAATAAAAACAATCATTGAACCATAACGTCATCCCAAATAATGAATTATTGCATCATAAAATACATAGTGATGGAAACATTATTTTGATGTTGAAATAAAATAAATTGTAAATCTAAACACATGTAATGGAAAATATTTTTCCTGAAATTAACCATACAGAAATTTAGAAATAAAAATAAAAATAATGTAGTGTCATTAAAGAGGGAAATATTATTCATTCCTTATAATTAAAAAAATTCATTTCAGCAATTGTATATATAAAATTTATTATATCTGTTATTAAATTAAACTCTTATACAAATAGCATATCATTGAAGTAGATGTTAATAAAATAGAATTTTTTTTGTATCCAAAAAAATAAAAAAATAATTGTAAATAAAGCAATATAAAATAAAAATTCATTCAAACATAATATTATATTTAAATTATCAATGCTGCTGAAGATTAACACATATAAAGGAAATTGGTATTACAATTCTCTTACCTCATGTTCAACTTCCATCCAACATATTCAAACCTGCAATATGATGTTTTAAATATTGTTATTAATTTTGTATGGATCTATATTAATATTTATAAAACCATATATGATCAATTTATTACATATCAACACCAATTCATTATTTATATTTCATTATTTTAATTGTTTCATCTGTGTTAATTTCATGGTTTTGTGGTCGGTTCATTTGTTTACAATTATGTACTATATATTTAAATGGAGATAATACCCCATAAAAGGAATAAAAGAGTACTATTTAACATCAAAATGTATAAATGTTATCATATATTTCATTTTATTCAATCATGAGGATGTTTCATATGGTAAAATGTTATTTAAAAATGTTTAGTTTATTTTTTCAGTTTTTACCACCATCATGGTCTTCTTTCATTTTATTTTCCATTATTTCTACAAATTTATTCCATTAAATTAAATAATAAAGAATATAATTATTAAAATAACATTTAACCATAATAATATCTTTATGAAAAACCATTATGTTATTAATGGAAAAAAATATTATTCACGAAGATGGTTAACAACCATAATTCAGACAATGGTATTGTTTTTTGAATACGATGGGATAAGAAAAAAATGGATATAATTTATTCCATTAAAATAAATAAAATGACAATATATACATGATTTTTGTGTTTTCATACCTTTATAGATAATGTATGTTAGGATATGGGAAGTGAGAGCTTTAAAATTTGGAGAGGTCATTTGAAAAACTAACCTCTTAAATATCACCTCCAGGAAAGACCCCATAAGGATTTAAAAATTGGAAATTATGTGATAAAATTAGAAAATGGTCATGGGTAGAGAGGGAAAAGGGTATTTGGATGAATTTTTATGATAATCATGTCTTGGGTGGAGAATGAGAGTTATTAAAATTAGTATTTATACCATAGGAGGGGGGATTTGTGTTATTAAATAATGCTTATTTTATATTAATGCCAACCAAAATTGGTTCGAATTAAAAATGATGAAATTGGTTGATAATTAATATATTAAAGGATATTTGTTGTTGGGAAACAAATAAAACAATAATTTAATGTTTTATTTTTAGGTATTTTATGCTTTTACTTATTACCTTTAAATAATTTCATTATTTTCTATATACTACGGAAAATCTTTTTTTACTATAGTATATTTTTATCCAATAAAATTAAATTTAATGTCAAAATATAATTTTTTCTTATGGATCAAATTAATAAATTAAAATTTAAGTTCAAATAATTAGAAAATTTAAATTTAATATTAAACCTGCCGATGTGATGAAATAGATGGGTGTTGGGAAGTGTGAGAAAAAGATGATTTTATATTAACTATATGATTATATATACTTATTGCATGAAACACAATTAATATTTATTGATTTATAATATATAATTTTGATTTTAAACATTACACACTTGTGATTCTTTTAATTATTTTAGAAGGATAATCATTATGTACATTGATAATGTTTTTAGAAAAATCCCTTTTTTAACACAAAAATAAAAATATTCTAAAATAATTTATCATGTGGAATAAAATTAATTTCTATGGTTTAATAATTGATTAATAATACTTGTGGTACGTAAAATAGTTATAAATATATAATGTGGATTTATTATTTCTTAATTTATATAATTAAACATTTATTTTGACAGAAAATAGTATTTTACATTGTTCACTAAAAAATTAATCATTTCATAAAATTCTAAAAATTTCCAAGTTATATGATTTTAAATTTTTAAATCCAAAAATGAAAATTATTTGGAAAAAATATGGTTCTATAATTTTAAAATTAATCATTTAAATACATCCTTATATTAAAGGATTATAATGAAACTATTTCATACATAACGTATTTTTTATGAATAAAACTATTTAATCTAGAATAATATAAAATATGAAAAATACAATTCTCTCGGTACCAGGGTTATTACATTCTACATCCTCTTAGAAAAATTTTTATTCATACTCTTATACACTTATTAAATAATTTGTAATAATTTTCCCTCATAGTATTGTTAAATTTCCATGGTTATTCTTTAACCATATGGTTTCTCCACAAAAACTTACGGTGGTGAATTACCATGTTATAGAATACATACTCTCTATGGTAAAAAAATATAAATATGTTTTTAATTATTATAAATGTAATATTCCAACTAAAATACATTAGGGGAGAAAAAATTAGGTGAATCTGGAACAATCATTCTTAAAAAAATAATCATGAAAAAAATTATATTCCACGAAAAAAAAGGAGTCAAAGCAACTGAGTAAGTAATTGATCCATCTTTTTTATAGGATTTCATATGACCAAATGAACCTTGTTCTTATCTTCCCCTTATTCTAAAAACAAAAAAAAATTACATAGAGCTATTTTATGAAATACCTGATCACCTACCTCGAAAGAATGATCATTACTCATTTTATTTGCATAAATTTTCTTCCTACACTAATATGTCCACATTTTTTAACTCATTGATTCCTTCATAGAAAAATCCTCAAATAATTATGGTTAAATCTAATTTATTTCACCAACATCATCCCAAAATTATTTAGTTTCACACCACATTCCACATAATACCTCAAAGGTTTTATATTTATATAGGAATGAAAACAATTATCATAATAAAACAAAAATAAAGAATGATTTTGATCCCAACATCTAAAGTTATCCACTAAGAATGATTGAACATTTTATTCTACTATCTGAAATGTTCTTTTTGCCGATCCATCGAACGTGGGATTAAAGGTTGTTTGAAATTTTATTCTGGGTTAGGAATAATTCTAAAGGCCTTTTCTTAAATTTTACATCAACCTTGGATTATGGTTCGATATAATGGAGGGTGTAAATCCATATATCAAAAAATGTCCATAATATATATCTGAGATTTTTTTTCTAAATATAGTGTATCTATAATGGTAATTAACTCTATATAAACAGTCGGTATATCAATAACTACCCATCTTTTATTATAACCATGATCAGTCTTCTGTAGTAATATAATTAAATCCATGAATATATTTTCCCATTTCTAATCAGGAACTATAAAATATTGAAGCACAACTTTATATAATTTACATTCAACATTAACCAATTGAAATTTCAAAATTTTCATGGAAAATGATTTAGTATATTATTTCATTACTACCAACCAGTAATGTAACATCATGATTTTTTTAAAGGAAGCACCATGTTCAATAGCGTATATGATACGCTACATCAATATTTAACAAATAGTTAAGTATTTTTATTTAAATATTACCATTATAACCTATACATTAGAAGAATGGCTATAAATAGGATTAAATAAATTAAGTAAATATGGATCAAACATGTATATATAATTCTTTTAGTTATTATTTAGAAATTATTGTAGTCCACTATTTAATACAAGTTGAAATGTTTTTCAGAAAACTACATTAATGTTCAAAATTGTGTTTTATATAAATAAATAAATAAAGACTCATAAAGGAAAATATTTACTAAATTATATATATATATATATATATTATTAAATATAATGTTTAAAATTAATAAATGTGTTTTCTAAACATTATATAAGAACTAATCCAATTTTATTCATAAAAGTTGTATTTTTCAAAAAAAAGATTGTTTAGTCACCTTTTGATGGAGTAACTGTTCAAAATATAGATCATCAAAAAAATATATCATTATATTTTAAAAAATAACTTCTTCATTGAACTCAGAATACCATGATGCACACTTACATTATTTTTTATATTTTTATAATAAGCTTTATTTATTAATAAATTGTGATATAATATTAAATTTTAATTACAAAATAATTTTTCATCAAATTTATTCATATTGCAAAATTATATAATTTAATGGTTTAAAGGTATAATTAAATAATATTTTTATTATTTATTCCAATGTTGGTCATTGGAATCAATTTAATATTGAATTTACATATAAATATATTTCAATATGTTGAATTTTTTTACCTTAAATCCCAGTTTCTTCGACCTATCAATTGGATTAATTTTAAAAAAAATCCATTTATTTATTTGTTTCACAAAATGGATTCCATATGTTGAATCACAAGGGTCAAATTTATAAAATTGTTCACTATTACATTTTTATATTATGAATATTTACTTTTTTAAGATTATTTATTACCATGATTAAGGAAATGTGGGTAATGAAGGTGAAAATAATATTTTAAATTTTATTAAATTATTTGAAAAAATTTCATAATTTCATTAGATGAGTTATTATCAACAAAATTCATCCTTGTACCAATTTTAGGAGCTATTAGAGCCACTATGATGACTTAATAAAATTTATAGTATTTAACTGAAAGAAAATTATATTTTTTCATACACTTGTTCTTAACAAATGAAATATTTTTAATATATGGTAATATAAAGGTTATGTTTATACTATAAATAGAATTTTTATCATTAAAATGTTTATATAATTGTTGTATTTTATTTTTTAATTTAATGGATGAAAAAATAATATATATTCTTTCACTATGATGATGTTATAACTTGTTAATTAAAGGAAATATTAATTAAATGATACTATAAATAATAAAACAAATATAATTTGAGATAATTATTGTCATCCACTAAAATTTTTAGATAAATTTAATTGGTTAAGAATGATTTTAATGATATTTTTCCTATATATCTTGTTATTATGATTTTTTTAAAATTTTATAAAATGAAGTGTGTTGAAATTTAAATTAATTTTATTTTATTAAATGATATAAAATTTATAAAAGTATAAAAAAATACAAATTATTGGGATAAGTCACGAAATATAATAAATGATTCAATTACTATAATTTTTCATTTACCATAATTACATTAACCCTAAATTTGTAAATGACATTAAATCATTGTAAAAGAATAAAAGGTAAAATAAGGGTTAAAATGATAAGGACTAAAACAACAATAATTTAATTTATATTAATTAAAAATTAGGACGAATTCTAATAGTGCACCTCCCTCCTAATATAAAAGGGAACCAATTATTGTCTTTTTATAAAAATAAAAACATATTTGGTTTGGAAAATATATACAAAAATACCTTCCTAAAATCAGACCCCACATTTTTTAGGTGTTATTTTTGTAATAAAAACCTAATTATAGTTGTTAAGGTGATAAATAAAGGATATCATCAGGAGAAGATGTATCCTTTTTAATTATGTGTCTCTATATTATTTATTCTTCCACTTCCGTAAAATAATAATTAACCATGATTAAATAAAAACTCTATTATCATAAATATATTGAGATTTTATTATTTTATTTTCATATTTTAAATCCATATCCAATTGAATCAAATGGGGGAATGAAGTAATCGTTCATTTGTATGGTGGACTACAACATGAAGAACTAATATAATTATTTTTCTTTGACCATTTCTCAAAACCGGTTTTAATTATGTATTTAAATATTACATAAGATGTTAATAAATTATTTATTATTATTAAATGATAATATATCATTTATATTTTTATTTTTATATGCATTGAATAATGATAACGTCCTTCATTTATACTTGTGCACTATCACCTTCATGAATCAATTTGGTTCATTTTTCATCCCCACATCAAATAGATGATATATATAGGTGTATTTAAAGGGTTAATTAATATTAGGAATATTATTATCATTTTATAATGATAAAATAATACTTAACTTATTTTCATAATGAACATTGAAAATTGGAAACAATACGCAGGCATACATATAGCTTAGCATCTCTAGGATTGCAACATAGTTTGTCATTCAAATACATATTTAATGAATTTAAATAAAAATTATAATTTTTTTATAAAATTGATAAATATTCCATGATTATTATTACATAGATGATTGATTTATCACCACTTTGTCTATTGACATTATACCAATGAAATTTTACATTCAAGTACTAAATATCATCAAAACTTCCAACATTATAATAAATTAATATGTACTTTTCATTACATGATAATATTTTATTTATAAGGTATAATGTAAATTAAAAATATTATAAATTATTCTATTAATTAACCAATTTTTACTATTTATAATGATAAATAATGTACATTATGAGTCAGACTTAAGGTTAGGGAATTTATATCTAAATAAACATTATTTTTATAAAATTTAATGATTAATTTTCTAAAACATTCCATTTTATATACATTTATAAAATTATTTTAATAAATCTATTCATATGGAAATAAAATTTATAAAATGTTTATTTTCTACCCTCTCTCAAATTCATTAAAAATTGATACCTTTTAATTTTTTCTTTACAAGCATTTCTTTTAATATCCAATTATTAATATAATCTTATATTACTTTTTACAAAGGTCAAAATGAATAATTTTTTACATATTTATAATGAACATATTATCACACGTTAATAATTCATTAATTCTATTATGTTTTATTTATGATTTTTTAAATTCTTTTTTCAAATAAAGGAATATTTTTTATTATGAAAATGGTTCTTATTTTTTAAAAGTGATATTTACATGAGAATGGAATTTTTATCTAAAAGTGTTTTGCATATGGGTTTAATAAAATCAATGAGGTTAATCATGATTTGGTCACTGGAAATTATATACGATGATTTGAGAGACATTATTTCTCACATATGAACCCGAAATATAAAAAACAAAGCATTGAGCACCAATATAGCATTTGAAAAATGGGTGATCACAATGTATCTTATATGAAGGGTGAACCTAATTATTGATCTCTAATGAATTGGTTACTCTTTAGAAGGAAGCCGACTGTATGGATATTTCATTATTAAGGTAGTATGTAAGAGTGATAAGATAATGATTTCCCAAGGAACCTATATGATTTTTCATTTATTTCTATGGAGTTTTAAGAAATGGGTTTTAAGGGTTTTAATGTTTTCATAGGACTATCATTTTCCATTATTTTATGTATATTACTGAGAATTTTTTTCTCATCTGATGTTTTAAAAATTTTTATGTTGGAATAAATATTGGTAAGAACAATGAAGATGCCATGATGAATGTACTGATGATGTGTCTGGAATATAAAAAATATTTTTTATTAAAAGTGCTTCCGTTACAAAAAATAATGGATATTGAGTACAGGTAAACACTTATAATTTAAGTGTTTATATATAAATATTTTTTCAGGATTGATTAAAACACTTCAATTAAGAGTTCCTAAAATGTGAATGTTTTTTCATAAACACTAGAATATTTAATTTTTATGTGTAGATCTATACATTGGGTTATATATGAGGGTTTAGTGAACATTGGAGATAATGATGTTTTCTTAGGAGTTATAGATATTATGATGATTTTATAATTTATAGCTTATCCAAATCCTATATAAATTCTAGGATAAACTCTGTGTAGTTGTAGGTTTAGATTGTAGCTTTAGTATGGTGGGTGCATAGTTTTTAATATTGTCCAAGGAGGTCATGTAAGATCTTATTTAGGACTTAGTTAACATGTTGTTAGCACACGGTTTGTCTAACAGTGAGCATGGTCAAAGTTATATCCTAAATAATAGGATCCCACTCATTTTACCTCTAACTCTGAAAATTCAGCACCTGTGTAGCATGAGTTTGGGATTATTCTGCATTGAAGGTATGAGAACTTCTCCCAAGAGATGTGGAACCAATCTAGAGCCCTCATTGGAGTTTCGAAGCTTGATTCATGTGGTAAGTGTGGTTCTTCATCATTCTTGTAATAGTTTCTTTGAAATACATCTCATATTCTCTCATTTTTTAAAATATACACCCTCGATGGTTGGATATAATTATATTGATGTAAAATAATATGAGATTTTGTTTTTATCATGTTAGGGGAAGATATCTACAATGGTTTCGTGTAGAATTGACACAGTTTCTAGAGTGTTCTTCAACTGTTTCAGTTTTCACCAAAATGATCAAAGTAGGTAGATCCACTCTCAACTCCTATTAGAAGAACCTATTAGCATGATTTCAAATTGAAAATATTTTGTTTATTTGATTGTGCATTGGCAGTTTAGAAATTTTTTTAAACCCTCTTTAGTGTTGGTTTAGTAAATTTTTTAAATCATGAAAATTATTTTCCTTGAATAAAGTGCTTTGATTCTAGATTTTAATATGGGGATTTTTTTTAAAAAAATTGTAATTGGATTTCATTAATGATTTTTAAATAAAATAAATGGTTTTATTGAAATTAAATGGTTTATTGGAATTGGTTTGTTTATTGGTTTTTAATAAATGTATAGTTTTATTGAATCAATTTAAATTGGTTTTTGTTTGAATGGTATTGGCATATTTGGGTTATGTGAGTTCATGTTTGACATGCCCCTAAATAGTGGAAATGTGTCATTTGGGTACAATGTGTCTGACCATGTATAGAGGATTGTGTTAGTGGGGAAAATTTAATTGGATGAGAGACTTCTCGTGAGAAATGAACTGTCAACCAAAGCACTCATGGGTGTTTGTGTTTTAAACCATGGAATGGTTAGGATGAAATGATATTGAGAAGTGGGTATTAAAGCATTTTTGGTTGTTTTTATAATAATATGACTTCCTAAAAATGTGGTTAAATTGGATGTGGTTTACATTTTGTTATAAATGGTTTTGGAAATTTTTTGTATTTAGTTATAAACTTTCATTGGAAAATTGATTTAAATAAATAGTTTTATATAAATTTTTCTAAACATTTTACCCTAGTGGTAAGAGTTTGTAAGTCATTGGGGAAAGCCTATTGAGTTTTATACTCTCCCATGCATAATGACATTTACGCATTTGCAGCTACTATCATCCGAGACAAGAAAAAAGTTGATGTATAACACGTATTTAGAACCACACTATTATAATTTTGTTGTTTTGTGATGTTGCGGCATAGAGATTGTGAATCATGGGGTCCTATTATCATCTTAGAGTCCTTAGTTTTCCTTCCACGATTTACATTGATTTTTGGTTTTTCTTCTATTTTTTCATTCATTGTTTGGTGTGTTATAAAGATAATGGTTGAGTTTTCATTCATTTATTCACGCATCATATAGTGATTTGTGTGGTTATGGTTTTTTGGGACAATAATTTTAGTTTAAAAAGGGTATATCATCCACAATATTTAATTGGTTCCCTTTGGCATTTATTTCTATCATTTGGAATCTTGGGGATGTTTCTTAAGGGTACGTAATGATTTGTTGTATTCTCAAGACTTTGAGAATGGCTGGGTTATTTCAAATGTTATCAGTTTTTTCTATCCATAAGCATGTTTGAGATATGTGGTATCACTTTGTTTCATTATTTGTCAAAAAAAATAGTCATCATTTTTCTTAATATTGGAGGTTAAATTCATTATTTTATATTCCTTGGATTTGTGATAATAGAAAGGTGTTGGATTGTTCGGGCGTGGAAGTTAGAGAATAAAAATGTGTAGATAACCTACTTATATTGAACGTCATGTTAATATGGACATTCGCACATAAGTGTTTGGTATACACTTATGGGATATTAGAATCCCATTTTCATGGGTTTAGTCAATGAGACGAGTATGAAATACATTGTAGTGGAATGACATACCACTAAGATTTTATGTTTTATTTCGATTACAGATTTATGATATTCTCCAATGGTGGAAATTTTTGAAAAATGTTAAAATAGTTTTCAAATAGAAAATTTAAAAAATATTTTGGTTGATGAATTTTGAAAATGGATTATTTATCAGAAGAATGATTGGATTTTGAAAAAAAGTTGTTAAACATGGAAAAGATTTTTTTTCAATATTACGGGTGATTATTGATGTGATAGAATTTGAAATAATAAGCCTTCAGTTTCTATAGTTTGAGACAGACAAGTATTTTTTATTGTTTAGAAAATGGCACGTAGTTGACATTCTAGAAACCAACTAGATGAAGCATTGGAGAATGTGTTGAAAACAAAACAATTGGTAAACCAAGATCTGGTTTGTAGTTTCGTCCAAGAATTCTATATTGTAGACAAGGGGAACCGGATTGATGAGCTAAGACATGTGGATCATTCCATCTAGATCATGGTGTTGAATCCACCCGTCTTCAAAGTTGATTTTCATCCCGAAAATGCAGAGGTGTTGATGAATATGATAAAACATGTATTTATTTAATTGTTATTGAATTTTTGTTGATAGTCAAGATGTAAACTAATATGTTCTAGGATCTAGAATGATAGTGGTGGGGATTATTTATGGAGGATAATCTAGATCAAGGACATTGTTTTTAGGATTTTGAGGAATTGTTCAATAAGCAATTCTATCCTCATATGTTCATTATTCCGATAATGATAGACATATTCAGCCAAAATTTAAAAAAATCTCTCTATCATATATTATGCGACTAAATTCATGAATTTAGTGCATGCTGCACTAGACGTTGCTGAGAAGAAGGAATTTAAGGAATACATCATAAAATTAGGGATGTGGCATTAGATTATCTCAAAGATTGTAGTTCTCTGTATTTTTGATTAAACATAGATGGTGAATAGAGAAACAGTGGATGAATGTGGTATATGTGGAAATATGTAAGGAGTATGTATCATAATACATGTGATATATTTTTGGACCTTGAATGTTAGGAGCTTCCAGAAGACGGAAACCTATTTCCTTGGGGAGAGCATGAATCAAAATGAAACAGTTGGATCAATGAACCTTCCTCCACATCCCAAGAGAAAATATGTATGTTTCTGGTCAGGATTTTTGGAAACATGATGCAATAGTCTATGAAATAACATACATCATTCCATAACTACATGAAGATTGGGCATCTTTAGCTCTATTTTTTTGTTCTCCATGGTCAGGTGCTCGAGCCACATCTCAAGTGTCGTAAGAATCATATGCATCGACAGGGCGAGGAAATCCAAATATAACTCTGCAGTTGAACAAGCCTATCCATGGTGATTCTAGAAACACTTTGACTCCATGTCAAGGGAAATCTCAACCATACAACAAGGGGTAGATTGAATCAACGAAGCAATTGGATGGAGCCGAATATGTGATTTTTGATGATCCGGCTAGACCATAAATAGTGAGAGGTACAAGCCTATTTAATGATAACCTTATGCTTATGTTCTTTGATACTGGTGAATCACATTCCATCCTTTCTTCAAGTGTTGTTGATTTTCTATGATTTAAGAATGAGATAATGTCCTCTATGTTAAAAAATTGAACTCCTCTTTGTAAAATAGAATGTTGAGCCATTGTGAGTTGTGAATTTTCTATAACTGTTGATGGAGAATAGATGAAGTGGGACTTCTAAATGTTGGAGATAGATGTTTTTTATTTAATCTTGGGTATGGATTGGTTGAAAATATTTATGTCTCACATAAAATGATATAATAGAAAAATCAATTTTCAATTGAGGACAACGTTGAGAATCTATTCAGATGATAGAGGTCTATAATGAATGGTGAAATAGGATTGTTGGAACCAGTGTTAGGAATGATTTATTACCTTTTGGCTGTGTTGACCTTGTAATTGATAGAAGGGATCAATGATAACAGTTTTTTAGTAGTTTTGGAACAATTTCATGATGTGTTTTCTGAAAACTGCTCAGGGATTACACCTACAATGGTAGTTGATATTATGATTGATCATGTTTCAGGGACAGGTCATATTTCCCTATTATCATATATGATGGAAGAAATTGATATAATTTTACACAAAGTGAAGATAAAGGAGATAGAAAGAAGATGTTTTTATCGTCCTTGTGTGTCTCTATGGGCATCATCGGCCTTATTCATAAAGAAATCATAAGAAATTCTTTAGTACTGCATTTTTTATTGAAATCTTAACCCTTTTACGATAAAGAAAATATATCTACTTCCGCCTATTGATGATATTTTTGATCAATTGAGGAAGGGTATTTTTTTTTTCTAAAATTGAATTTCAATTAGGATATCATGAATTTTGGGTTTAGAAAGAAGATATTCTGAAAATAGATTTTAGAATCAGATATGGCCACTTTGAATATGTATTCATGCCTTTTATTCATATGAATGCACTAGAAGACTTTATGGAATTGAAGAATTAGATATTTTAATGATATTTGGAAACATTTATTGTCATTTTTTGTGGTTGATATATTTGTGTATTCAAGGCTAAGGGATGATCACGAGAAACAATTGACAACATTGTTAGAAATAATAAGATAACATCATTTTTCTGCCAAAAAATCAATGTTTTATTTTTGGATGAAAGAAAAATTCCTTCTCATCTATATAATATTTAAAAAAGATGTTTGTGTGGTTTTGGTGATGACATAAGCTGATATATCATAGCACCCGCTGAAAATGTTTTTGGGACATAATTTTTTCATGGTCTAGATGGTTATTATCGATGCTTTCTGCATGGCTTCTCATTATTAGCATTGCCAAAAATTTGGTATGCATTATAATCTATATAATTTATGAAAACGGTGATTTTTTAGTTCCAATGAATACAGATGTTGTTATATCTTAGCACCCCCTCGAAAATTCTTTGAGATACGAATTTTTCAACGTCTAGTTGGTTATTTCTAATGCTTTGTGTATGACTTTTCATTACTAGACTTTACAAAGTCATCTTTGACAATGAATAATGCTCCATTAAGATGGACTGAGGAATTCGACAAGACATTACAAGAGTTGAAAGTCTGTATTACATCTGCTCCTATCATGATTTCTCCAGAATCATGATAAGGGTATGTGGTGTATATTGATGCTTTGGGATCTCAGTTGGGATATGTTCTCGGGAAAGGATACCATGCGGTATCTCATGGTTCATGGAAGTATAGACTGCATGAGAATAATTACCCAACACATGATTTGGAGATAGCTACATCCATTCATTCTTTGAAGACCGAGCATCATTATATCTTTTGTGATAAATTACTTGTGTTTATGGATCATAAGAGCTTGAAACACATTTTCTATAAATGGGATTTGAATTTGAGGAAAAGGATATGTATGGGGTATCATTATATTTTTGACAACTACATGATGTATACACTGGGAAAACGTAATTCGGAGTCTGATACATTAAGCCAAAATTAAAATGTTCAGATGGATAAAGAAGCATCAGATGAGTGGAAATTTAGGTTTGTCAGAGCCAACATGCATGTTGAATGTGAAATCCAAGGTGAAGTTACAGAATTATTTTCAGTCTCTATGGTTATTGTTTTAGTAGAGATGGAAAAAGAGGCACAAAAATATGATGCAGAATTCTTGGTTATGAGTTCAAAACTCACTGTTGGGGAGACCGTTGGGGTTTGTATACTCAAAGAGAGTTCAGGGTTGTGTTTTAGACATCGGATGATTGTACCTATGTATTTTGAGAAAAAAATATTCATTTTTACCATCATTAAATATAGACTATAGATCTGGGATTATAGAAGATGTATATGGTTCTGAAGGTGTTGATTTGGTGGAGCGGCATGAAAAGGAATGTGGTAGAGTTCGTTTTAAATTGCATAATATGTCATAATGTCAAGGTAGATAATCTAAAACCATTAGGTATATTGCAATCATTACCTATTCAAGTGTGGAAATTTTATATAATATCCATGGATTGTTTTATAGGTCTCCCAATAATTGTTGAGAAACATGATTCCATATGGGTGATAGTGGATCGGCTCATAAATTCTCATCATTTCATCCCTTTTAGTGAAACTCATATCATGGAGGATTTTTCAAAAATATGTATCCAATAAGTAGTAAAGATACATGGAATTCATGATTCCTCAGTCTTAGATAGAGATCCAAGATTCACGTCTAATTTTTTCAAATCATTATAGAAAACCCTTGGGGCTCAATTGAGTGTGAGTGAAACATATCATCCTTAGACATACATCCAATCCGAACGGACAATAGAGGCATTAGAAGACATCTTTTGGCATTGTGTAAATGATTTTGGTGGCTCATCAGAGGAGAATATACCCTTAGTGGAGTAAAAATATAATAAAAGGTACCAAGACACGATACATATGAATCTTTTTGAAGCATTGTGCGGGAGACCTTGTCGTTCTCCACAATGTTGGGTGGTCACTAGTGAGACTTTGTTAGTTGGTCTAGTCCATGTCCAATAAATGATGGAGAATAATTTATTGATTAGTAAGTGAATAGAGACGGCTCATATTTTTCATAAATTATATATGGATTGGTGCTGATGATCATTTTCATTCTTTGTGAGTGATCATGTGTTCTTAATGAACTCTCTAAGGCTTGGATCGTCATTTGGGTATGAAAGTAGAGTTAACTCCACAATAAATTGGCCATTTTGAGATAGTATATCGGGTTGAAGAGGTGGAATATTGGCAAGAATTTCCACATCAATTCATTGTGGTGAATAATGTGTTTCTTGTATCAATGTTGAAAATTTATGAAACTTATCCTATCCATGTGATTAGATGAGATCACATTGATCTGGAACTGGATGCTTTGTTAGTACATAACTCAGTGTGGATTGGGGATACACAAGAAAAATTCATGAATGGAAAAGCATAGGTCTATTGTATGTTTTATGGAAGTATGGTCAGATTTAGGTAAATACTTGGGAACACGAGGAGAATATGAAGGAGCAATGACTAGATCCCTTTTAGGGCATTAATGGATTTTTACATTATGGGGATGGAATGGCCGATGGTGTAGAGATTGTATAAAAACATATTTCTTGTATGTAACCCTTTACATTTTATTTTATTTTATATAATGTTCGAGTGTTATGGTTGAGCGAGTTTGGTGACCTTTGAATATGTTTTTATGGCTAAATGAGATGTACAAGAGCTACACACAGTTTTTCTAAACCATACATAAATCCTCAATGAAACCATGTGCAATAGTAAGTTTGGAATGTAGATTTGGCACGGTGTGTTAATCGTTAGGGAGTCGATGGGAGGAGGACATGTGAGATCCTTATTGATTCATCTGGTAATGAATGGTTATCGTACTGTTGGTCTAACTGTGTGAACTAACTCTGTATAGTGTCAATGTTAGATCATAAAAAATAGGATCTCACCCATTTTCCTCTTACTCTTTCATTTCACCCCGTTGTGGCCCTAATTATATATTATTCTCCACTGATTGTATGAGAACCTATCCCAATAAATATGGTTTCAATTTGGAGCCCTCCCTTGGTGATTTTATGGATGATTCTTGTGGTAAGTTTCATTCATAATCATTCACTCGATGGTTACATAGATCATCTTCTCCTATTCTCATGCTTTCTTAGTTATACAAGAAGTTGTGGTTATATCTATGATTATGGATTCCAAATATTTTTAGATTTTTTCTCGATCATGTCATGTGATGTGACCTAATATGGTTTCATGGAAAATCATCCCAGTTTCTTGAGCATTCTTCATCCATTTTCAGGTTTCACAAAAACCTTTGAGCTCAGTGGGTTCTCTCTCAAATCCTCTTTGTAAAACTAATTTGAATTCTTTTAAAATGAATATTATGTACTGATTTTATTGTCTATTGGTAGTTTATAAATTTTTGAAAAATGTATTTAGTGATGGTTTGGTAAATGTTGGAAATTTGGAAAATTGAGGTCCTTTAATAAAGTGTACTGATTCTTTATTTTATCATAATTATTTAAATTGTTGGTTTCCTGGAATTGTTATAATTGGATTTTATTAATGTATTTTAAGTATAATTAACTGTTTTAATGAAATTAAATGGTTGATTGGAATTTTTTTGTTTAATGGTTTTCAATAAAATAACAGTTTTATTGAAATTGTTTAAATTGGTTTTTCAATGGTTTAGTCATATATGGCTTGTGTGAGTTAATGTTCTATATGCCCCTAAATAAGGGATGTCTACTACTGTGATAGAAGGTGTGTGACCCTATAATAGGGGAATTTATTAGTAGGACTCAAGGAAAGTAGAAGAGAGACCACTCCTGATTATGGAACTATCAAATGAATCATGCATGGGTGCATGTGTTGTGAACCACAGAATGGGTATGCCGAAATGATATAGAGAAATGGTTCATAATGCATTGATTGTTATTTTTATAGAAATATATATTGATGGAAAAGTGGTTAATTTGACACTTGTTAAAATTTTGTTGCAAATGGTTTTGGTACTTGTCTTTATTTAATTATAATATTTTTTGGAAAACTGTTTTATATAAAGTATTTTATATAAATTTATCTAACAATTATATTCTAGTTGAATGAGTTGAGAAGTAATTGGTGAAATACTACTGAGTTTTATACTCACCCCTACATTAGAACAAATGTTATTTTATAGATGTTATCTTCCAACACATGGGAAAAGGTAAATTATCACATGTATTTAGAACCACATCATTATTCATTGGTTGTTTAGTGATGTCGGATAATGGGAATTGTGGGGTATGGAGTAATCTGGTCATCTGTGAATCTTTATTTTTTCTTACACTATTTACATGTATTTGTTGTATGGATTTTACTAAAGCATTCTTTTTTGATTTTTATAAATATATATTTGTTGAGTTTTATATCATTTATTCATGCATCATATAGTTATTTTTTTGTTGTGGTTTGATGGTTTAATCATTTTATTTCTTAATGGGTAAATCATCCCCCACATTCATTTGACACACCTCAGAATTTATTGCCAGCCTTTGGCATCTCGGGGATGCCACTTAAGTCCATGTAATGATTTATTGTATTATATGGCCAATGAGAATGGGCAAGTCATTACGTTAATGTTATTTTAGAAGATACTTATTATTTTGTGAACCTTAGATGATTATGGTAAATAGTATATTTGGGGGATTTTATTTGTGAAATAATGGTTGAATTACCATTTAAAGGAAAATATGATTTTATGGTTATTCATGTTATTTATGGATATGACTATCCAATCATGGATAATATGTGATAAGGGTCATTACTATATGTTATGAGATATTAAGAGTGATTAATATAATTTGGAGATAAATGTTAAAATTTATCATTGAATATTATGTAATTAAATAATTTTTTTGGGATTAATATCAGTTCTAATATGTTTGAGTAATTTTAAGGATAGTTAATTTTTGAATGGTCTATATTTGACTTCAAGTGTTACTATTGAATTATTGAGTGTAATTTTGTTGTTCATCATATAAACATTTATTATTTTTTGGAAATTCTCATATCATATCCTAAACATTTTGGGTTTTTGTAATTTTTTTAAGATAAGAGAAATATATAGTTAATATTTTGTGTAATATTTTATTCTCCATATGTTGATTCTACTGATTCAAGCATGAATTATACATCTTGAATACTCATAATTTTGATAAAAATATGAGATTGTGGGGGAATTATATTAATGGATGAAACCCTACATGTCAATTAAGTATGATTCCTTAAGTTCGTCATTCACGAATTAAAATAACTACACAACTATATAGAGAGGATCTTAAAACAAAATTATTATCCATTTACTTTTATTATTAATAAATCAATAACATTATTTCCCATCATAGAATGATGCCTTTCTGATTATTAACATTCTCATAAAAATTTTATCGATCATTATCTACCAGAATATGATAGTCAACTTTCTATCCATATCCATGTTTTCCTACATGGAACCCCCGTATGATTAATCAAAAGTGACCATTATACTTCCCTTTCATTCTATTATTGTTGAAGATTTATTATCCCTTTTTCCAATGTGGTTTTTCAATAATGGAATTTTTATACGTCATACACTAGTTACCAAACTCGAATTAATAATTTCGATGAACAAATTTCCAAAATTTAATGTAATGTAACATCCTGAGTATATAAATAGAAACACTGTGTTAGAGATCATCCATTATAAGTCCCATCGAGCTTAACTTTAATACTATATATTATTATTTAAAACCTACCATTATATCATACCTATTAAATTAGTGGGTTTGAATAGGACAAACTAAATTATGAATATATGGATTATAAATAAATAAATATATATATATATAATTCCTTGACTAATTAATATTAAAATATTGTAAATTCATTTCAAAATAAAAGGAATTGTTTTTCTAAAAACTATATAAATGTGAACAATTGTATATTATTCAAATAAATAAAAAAAACAATCTTTTTGGATTTTATTGATGATATATATAAATATATATAATATTAAATTTAATGTTTAAAAGTAATTTTATTTTTTTAGCCATTATATTATAAAAAATCCGAATTTAGGAAAAACTAAAATTTTTTAAAGAAAAATTTTCCACCTGTTGATGAGGACCATTTTTTAAATATTTATTTGGACACCATTACAACTTCATAATATAATAATTAAATTTTAATGAATTTATTATACTTTTTTGAAAATTTTCTTGTTTTTATGAATAGTGAAAAATACTACATTTTTATTAAAAACTATTTTTCATAAAATTTATTTTTATTATTAAATTATATAATAGATTTTTTAAAACTATAAATAAATCATATTTTTTTCATTAAATTCAATTATGTTCATCGTAATCAATTTCATATTGAATTTGTAGGTAAAAACATTTCTATCTTTTTAATATTTTTACTTTGAAAACCCATTTTCCAGTCCGATAAAGAGATTAATTTTAAATTTGTTTAAGAAAATTATATGTTTTAATTTTGAAAAATTTATTACCTAATTGGATTTTTATGTTCTGGATTTTTTAAATAGTTCCATTTTATTTTTGGACATTTAGAATATTAATTTTAGTAAAAACAATTATAACCATAGTAAAGGGTAAATAATGTAATTTAAGGTAAATGTAATATTATAAATATTTCAAAATTAGACTAAAACATTTAATAATTTAATAGTATGAGTTACTAAGGGCCTATTTCATCCTTCATCTAATTTTCTGAGCACTTGGAGCCACTAGGATGAATTTAATTCATTTACAATATTTTATTCGAAGAATAGTCAAATTTTTCATACTATAGTTTTTAAAAAGAAAAATATTCGTATTGTGGATTAATATATGTTATATGATTGATTGAAAATATTATTTCCAAATAAATTTTTGTTACCACCATGATGATATTGTTTTATAAAAATTAGGGATCAAATTATTAAATCAAAGGATTTCACAGTGATGATGTTGTAAGTGATTAATTTAAGGAAATATCAATTAAATGATATTAAAAATATTATAATAAAACAAATTATATAATTATTATCATCCAATAATTTTTTGTAAGAATTCTACATATACATGATGATTTAAAAGAGTTTTTTATGATATCAAATTGTAATGATACCTTAAAAATTCATGTAACAAATACTATCCAATATCATCAATAATATATTATTAAAAGAAATATAATTCATAAAAAAGTAAAATTAGTCCAAATTATTGTGATAAATTTCTGAATAACAGTATTGACTCATTTATTGATTTTTTCTTTTTAAATTAATTATATTAACTGACAAAATATAAATTTAATTATATAATTTTGATAATTAAAAGGGTAAAATAAAAATAAAACATAAAATAAGGATTAAAAAATAAAAAAATTGTATAAATATAATTAGATTTATTTATTTATATAAAATCAACATATATGAGAAATTATTATGTTTGGATCCATTTATATTATAAATTAAATTTATATTAATTTAATATTTTGATGAATTTCAAGAGTAACACTCTTCAATCCTTTGATAGGAAAAACCTTATCCTCTTTTCATAACACATTGAATAACTTTTATATGAAATTATCAATAAATATACCTACATATAATCCCTCCTCACAATAAAGATGCCTTTTTTAGTCATAAAAACTTCCATTCTATTGGTAACGTATTGATCAAAGGACATCTTCTTAATGAGCGGTATTATTTTTATTTTAGTGTATCTGTATTATTTATTTTTCCACTTAAATAAATTATTATTAAACAATGATGAAATAATTAATAAAATATCCAAAGTAAATTTAGATGATATTTTGTTATTAACATCAATTAATCTCCAATTTCATCAAAAAAGGAAAAACATACTTATTTTTGCGTATGACGGACTACCAACTCGAGAATTGATATTATTCATTTTCCCTCACAATCGGTTCTAATTATAATTAAAAAATAAAATTTTGTAAATTATATTCGTGAAATATTAACCATTATTAAAATAATTATATCTCATTTTCATTCTTACACCTCCAAAAATGGAATAATTATAACATAGTTTGTGAGAACGTGTGAACTATCACCTCTACAAAGTTATATGATTAATTTTTTAATCACACAGCCCATTAACATTATATAAAATGTTTATGAAATTATTAATATTACATTAAATATTTTATTATCATTTCATAGAGATAAAATAATATGTAACATCATTCAATACTAGTCATTGAAAAATGGAAATGTTGCTAATGTGTTTGTGTGGCTTTCTATCTCAATGATTGAAATGTAATTCATTTTTCATGTCCATATTTATTGAATGAATATAAAATTATAATTTATGTATAAAATTGATTATAATTAAATTAATATTATTTTTTAGATGATATAATGATGACTATAGTGACTATTGGCATCAAACCAATGTAATTTTGGATGCAAGTAATGAATATCCTCAAAACCTCCAACATGAAATTCAATAATTAAGTAATTGTACTGACATGGTAATAAATGATATAAAGGAAATAATATAATTTAAAAAAATCATGAATGTGAATAATTATTATATTTTTATTATTCATGTTGATAAATAACGTATTAGATGAATCCAACTCATGGAAAGAGACATTTTAACTAAAAATAAATTTTCAATGCCTTAAATATTAATATTCTAAATCATTCTCTTTCATGTCTACATTATTAAAATGATTATTATTAATGTATTTATATGAAGATTAATTTTATTAAATAAATATTTTCTAGTCTTTATCAAATTTATTTGAAAATGAATATTTTTATAGATTTATGTAATAGAATTTATTTTAAAAACCCTCTTTTATTGATTATATTTAATGCCTTTTTACATAAGTCAAATGAAATGTTTTTTAAAATGTATGGTATGAACATAATTTCCCACTTTCAAAGAACATTAATTATTCAATGTTTCCCTTATAATTTATTCATAGTTATTTACAATGATAGTGGGTTCCTTGTTATGTAAGGGGTATTTATATTTTTTATGTCATTTTATCATGAAATAGAAATTTGGATTTTTAAATGTGTTTTTGAACTATGGTTAACAAATTTTGCAGGGGTTTTATTCATGATTAGTCCGATTGAAATTATATTTGAAGGGTTGATCCCCATCATATCCCACAGATGTTTTAAATACAAATTATATGAAGGGTTGAGCCCCATTATAGCATATGAAAAATTTCGTGATCCTAATAGAGAATATATTATTTGTTGTCCCTATAATAGATCTATTAAGATATGGGTACTATAGAGAAAGGAGTCATCCATATGGCTATTGAATTTGTAATGGTGAATCTAAGAGTGATATTGTTAGGATTTTCTATGGAGAAAGCAATATTTTCTATAGATGATAATGAGTTTTAATAAATGTGTTTTAATTTTTTCCCTATTTTCATAGGATTAACAGTTTCCACTCATTTATGTCTCTTACTAAGATTTTTCTGATCATCCCTTCCATTAAAATGTTTTCCATAAGTCCAATTATTAGTAAGAAACAAAATATTTCATGATTAAATTATTAATGATGTGTAATGAATATAAAAGTTGGATTATTGTTTTATAGATTTCCGTTGATGAAACAAAGGATGCTGAGTATAAGTGACCACTTTTAATGTATAGGATAACTATGTATGAACTTTTTGTAATTCTATAAAACTCTAATGTAATTATATCCTTGAAAATTAATTCTTATTCAAATGTTCAAGAATATGTCATGTTTATTTTCTGGTCATTACAAGTAATACTCATGAAGGTATATACAACCTTTGTCAAGAGACCCTGCAATCCCTCAAGAAGAATGAAAAAGAAAAACAAGAAATCTACAATCTAGAAGAATCCACTAATGAGGTAAGAAAATATTTGGAAAAAGGGATAGAAACTATGAAATATGACCAGGATGAAACCTTTCATGTTGATTTTGACAAACCACGCCAATTGGAAGAGGTCTTCCTTAGGTCAAGAGCTAGAAAAGGGAAAAAATAAATAATCAACTCTGATGGATTCATTACTTCGAGTGCTAGAAACACATGGAAATGTAGGGATAATGTCAATATAAAAATAACAATTTTTACACATTCCATAGCTGCAAGAATGAAGGAACAAAACATTATTTCCCAACATCCATCCCCTATGGAGAATGTATATACCCACTCAGTAGCTTCAGAAAACTCCTCTGGTTATTCAGACTCTGAAGGGTCTTTGAGTGAGGATGAAAAACATGATCCTACATATAGGGATGACTATGTAATTCTAGAGAAATTGGATCTTCTAAAAGACCACGACTCATGGATGGAAGAGAATGATAGAACTGCATATAGCCAGTATAAAAATTGGGAGATAACTACGGATTCTTATCATTATCTCAGAAAGAAAATTTCCATAAAAGTAGTTTGGGAATTTAAAAATGATCCAAGAATCAACTTTAATGATATCCAATGGCAATGAATATTTAAGATGCTTCTATTCATTTGGGGTTCCGATGCACCCATTTCCACCCTTTGTTAGTTTTAGATTTTGTTGTCAATGAAGCCACCTGCTCGGTTAGAACAATCTGTTTTCACTTAGGAACATGTTATTCTTCATCTAATTTGGATGCAGCATATTATATTTTTGTTTCTAGTGGATGGTTTGCAGAAATTATTTGGAGACGCCACCATTGATTGGTTTTCTCACTATATGAGGCTATCATGGCCTTCATGAGTGTGGCGAGAAATATCTTGAACTGTTCTCCTAGAAGAAAGTCAATAAAATCCTTCATTTTTCTTGGTGAAGTGATGAAGAAGCTGTAGTTATACTATCTATGGCTTCATGTGGTTTGTTTTATATTATGATGGGATGAGGTATCTAGATTGGCTGGATTTTCAATAGTGGTTTGTGCAGATCGTGGTCCCAACACTTGATCCCTTCCTCTATGGGATCTGTAATAAAGAGAAGAAATAGTGGCTGGAGGTCTCAATGCATGAGTAGTGATCTGAGAAGGGAGGCTTCTTGTATGGTATTGAATGAAAAGGAAATTGTGGTTCTGTTGTGTGCACTAATGGTGGGAGGTCATGAAGATTTCTAATCATACACTTGAGACTTGTCCTTCCAAAAACTTCTAAGATTACGATTGATCTTGTTCACTGATGGTGTTGTTCTTTTGGTTATTTTATTTATCTTAATCTTGAACTGTATTCACCTAAATATCTACTAGTGTAAGATATTTACACATCGTGTTTGTATTATTTCTTCTTATTTCAAAAAAATTCCTTTTAGATATGAATTGGGAGAAAAATTCTTGTCTTTTTTTTAATACTCATGGCAGTCTATATACTTCATAGTGCAGTCAGGATGCATGGAAATAGTGAACAATGACCTTCACATAAAAATTAATTCTTCATTTGGATTTTAAAAGGTGTATATATTCACTTTCGAAATCAAAAAACAAATTTTTACCAAACATTAAATTTAGAAAAATCATCCCTTATATCCAATTCCATTTTTTTATAACTCACATTCTTCCTTCAGATATTTCTTATGTTTTTCTAATGGAGATATTTTCACTGAAACATGAAAAAGTAGAACACGCCAAGGCAACCAATAATTATATAACTAAATTTATCAAATCAGAAACCCAATTAGAATATAACAAATGTATCATGCTCAGTAATTCATGATGTTTTTAACATAAGGCATTAGCCACTTTATCTTCTTTTATATTATGGTAATTCATCATAAAATTACAATCCTTAATCAGTTCCTTCCATATTCTTTACCTCATGTTTAAAAAATTTGGAGTATATATATAATTTGACCCTTTATAAATAGTATATATATCACATTTGGATCCATATGAATGATGCGGCGAATTTTTTTAAGGAAAATACACTACGGATAATTCCCGATCTGTTGTAAGATATGTTTTCATATTTGGTTTCTGTATCAATATAGAAGAAGAAATTATCTGATTTTCTTTATTAGAAAAAATATAGAACCTTCAATGAAGCATCTCTATCGATAAAAAAATAATCATTTTTAAAGGGTAATAGAAAAACAAGATCATTTACTGATATTTTTTTAAGATCATGAAAAAAATCACATTCTTTTATCTAGATGAATTTATCTCCACTCCCTGTTTATTTAGTAAGTTAGATAGATAATAATGAATTTTTTTTAACAAAACTCAGTAAATAGCCTTCTAACTGATAAAATAATATAATCTATACTGATTTTTTTTTTCATTTCCATTCAGTAACCACTATTAATTTAATAAGATCCACTGTAATTCCAGCATTACATATAATATATCAAAGAAAATAAATGTATTAAAAAAACTAAATTTGTTAAATTTTATATATAACCTCATTTACTTTTGGGTTGGGAGAATAGTATTAACATGTTTTTGCTAATAGTAATATCATTTATAATAATAAAAATAAATATCTATATAAACAAATACAGTCTTATTCAACTATTCATGGAACACTCTAACCATAAGATCGAAAAATAAAACAAGGAAATTTTTTATCCCACAAGGCCTAAATAAAAACTCATTATTCCAATATCTACTCTAAGATGTATTCATCAGAATACATTCCTCCTTCACTTTAAAATTATGAATCACTAATGTGAGATCACAAATTCAAATTTACTTTTCTCCCTTTAGCTGACCAACAATGTTATCTGTATGATGATAGGAAAATTTTTCATAACATTAATTTTTTTCAAATCACTATAATAAATATTAAGTCTCATTGAACCATATTTTTTTATCCCAACAAAACAGGATAACCCCATGGTAAAGTGTAAGGTCGAATAGAAACATTATCTTGAATCTCCCAAAATAAATTTCTATGTTCAAAATGTTATAAATTTTCCAAGAAGGAAATTTGGAAAAATTTATAGAATTTGGAACTAGTTCAACTAACAAAACACAACCTCTCAATCAAGAATTTTACCAGAAAATTCATTAGGAAAAAATAACTATGTATTCATTCACTATAAGCAAATCAATAATCTTAATCCTTCCACTTTTTAAACAACATGTTAAATGTAAATTTAACAATAATTTTTTATAAATTTATATTCTTATTAGTAGGTTATTATGAATATAAAATCACTGAACAAGCCAGTACGTTTTAAAAACCCTAGAATAAAAGTACAAAAACGAGACCCAATTCACACCCAATATTATATCAAACTCAATTATGTGTATATAACAGGGTATGAGGGAATGAACATATCATGGATAACCATATGAGTATTTCCATAATTAGTTTTTTATATAATAAATCCTTTAAAAAGAGTCAACCAAAAATCATTACACCATCATGATGTGATATTGCCATTATTGATGTAAATTTCACAAAAATTAAAGAATGGGAAGATCCATTATAAAATATGGTATTGTAATAATTTGAATACGCAATTAACATAGATTGATCCAATTCATTTGATATCCATGCATCATTCATAGTAGTAGAAAAACATTTTTCAAAATCATCTCTTTCCGATCATACTGATTTCCCCCACTATAAATAACATTGGAAAAACGTTAGAATGTATCCCAATATATTTTACATAAAGAATCATACCATAAACATTTAATTATTTTTATACTCACTTTTCTTATAGTCATGAACCATTAGAAAAATCTTTCCACATTAAAATAATTTGTTAGATTCCTAGATTCATTTTAATTGGTTTCTTTACTATACTCTTCACAAGAAGTGAATTTGACTTTCCAACCTTCAAATTTATTTGATAAATTATTCCCTAATTCAAGACAACATTATTTCTTATTATTCTTGTCATCATTTTGAATATACATATTATAACAATCTGTCTATATTGTTTCAGCACATTTAAGTAGTTTCTAAAATATTTTAAACTCCCATAATGAATAATATCTTTATAAAATTGGTTTCAGGTCAGAGTTAAAACTATTAGTTTTACTATTAGTTACCTTAAAAATCTATAATATACTTAGATAGTCATGTAAAATTGGATTCATAAAAAACTATAGAAAACCAATCCTTGAGCATCAGTTCTATAAATCTTCTCCCCATTCTGAAATGAAAATTATTGAGAAGATATTTTTCTTTAAAAACCCATTAAAATCATCACATTCCATAACAACTAAATCATCTAACTCACTTGTATTATAAACCTATGACCACCAAATTTTTTATTCCCCTTCAAAATAATTAATATAGAAGGTTTCATTTTGGCATTCTAAACATATCATGACATTGAATATCTTTTTGAGATAATTGATCCACCATTTCGCTACCACTGATATGAGGTTCTGTCATATAACATCCTAACCATAATCACTGGGTCCGAACCATAATTCTATATGATCGAATGTGTGCATACCCATATGCATGAGGCTTCTGACTAGTGGTGAGAGTCTCATATGGAAATAAAGAGAGACTATATCCGTTGTATCGAGTCATATGATCAATAATTACCAATAACAGTATAGATAATTATAGTAAATTATGAAAATGTAAAGATGAAATATGTAGAATATAACAACTCCCCATGGGGAAAGGAAACACATATAAGAAGAAGAAATAACTAAAAAGTAAATAAACAATATTTTATAGAGTTATTCAGTGCATGTATCAGTCCTCTCGAGCTCCATGGTCCACCGCTCAACCAAACTTTATAGGGCCCCTTCCCTTCATCAGATCTATGGTCATGAAATCTACAAGAGCACAAAAATTCCCTTTTGGGTGTGAGTACTAGACTCAGTAGGAAACCACCGATTCTTCCTCAAATTTATCTACACAGAATACGTGTGTATTTTATAAAAAATAATGTGTAATAAAAACAAAATCCAAAATGGGGTGGTTGGGCATTAACCAAGCCTCCACAACACACCAGCAGTACTTGCTTTGGCTCTATACTGAAATGGATAACCACAGTTTTAGATGAATAAAAGATTATACATTGTACTAAAGAATCATTTTTCATGGAACCTTCATGAAACATTATCGTTGATCTTCGAGAAGATATATTTCTCTATGTGTGCAAAGGAGATGAGAGATAATCAGCTTCCCATAATCACCGTGTGGACGTACTAATGATCGAGTGCTAATCATCTCGCCTATTCATCGAAGCAAACTATTGGGAATACATAATTGGGACCGTGAACTAGTAATTCTCATCTTTACTGAGTGCAACCCAAGGAGTCATAATATGTACTATTCATGTAATAAACTTGCATCATCTATCATGTGTATCCCTCCTCTAAATGAAAAAATCATGATTGTCTACTACATGGTACTCCTAAGGCATCATCATATACCTCATTATTTGACATGTGAATACCAAGGCATTGTTCTGTCTCTTCGTTATATATTGGACCCTTTTTTCAATCATTATCATCCCTCATGAAAAGGATAACACATGTCACAATGTTCAACTACATGGATCTTCATAGGCATGGCCATGTTCCTAGACAATGTATTGGACCCTCATTGTATGTCATGTGAATCCATCCTCCAATGGATTATGCATGTTGATGGTCTAACTATCATGGATATGAAAACAAAATCTATGCATATCATGGAAAGATATATATATATATATATCAATGAATCATCACATCGTCATGAGAAATGTAGCAGAAAATGTACACGTAATCACAAATCAATGTGAATAAAAAACTACAAATAATCTTGGAATAATGTGTAATAATGATTTTCTTGAAATACACACCTAACTACATTCACTAATTTTATATAATGTCCATTAAACATGTCTAAAAATCATATTAATGAAAATCATTTGTAAACAAGCCAAAAAAGTAAGGAACAGTCTACCACAAAAATTGGGAAAAACATCTTTTAGTTTTTCCTAAATTCAGAGAAGCACGTCAAAGTCTCAAGATATAGGTAAATAGGTACTTTAGGATTAGTAGCCGATTTCCAGGATTCGTAAAATTTATTTTTATTTCAATGAAATAAACATCATGTGTGATAACTCATTCTATTTCTGGAAAAAATCCCAAATTATCCTTAAATTTGATGCATGTGCTGATAAATTGTAATTATCACTTTAACATCAAATAAGTCACAAGAAATAATGATTTATGAGTTTTTGTTAAATTTTTACACGTGAAATGATAAATTAAATTATATAATTGTATTATCAATTTTAAAAAAAATCACTTGAAATGAGACTTTATTACCTTTAATGTAATTTATTTTTTTTGTTGATAAATTAAATTATGACATTATCATTTCGAACAAATTACATGAAGTGATAATGTTTTTATCACATCTTGTAATAGTTTAAAATTTACATTTTTTCATATGAAATTATAGTTATAGGTTTTTTAAATTATCGTGTGAGTTTGATAATTATAAATTCAAAATTTCATAATATTTATACAATGATAATTTTATTAAAACTATATTTTTATTATTTGCAAAGAGGATTATAATTTTCCATTATGGATGATTTTTTTTAGTAGACCATAGTTTTTAATCTCTCTAATTCATAATTTAAATAAGTGGAGAAATAATAAAAATATATAATTTTTTTATTTAAAACACGATTTGTCCATTTCCCTTCAATTATTTTTTTCTATCATTAAACCTCTATTTTATTTTATGATATAAATTAATAAAACAGAAATAAATAAATAATAACATGTAGAACCTACATAGGGGGATTATGCCATAGAAAGGGATGATCTTTCCCGTCAATCCACAAAATTAGTGTCGATTTCTCTCTTAAATCGCTCTAGACGTGAAGTAGTGAATATTTGGTTGTGATTAGGGGTTTATATAGGGGGTTTACTATGTGAAATGTACTATAATTGTAGCCCAGCCATCATTTTTCTAAGTAAAATTAAAACACCCATTTTTAACTATTAATCACAAAAATTAATGTGGAAGATTGGTTTGTTTTCCCCATTATGTCATTAAAACATCACCAGATCAAAATAGTTGTGATTTAGGGTGTTTTGAAAGCTTTTGTGTGGTTTAATTGTGAAATATCATTGTAGAAAATGAACCAAAATTTCCCTTTTTTTAATTTTTTTAATTAATTCAATTAATTATTTAATAAAATTATCAAAATAAGTTAATTTAATTTTTCAACATGTCAAACAGACATTGTGTATATCAGGTATACAATTCATAGGATAAAACCATCATTCCAAACCTAGTGTTGGGGTCAAGATTTATCTGTGACACACCGTTTGTGAGATATAATTTTTTTAATAATTTTTTTGGATATACATTTTATTAAAAACATTAACTTTTGATCAGGGAAACCAAACGCATGCTAGTTTCCAATGTTAAACCCTTCTATGGATTGACACCCCATTACGAATGTAACTGTGGTCTCAATGTTTTCATAAAACACGCCATTTATGAGATATTACCTATTTCATATTTAAAAAATTGGATTATAAATTATGTAATGATAAAAATGGATTTTTCGAGTGAACCATTCAAACTTATGACACATATTGATATTATACCATGCCTAGGGTACACACCACACCTCGAAACTATTAGTGGTTTCAGATTTATCATACAACCCACCATTTAGGTGTTATTAAATTACTTTGGCTAACTTTTACTTGATTAAAATATTTTATTAAATATTTTATTATATCTTCATCTAAGATTTTCGATCATCCAAAATCATACCTACACATTTTTATATTATAAGAAATTTAATTTAATATTCAAGAGTAATAATTAGGTGTTTTACCCTTCTATGATGTGTTTAACTAAAAAATGAAACATTTCACTAATAAATCATTTTTACACATAATTTATCAGAAGAGGGTTTTATGATTATTGTAAAATTTTTGATATTACCATTATCCCCCTATAACGACTTCTTATCCATGGGAAGCATCTCTAGTGGTCTTTCTCAAACAACTGAGGCCACTAAGCCGAACATTAGACTCACATTCCCATGTCTCATCTTGGATCCTACCACGCTGCCACTAATCATGGACTCTTGGTACTATATTCCCCCTAAGATACTCCTCACGTCAAAATAAATTCTACACATACGCTCTCCACAATATGAATCTATCCCCAACCCAACATCCTCATAATTAGTGACATGCGCAGGGTCATGTATGGACCTCTAAAGCTGTGAAAAATGGAACACATCGTACATACCTTGATTGAAAGAAGGGATGTATAGATAATACACCAAAACACCTATCATCTAATTAAGTACCTTATAAGTCTCTTAGGAAAATATGTATTGATCACCCCCTCAAATATACTAACGACTCAGGTCATCGTTCAATAGAGTATTAGAGAAGGTAAGTATGGGAAGAAAAACTCTATTGGTAAAACAATTCTAGGCATGGATCACAAATATAAGGAAATAAAAATAATTATAATTGGAAGAATATGTAGATGAGGTTTTTTGAACCATACCCCTTATAGAAATAAGATCATTTTCACCATCGATTGGTGTTATATATATTTCATATAAATCTCCTAGCTTAGTTCTGTGATCATGCCCATGACATTCCTAAGACTTCCTCATTAAGAGAGCCTATGTCATCTTCAGGGTTTCTCCACTCTCATCTTATCAAGACTACATAGAAGTCCTCTATGATACATTTGATAAAAAACTTCCAAGATTCCCACCCTTTCCACATAGGCAGAAGTCCATTGTTGGATTTCTACAAGGGATGTTATATTGTCCATGTTGCACATAATTATAGAATTTTCGTGAAAATTATATATTATGAAATTATTTTCCATCACTATAACAATTTTGGTCTACCTTTATCTTCCTATCATCTAAAGGTACTCCTGTAGAATTAACAGATAACACATTTAATTTCCCATTGGGGGTTAAAAGCATGCATGTTGTCAAGTTATCCTCCTGTCCATTTTCAAAGGATATGGATTTTTAGAATAAATGTTTATATATCGTCAATTAAAAACCCCTAACATGATGTCTGAGCTCTAGTCTAATGTCTATCTTGAACATCTGATCCTTATGTTCCTAATTCCTAGCTAAAAAAATATAAATGTTAAGAATGACCTTAAAATTTCAAGAGTTCATTTAGAAAGTCATAGAACCCTATTATATTTCAATTAGCTCCATGGAACGGTCAAGATTCGTTGTGTATGAGAAATATTGTTCCAGAAATAACTCCATGAATGTATTTTACGTTAGACTATATCATCTCCAAGCTTGATTGATTGTATTAAACAATCTCCTAGTATGTTCTTGAAACATAATGGTTTCTATAATCACTCTCGCTTACATAAGGGTTTTGACCTACCTGAAAATTCTCTCTATATATTCAAGCCAATTTTATTTATCATACAGGCCAAAAGTTCCTAGGAATGAAATAGGGTGTTGGAGTTTTAAATCCTGAACATGATCTGTCACGGTTCACTAGGATACTCAACCATCAATAGGAACTATCCAGAAAATTCACAAATGAAAAGGCCATATAGATCAAATCTATTTTTCTAGATGAATAGGACCTACAAAATTAATTTCCATGGGAACATCCATATGTATCACCATTGGTGGTATTGGAGCATTCGTGGCTACTGAAAAAAGTTATCCCACATCACATATCTTAGGAATAATCGTACAAAAGAAGAAACATTAGGGACAAGAACAGAACCAATCCAGTCTATGGGATCACATAATGTTCTCCCAATAGTCTATGAGATCAAACAAGGTTTCCATAATAGTCAACCATTAACCCGAGGCATACCCCTCCCAGCACAAACCCATGTTTCCATCCCTACACATTAGTAACAGTCATATATATTCTAAAAAACAACATTTTAAGTTCAAAAAATTAATTAAATCAATGATCTATTACATGATAACACATATATGTCATACTGAGAAACTATCCCGAACAAATATCACAAATCAAGAAATTTAATTAATTACGTACTATTCTATACAATAATAGGCTTATTAATGGCATGTAAAGCTGGTATCCTATACATGATGTATGAACATACTCGAAATCTTATAAATCACATATAACATCATGTGTGTCACCCAAGTTCAATACATTATAACAACATATCATAAATCAACCACTTTATGTCAACATAGATGTCTAATATATAGTAATGTCCAGGGACTAACATAGCTCCCCTACACGAGTCCCAAATATCCATGATTTTTTCTAACTTCACCAAACCCCATACAAAAAAGAGAAGAAATTTAGTAAAAACCGGATCATATGACACCATTTGGTCACATCCATAATTGATAATTTAAATAAGTTTTGATATAAAACATACTAATAATTTTTGTTATTTTATTTAAAATGTCATTTTTTCTTTTATATATCCTTTTTTTCATTAAATAAATATCATTTTTATTTTTTGAAATAAATTACAAATATAAAAAGAAATAGAAAGTATAAACTACATAGGGGGCACATCATGTTGTACAGGTGGAGGCTATCGGTTGATCCTCTTTTTAGTGTCTATGTCTCTCCAAATTCGCTCCAATTGGGGAGTGTTGGAGATTTTGTTGGGGTTCTGGGGTTTATATAGGGGTTTATTCACATGAAACACCATCTATTATTAGTCTTATCATCAATTTTTCGAGTGAAGTTAAACCACATTTTAGATTTTTTAACCACTAAAATTAATTTGGCAGTCTTTTATTATACCAAATTAAGTCATTGAAACATAAAAAGATAAAAATAGTTTCGACATAGGGGATTTTTAAATTTTTTGAGTGGTTTAATGGTGGAAAACACATGGTTAACGATGAACCAACATTTCCACATTTTTAAATTAATTAATTAATTTAATTTATTATACAATAAAATTATCAAAATAAGTAAATTTAAATGGGAAACACGTCAAATGATCATTAGATATAAATACTATACACTTAGTAGGATAAACCCCTCATTCGAGACATAATGGCGGTGTTGTCATTTTTGTGTGATGAATTTTTTATGAGATATTATTTATTTTTAACAATTTAATATGATAAAAATTTTAAAAAAACATTAACATGTGAGTGGGGCACCCAAATTCCCACTTACAACTAATATTATACCATTCCAATGATAAACACCACATTTAGGACCTAACTACAGTCACATATTCATCATATAATGCGCAATTTATGAGATATTCAATATTTAATTTTCCAAAAATGGATTCAAAATTATTAAAAAATTAAATGGTTATTTTTGAAAATGATTCAACCATAATTCTGGCACATACTAATGTTATACAATTCTTAGTGTAATCATTACATCTCAAACCTATTGGTTGTCTCAAATTTATCACACAACACACTGTTTCGGTGTTATATAAAATATATAATAACATTCCCATGCTTAAAGTAATATATTAAAATTTTTAATATGTCCTCGTTGGTGCTTTAAAGACATCCAAACTCATTTATAATCATTTATTATCTTATAAAATATTTAATTTAACATTCTAGAGTATTAATTGGATGTTTTACCCTTCTACAATGCGTTTAACTAAAAAACAAAACTTTTCATTTATAAGTCATTTTTTCCACATAATTTATCAAAATAACGTTTTATTATTTTGGTTAAAATCAGGATGTTACACAAAAAAAGACGGAGGATATTTCCTCACTTAATTCTCAATAGTTAAAGTATTGTATTATGGTTGATCTGGTTTCTCCCTTACTGGATTCCAACACCATTAATACCTTGTGTTTCTTGATCTATCATTTCGAAAAACCATTTTATTCTAATTCCACATATCTCTAAATTTTTATTTGGAATCTTTCTTTCCCCTATAAGTGTTCCAAACATATATTTCCAATTTCATCAATTAAAACCCATTCTAAAAAAGCATACCATAGATGAGGGATGTTGGAAAAATTAAAATTTTATATAATTTATACTTAAAAATAAAATAGAAAACATATATGTGTATTTAGTTAATGTTATCCTAACCACTATTTTTATCATAATGATTCATTGATATGAATTTTAAATTCCCGACCCTAAAAATGTACATATTCTAGTGATTATAAACTGGAATTTACATAATTAAAATCCTAAGGATATTTATAGTTTATAGTCTTATGGAATTATAACTATATAATTTAAGGTAAATTCATAAATTACATGTTGAATATTTTTCTTAGTGACCATTTCATCCCTAAAACCAATCCTTTAAAAAATATGGTTTCTCATCCTAAAAAATCATTACAATTTTTCTCTTGATCCAATGTGTGTCCCTACTCTTCAATAATCCATGTGAAAAATATTTTAAATAACGGGATATGAAAAAATATAATTAAATGAAATTAATTATATAAAACAATTAGCCTAGTGAAATCACATATTAAAGTTCCCCTAAAAACATACATTTTCACCATGAAAACATAATCATCTTATGTATAAGATCATAATTTTTCCTTTTCAAAATCAATAAATTTTGATGAAAACTCATTAAAAATATTTCAAATTACATATATGTATTGTATAAAATCATTGTCTATATCACCCTTAAAATTAAATAAAAAATAAATCTAACCTCCAACTCTGGTGTTCCCAATTCATTTGAGTTCATAATATAACAATGTAATGTTGGTTTATCATAACACTACCCATCATTAGTTATTAACCTAACCACATGTCATTGTATTATCATGTATCCAATAATAATTGGTTAATAATGGAATCACACATTAACATAATCATTTACGAATAACCACAACATCAATATATATCATGAGAACGTGCTTCATAAATTACACATTGAATAAAATAAACCTTCTATTTTGAAATCAATTATTTGGAAAAATGTAAAATATAAAATGGGAAAATAATTCCTCAAAAGTAACCATATTAACATTTATATTTGGCTTCAAAATATAATGGTGATATAAAATCAATAAATACTATTCATTCTGTAAATAGGGAAGACTAATCCACATGACTTTTTTATTAAATGAATCATTAAAATAACAACAATGTCCCTCAGAAATATCATATCATTCATATGATTATTAGATAAATGAAATGATTATTTGAACATAATTAAAAAACGAATAAAAAATTGAAATACACCATAATAAAATAAATATTCATTTCACTCATAATAATATAAATACATTATCAATTAAATTGATGTTTAACCCAAAGAGTGTAAATTGGGTAAATAATTCCCTTACATCATGTTTGAGTACTATCAAATGTGAAAAAACCTATTGTATAGTGGTTTAAATAATTTTATTATTTTATTGTAGAACTATATTAATAATTTATATACCTTATATTATAATTGTATGACATCCTTCAACCTAATCATTAATAATAATTTATTATTTTCATTTTTTCAGGTGCATTCATTTCATGGTTTTATGGTCCTTTCATTTAGATATTACTATCTAATTTCTTATAATATAAAAAAATACTCTTATAGTGTAATTTAATTTTCATAATACACATCCATGAATTTATATGTTCATATATATCATTTTTTAATAATGATGATTCATTTGATAAAATGATATTGATAAGTGCTTTTTTATTTTGGTTGTTAATTTGACCATCATGAACTAATTTTGTTTTATTAATTAATATATTTTATATTATTTATACACCATTAAATAACTTATAATATACTTATTAATATATCATTTCAATGAAATAATTTTTTAGGTCCATCGATGAAGGTTTAAATTGAAAATATGAAATCATTATCCCTTGAGACGATTAACCACCATAATTTGGTTTTTGGTTTTGCATCACTGAATAAGAGGAGATAAGAAAAGGAATAGATATAATATATTCTATAAGAAACATAATATTATATCATACAAACAATTATGGAGTTATCATTCCTTGATGGATAAAGGAGTTGTAGATAATGTGGAAGAAAAAATGAAATTAAGAGAGGTTCTTTGTTAATGTTACCTCTAGAATATTAGCTCATTGAAGGATCCCTTGTTGACTTTTGTACTAGTCCTTTATTGATAAAATATGAACATGGACCTGGGGAGAGCGGGGAGCTGATAGTTTTTCAAGGATTAAGGGAGAATAATAGCTTGTGATGATAAGGTTGTGGGTGAGGAGTGGTATTTAATCATGATGTGGGCCGATTTTTAGTGTTTAAATTATCATTATTTTATATTTAAAACACGCATCATTTCGGTGGAAGTAATTTCAATGAATAATATAGAAATATAAGGTTGTAAAATATATTTATAATCATTAAATAAATAAATTAACCATTTATTTCTTTATTTCTTATGTATTTTATGATTTTACTTTTTAACTTTTAATAGTTTCATTATATTTCAGATACTACCATATAATTTTTCATGTTAAATTTCAATTCATAAAATAGGAATTTTCCATACTTACATATGTGGAACGTATTATTCAAAATATTATATCCATTTTAACAAATTAAATTCATCAATTTTGAAATATATAATTTAAAATAAATCCTATAGAGGAGATGAAAAAAATGAGATCTGAAGAAGTGAAAGAATAATGATTTTATATAAACTCCATGATTAATAACAATCCTTGTATGATGCACAATTAAAATTTTATTATATATAATCTATAATTTTAATTTAAGTAGTTCTCCATTCGGGATTTTTTTATTAATTAATAATGAATAATATTTTGTAATTTAAAATTTTTTTCAAAAAAATCCATTTTTAAAACATAAAAAATAATATTCTAAAATTAATTATAATGTTTATAAAAATGAATTTAAGTAGATTGATTATAAATAATTAATATATATGTTATATAAAATGGTTTTAAAAAAGAAAATGGTTGTTTTAAATTGATTAAATTGTTTAAAATAAATGACATATTTACAGAAAACGATATTTAAAAATATTCACTAAAAAATAAATATTTGTCGAAAATTATCAAAAATGTAAAATTCGAAATTATAAAAGGGAAAAAGAAACTAGTTATGTAAAATTGATATAATATAATTTGAAAATTTTTCTATGAAATATAACCTTATAAAAAATGAGTTTTGTTGGACTATTTCTTAAATAACGTATTTTTGATGAATTTTATTATTTAATTGAAAATATTAATAAATAAGAAAAAAATTATTGTTCAATTGGTATGTATATTGTTATATATATCTATATATATAATAAATATATATGTAAAACTTAAATACACCATTAATGGGGACAATATTTCATTAATACACATGAAGTCTTTTTTCCCTTTTCGATAGACAAAAATAATTTAAGGTAAATGAAAATTCACATTCCTAGAATCATAATTATATCACATATATCATATTTATTTTAAATTATTAAAATATTAAATTCCATGTAAAGGGGAAATGATTTAAGAATCATATTTCTTCAGGGAGATGGTTGTCCACACATATGGACAAGTAATGTTATAATTTTCAATTGTATTGGAAGGAAAGAAGTTATATTTGATTTTATAATCACTATTTCATAATTCCATCATAAATATCATATATTAACATTAAAAATATCATTATAACCATCAATAAAATATTTTTCTTGGTAATTATTTGTATCACTATATAAATATGATGATCCATATGTACATATGAGTGATACATTCACATTTCATTTTCTGGAAAACAATGTGGACAATTATGGTCTTATAAACATGATAAAATTTAATTATATTTTTTATAAATATTGTTATATTTTATTATAAATATATATATTTATAGTAAGTAAAATAAGTAAAAAAATTCGGTATTATTGATTACCTATTATTTGAATGAACTCCTTCAAAACTCCTCTTAAGAAACCTATATTTGGTGGTTTTGGAAAACCGCAAATATTAGTAAATTTATAAGGATTTTGGTAAGATAAATGGGAATGTTTTTTCCAACATATAAAACTCAACATGGTGTGATAATTTGAAAGGAAGTGGTATTTATATTCTAGGAATATAACACACTTTGAATATGTTAAAATTTTAAAATTTAAATAAGTATTTCTTAAGGTAAATACTTCAAAATGAAAACATATTATGATTAAAAAATCATATGTAAAAAAATAATAAATTGAAATTTGTGTTGGATTTTGTGTCTTTATCCATTTTTTAACCCTTATTAACTAATTTTATTTTTTATACTGATAGTTATTTTTTATTATTAACGAGTTATAAATTATATTATAAAGTGTAAGTTCGGACATCAATTTCCATATTATGAAATTTTAGACAATATCATATCCCTTTATCCTCTTTTATACATTCCCTTTTATATAATTTAATAAAATATTATTTTCATAAAATACCATTAATGTATTTTTTGGCATAAAATAATTACACAAATACAAGTATTTAGAATATAATTCAATAACACATCAAATGGATTCTACATTTATATTTATAATTCATGAAAGACAATAAATAACTTGAATTTTATTTCTTTTAATAAATTTTAAATCATTTACTATATTCTTTAATTAATTTAATAAACACTATATCATTGTTGTATGGGAATTTATGTTATTTATATAATCACTAGTTTTTTAAAATAATATTAATATCATGAATAAAATTTTAGAATTCTAAAAATAAAAATTAAGTTTGTAGAAAAACTAACTATTATTTATATATGAACACATGTGATATATTTTACAGTATATGAGATTCATTTTTTGTTTTTAGTTTCATTAATTATTAAATAGTAAATTTTTAATGAAAAATTCACCATTAATAACTAAATTTAGAGGTCAAAGTGATTGAAGTCTATTAAATTCATCCAATCAGAATTAATATGAATAATGGTACCATTACGTATAATAATAACTTTGGTGGACCCAAATTATCCTTTATAGAGGTGAAATATCTACCATAGACACTATTAATACGGACATATTATAAAAGTTTAATATTTAACAAATAAGAACCTATTGATTGAAAATTTTGTTTCAATTTTTCAATATTCACAGTCAATTAGTGGTGGAAAATTATTTTATAATAAGCACACAGAATAAGATCAATACTATTATTTGAAAGAAATACTATTTATTCTTATCCCGTTTCTAAAAACATTACATGTATATTAATACATTTTATCTAATGTATTATTTATTAGTTTCATTAAAATCATTCTCATATAGTTACCATTTTTATTTATGAAGATAAATACACAGTAGTAATATAATATCATAATCTCGATCTTCCAGACTCAATACATGAAAATATGGTGTATTAATTCTTAATAAAAGTACCATGAACCATTACACAACATTAAACACAATCAATTAATTTTTACTAACTAGGCCCTTGAGGATTATACAAGGTGAATCTGTCTGAAATAGAACTTTTGATATACCTTTGAAAAACAATTTTAAAATAGTGGTTGATTATTCCATTACCCGGTAAGGGGTTTGGAAATCGTTGAAATACTTTTTTGGTATTATATTTTTGGAAACTAATTTTGAGAATGCTATTGAAAATTTATTTTGGTAATACCAAAAAATAATTTAAAAATATACTTATCCAAATAATATTGAAATTATTTACATCTTGAAAATAATTCAATATTTTGAAAATACTTATACTTAAATATATTTTAAAATAATTCAATGATATTTTTGAAAAAATTATATGCATGCTTTTTGAAAAATAAATATTTGGGAAACTTGTAACTTTGAAGGCTATCTTGGGCCTACCCACTTAATGATATATTGGGTTCTATCCCCAATTCCCTTCCAAATTTAAAAAATTCAAGTGCCAGATATTTATAATAACATTTAGTGCTTGCATTACTTATGCATACGTTCAATGGAATTTTTAATTTTGATAACTGGTCACAACATTAAAATACACATTTATATATATATGTGTGTGTATGTATGTATATATATACATGTGTATATTAACTTCCTCACATGAGAGCTTGGTTCTAACCAAAACTCTGGAAATAAAGTCTTTTTATAATATTCAATTTAACCAAACATTTATGAAATACATGTTTAAATATTATTATAACTTAGACCATTTCAAAAAACCATCCTGAATAATGATATACTTGTTAAATTAATTTTTATACATTAATTAATTAATTTATATTAATAGAATTTAATTTTTATTTCATAAAAATAATCATAAATATTTTTGTGACACACAGGAAAATATTAAAGTAATATAAAACATTTAATCCCTAAGTATTCTATAACCATAATCTTGTTCAAGATTAATGATATATAAAATTTAACCCATATTATTACATGTTTTCCTTGCACATTCAAAACAAGTATTAATTGATTTATATTTCAATATATAAATATACAAACATAAAAGAAATAAACATGAAATCATAAATTAATACTTTTAATTTGAATTTATATTTTCCATTTTAGCATAAAATCACTTTTACAGATCAATTATATATATTTCAATACTATATAAACATCACAAAATAAAATCATAAACTGAAAATATGTTTGTTTAATTATGAAATATTAAAACATTTTTTGTAGAAAAATCAAATTAACTATCAAACTTTTGAACTGTCCCATACTAAGTAACTTAAAATATGTATTAAGAATCAAGAATCAAATCTAAAAAATAAATTTAATAACACCTTAATCGAAAATATCCCATATATATGATTTTAAATTACAACAAACCATTTTATAAATAAATCATGACAATTAAAGTTAAGAAAAAACATAATCATAAAATTAGAAAAATATATTTAAATGTAAAACATTTATGATTCTAAAGAATGCAATCAAATAAATTTACATAGAAGTACAATTTTTGTTACATTTTTAATGCAGGGGATTATTATTTCTCTTATATTTACCAGAAGGATCATTCAATGCCTCTCACACTCCCTAGGAGTTTAAAGAAGTGGAATACAATAATGATAGGAGACAAGGGATAAACTCCTCAATATTTCTCAATGAACACTCTTCCTCGAGAACCTATGCAGATAAGGACTCTTTGGACTACCTCTGCTTGAAATGAATATCGAGGCACTGCTTATATAATATTTTTCAACGTACTATTCCTAAACAAAAAAAATATTTATCATATTTATCAAAGCCCATATACGCCCATTGAAGAGTCATTTCTCAAATTTTCAAATAGAGCGAATTCAATGAAACAAGAGTAGTTCAATTAACTAATCTTTTTATCATTTAAATGCAACAAAAAAAACTAATATGAATGAAAATTAAAAAATTTGAATATAGAAGAAAGGAAGTTTAAAATAGATTGATAACAGAACTGCTATTTCAGATTCATATGATGAAATAAAACATTAGAAAGCCTCAAACCCCAGCCACACACCAAGTATACAATAAAAGGGAAAACATCTGTACATAGTGGAAAAAATGTGGAACATATCACAATTAACACTGTAAAAATATGGATAAGATGATGAATGGATGAAAAATGATCAACAAGATATACAATAACAAGATTTGGAAGACATTCAGATAAAATAAATAATACCTACTTGCAATTTGGGACCACACCAATCATTTCTTCCCAAAATCGTATTCAGATCCTCCATCTAAGGAAGATCATGGTCTATATTTCTCACTCGTATTTGACCATACATATGAATTTGAGGAAAAACCATCACCACTTCTCACATTCTCGTTCTCTATGTTCTACTTCATCTCCTTGCTCGGACTTCCTTGGGTCCCCAATTAATTGGGATGGCTTTTCTTGTTATGCGACTCTTACTCTGCGTTGACCTTAGCTCACAAAGATGAAACCATACTTCATCCTCATGATCATTCTCGCCTCTCAACTTGAGGCCTCATATGCACTTCAACTTCACTTATCTAAATCTAGATTTCTCTTATCCCCAGACAAACTCGTGAGACTCAAAAGAAAACCCACGATCTATTTTATTCAGTTTTGTTATCTATTTGGATAATTATTTTATCATTTTTTAATTTCAATCGATTATTATTATTATTATTATGTATTTATTTTATATAAAAACATAATTATAAATTTGTATAACAAATTTTATATTTTATAAAACTAAAACCATAATTATTTCCTTGTTATAATAAATTACATTTCCTTATATTTATTTTAAAAAATTTAATTATGATTTAATTTATTTATTTTTTATAATCATGTACAGTTTTATAACAAAAAATGTTATTTTCAACAATTATATAATCAAAATAGTTTTTACATGTTAAAATAATAATCATTGTAATAATATAATTTCTTAATATCTGAATAATATTTTCAGAATTAAAATTTTATAATGACATATTTATAATTATAATATAAATTATTTATTATAAATTAATACTACATATATCATAATTTATTCTTGTAACATATATTATTATTTAAATATTAGAAATATTTAGTTTCTATACAAAAATAATCTATTAAATGTATTTTTTTTAAATGATACTAATATATATATATATATCCTTACGAACAATTTATATGATATATAAATTATATGTACATATTAAAAAAAATTGTATCCTAAAATATAATGTATAATCTTATATTTTGATTCAAATCATATTTTAATGATTTAAACATATATATAAAACCTTTTTATTATATCATTAATTAAATATTTTTTATTTATAAACAAAATTATTACATAAATAATTACACTTTAAATTCTCTCAGGGTGTTACATTCTCCACCCCTTAAAATAAATTGTGCCCTCATAATTTATTCATCAGTCCTGATAAAATTCTAAATTTACCTCTCAAGAATTAAAGAATTTATAAGAGAACTTATCTATCTAATGAAAATAAAACTCTAATGCATATATTTTGTTTCCCATAAAGACATCATATAATCTCCAATGGTGTCTAGATTGTTGCACTGATACAAATTATAAGAGCCCATACCAACTCATTATAACTCAGTACCTGAAAATTATGTGTAAGAATTTTTTTTATAAAAGTATCATGAACATTTACACAACATGAAACGAAATCTAGTACGTTTTTCTAGTCTAGATTATGGGGGATTTTACAACACATCAAATTCAGCAGAGTTGAAAAAAAATAAATCCAATTCTTTTAATACTTCTAGGAGATATCCCTAATGGTAAATATTTCTTAATTATAACTTATAAAAAACCTATAAAAAGTCATTTTAAAACAAAGGTTGTGAATTCAATTGATTAGTAATGGGATTATAAATCTAACAATTACTTTTTTAAAAAAATTTCTTCTGAAAATAATTTCCAGAAAGATATTGAAAATTTTGTTCAGTAGTACTATAAAAGTAATTTCATAAAATACCATTGAAAATATTATTGAAATTATTTGAGTCTTGAATATACATCAATATTTTAAAAATAATAACTCTCAAATTTCTTTAAAAATAATCTGGTGACATTTCTGATGAAATTTTACGCAGGATTTCTAAAAAAACACTTCCCTAACATGTATTGTTAACCAATATCTTCAACCGACATGCATAATAAGGTATTATTTTTACTCCCCAATTCCCTACCATATTTTTAGCATTCAAGTGCTAGATTTTTATAAAAAAAATTGTCCTATATTTAATTATATATACATTAACTTGAGTTTTTAAATCTGAAAACATGTCACTGCATTAAAATACACATTCCCAATTATATATATATATGTATTTATAAAAATTAATATATGAACTTCCATTGAATCACTTAGAAATTTTGGTCCAACCAAAATGATTTCCAAAAATCATTTTCATTATCATCCATGTACCCAAAATTTTACGAAATAAATCATTACATGTTGTTATTGCGTAAACCATTTAAAAACACTATCCAAAATGAAGACACTGTTATTTAAATAATCATTATGCATGAAATAATGAATGTATAGAAGTAAAATTTAATTAGATATTCATTGAAATAATAAAAAAGAATTTTGTGAGACACATGAAATTATTAAATGAATATTAAAACATTCATCCTTGAGTATTCTACAATGATGATCTTGTAAAAATTGATTATATATAAAATGTAATGCATATTATTATTTTATTACCTCTCTCATTCCAGTCATGTATTAATTTTTTAATATTTAATTATATATATATTCATAAATAAAACCAAAATAAACTCATAAATTAATACAAGAAAATTGAATTTGTAGTAGAGATTTTAGAATAAATTCACTTTTACACAAAAAAATCGATATATATATCAATATAATATAAATCATTCAACATAAAATTTTAAAGAAAAAAATGTTTCATTAGTTTTTAAATATCAAATCTATATTTACAAGAAAAAAAATTACTTTCAAAAATAAGAACATACACTTTGCTCAGAAACCAAAAATATGTATTAAGAATCAATAATCGAATATGAAAAACAACTAATGACGCCATAAAATAAAATATCCATTATATTATATTTTAGATAAAAATAACCCCCCTTATAAATAAATGCTGGAAATGAAAAATCATAAAAAAAATTAAACATAGTATGAACAAACTATATCCAAAAATAATTTTTTTTTAACATAACGAAAAAAATCAAAAAAAAAATTCACATAAATATAATTTCCGTTACATTTTACATGAAATAGATTTTTTTCCTGTCATTGGTTGATGGATCATTCACTTCTTCTAAAACTCCCTACGAAGTATGAAAAAGTGGAATAAAAGGGAGAAATAGGAAAATGGATAAATTCCTCAGTATTTCTCAATGAACACTCTGCCTCATAGTCCTCGGCAAATAAGGACTCGTGGGACTACCTCTGCATGAAAATAATACTGAGGAAAATCTTTTAAATAATTATTCAAAATAATAGTGATAAACTAAAAAAATATTTATCATTCTTACCAGAGCCCATATAAAGTCATTGAAGAACAAATTCATAAATTGAAATATATATTGAATTAAATGAATAAAAATTTGTTCAATTAATAAAAAATTTCTTCTATTATGCTCAATAATATAATACCAATATGAATGAAACTAATGAAAATTTGATTATAGAAGAAAGAACATTTAAAATAGACTGATAATAAAACAATTGATTTCAATTTGAATTTCCAAATACTATCTCAAGACACATAATACCATAGTTGCACACCATGTATTCCAAAATAATACAAATTTTCTGACATTGTTGGCAAACCATCAAGCATGTCACAATTAACACTTGAAAACAACATATAGGATGACAAAAGAAAAAAAACATCCACATGATTGCCAAAAATTCGATTTTGAATATATTATGATAAAATAAACAATAGATACTTGTGATTTTGGGTCCACAAAATTTTTTTTCCCAAAAAATCATGTTTAGATCCTCCACACAAGGTAGATGAAGATCTAGATTTCTCACTCAGCTTCAACCTCACATCTAAAGATGAAGATGAGCCATCACCACTGCTCCAGGTCTACTTCTTGAAACTCAACTTTATCCCTAGACTCGAACATAGTCCACCCATCATTCAACTGAGCTCAATTTTCTATGTCTGCAACTCTTTCTCGGTATCGGCCTCAGTTAACGAATATGAAATCCTAATTCAGTCACCTGATCATTCCCACATCTTGACTCGATGTCTCTTATGTGCTTCGACTTCACTCATCTAAAGCCAAATACCATGTATCCCTATTCGAACCCCTGATGCCAAAAAAATTCCTCAATCTATTTTCTTCTGTTTTATTATTAATTATGATTTTTATTATATCATTTCATTCATTTTTATAAATTGATTATTTCTATTATAATAAATTTAATTAATAAAAACCTTAAGTATATTTTTTATATTTTATATTTTATACAACCAAATCCATAAATTTTTCTTTATTATAATAAAATATATTTCAATGATTTAATTGTAAAAAATTATATTATGATTTCATTTATTTTTTTTTTCATATAATAATGTATAGTTTTATAACTGAAAATATTATTTTTAACAATTATATAATCAAAAAAGTTTTCATTTGTTAAAATAATAATCATAATAATAATATATTTTCGTAATATCATAATTTTATTTTAAGAAATATAGTTTTATAATTGATTATTCCAAATTATAATATATTTTCTTTTTTATAAAATAATATTATTTATATCATAATTTGGAATTATAACATATATGATTCATTAAATGTTAAAAATATTAACATTCTGCACCAAATGAATCAATTAAATGTATTTATTATTAAAAATACTACTCATATATATATATACACTTCCAATTAATTTATATTATATACATATTATATTTATATATATTAATAAAAATATTATTCCTTGAAATATAATGTAATATGTTATATTTTGATTCAAAACATATTTTAATTACTTGAAAATATTTATAAAACCTTTTTATTAAATCATTCCTCGGTTATTTTAAATTTATAAAAAAATTAATAAATAAATAATTACTATTTAAATTCTATTGGGGTGTCATAAGGCACATAGAAATGGAATTCATGAAAAAAACATTTCCCATACAATTAAATTTTATTTCCATTTATACTCAATTGATATGTAATGTATTATTTTTATACCTCAACCAACCATAAAATTTTTATAATTTAGTAATCCTTATTAATAATAAATATATTTAATTTTTTAGGTAATAATCATCACCATAAAATTATATTTTTATAATATATCTCGATTCATTTAAATTTTACATTTTATGTAATACAAGTTATTCAATAAATTAAATTGTTTAAAAAAGAAAGATATCCTAATATATTAGATTGTTTCACTGTATTTTCAATTTCCATGTCATTTTGAATGATTCACCACCAATTCATATCATCTATTTCAAAAATAATAATTATGAATGAGTATAATTTTAATTATCATATGTATATAAAGTACAATTTAAAACATAGATGACAACTTTCTTAAATGGCATGCATTTGTTTTACTATTAACATCTAAAATTTAATCTATGATATCAATTGAATAATTTATATCTAATATAGTTTTAAATATTCAAATCCATATTAATGATCAGTTAATATAATATGATTAACCAAAACATATCCACATGGTGTATAAAAATAGATATAAATTATGTCCAAATTAATGGTATTTATTCATGGTTGAGACAATACCCAATACACCCTATTCGGTATTATAACCACTATATACATGTATTCCAGAGTCCGCAATAACATGTACTTCCTATACATGGATCTATTTTATAATTAAACCACTCATTATCTAATTTAAAAAATGATTAATATGTTATATAATACATATAATTAAACCATAGTTTTTTCTATAATGGGTTTTTTAGTTATATCAAAATTGTTCTCTAAAAAACAAATCTCCATAAATAACAAAAATCACATATAATACTACCTGGATTTACCAAAGAAAAAACTTCCATAAATAATAAATTAATATGAAAATTTAAATAATACATCTCACAAATACACACACTACCAGAGGATAAAATGGTTTCATGTCTCGAAGGATAAATACAAAGAAATAAAATTTTACAACACTTTCTAACAATTCTTCAAATTCAAAACTATATCAACCTTTTTTATATTTAACAATTTCTATATTCATATTTATATCTTGGGTATTGAAAACATACAATAGGGGATACATATAATCATACACAATTTAAAACCATATCATAATGTTTTAGATCAAAATTTTTATGGAGAAAATAATGAAATGGATAAATATAATATACAATTAACATAATACCATTGATGACAGTTGTAAATGATTTTATTTAAAAATAAGACCACAGAAATATAATTATTTAATAATATAAAAATTAATATATATCAAAATACAACTCAATAAATGTGTAATATGTTCACCTAGAATAATATTTTGGAAAAATTTATAAATATGTATTAATAATGAGAACATTTTATTTCATGGGAATGGAATGAATCATGATATTTTGGAACAACAGGAATTAAAATCATAGAAATGATGAAATATCATATGAATATATTTATTAAAAAAACAAATAGGAATATTCCTTTGTTATCAAAATCATTATGTCGTGGGATGAAAATTTGAATAAAACCTTCTTATCTACCTTATTGCCATTTAATATTTTGGTAAATGACAATCTTTTTCATGTGTACTTATGATTTACCATCTCCATGAGGTCATGGGATTCATTTTTCATATATATATTTCACATGGTTGGAAGTAAGGATGAATGTTATAGATATATATGATATTTATAATGTATTTTTGTTTCATTAATGATAATATATCATATAATTTTCTTTCTTTTCATCCTTAAATAAAATGAAAATAGTGTTCCTTCGAATTAAAGACCTACATTAACCATGAATGATGATTTTTATTTTATTCCTATATTATATATATATATATATAACTATTATAACCTTTATAATGAATGTAAAGGATTTTCTTCCAAAATTAATTTCTATGGGACACATGCCTTACACACTACTTTTTGATTTTAATGGGGTATATACTTACCATTAATGACATTTATGAGTAAAATAATATATATTAGTGTAATTTATTATCTATATAATTTTCAACATTTCATGGAATATATGATTCTACTAATTATAATGTGGTATGGTTTTATTTCGCAATCTCCCCAATATTTGATATTGTGTCATTTCTTGTCTCTATTAAGGTATATTTTTCCTCCACATTCACTGTATCTAAAATATATTTTCAAAAAGGTTTTCACTATTCTTCTATTAAAATTTAAAGTAATTTTTACACATCTTTTACTTTTTACTAATTTTTTTTAACGTGATATTTGTGAGATGGTATGTGATTATGATATACTATATAATACCAAATGTAGGATCGAATATGTAAACATGACATTCTCAAAAACAAGAGGTGGTGAATTGTACTTTTAAAAATTCCTTTGGTACTTTTAAATATAGTTATGTTTAACAAGGTTAAAAATGATAGTTTACAAAACCTCTATGTTCTAATAACATGCTTGATTCCGGAAAAGTGATTCTGGAAATGAATCTTAACAACATTTTACAACTAAGATTCTACCATAAAGCGTGTAGAATCTCACTAAATCAGTGTACAATTATGAGGAAATTTAAGAAATTTATACTTTCCTCAATAATACAAATGTAGCGGGAAACTTGAAATAAACATGTAACAAGTAGTAAATATTTTAACCCAAAGAGAAGGGTATCCAAAAACCGTGGATAAAGGTCCCTCGATTTATACTTTAAATAAAGTCTGTCTTACCCACACCAGGGTAGGACCTCGATTTGTAGATAGGAGTCTGTCTTGCTATCCATGCAAGCCCTCAACTATCAGGTAATCGGCACGTCTGTCTTCATATCCCCGTAACCCCTCGATTTTACACAGAAACAATCGGAGTCTCGTGAAGCAAGACTGAATGAAGAAAAGTTTGAACAAGTTGTTCAAACATTCTGCACGAAGTTTGAGAGTTTATAAGATCCACTCTCTCTATAAATCACTTCAATAGCATGTAAGCATAGTTTTAAAACATTGATGTTACGTGTTATGAACTCTTTCAAATGATCACCCATTTATAGGAACATCTCTAACGGTCATCTCCCTCATCCAACGGTCATATTCTTCATTGAATTTTGGAGGGTCTTTTACACGTGTCACTCAAACAACGGTTAATGAGTAACTGAAAGGAAGGAATATTTTTATTACTATAGAAGTGTAAGCATAACCAAAATCATATATTTGGAATGTAAGTAAATTAATGTTCGGAACCTGAATTATATAGAAATATGGATTCTGAATTTCAAGGAAATTCGGAATATGGATTCACCAGAATTAAAAACCAGAACATACAATGATCGGAGTCAGAGTTCATGAGAATTCGGAGTCAGAACTCAGAGAAGTTAGTATCCATAATTCGTATTTGGAATTCAGAGTTAGAAGTCAGAGAAGTTTGTACCCAAAATTCATATTCAAAATTCAGAGTTATAACTTAGAAGTGTTCGTAACTAGAATAATGATTTAGAATTCAGAGTCAGTACTCAGAAGAGTTCGTAACTAGAATTCAGATTCAGAAATCAGAGTCAGAACTCAGAAGAGTTCGTGACCAGAATTTGGAGAATTTGGATCCTAACACAAAATGCTTCATACCTAGGTAATTATAGGATTCTGAGTTTTTGGTTTCAATCTGCATTTTACACTTATAAAACTTATGATATGAACAATAAAATCTAGGTAAGGGTTAATTTCAATTGGTAAGGAAATTTTTTTAAGGGAGTAAAACATGGGTAAAAAATAAATTTTCCTTGAGATGAGGTGTTTGTGATTTTCAAAAATAAGAGTAATCATGAAGTAATATGGAAACATTATTGACTTAAAAATCTCCCCCATGTATGAAGGAATGGAAAAGTCACGAGGAAAACATTTTTGAATCAATAATCTCCTACTTCTTAGAAAGCACAATCATGCTTACGAACACGAATATATGGACATAGAAAACCTTTTATTGACTTATAAAATTAACCTTATCTCCCTTTTAACATTGGAAAAGATTAATATGACTAACTCTCCCATAGGCTTTGGAACTATATGGATCATATTCTAGATTTCCAGATTGGGATTTTCATTATCTTGGGTATGGAAATATTCTAAAGGAGAAACTCCTCATATGATAAACTCCCCCTTACATAGGAATATTTCTTCTATACTTATAAGTATTTTTCTTTCTCCCCTTTAGAATTCTTCTTCCTTCTTCCCTTTTGTGATTTTCAAAAAGAGTATGATGGAATAGAACAAGAAATTGGTACCTGAAATATTAGTATAAACTTCAAAACAGAACAAGCAACAATAATTCCATGACAATTGAAAGAATTACTACAAGGAAAAAATACAACAAAAGATTGGATTTTTGTTTATTTTATTTATTTTTCCTTGGACATCAGGTTTTTCATGATTATCTTTATCTTTTTTAGCTCCTTGTGATCCTACATTACTTGATTTTCTAGGGTCGTGATCATATCCTCTTGAGCATTCAGGGCCTCTGCATGAGCCTTTAGCAAGTCATCTTGCTCACAATCTTTTCTTCCAACTCGATCTGGAGATCCTTATCTCTTTTCCAAAATTGGGCAAAATAAATCAGCTTCCCATTCAGATCTTTGACATCTTGTATCCAAGAATTTTGTTCAAGATTTAGCTTTTCTTGAAAGCGGTTTGTACAATTATAGATTTTTGTTTCATCGGTATCATAATCTTGTTTTACATCTTCTTGAAATTGATCAACATATTCCAAAACTACGACAATTTTCACAGACCATCTTGTCATTTTTTGCAAAAAATTCTATGGGATTCATAATCAATAAGGAAATTCTTGTGTTCGGCCTCAATATTTACACACCTATCCATCACTAGGGATATTGTCACGACCCGTCCTCGGGGCCCGTGCCGTGACTACCCAAATCCCACCTTCCATAGGCCAGGGGCTGGCGACTAGCACCAAGGCATAAATCCTGGCAAAAAGGGAAGGCATTGCCTTTGTAAAGTAAACAAGCACCACAGAGTAAGTAAGGCGGAAAGTAAACACTAAGTAAAAACAGAGTACAACTGAAAGTGAGGAAAAGTAAATGGGCCAGTATACAATCCCAAACTGTAAGTAAAGTACAACTCGAAAGGGAAAACAGCAACTGTAAAGTAAAAGCCGCTACACCGAGCTGTCCACTGGAAATCCCACCTGAAGGGTGGGTACAGATAGCTCCACTGCTCCTCGGGTCCCACCGTCCGCTCCGAACACGTCCCGCCCAGTGGTCCACCTCTAGGTATCGTCCTACTCTACAAGCATCAGCAAAGATCAACAATGTCCGTCGTCTGCAACCAACACAACGTAGTGCGGGCATAACCCGTGCAGGGGTGAGTATAAGCTACTCAGTAGGGACCCTGAGACCCCCGAAGGTCTCCCAAAATCCACAAAGAATAAACCACAAAAGATTGATACAACACGAAGTAACAACCGACACTGCTTAGGTATATGCCCATACATATACCTAAGTCATCAATTTTAATACGCTCCAACCTCCGAGCCCATGTACAACTCAGTCCACACAGGAAAGTATACGTATTCCACACAGGAAAGCAAAACGAAATCCACAGAGGATAGCATAACACAATCCACTCAGGAAAGCAACAGGATTCAGCTCACACAGGTATACATCTTCGAAAGACGATAAAGATGATCTCTGATCCATCTAAGTCGTCGGACCCACGAAGGATCGATAGGTAACTAACCCCCGTAAAGACCCACACAGGATCGGGCCCACAAAGGACCTGTAGGCGCTGGTTCACACAGGACCGCTGAGCGCAAGGACCCACACAAGATCGGACCCACACAGGATCAGGCCCACACAGGACCTATAGCACTGATCCACGTAGGATCGCTGAGTGCTGAAGTCGTCATCGAATCCACCAAGGATCTCTGTACGGTCGTCGTCGCAGTCACAGTCGCAGCCAGCACTAGGGTTCCCGCACACAGCAAGCTCGTTCAGGAGGGTCCGCCCCATGAGCCGAGAGGCTGATACGTCAACTGTCACATAGCCCAGAGTTGATGTATCCAAAAGTTCCGTATCGTCAACAAGAACTCAACGCAATAGACGGTGGGTCGATTAGACGCCCGGTCTGAGAGTTATTGGACTTTTCGTCTAAGGGGCCCGGTCGGTTTTTAAGGAAAAACCAACCCGATCATACTCCACCTGCGTCCAAACCTCAGGCGGAGTATGCCAAAAGACCCGTCTCACTAATAGGAACACAAAAAAGCTGACAGCACATCAATCGGACGTCCGTAGCTCAAGATATGAGTGTTTCCGCTCCGAGGGCCCGGTTGGTTTCGTGAACGAACCAACCCGGCTGAACTCAAAGTATTCCGAAACATTGAGTGCGATATACCGAATCGACCATCTCGATCCATGGATCGCATCGCCACTGAGTCATCCGTCGACTGCCTGCTGCAGATGACTCTGCCACGTGCCACACTGTGGTGGGTCTCGGTACTGGTGTAGACTCAGCAAAGAAGCTCTCGATCAAAATGGCCCTCTCTAGTACTCCTGTATGAGTCGGTATGCTGAGGGAGATCAGCGATGCCATGATCTCGTGTCTCAAACCCTGCTCGATGGTCCGGTCCAGGAAGAATGGGTCATGTACCATGTCAGTCGTGTAGCGCGAGAGATCGGTAAATCTCGCCGAGTACTGAGCGACCGTCATGCTGCCCTACCGCGGCTGAAGAAGCTCCTGGATACGCACCGCACGAAGGGTGGCTGGGACGAACTCCGAGTGGAAGAGGCTATCAAAGTCCGTCCATAGTAGAGATGCCTCATCGTGCACCTGGAGCATCAATCTCCACCATCGGCCCGCTGCTGCGTGCAGTAGGCTCGCAGCGATGATCACCATGATGTCTGCAGGTGTCCTCACTAGCCTACAAACTCGTACCGCTGCCTCCAGCCAGTCGTCTACGGCCTGGGGGTCTGTCTCCCCACGGAACCTAGGCGGTCGCTGGCGCTGGAACTCATGCAGAGCTCCAAGGCGACGTGCATCGTCAGCAGATGGTGCTGGAATCGTCGGTGGCTCGACGGGTAGAGCTACCGTCGGTGCCACAGCTGACAAAGGGACCTGCACCGAGGCCTCGTCGCTCGGTGGGCTGTCGTCACGCTCGACTCTCGGAACCCTAGCTGGCTGCCGTCGTGGGGCCATCCTGAAATGGAATCAGGTGCGCCACGGTCAGAACAGTATACCTGGTGAGCTGATATAAACTAATCACAAAGAAAACATTGAAACACACACACAATCAATGTTTTCGTGCATTAAGTCGGAAATTAGTAGTCAGGGTCCTGGTGTTCGGATACGTCGGCCGTCGCACCAACACTGGACTCCCTGGACTGATAACCACACTCAATACGCTATACATTATTGCTTCACATAGAAAAGATCAGAGTTCGCAGTAGAACCGAACTCCTCTGATACCAATTTGTCCCGACCCGTCCTCGGGGCACGTGCCGTGACTACCGCAAGCCCGCCTTCCATAGGCCAGGGGCTGGCGACTAGCACCAAGGCATAAATCCCGGTAAAAAGGGAAGGCATTGCCTTTGTAAAGTAAACAAGTACCACAGAGTAAGCAAGTTGGAAAGTAAACACTATGTAAAAACAGAGTACAACTGAAAGTGCGGAAAAGTAAATGGGCCAGTATACAAACCCAAACTGAAAGTAAAGTACAACTCAAAAGGGAAAACAGAAACTGTAAAGTAAAAGCCGCTACACCAAGCTGTCCACTGGAAATCCCACCTGAAGGGTGGGTACAGATAGCTCCACTGCTTCTCGGGTCCCGCCGTCCGCTCCGAAAATGTCCCGCCCAGTGGTCCACCTCTAGGTACCGTCCTGCTCTACAAGCCTCAGCCAAGATCAACGTTGTCCGTCGTCTGCAACCAACACAACGTAGTGCGGGCATAACCCGTGCATGGGTGAGTATAAGCTACTCAGTAGGGACCCCGAGACCCCCGAAGGTCTCCCAAAATCCACAAAGGATAAACCAAAAAAGATAGATACAACATGAAGTAACAACCGACACTGCAGAGGTACATGCCCATACATATACCTAAGTCATCAATTTCATTACGCTCCAACCTCCAACCTCTGAGCCCAAGTACAACTCAGTCCACACAGGAAAGTATATGTATTTCACACAGAAAAGAAAAACGAAATCCACACAGGATAGCACAACACAATCCACACAGGAAAGCAACAAGATTCAGCTCACATAGGTATACTTCTTCGAAAGACGATAAAGATGATCTCTGATCCATCTATGTCGTCGGACCCACGAAGGATCAATAGGTATCTAACCCCCGCAAAGACCCACACAGGATCGGGCCCACACAGGACCTGTAGGCGCTGGTTCACACAGGACCGCTGAGCGCAAGGACCCACACAGGATCAGACCCACATAGGATCGGGCCCACACAGGACCTATAGCACTGATCCACGTAGGATCGCTGAGTGTTGAAGTCGTCGTCGAATCCACCAAGGATCTCTGTACTGTCTTCGTCGCAGTCATAGTCGGAGCCAGCACTAGGGTTCCCGCACACAGCAAGCTCGTTCGGGAGGGTCCGCTCCACGAGCCGAGAGGCTGATACATCAACTGTCACATAGCCCAGATTTGATGTATCCAAAAGTTCCGTATAGTCAACAGGAACTCAACGCAATAGACGGCGCGTCGATCGGACGCCCGGTCTGAGAGTTATTGGCTTTTTCGTCCGAGGGGCCCGGTCGGTTTTTAAGGAAAAACCAACCCGATCATACTCCACCTGCGTCCAAACCTCAGGCGGAGTATGCCAAAAGACCCGTCTCACTAATAGGAACACAAAAAAGCTGACAGCACATCAATCGGACGTCCGTAGCTCAAGATATGAGTGTTTCCGCTCCGAGGGCCCGGTTGGTTTCGTGAACGAACCAACCCGGCTGAACTCAAAGTATTCCGAAACATTGAGTGCGATATACCGAATCGACCGTCTCGATCCATGGATCGCATCGCCACTGACGGTTCGTCCATCATAGGTCCTTAACTCATGTTATGAGCAAAAGACCGAAGTCGATTCGAAAACAGGGGGTTCGGGCCGACCCGGCCCGACCCCCCCCCCCCCCCCCCTTGGGTCGGCCCGAACCGAGTCAACCCGAACCGGGTCGACCCGCCCGGGTCCGACCCGGCCCGGCCGACGGCGCGGCCCGGCCGGCGGCGGCGCGGCCTGGGCGCCGCTCGGGTGCCACGCGCAGAGGGCAAGGCCCCCACCCTTCTGCTGGCAGCGCGGCTGGATGCCGCACCGTTGATCAACGCCCCCCCCCCCACCCCCGTGTGGGCCTGCCATTGAGAAAAACGGGGGGGGGGGGGGCGCTGCCCCCCCTTTGTGAAACTGGCCCTCCCCCCACGTGGGGGGCTTGCTTTGAGGAAAACGGGGCGGCGCTGCCCCCCCTTGGTGTAACCGCCCCCCCCCCCCTTTATGGGGGGCCGGTTTTGGCCAGCCGGGGGAATTTATTCCCCCGGTCCTTCTCCCTTCCGGCCGGCCCAACATGGTCGTCCGGTTCTTCCTCAATGGGACCGGCAAGGACGGTCCCCCTTCCGGATTTATACACCGGCGGCCCGGATAGCCGCCGGTCTTCACGTCCCGCCGCGGCCCGGAACCGGCCGCAGCCTTCGTCATTCGGTGCGGTGCGACGACACCGTGCCCCACCGCCGCGGCCCCGCACCGGCCGCAGTGCCTTCAACTTTCTTCGACGCGGCATGACGGCGTCGCATCCTTGCATAATTTAACGACGCGGCGCGACGGCGCCGCACATTTCTTGTCGTATGATCCTATGTGGTGCGACGAAACCGCGCCACACCCGTCCAATCCACAACAAAATCAATATGAAAAGGAGGAGGGTTGACCGTGTTCGTACGGTCCTCCCCCCTCGCGTTAATTGTTAACAATTGGATAAATTTCACGAAGAAATATTCTCGGGTATAAATCATGAATAAAAGTAATAAATAAACCCCTACCTCGGTTTCAAGTACGATGTTCGTCAACGACCCGCGGAAGACAAACGTCACGGAGGTCGGGCAACGCGGTAAACGTTCTTCAATTCTGTTGAAGAAGAGGTACGTCCAAAGAGGTATGTCGTTGGTGAATCATCGTAAGCCGACGAAGGAAGTCCGAGGAGGAAGCGGCGTTCCCTTTCGTTGACATGGAAGGCGTCGTCGATCTTCGGAAACAAACCGGCTACGAAGAAGAGAGTAGCGTCGTTCTTCGTCGGAGCATGAGTGTTCTTCGTCAAAGTTTGAAGAAGAAGAAGGAGTTATCAAATCCTCTCAAGATGGCTAAACAAAATAAAATAAGCTAAGGCTTATTTTATTTACACAAACATCAACTTGAATTTCAATGGATTGAAATTCAAACCAACCCACCTTAATTAATTAAACCAAGTTGTCAAACATTAATTAAAGGGGGTTATAGGGGAGTTTTGAGAGAAGATGAGGAGTTGGGGTTCGTGTGGGCCCCACCACACTTAATCCTCCCAAGGGAGGTTAAGTGGATGTGGGTCCCACCCCTAACTCCCTTTAGGAGGTTATAACAAACAAAAAAATGAAATAAAATATGTTTCCACATTTTATTTAACTTTATTTAAAAAACCCAAAAACTAACTCTCAACCCACAATAAACGAAACCTCGGAAAAGGTCTCCTTAAGCGAATATCGGCACTGCGAGTTCATCGGTGCACTCAGAATTTGATTCCGGAAACTGGTTCAAAAGTTAGAAATTCCCGCTCGTTCGTTCACTGAACGTACCCGAGCCAAACTTCGGAAAATGATTCTGGGCACTCCGGGCCTCGTAATCAGGTGCCGTTAGAAACCGCGCTATTGTAAAAATTCCAAAGAAAATTAAGAATAAAATTCCCTTGAATTTTACGGGTCTTTACATTACTCCCACCTCAGGACTTTACGTCCTCGTAAAGATACATCAAAAACTAGGGAAACAAATGAGGGTACTGATCACGAATCTGAGCCTCCCGCTCCCATGTGCTCTCCTAGAGGTTCCCGTGCTGCCATCTGATGCGCACAAGAGGAATCGATTTCCCACGTAGGACCCGGTCCTGTCGATCCTCTATCTCCACTGGGACCTCCGTAAAATTCGCCCCTTCATCAACGTCAAGCTCCCCATGGTCAATGATGTGTGTCGGGTCGTGCACGTATCTCCTCAGCTGAGACATGTGGAAGACGTCGTGCACCCGGTGCAACTGAGGTGGTAGATCCAGGCGATAAGCCACCTCTCCAATCCTGCTGAGGACCTGGGAGGGTCCGATGAAGCACGGAGATAACTTGCCACCTCGGCCAAATCTCCGTATACCACGTCGAGGTGAGACCCGCAAGAAGACGTGGTCGCCATCCTCGAACTCTAGTGGCCTCCGCCTCCTGTCAGCGTATGACTTCTGCCGGCTCTGAGCTATCCTCATCTGCTCCTGGATGACCTGGACCTTCTCTGTCATGGCCTGGACCATCTCCGGTCCCACAAGTGATGATTCCCCAGGGTCTGTCCAGCACAAAGGAGATCTACAAGGTCGGTTGTACAACACCTCGTACGGTGCCATCCCGATGGTGGAGTGGTAGCTGTTGTTGTACGCAAACTCCACCAAGGTAGGTGATCCTCCCAGCTACGACCAAAGTCGAGGACACATGTGCGGAGCATGTCCTCAAGAGTCTGAATGGTCCTCTCTGTCTGACTATCCGTCTGAGGGTGAAAGGCTGTGCTCAGACGTAGCTGCGTCCTGAACGCCTCCTTTAACCCCTTCCAAAGCCGGGAAGTAAAGCGAGCATCTCAATCGGAGATGATAGATGATGGCACGCCGTGGAGCCGCACAATCTTCTGAACGTAGAGACGTCCCAATCTCTCCATTGAGCCCTTCTCTCTTATGGGTATGAAGTGTGCCGACTTGGTGAGTCGGTCAACAATCACCCAAATGGAGTCGTGACCTATGGATGTGCGTGGAAGTCCTGTCACGAAGTCCATAGATATCCCATCCCACTTCCACTCCGGGACCTCCAAGGGTTGTACCAAGCCTGCTGGTACCTGATGCTCTGCCTTCACCTGCTGGAAGGTGAGGCATCGAGAAACGAACTCTGCTACAACCTTCTTCATGCCCGACCACCAGTGTTGTCGTCTGAGATCCTGGTACATCTATGCCACTCATGGATGTACCGTCATAGGAGAAGTGTGAAACTCTCTCAGCACCTCCTCTCGCAAAGCGACTGGTACCATGGTACATCCTCTGAAAAGGATGTCGTGCTCTGCTCCAAGGGAGAAACCATCAGGTGCCTGTCCCGAGGATATCTGTGCACGCCGTGTCTCACAGTCAGTGTTCTCACGCTGTGCCTCTCTGACCTACTGTAGTAGAGGAGGGGTGACTGTGAGAGACTGGAGGAAGGCTGCTCCATCTCTATCCACGAAGGATATCTGCAAAGAGGCTAGCTGCTCCGTCGCCTCCTCAAGATAGGTGCGCTGGTCAATCTCTGTCTCAGCTCCTGGAAGCTCTGCTGACATCTGACTGACCACAAGAAGGGTTTCCCCTTCCTCCTTAACGTTCGTCAAAGCTGCAAAGATTTCTCCTTTTCCGAAAAGTGATATCCGGTCTCATCCCATGGATGAACCACGTTCCTTGCCTAATACAATCAATCCTGTCATGATTAGTTAATTCATGGAATGGATGACGTCGTAAGGCCTCGACGATGCTACCAAGAGATCCAAACGTTACTCTCGCCTCCAAGGGTTGAGTCACATTGTCGGCATCAGTGTGTGGTCACTGGGTCTCCTCCACTAAGAATCTCGTAAGTGAGGGTCAAGTCAATAGTTTCTAACCGGCACCACTTAGTAAAAACGAACAAAAGACAAGAAAGCAAAAGTCACTAAAGAAAGAGTCTTTTATTACTTCAACTCAAAGTACAAGGACACAAGGCATCACAAACTACAAATCTAGAGGCATTATGGGAAAAGGACTCTATGACTATAGCTAGTCCCGGACTAGTCCACCCGCTTCCGGAGCTCCATGATCGTAAGCTTCAGCTGCCTGAAGCTGTGCTCTCCCCTGAGGTCGTGGTGGACCTCCTGGTGGTGGTGGTGGTAGAGCCTCAAAGCGTCGCCCTCCACCTGTTGCTCGACCAGCTCCTCTGCCCCGTCCGCCTGCTCCTTGTGGACCGCCACGGTCGAACCTCTGCCTCTACCTAGGTGGTTCCTCAACCGTCTGCTGCTCCTCTGCATGGCGGGTCAGGCAGTCACGAGTCATGTGGCCTTGCCCGCCGCATGCATAGCACTGCCTTCCTCTCGAAAGACTGGCTCCTCGCTGTGTGACCCGCACTGCTGAGCCAGTGTCCTGAGGTCGTCTGCCTGAAGGTCTGGTCTTCTTGGACCCCTGAGTCATCCGTCGACTGCCTGCTGCAGATGACTCTGCCACGTGCCGCACTGTGGTGGGTCTCGGCACTGGTGTAGACTCAGCAAAGAAGCTCTCGATCAAAATGGCCCTCTCTAGTACTCCTGTATGAGTCGGTATGCTGAGGGAGATCAGCGATGCCATGATCTCGTGTCTCAAACCCTGCTCGATGGTCCGGTCCAGGAAGAATGGGTCATGTACCATGTCAGTCGTGTAGCGCGAGAGATCGGTAAATCTCGCCGAGTACTGAGCGACCGTCATGCTGCCCTACCGCGGCTGAAGAAGCTCCTGGATACGCACCGCACGAAGGGTGGCTGGGACGAACTCCGAGTGGAAGAGGCTATCAAAGTCCGTCCATAGTAGAGATGCATCATCGTGCACCTGGAGCATCAATCTCCACCATCGGCCCGCTGCTGCGTGCAGTAGGCTCGCAGCGATGATCACCATGATGTCTGCAGGTGTCCTCACTAGCCTACAAACTCGTACCGCTGCCTCCAGCCAGTCGTCTGCGGCCTGGGGGTCTGTCTCCCCACGGAACCTAGGCGGTCGCTGGCGCTGGAACTCATGCAGAGCTCCAAGGCGACGTGCATCGTCAGCAGATGGTGCTGGAATCGTCGGTGGCTCGACGGGTAGAGCTACCGTCGGTGCCACAGCTGACAAAGGGACCTGCACCGAGGCCTCGTCGCTCGGTGGGCTGTCGTCACGCTCGACTCTCGGAACCCTAGCTGGCTGCCGTCGTGGGGCCATCCTGAAATGGAATCAGGTGCGCCACGGTCAGAACAGTATACCTGGTGAGCTGATATAAACTAATCACAAAGAAAACATTGAAACACACACACAATCAATGTTTTCGTGCATTAAGTCGGAAATTAGTAGTCAGGGTCCTGGTGTTCGGATACGTCGGCCGTCGCACCAACACTGGACTCCCTGGACTGATAACCACACTCAATACGCTATACATTATTGCTTCACATAGAAAAGATCAGAGTTCGCAGTAGAACCGAACTCCTCTGATACCAATTTGTCCCGACCCGTCCTCGGGGCACGTGCCGTGACTACCGCAAGCCCGCCTTCCATAGGCCAGGGGCTGGCGACTAGCACCAAGGCATAAATCCCGGTAAAAAGGGAAGGCATTGCCTTTGTAAAGTAAACAAGTACCACATAGTAAGAAAGGTGGAAAGTAAACACTATGTAAAAACAGAGTACAACTGAAAGTGCGGAAAAGTAAATGGGCCAGTATACAAACCCAAACTGAAAGTAAAGTACAACTCAAAAGGGAAAACAGAAACTGTAAAGTAAAAGCCGCTACACCAAGCTGTCCACTGGAAATCCCACCTGAAGGGTGGGTACAGATAGCTCCACTGCTTCTCGGGTCCCGCCGTCCGCTCCGAAAATGTCCCGCCCAGTGGTCCACCTCTAGGTACCGTCCTGCTCTACAAGCCTCAGCCAAGATCAACGTTGTCCGTCGTCTGCAACCAACACAACGTAGTGCGGGCATAACCCGTGCATGGGTGAGTATAAGCTACTCAGTAGGGACCCCGAGACCCCCGAAGGTCTCCCAAAATCCACAAAGGATAAACCAAAAAAGATAGATACAACATGAAGTAACAACCGACACTGCAGAGGTACATGCCCATACATATACCTAAGTCATCAATTTCATTACGCTCCAACCTCCAACCTCTGAGCCCAAGTACAACTCAGTCCACACAGGAAAGTATATGTATTTCACACAGAAAAGAAAAACGAAATCCACACAGGATAGCACAACACAATCCACACAGGAAAGCAACAAGATTCAGCTCACATAGGTATACTTCTTCGAAAGACGATAAAGATGATCTCTGATCCATCTATGTCGTCGGACCCACGAAGGATCAATAGGTATCTAACCCCCGCAAAGACCCACACAGGATCGGGCCCACACAGGACCTGTAGGCGCTGGTTCACACAGGACCGCTGAGCGCAAGGACCCACACAGGATCAGACCCACACAGGATCGGGCCCACACAGGACCTATAGCACTGATCCACGTAGGATCGCTGAGTGTTGAAGTCGTCGTCGAATCCACCAAGGATCTCTGTACTGTCTTCGTCGCAGTCATAGTCGGAGCCAGCACTAGGGTTCCCGCACACAGCAAGCTCGTTCGGGAGGGTCCGCTCCACGAGCCGAGAGGCTGATACATCAACTGTCACATAGCCCAGATTTGATGTATCCAAAAGTTCCGTATAGTCAACAGGAACTCAACGCAATAGACGGCGCGTCGATCGGACGCCCGGTCTGAGAGTTATTGGCTTTTTCGTCCGAGGGGCCCGGTTGGTTTTTAAGGAAAACCAACCCGACCGTACTCCACCTGCGTCCAAACCTCGGGCGGAGTATTCAAAAAGATGCGTCTCACTAAGAGGAACACAACAAAGCTGACGGCACGTCAATCGGACGTCCGTAGCTCAAGATATGAAGGATTCCGCTCCGAGGGCCCGGTTGGTTTCGTGAACGAACCAACCCGGCCGAACTCAAAGTATTCCAAAACTTTGAGTGCAATATATCGAATCGACCACCTCAATCCAAGGATCGAATAGCCGCAGACGGTTCGTCGATCGGAGTCCGCAACTCATGTTATGAGCAAAAGACTGAAGTCGATTCGAAAACGGGGGGTCCGGGTCCAGGCCGACCCGAACCGGGTCGACCCGACCCGGCCCGGCCGGCATCGGCGCGGCCTGGGCGCCGCTCGGGTGCCACGCGCGGGGGGAAAGGCCCCCGCCCTTCTGTTGGAAGCGCGGCTGGATGTCGCGCCGTGGATCAACGCCCCCCCCCCCCCTGTGGGGCCCTGCCATTGAGAAAAACGGGGGGGGGGGGGGGGCGCTGCCCCCCCTTTGTGAAACCGCCCCACCCCCCACGTGGGTTGCTTGCTTTGAGGAAAACGGGGGGGGGGTGCTGCCCCACCTTGGTGTAACTGCGCCCCCCCCCCCTTTATGGGGGGCCGGTTTTGGCCAGCCGGAGGAATTTATTCCCCCGGCCCTTCTCCCTTCCGGCCGACCCAACATGGTCGGCCGGTTCTTCCTCAACGGGACCGGCAAGGCCGGTCCCCCTTCTGGATTCCGAAACCGGCGGCCCGGAACCGGCCGCGGCCTTCGTCGTTCGGCGCGGTGCGACGGCACCGTGCCCCACCGCCGCGGCCCCGCCCCGGCCGCGGCGCCTTCAACATTCATCGACGCGGCGCGACGACGTCGCGTCCTTGCAATATTTTACGACGCGGCGCGACGGCGCCGCACATTTCTTGTCGTATGATCCTATGTGGTGCGACGAAACCGCGCCACACCCGTCCAATCCACAACAAAATCAATATGAAAAGGAGGAGGGTTGACCGTGTTCGTACGGTCCTCCCCCCTCGCGTTAATTGTTAACAATTGGATAAATTTCACGAAGAAATATTCTCGGGTATAAATCATGAATAAAAGTAATAAATAAACCCCTACCTCGGTTTCAAGTACGATGTTCGTCAACGACCCGCGGAAGACAAACGTCACGGAGGTCGGGCAACGCGGTAAACGTTCTTCAATTCTGTTGAAGAAGAGGTACGTCCAAAGAGGTATGTCGTTGGTGAATCATCGTAAGCCGACGAAGGAAGTCCGAGGAGGAAGCGGCGTTCCCTTTCGTTGACATGGAAGGCTTCGTCGATCTTCGGAAACAAACCGGCTACGAAGAAGAGAGTAGCGTCGTTCTTCGTCGGAGCATGAGTGTTCTTCGTCAAAGTTTGAAGAAGAAGAAGGAGTTCTCAAATCCTCTCAAGATGGCTAAACAAAATAAAATAAGCTAAGGCTTATTTTATTTACACAAACATCAACTTGAATTTCAAAGGTTTGAAATTCAAATCAACCCACCTTAATTAATTAAACCATGTTGTCAAACATTAATTAAAGGGGGTTATAGGGGAGTTTTGAGAGAAGATGAGGAGTTGGGGTTCGTGTGGGCCCCACCACACTTATTCCTCCCAAGGGAGGTTAAGTGGATATGGGTCCCACCCCTAACTCCCATTGGGAGGTTATAACTAACAAAAAAAGAAATAAAATATGTTTCCACATTTAATTTAACTTTATTTCAAAAACCCAAAAACTAACTCTCAACCCGCAATAAACGCAACCTCGGAAAAGGTCTCCTTAAGTGAATATCGGCGCTGCGAGTTCATCGGTGCCCTCGAAATTTGATTCTGGGAACTGGTTCAAAAGTTAGAAATTCCCGGTCGTTCGTTCACTAAACGTACCCGAGCCAAACTTCGTAAAATGATTCTGGGCACTCCGGGCCTCGGAATCAGGTGCCGTCAGAAACCGCACTCTTGTAAAAATTCCAAAGAAAATTAATAAAAAAATTCCCTTGAATTTTACGGGTCTTTACAGATATAGTGTCTGACTTCTGATTCATGTTATGCTGAAGCATCTCGCATCTAGAATCATTTGCTGGAATGATCAGAATGGTATCCACCAGCTTCTTCAGGGACTGAATGACAAAAGCATGTCCTACGACTGATGAATCTAAATAATACTATTTTTCTTGGAGATGGTTCTTCCTCTAGCTCTACCAGCTTCCTCTTAGAGGTTCCTCCAGCTTCCTTCATCCTCAAAATATCATTGGTTGGAGTATCAACAACCACTTGTGTACCCTTACTGATTTTTGGAATAGCCTCTTCATCTGGAGACTCATGCTCACTTCTGGATAATTTTACAATATTATCTTCATCAATTTTAACCTTTTCATCTCCTACCTCAATGTATTCATGAAGAATGAAGTCATGATTATGACTCTCTTCCTCAGATAACTTTTTTACTTCCTCTTCCCATTTTTTATTCATTTCAGTAGTTTCATGTTTCTATGATCCGTCTTGAGAAGTTTGGATTGAAAACTTTTCAAAATAACATTCCTTTTCATGATAATCATCTTCTTTTTAATCAATTAATCTGATCCACCACTACTCTCATCTTGTTGTACTTCTTCTTCCGCTTCCTTCTCTTCTACAATCTTCTCTTGTGGTTTTTCTGGAGTCATAAACCTCTTACATGGAGTCTCAGTTAATGTTTCAACTAAAAAGGTTTTTGGTATGAGAATTTTTTCGGATGCAACTTCAATATCCTTTAAAATAGATTGCACAATATTTTCCCTTGACATATTCTTATTGAGCTTCTTCCCTTTGTCTTGGTTTTCTAGCTCTTCAGCAGCTTTTCCCTTCAGGGATTTGGCCTCTGTAGGGTCTAGGCCATACTATGTCTCCCCTTATTTCCTGTTTTGCATGTCCTCTCTCCATTTGGCAGCCACTTCATCCAGATAAAATTTCTATTTTTGGGCTTTGGAGGTGTGGATTGAGCTACTTTAGCCTTAGGGGTTTTGTTTCTACATCCACTTCCTTGAACATATATTTCTTTCCAGCCTTCTTTGATGGTTCAGATTTTTCATCATTTTCCAGAATTGCTTCTGTCTCATCCTCATGTAGATCATAAAACGCACCTGATTCTTTAGAGAAACCAACCTTCATTCTCATTGGGGTATCATCATTGATAAGCATCACTTTGTAATTCCTCGGCTTGGAACAACAAGGGATCTTGAAAGATTCATGACACCGAACCATGAGCTTGGAGAGAAGGGTATGATACATAATAATCTGAGCTCTCAAATTACCCTTCTTGGTGTTCTGTATCATAATGAAAATGTGCTTCATGAGGTTCACCTTCCATAAGTTTAACAAAAAATATGTGATATACATATCACTTTTCTTCATGGTGTCCTTATCACCCTTTCTCAGTATAATAATACCCTGAACCCATAGCTGTAGAATCTGATTATAGGTTGATAGATGGGAGATCTTTGCGGTCATGACATCAGTAATTCCAAGGTATTCCATAGCCTTTACCTTTACGAAACTTCCATGAACATCCCAAAGCTTGTGGGATAAAATTTTGGCATCCCCTTAATATGAGAGCCCCACTAAGCTACCGGCCTTGGTGTAAGAGAGTTTTTATGTCTTTACATAACTCATAAAAGAGAATTTTTCTCTACCTTCTTCATTGAAGAATCAAACTGATTCATAACATTCTATGAAAAGATCCGGATAGACAACATTCTAATCTACTGTATTTAAAATAGGTACACTTTTCCATCCATTGGGCTTGATGTTCTTGGAAATAATAGAGTCATTATTATTGATGAAGTTCGGATGTACCAACCTATCCCTGTATATTTGCCACTCCAAAATTGGCATGACGGTAGGCATATCTTGAGAGGGAACTTCTGTAGACATTCGAACTTGAGAACTTCTGAAGAATACGGAACATGCATTAGTAGAGGGGCAGAGCTTCGACATGAACAAGCTTGAGGACCGATGTGGGACAACCATCGGGGGTCCCCATTATATAGGCATTGAAGCGATGGTTGAACATCACATTATAATCCAATGGATGAGAATTCTTGAGATTTGATCTGATGGTTGAAATAATGGCTGCAAGGAAAATTTGGTAGGATCTGATCTTTTAAGGTTTTAAATAAAATCAATATGATTTAAGGAAACTAGAATCCAAGAAATTTTAAAAACTAAAGAGACTAATAGCAAGTAAAAGGAAATTACAAAAAACTCACGAAATAATCATACCTTTCAGATTACTAGGATGATTAGTCATATTAATGAATATTCTTGTTGAAGAACTATGGATTCCAAAAAAAATGAATATGGAAAAAAACCTCACTACGAAAATTTCAAATCTAAAAATATCTATTAAAAAAATTTCAGGTCTGAAGATTTTCATTATGAAAACATCAGGTCCAAATATTTTCATTACGGAAAAAAATTAGAAAAATTATAATATGAAAAACATGAAAAACATCTTTATGAAAAAAATATGCAAACCATTATTACGAAAAATATGAAAGACTTCATTACGAAAAATATGAAGGACTTAATTATGAAAAATATGAAAAGCTTCACAACAAATGTACTCCCCCTAAAGAAAAGAGTTTATTACATTAATGAAATTGTTTAAATAGGAAGATAATTGAGGAGGACTACCTTACTGTTATCATTCATAACTTCTGTTTAATATATTAATATCTATCGGAGGGTAAAGATTTTGTGAAAATATTAGCAAGTTGATCTTGCATTCCGATAAATTTAAGAATGATATCTCTTTTTTGTGTATGATCACTAAGAATATAATGCCTAATATCTATGTTCTTTTCATGAGAGTGATGTGTAGGGTTTTTAGTAAGGGAAATGGCACTTGTATTATCACCCAAAATTTGAGACTTAGTAAAACTCAACCCACAGTCTGTGAGTGTGTGTTTCATCCACAACACTTGAGCACAACAACTTCCAGCTGCTACATATTCAGCTTTAGCAATGGAAAGTGCTACATAGTGTTTCTTCTTGCGTGACCATGAAACTAATGAATCTCTTAAGAAATGACAAGTTCCGGATTTACTCTTTCTATTCATTCTACATCCACCAATGTCCGCATCAGAAAAAACATTTAAAAAAATCAATTCCAGAAGTATAAAATAGTCCTAAATCCATGGTTCCTTTTAAGTAGTGAAAAATTCTCTTCTCCACCATTAAATGATATTCCTTAGGATTGGATTGATATAATGAAAATAAGATTACTGAAATCATTAATTATGGACGACTAGTTGTTTAGTAAAGTAGACTTCCTATCATACCTCTAACATATGTTTGATCTACTGGTTTCCCAGATTCATCAAGATGAAATGTGTTTGAGGTACCAATGGGAGTAATTATACTTTTAGTGTTGTCATATCCATAATTTTTATGAAGATATTTAATATAATTATGGTGAGATATATAGATTCCTTCTGGTTTTTGAGAGATTTTGAATCCAATGAAAAATGTTATCTCACCCATCATAATCATTTCAAACTCATATTTAATTAGATCCGTAATGGAATCAGTAAGAGATTGGTGAGTTGAACCAAATATAATGTCATCAACATAAATTTGAAATATAAAAACATTTATCTTATCTTTGTTTATAAAAAGTGTTGGATCTCCATTTCCCTTGATGTATTTATTTTGAAGAAAAAATCATGTAAGTCTATCATACCAAGCTCGAGGGCCTTGTTTAAGTCCATACAGAGCTTTGGTATGTCTTAAGACATGATAAGGATGTTCTATATCTTCAAATATAGGAGTATGTTCAACAAAAACATCTTCTTGATCATAACCATTAAAGAAAGCACATTTCACATCCATTTGAAAAAGTTTGAATTTCAAGAATGCTGAAAATGAAAGTAAAACATGAATAGATTCAAGTCTAGATACTAGAGTATAGATTTCTTCATAGCCTATTCCTTATTATTGATTATATCCTTTATCAAATAATCTAGCATTATTTCTAAAAATGATTCCATTTTCTTCACACTTATTTCTGAAGTCCCATTTTACTCCAATAACATATGTTTCCTTAGGTCTTTCAACCGAAGTCCGGAATTTATTCCTTTAGAATTCATTTAGTTCATCCTGCATGGCTTTAATCCAATCATCATCACATAAAGCTTTATCAGTGATTCCTGTTTCTAATTAGGAAAGGAATGCTAGATGTTTTACATAATTTTTTAAGGAACTTCTAGTCCTTACAGGTTGATTGACATCACCAATGATACTATCCCTGTGATCATTCTTTAAAAAAAACTGGTTTGGGTTTTGTAAAACATGTCCTTCAAAATAGGGTAAGAAATCTTCTAGGGTAAATGTTTATGTTGTATCTTCTTGATCATTTTTCTTATCTGAATGATCTTCTTTCAAAGGTTGATAATCAGTTTTTGAAAACACATATGAAGATGTAGGTTGGTGTTGTTTAAAAACAAAAGGATCAATTTCATCAAATTTGACATGTACTGTCTCCTCAACAGTACAAGTGTTTTTATTGAAAACACTATATGCCTTAGAAGTTATGGAGTAGCCTAAGAAAATTCCTTCATTAGATTTTGGTGCGAATTTATATATATTATCTTTAGAATTCAAAATGAATACCTTGCAACCAAAAACCTTAAATAAGGAAAGTCTATGTTTTTTACTATTCCATAACTCATAAAGAGTTTTATTACGAAAAGTTCTAATCAAAAGACGATTTATAGTATAACAATAAGTACTTACAAATTCATCCCAAAAATGTTTGGCTACATAATACTCACTCAACATGGTCCTAGTTATCTCTTGAAGAATTCTATTTCTTCTTTCAACAACACCATTCTGGTGTGGTGTTCTAGGTGCTGAGAAATTGTGAGTAATACCTTTTCTACTACAAAAAGTTTCAAAATCAGAGTTTCGAAATTCTCCACCATGATCACTATGAATAGTTTTCAATTGAATGATTTTCTCATTTTTAACATGGGCTCTAAAACATTTGAAATACGATAAGGCTTCAGACTTCTTTGTTAGAAAATAGACCCATGTAAATCTAGTGTAATCATCAACCTTGACAAATACATAATACTTTCCCCCAATGCTTCAAGTTTCTGTTGGACCACAGAGATCCATATTCACTATCTCTAATGAATCAGTAGTTGAGACTTCACCGACTGATTTGAAACATGATATGTGTTGCTTTCCATATTTACAAGGGTCAAAAACTTTTGAAGAATCAAATTTATGCTCCAATAGATCCTTAACTAGTCCTTTATTAGAAAGTTTTCATAAGTTCCTATGGTTGCAGGGTCCTAACCTTCTATGACACAACCAATAATGATCTTCCATTGCACTATGTAATGGTAAGTCATGGCTCCTAAGGTCTTCTAGGTTTAGTGTGTAAACATTCTCCTGCCTATTGGCAGAAAGAATATATTCTTCCATGAAATTGTGTACTAAGAACTTATCATTCCTAAAATTCACAAGGTAGACTTCATCACATAATTGACTTATGCTAATGAGGTTGTCCTTAAGACCATTAACAAATAAAACATTTTAAATCAATGTTTTTTCAAGAAGAATGATGTTACCTATTCCAATAATTTCTCCTTAAGCATTATCTCAGAGTGTTATGTTTCGTCCTTTCATCTTGATAATATTTTCAAAATAGATTTTGTTACCATTCATATTCCGAGAACGTCCACTACCCTCATACCACATATAGATGTTCGTACCTTCATTATCTTTCATAAAATAATAAATTTAGACTTTTGAATCCAAACATTCATGGATCAAGATTTTTTAGACAACAGAATTTTGGGTATCCACATTTGATTAGAAAAATAGGTTGTATGAAACCCAAGAGATTGATCTTTATTCAAAGAGAAAATTTTCTTCCATTGCCCACCTCATTGAAATTTGCTGTAAAAAGTGGCTTTAAAAGGAACAAAATAGTTGTTTTTGAAAACCGGTATATGGTTAGTATAACCTACTCCAATAGTGTTTCCTTGAGGTTTAATTTCAGAATACTTCTTGTCAAAATTTTCTTTCCCAGAGGTAAAGTTTTCAAGAAACATTATAAGAGAAAATATTTCGGATTTCAGTCTGATGACTAAATTCAAATCCTTAGGAATCATTTCCTTGGAGTAAGATTTTTCATCAAAAACATTTATTTATAAAATAGCATTCTTATGATCTTTATAAAGTTCTTATTTAACATAATTTTCTTTCTCAAGGTCATTAAAAAGTTTTCCTAAAATCCCTTCTTTATCTCTAAGATCTCTAGAATGATCTGAAATCGCTTTTGTAAAAATGGTTTCCCTAGTATTTTCCATGTACAATTTCTTAGAAATTATACAATTACTCGATTCATGTAACTTGGAAAATGTAGAAACATATTCATATAAAGGTATTTCTTCATTTTCTGAGGATGAAGTATCTTCATTGCAAGTACTATTTTTGGAATAGTAATTCTTTTGAAGAGATAAATTTGTTAATGCCTCGGTAGAGGTTTCCTTGGACATAAGACATGTATTAAGGAATGAAGTAGTAGTAGTGATTCCCATATTATTATGTGCTGATGAATCATATTCAGAAGATTCACGTTATGAGGAATATTCATAGCTATCACTCTAAGTATCATTATCATTAAGGTTTTTCTTCTGCTATGATCGATATAATTTCTTCTTGTTCATTTCTGAATTCCATTCCTTCTTTTCATTCATTTTTTACAAAGGTCAATCAGGTCTGATATGACATATTCTTTTACATTCATAACAAGTAACTTCTCCATCTTTCTTATCTCTATAGTATTTCATATTGTACATATTATGATGGTTCTTTTGAGCTACAATATTGTACATTCTCCAAGAATGATTAGCGTATTCATTCTCAAAATTTTCTATGTCACTAGATTCTGATTGAATAATTACTTTATTTTTCTTTGATCTAGTTACTCTTTCTATGGTCATGGATTTAATATGTTTAAAAGTGATTATAAAAAAAACCCATCCATTCCCATTCTTATTCTTAGCATTTTCGTTATCTCTCTTTATTCTGGTTTAATGCTGAAGAGGAGTTCTAAACAAACTCCTCTAAGGAAATCTGAGTGACTTTCATGTTCTCATAAATAGTTATCCTCATGGACTCCCATTCATTTGGCATAATATCTATGATCTTATCTAAAAGAGATTCATCATCCAAGCATTTTCCTCCAATAGATTGTAAGCTATTCACGATATTCATAAACCATTATTGTACTTTGCTTATAGGTTCTCCAAAAGGAAATTTAAAGATATGGTATTCAGCTCTCAACATAGTTCTTCTTGTCTCTAGGACTTTATATGTACCAAAACATGTAACTTCAAGTTTCTTCCATATAATATTTGCAGCATCACATGATGATTTCGGACTATAGTTGTTCCTAATCCTGGAACATAACAAAGTTTTTTTGACTCTGAAGTTTTCTTGATATTTTGATTTCTCCTGATTCGAAAAGGTTATCAATTCCTTATCCATAATCTTATAATCTCCTGTCATCATTAGATAGTTATCAACTCCTATACTGATAAAAAAAATCTTCATCCTATCTCTCCAGTACTCATAATCATTTCCATCGAAATCAGGAGGTCAGGTAGGATTTAGATTATCAATAGAACCAACATTTATACCTAACATACTTAAGATAATATTTGGCACACAAACTTGTTAGAAGTATGAGTTTGTAAACAAGATAAAATATCCTAAGCAAGGAAAATATATTACAAACGTATATTTAAGCAAAAAATGAATCCGAACTATGTGATTCCAAAAAACAGATTCCGAAAAAGTATGAATCCAGAAGTTCAATTCTGAGAATTTTCTTCTGAATCTAATCCTGAGATTAATTCAGATTGAACCAAGTCCTCGGGTACCAATTGTGAGATGGTATGTGTGTATGATATACTCTATAATACCAAATATAGGATCGAATTTGTAAATATGATATTCTCAAATACAAAAGTGGGGGGTGAATTGTACTTTTAAAAATTCCTTTGGAACTTTTAAAGATAGTTATGTTTAACAATGTTAAACAAGATATTTCACAAAACATCTATGTTCTAATAACTTTCTTGATTCCGAAAAAGTGATTCTAGATATGAAACTTAACAAAAGTTTAAAACAACTAAGATTTTGCCTTAAAGCATATAAAATATAACTAAATTAGTGTACAAGTATGAGGAAATATAACAAAGTTATATTTTACTCAACAAAAAAATGTAGTGGAAAACGTGAGACAAACAAGTAACAAGTAATAAATATTTTAACCCAAAGAGACGGGTATCCAACAACCTTGGATAAAGGACCCTTGATTTATACTTTCATGAATGTCTATCTTACGCACACCCGGGTAATCCCTCGATTTGAAGATCAGAGTATCTCTTACTATCCCTATAATCCCTCAATTATCAGGTAGTCAGCACATCTATCATCCAATATCTAGAAGCCCTCAATTGTACACACCAATAATTGGAGTCGCACGAAGCAAGTATACATGAAGAAATGTTCGAACAATCCATTCAAACATTCTGCACGAAGCTTAAGAGTATATAAGCGCCTCTCTCTCTAGAAATCACTTCAAAAGAATGTAAGAACTGTTGTCCATGATTGATGCTAAGTGTTATGAACTCTTTCAAATGAGATGCTATTTGTAGGTATAACTCCAACAATCAGTTCTCTCCTCCAATGGTCAGATTTTCCTTGAATTTTGGAGGGTCATGTACACATGTCAGTCATTCAGCGGTTAATGAGTAACTAAAAGCATTAAATCATTTTATTACTAAAATTTTGTAATCATAACCAAAATATGATATTCAGAATGTAAGTGAATAAAAGTTCAGAGTCTAAACAAAAATTGAATTCATAATCTATAATACAAAGATGTTCAGATTATGTTTTCTAGGAGTTCAAAACCTGAATTATACAAAATTATGGAGTCTGAATTTCAAGGAAATTTGGAATCTGGATTCACGAGAACTTACAATGTTCGGAGTCAGAGTTTATGAGAATTGAGAGTCAGAACTCAGAGAAGTTTGTATCCAGAATTCGTATTCAGAATTTGGTGTTAGAACTCAGAGAAGCTTGTACCCAGAATTCATATTCAGAATTTGGAGTTAGAACTCAGAAAGAGTTCGTAACCAGAATTCGTATTCAGAATTAAGAGTCAGAACATATAATATTTTGTAACATGAATTCTGATTCAGAATTCAGAGTCAGAACTCAGTTGAGTTCGTAACCCGAATTCTGATTCAGAATTTGGAGTCAGAACTCAGAAGAATACGTAAACAGAATTCTGAGAATTCTGATCCTAACACAGATTGCTTTATATCTAAGTAATTATAGGATTCCAAGGTTTAGGATTCAATCCGAGTTCTACACATAGAAAATTTATGATATGAACAATAAAATCTAGGTAAGGGTAATTTTCCTTGGGTAAGGAAATTTTCCTTTTGCGAGTAAAACAAGGGTAAAAATAAATTTTCCTTCAGATAAGGTGTTTGTGATTTTCAAAATTAGAGGAATCCTGAAGTCATAAGGAAACCTTAATGACTTCACAAACTCCCCCAATTATGAAGGAATGGAAAAGTCATAAGAAAAACCTTATTGACTCAACAATATTTTTTGTCATTTCTTAAATGAGGCACTTTGTGAATTATAAGGAAAAAGTAAGAAAGGATTGTTTTTTACCATTCATGACCAAATGAAATTTCCCTATAGTTTTGATGTCATAATTAACAAAATATTCCCTTATAATAATAAAATTTATTTTTTATTGAATTTTTTTTAATATTGAATATCATTTTGCTAAAATAAAACATTTTTAAATAAAAAAGGCAATTTTCATAAAAATTTATTTTTAAGTGATCTCTATAATATAATTTTCATCTACATTAATTGTTATATAGGTTGTTTATTCTTTTGTGGGAATATGATTATAGGATATTATACCTATTCTTTATATGGTTGTTTTATTTTTATTATGGAATTATATTTACGAAACCCACTTCTTTGATGTTTTTTATGATTTAATTGAATGAGGTTTATGAAACCCATTTCCTTTAATGGGTTCTGATATTATGAATGATTTATGTTTTTTAAGAACACATATTTATTTTTTTCATTATATGATATGTGGGAAATATATATCTTTATAATTCATTATGTTTTTAATTATATCTCATGAGATTATTAATGGAAACTGAATGACAATATTGATCTATAATGTGTATCAAGTCGGTCTACATCATCCATTAGTAGAAACTAGTGATATTTCCAGAACAATTTTTTTTCAAAACAGATGATGATTCACCTTAAATTTTTCACGTGAACATATGGTATAGGAATTAGTAATGATGATGCCTCATTATTATGGTTCACGTTAATGTTTTATATTGTAATTCATTTTTATGGTCCAATGTAGGTTAGGTATGAAATTTTATGTCAAGCTCATGATCACATACCCATATCTCTTATATTCTGATTTCATTAGATAATAAATTGCTAAAATACATGTTTACCCATATTGAGCATCAGAACTCACCCTTTTTGTTAGACATTATCATGTCATCATGTATAAATAATGATTTTATATAGGAGTACTATAGGGAATTCTATTTCTGTGGGCTGTTGAAAATCATTCACCAAAATAGAAAACTGTGTTATGTGTTTTCAAAGGCCCTAAACTTTAGCAATACATATTAATCTGTTATTTTAGTGTAACTAATATTATTCTAGAAATAAGTATTATTTATTTATTAAAATCATGGGTTGTTATATTTTGTTTTACAGAAAATCTATAGTCATCCATTGGAATATTGCCTGAGAAAACATTAGCGAGATCCCTATAGACATTAATATGGATATGTATATGGGTTGCTGTAAGGATATGATTATGATTTTATATATTTTAAAGTGGGTGTCAGGATTTAAGAATTATAAAAGTAGTTTTCATGTTTATGTGTTTTTTAAATAAGATAAGTGTTGCTCGCACAATGGTTTTTGTTCAGAGTCAATTGCTGGAACTATAAAAAACATGGTTAAAATTTAATGTTTCAAAATTGAAATATATACAAATTATGAAAATCAATGTCCTATGTCCAAATATCAGGGATTGAATCTGGAAGGCAATACAATTATTGGTTATACTACTGACTTTAAAGAGGTCAGGACATTACATTTGAAAGGTTTGTGATATTCTATTAGTATTGTATACAATGAGCATATAAAGCATGATTCAATGAATGTTGGGGAACCTAAATAAATTTTTTCATATTTTCTATTCAATGAAATAATAAAATGTTGAATAAAGAGTAATGGACCAAGAATAAGGTATTGTGATTTATGATTACTTATTTTGGAATTCATATATTATGTTTTTTTTGTGGATTGAAAAGGGAATATTGAATTTTGTTGAAGAAATAAAAGTGTGATATAATATAAAGGTGACACTCAAGGGATACACATGATTAAGAAAAGATATCTGATAATATATCCCACATAGTAAGATAATTGTTTTTTATTGATATGGTGGATATGTATAATTAAATTGGATGGTACTACTTACCCAGAAACTGATTAAGGATCTTTCAAAAAATTGGTTTATTCTCTCTCAAATGTAGTTTAGGATATTTTTATAGGTCGGTAGTTTTTCCAATAAACTTTTGAATATGGATGAATGAATGTTTCTAATATGTATTTTTGGTAATTCGGAATTTTATCATGATTTAGGAGAGTACAAGATGTAGGTATTCACTAGTTTGGGATGTAACATACAAGAGATACTTTAAAATATTTTGGGATCAATTCTAAGCAATTTTTTTATATTCCGAAACCTTATTTCTAAAGGTTTCTAATTTAATATTTCGAAAGGGTTAAAATGTAAACCGTTTATTTACTGGTTAATGTTAAACAATGGGTTAGTTTTTTGAGATTAATGTATTTTCAAAACTTTTGAGGATTTATGTATATTTTTTATCATGTACTAACTGTATTGTTATGATAACAATAGATGGAATGACCAATCATTCTATTTATTCTTTTCAAGATATTATAACGCTTCCGAAATGAAAAATTCACCACCATTTCATAAAAAAGGATATTATGTGGAAATATATATCATCACAATGAAGGGATGATATTTTTATTATGAAATTAAGTAATTATTTCTTCTCATGAAAACTATTATACTCTTGGGTAGGGATCATTAATCCAAAAAAGTTATCATTGTAATATATTTTTTGATGAATCAAATGTTTCAATAGATCATCATAAAATTATATATTTTTTTAACTTTATCGTAACCCTGTTCTCAATCACACTCCATTAGAACATGATAGTTATATTTCTCTTCAATTTCTGTGTTTTCACTTTCTGCCAATTTTTTCTTATGTGGAAACCCATTTTTGAATTACATTGGGTAACATTGAATTTTTGAACTATCCCATTAAAAGTTAGGTTTTGTATACATTTTTTAGATAAGGGTTTAGATAAAAGAACATTCAAGTAATAAACCTTTGAAAACATAGAAAAATTACAAGGTCGAAATATATTTTAAGGGTGGTATAATGTAAAACCCCTAGACTTTTAAAAAATATCTATTTCAATATTTATTTTTCTTAAATATATTTAACTAAATTTTATTCTATGTCATTACTAAGGTACACACAATGTAATGTTTTTATTTTCTTAGACATAATTTTGAGATTCATTTGATATCTTTCCTTACATGAAAGAACGCGTTTTACTAAACTATAATAGACTATAACCACTATAATTATGTTATAATTATAGTTACCACCTAGAAATCGGATTGGAAAATTAAATCAAGGTTATATAAATTAAGAAAATATCATTTAAAAATGAATATAAATCAAATAATTTGGTTATAAATTTGCAAGAATTGAATGACAGAACAATATCAAAATAAAGATAATGCATTTATAAAGAAACTATTTCTCTAAGTACAGGCACTATTTTTTCTAAATAAATAAAAAAACACTCTTTTAGAATGTTTTCTAAATAAAATTTATGTAATATATTCCATAAAATTATTATGACACTCATCCAACACATTTAATAGGCATAAAATGAAAATAAATCCAATTTATGAATAAAAATATATATTTACCAAATTGAAATTTCACCTCCTTTTAATGGAGACCCAATTTTAAATATAGTATCCAAAAATTTCAAAAAAAAATTTGGAAAGTAATATTTTTATCTAAAATATAAACATAAAAATATACATCTGTTGATTTATTTTTATTTTTCTGAGAATTTTCCTCTTTTGTTGAATAATAAAAAATATTTCATTTTAACAGGAATCCACATTTTCACAGAAATATTTTACAGAGATAAATTATATTTTTTTATTTTAAATTATAATTGGAAAAAAATTAATTTATTTTAGTTTAGTTCATTCGAGGGAATTTTAAATAGAATTTTGAAATATAAACATATAAAGCTTTAGAACAATATAATTTTAGAAACTCTGTGCTTTTCTTAATCTAGAGAATTATTTTTTTATTAATTTCTGAAAATAATATGAATTGAATTTGGAAAATGGATTCCAAAATTATCAATTCGTCCAATTTTTTATGTACAAAGTGAATAACAAATTTAGTAATTTTTATCACAATAGTGAAGGATAAATTGGGTAATTAAGGGTAATAATAATTTAATAATTAATTGTAATCTAACATAGATCATGCCAAAAGATTATTGGATGATGTTAAATATATAAATAATAGATATAGTTCAAAAGTAAATAATTTGAAGAATAATTTTCCAAGGGAATAACATAAATTTTTTTTAATTAAAAGGTAACACAAAAAGTGACACTCTTACTTTTAATAAGTATAATATTTTTATCCTGGTTATATATAAAAGTTATTATAGACTGTCTATTTCATTTTGAAACATAAATGGTTTATCTACATAATGGTATTTTATTTCTAATTTTTCGGGAATATAAAATTTTATAAATAATGACCCAATGATGATTCAATAATTATTCAATTAATGAAACAATTAATAAAATGATATTATAAATGATTAATGCAATATAATTTACTTAATTAAGGTGATATATGCATTTTGAATGTATATATTACACGATAGGGGTGTGTTAAATAATTTTTTTTGTAGTTATCTTGATGGATTTATATTATTAAATTAAATGTAATCAATAGTTTCAAAATTTACACTGTTGATATTTGATGAACATAATATTTTTTAAAATTTGTTAAAAATCATAATAAATAATATATATATATATTGGATTAATATGTTTACAAAAATACCATAAATTGGACATTTATGGTTGAATTGAAATATTACATTTAAAAATTACTATATTCCTCTAACCTTAAACATTACAAAATATTGTGTTTTAGTCAATAATTTCATTTCTTTAATATTAAAGATCATTTTTGATTAATATTTTCATTGAATTAGTTAATCATCTATATATAGCTTTCATTATTCATTCATGTTGAACTATTAATGCAGTATCAATTTTTTCAAAAATAAGAAACTTTTAAAAATAAAATTAGATTCTTTCTCAAGAAAAATCTTCATGAAATCCAACATGAGTTCTTTCTTTCTCATACCCATCCTTATACCCTATTAAATTTAAAAAAATTGGATGAGCACTAAATGAAAAATATGAGGCATAATGAAGGAAATCAATAGTCTAACAAAAACATGAAAAAAAAATCAAAACTACTTTTCTTAAAAACTCATAAGCATGTATTGAAAATAATGTAGGTTCCATTTGACATCAATACAATATCCCTCATAAATTCACTATAACAAATGGAATAAACTTACCGTAATAATTTATATCTTTAGTACCCAATGCATTTGAGAGAAATAATGTGTCTCACTCATCTTATCATTAGCGATATCAGGCTCAACCTGAAATATCGTGGGAAAAAATGTGTTCAAACCATCGTTTATTGAGATATAATGTGATCTAAATTCAATAATCTAATTCTAGGGAATATATCTTGAATAAAACATTTTATAACTATTTTAATCCCATTAGAGTAACAAATTTAGAAATAAAAAATATATTAATTTAAAAAATCACTTTTAATATATAAAAATTGCACATATAATAATTAAACCATTTGGAAAAGATTTTTAAAATAATTATTAAGAAATCATTAAAGTAATAACATGTCATTAATGAGGTATAAAACTCTATTTCGATATATTTTGATTAAATATTTCTTTTATTTTATGTAAAAAAGTATTGAAAAGAGAACTTTAAATGAGAGGTTTTAAAAGAAAGTCCCTTACCTTAGGTCTGACTCATCGCAAAAAATCAATATCTTCCCGAATAATAAACATAGGATAATTATTTAAATGATTCATAATATTTTACAGTTTATTATTATTTATTATATTGTTATAAAAATTATTTATTTTTTCAATTTCATTTCGGATGTTTTGATGATATTTATTACTTTAGTCAAAATTGAACTTGGTAAGATGTCAACAGACAATTTATTCATAAGTCCACCATCTTCAGAATAATATTAATGAAATAATAATATATTCTTTACCAGAAATAAAATTTTAAATCAAACAATTTATGTTTGGGGATGAAAAATTAACATTGTTATAATCATAGAGATAGTTTGACATACCTACGCATTAGTAAAATTTCCACATTTCATTTATTTTTAGGTAAAGAAGGTAACTATAATTTTATATTTACATAATGATCACTATATTATTAATATAAAATTAATAATTTAACTATAAATAAATATATCATTCATGTGATGTGGTGAAGAATAAATAATTGCATTGCCTAATAGACTTGATATCTCACACATACACACGAACTATGTTATAATTTTTATGTTTATAGAATGATATGAAAATTATTGACATATTTTTTATTAATAATGATAATTATTTCATGAATAACATATATAAATTTTAATTTAATCATTATAACAAGTCTTTAGAGACAACAATATAAAATGAAATATATATTTTCATGAGGTGGTTGTCTTCTATATAGATGAATTAATATTTCATTACCAATTTTATGAAATCGGATATAGAAATAGGTGATGATATTGACATAATAACATATCAGTATATTGAGGATATGAAATTTATTATTTTGACATAGTATGAGAAGATTTTACGGATGTGTAATATGAAATAAAATTGAAATAGTTAATTAAAAAGGATACCATCTATTCAGATGACATAATATTATTAGTACATTAACCCTCTAAGGAGGGTGTTATACCGCAACTAATACCTCTATAATGTGGGGCAGGAATCTAATAATGTATAAGGGAAAAATAGGGCCAAAAAATGGTTTTCAATTTAAATAATGTAGAATAATGGATTCAATTTTATAAAATAGGGGAGGGGAACTATAAGAATTCTACATATTATATTTATTTTAATATTTTTATATCATTTATTTGATTCTTCTATTATTGAAGAAATTATTTCATTATCATTTTGTTAATATATAATTTAATTATTTCCTTCTAAAATAATAATAAATTAACTTCATTTAGGTTAAAATTTTATATTTATAATGACTATTTATAGTTGACCATATCTCTTATATATCACCATTATAAAATATTTTACTCAATAAAAATTCTAGTCTGAAAAAATTGATTTTTCTTTGAATATAACAAAATAAATTTTATACTCCTACCTATATGGAATCCGATTGTTATAAATTCAGTCCATGGATTTTTTGGTCGAACAACACTCATCTAATGAAATTAGGGCAACTCTTAAAGTTATGTTATATTTTTTGTAATATTATTTTTACTACTCATTACCAAATTTATCCTTAACTGTGGAAGTAAAAATATTAATAATCTTGCATTTTATGTTTTCAAAAAATTAATGACTTATATTTTCATATTTTGAACCATTTGTTTCTATATAGAGGATTAATTTTCATCAAATTAAAAATACAAAATTGGCTAAAATTAGTTAAATTTTTTTCCTATTGATATAATGACAAACCATCTTTTTAATGTAAAAAAATTTAAAAGTTAACCAAATTTTTATATCCTATTTCATTTTGAAATTGATTATAATGACCATAATTGGATTAAAATATAAAAACATGATCTAATTACACTTTAAACCCATTCAAATAAATAATTTAACAGTGTAAATAAATTTGATGAATTTTTTTTTCAATTAAAATGGTTTATTATTTTCATTATATATAAATGTGTGAAACATTTTAGAAAAATAAAAAAATATGGACAAAGTATTTTTTGATATACTAATTTCAAATATAATGTATATTTTTTTACGAAGAATTTATAAATGTGTAAAAAAGTAGATTTATAAATATTTATCCTTCAAAAGTCATAACTTTTTTTTAAATTTAATGTTATTATCCATAAAAATAGATTTATCATATATTATAAAAAAAATATTGTATATTTTTATTTATATAAACTAAATAATTGTTAATGAATATTAATAGGACTTATACTAATATTACATGTTTTTTTAAATTCATCCCCCATTGTGGATATTGAGTCCTCATAGATTTTTTTCTCATATTAAATATGTTTGTATATCAATCTCTCATGGAATTTTCAAATTCAATTTTTTTCTCATAAACCATATGTTTTCCCAAAAAACAACAACCAGGTGAACCACCTTATTCTAAAAACCGTGTTGTACCGGTCTGGAACTTGATCTTGTTGTTCACCATGAAAATGATTCTATTCCAAAAAAAAGAGACATTTTGGGTCAAAACATAAGATGAATCTGGGAGATATTTTGTTATATTTGAAACATATTAAAAGTTATTTACATGGTATAAACATGGAGGAGAATTCACTCTCTAGTTAAAAAATAAGACATTCTCTAAAATTTCATAGGTTTTAATGAACCATGGACTCGAATCCCCCTTCTTAGCAAGATGCATCACACTTGTCAAAGGATAAAATTTTAAAACAAATGTCTACGTACATAAGAATAAAGATCCTTCCTACAGTTATCATTATAATGTTTCTTCCTTCTTTGAGTTATTCTCTTGTTTCACTGAATCAACTAAAATTTATTTACCATTTCCTCTATAAATTCTAGTCCTATCATCAACCTTTAACCTTCTTAATCCCAATGTGCTGGAGCTTGACATCGCATTCCATATAATTCCTCAAATGGTTCCATTTATATACTATAATGAAGACTATTATTATATGAAATCTCTGTCAAAGAATTTTTTTCTTCCAAAATTTTCTTGTAATATGGTGAAAAGAGAACGTTGCATATCCTCCGAGATCTGAATTATTATTTCAAACTATCTTACTGATGGATGATGAAAAGTTTTCCAGTCATTTAATTCAGTTCCTATTGACTTTTAGAGGCCTTTAAAAAATTATAAGTTATCCTAACATCACGATTCGATACAATGGAGAGGGGAACACCAGGTAACTAATTTATACATTTAATATAAAAAAATAATATTAAGATAGATATAGAGCCTCTCTAATAGGAAGAAAATGTGATAATTGATTTATTCGATCAAAAATATCCGAGATCACATTATTATCTTGAGAAGTATTTGGTAATCCCAATATGAAATTGATGGATATATTTTCCTATTTCCACTCAGGAAATGGAAAATTCGGAATTATCTATTTCAGAAACTATCATTCTTCTTTATCATTATAAATAGTAAAACACATAATGGTTATGTCAAAAATATCTTCTTTCATTGAATCCAACTAGTAATACTGTCAAATTTCTATTTACATATTATAACTTCTAGGATGAATTGAAAATTGAGATCAATGATTTTCACATAACAACATTTCTCTAAAACTTGAATCATAAGAGACACATATTTTCTTCCCAAATCTCAAATCACAAACCCTATCAATGTTATATTCTGGAACCTCACCCTATTTAATCAATTCTAAATTTTTCTATGACTCACGGTTTACCTTCTGCACTTGAATTATTTCGTCTGAAAATCATGATTGCATTTTCTCTTAAAAAAATATGATGATTTCTTTCACGAATAACTTCCTCACAAAAATTAATCCAATTGTATTCAAAATGGTCACTTTCCAAATGTATCAAGGATATTGTAGGATTGTATTTCTGACTAAAAGAATCTTCCAATTTATTTTATTTTTTATAATGGTAATGAATCTTGGAAAAATAATTCTATATTATCTCCAGCAATTTTATTTGTTTCTTCTTAAATTCATTCTGAGTGAATACATACTTAAATATTTTATGATGAGTACATACGTCACATTTTAATCTGTACAGATTATGTATCCAAATTTTTAATTAAAAAACAACAACAACTAATTCTATATCATGTTTAGGGTATTTTAACTCTTGTCGTTTCAACGAAGCATGAATATAGGTGGAAAATTTACCATTTTTTGGAAAGGAGAACCAAAACTAGAACATTCACTATTATCATTTTTCATTCTTGAAAACAACCATCACAGTTTATTATCTAAATTAACATAAAAACATCTCAATTTAACTTATTTAGTGGTCTAGATCATCGTGAAATTTTGTCAACAACCCTATGATAATATCAAAATAAACTAAGAAAACTTTGAATCTTAAATATATTTTTATTCTCCATTATTAAACAAAATTACTTTTAGAATTATCAACTCATATTCCATCATTACAGACAATGTGAAAGTGGAATAAAATTTATTTCCAAAAAAATTAAAAATTTATGAATTTCCCATATAGTTAGGTTTCTTTAATGCTTTCGAAAAAATCCCAGAAATGTATTTTATGTTCCTATTTAATTTTTCAATATAAAAAAATTTAGTCATTAAACACAACAACACACATATCCAATAACTCATGAGATATTCTATTCATAAGATCCATGAATACAACAGATGAATTAGTAATACCAAACTGCACAACTACAAATTCATAATGCCCATAACTAGACCGAAATGAAGTCATTAGAATATATTCATCCAAGAATATCAAATGATGGTACAAATACATCAAGTTATCCATTGAATAATATTGTGCTCTTGGAGTTGATACCACTTCATTTGATGTCTCAACATATGATGAAGTAGTTTCAAAGTATTTTTTCACACCCTTCTTTTTACAATCTTGTTAATTTTCTCCTTGTGTAATAATTTTGGACACACATACGATAAATAACCCTATACTGAAACATTAATTAATCTCTCTAAAGTTTTCATATTATTTTTCCGATCATTTCCCTAGAAATCATAAGACATGTTTCCAAACATTCGACATCAGGATCACATCCCACAATTTACAAGGCACTCTCTTGGATTCTATTTACCAAAATTTTAACAAGAATGAATTTGATTTTCTTACCCCCAGATTTCTTTCATTAATTCATCCAATAATCCTTAAAAAATAAAATATTTCTTATTCTTGTCATAAAAACTCATATACTTATCCAAAACTCCATCTTAAAAATTTTACCACAATTAATAGGTTTCTCAAAATGTGAAAACTCGTATGAATTCAAATCCCTTCATAATTATGGTTTCAAACCTATGTAATATCAATTAATTTTATAATAAATGGTCCATGTAAAATCATGTGAAAACATTTCCAGTATAATAAAATTTTATTGATTCGCCTCAACTCAATCATTTCATTTTTTCCTAAGATCCATGAATTTTTTCTCCATTATGAGTATAATAGTTTTAGGAAAATAATTCACCCATTAAACGTCTCTTAAAGTCATCCAATTCCACTGTCAATATCTTATTTTTCATTCGTATTCTAAACAAGAGACCAATGTTGATTGCATTCACCTTTAAAATTGAAAATGGATACAGTAACCTTTTGGATGTTCAAACATCCCATTATTAATAATATCATTTCTAGATCATTGATCCATCAATCAGCTACCACTAGATCTTAGGTTCCACCGAAATATAGAGGATAATGCCTCATTAATTGTTCAAATGCAAACATATTCATTTGTGGTTAATCACGTATACTCTTTTCATAGATTTTACCATAATAACATATTTACTAATTCAATTCAGAAATAAACACTATTGAATTATAATTCTAACCATATTAGGATGCTGATTTGGTAGGTTGTTTTCCATAGAATTCATTTCCATCATTGAATTCCTATTTCTTATATGGAAAACAATTCTAAAGAGGCATATCATATACGTGGAAACATGGTAATCTTAAGAAGCTATAAAATTTTAGAATTTCCATATGTTGAACTTTTTCAACTAAATGTTATTAATATTTTCCTAACCTATAAATTTATCTAAAATGACCTTTGATACCAACAATAAGACCCTAAACATAATCATTACGTAATAATTAGTTTTTTAAGAATTCAATTTCTTTCACATTGATGATCTATTCAGGTTTAGATCATTATATAATTAGTTCCTATGTAATACAAAACATCCCATTATCATACAAGTTGATAGTACTCAAACAATATCAATGTTTTCCAAAATATAAAACACATAAAATGAATCATTGATTTTTTTCATGAAAAATAATCAGAACAACCGAAATGAGTTCTATATTTCATATACCTCTCTTTATTTACATGAAAAAACATTTGAAAACATGATTTGACCCCAAAAATCTCAGTAATGTACATAAATAAATAAATCCTTAGTCCATTGAAAAGATAAAATTAATAAAAACCCATTTTATTAAAAACTCATCAGAATTATTAGAGAAACATTGAAGGTTCATTCATAAATCATTAACATATAAATTTTATTATTCACAATTAACAATTGAATAAAATTATAGACAACATCAATATCTGGAGTTAACAATGAATTGATGAGCTATAATGGGGCTCATCATTCATATCTTGAGATATATTGGTCTCAACACGATATGTATTCACCTAAAATGGGACTCAACCCATCATATGATGAGATATAATGGGGTCAAACCATAATAACCAATTTATAAGGAACATATCTGGAGTAAATCCCTTGTAATATCTTATAAACCCATGATAAAAACACATTCAGGAATAAAATATTATCATTTTCATGTAAAAATAACTTTTAACAAATTAACCAAACCCACAGAAATAAAACCATTTTGAAAAGAATTTTGTATACATATAATGAAATGAAAAATTTAATAAATCATCATGAATTTGGTTTTACATTCTCATTTTTATATGTTAAAAAACATTCCATTTATCTTTTGTAAAAATTGTTGATAAGGTGACATTGAATAAGGGTTTTTAATATAAAGTCCCATACACATGGTCTGACTCATTGCATACAATATTTAACTTCTAGAATATTATTCATATGTTACTAATTTACTATCTTTAGTACCATTTTAGTGATTATTGTCACTTCATAAAATGTTATATCAATTAAATTATTATGTATGTTCTTTTCAGTCATTTTGATGATATTTATTAATTGTGGTGAAAATGAACTTGGTATGTTGTCAACAGTCAAAGTGGAAATAAGTAAATCATATCCATGTTTATATTAATGAAATAATAATCACTTCTATAAATCAATTATAATTTTAAATAAATTCATTTATTTATGGTTATAGTAAATGAAAAATTTTATAATAATGGTGACGGTACGTCATACATACGCTTGAGTAAAGTTTCCGTTTAACAATGATAATTTTTGTGAAAAGGTAATTAAAATTTTATCACTAAATAATGATCATAATATAATTAATATAATAATAATCATTTAAATATAATTATATATATCATTCATGTGATTTGATATAGAAAATGAATCTCATCTCTTTTAGAGGTGATAGTTCACATGTACTGAAGAACGATGTTATCATTTTAGGTGTTTGAAAGTTTAATAAATTAGATGAAATTAATTATTTACTGATGATAAATATCTCTAGAATATGATATATAATATATAATTAAATCAGTATGAATATTTTAGATATTTGGTGATGGAAAAAAGGAATAATATATGTTCGCGATGTGGTAGTCCCCCTTACACATGAGTGAATAATTAATTTCTCATATAATGAAATTAGATATGGATTTAGAATAATATATTAAAATAATAACATATTAGTATATTGACCATACTAGTTTTATTAATAAATCATTTCAGATGAAGATTTCAGTGATGAGGAAGAATTAAAAAAATAGAAACAATTAATTAAAAATGATACATCTCATTTGAATGACAACCGTTGATTAACTTGTTAACACCGCTAAGGAGGGTGTTCATCCTAAAATATGGCCTCTAGAATGTGGTAAAAATTATAAGAAGGGGTTTTAGTTTATAATAGAATAACCAAAACGGTTTTCATGTGCAAATAAAACAGAATAATGGATTCCCATTTATAGGAGAGATGATGGTTACTCTTGGAACTCTTCTAATTATTAAATAAGTTTAAATTAATTTTATATTCAAACATACTCAAAAATCATTTATTTATAATATATGATGAGTAGGGTAATAATACATTCATCCAATAAAAATTAGGTAATTTTTTATTATTTATTAGACCTTATTTAATTAACAATTATTTTTCCCTTTTCATTGTTACGGTGTTATTATATGATATGCATTTTGAGGGATAATATAATTACAATAAATTGAAAAATAAATAAATGAGTAATTTATAACATTTAAATACATATCCCATATATTAGAAAAATAGTGATATTTTTATACATTTTATATCATTTAATAAAAAAAATTATTTTAAAATATCAATAATGTCAATTTTGAAACAATCCATCATTTGATTTTTTAATGATATCATAACTACTTGATATATATTGAAAAAAACAGTATTAATATTAACATAAAATGTATGTTTAATCCAAAATAATCATGTAAGTTGTAAATTACATCAAATTATATTTATTTAAAATTTTTATATCATTTATTTGATTCTTCCATTAATGAAGAAATTATTGCATCAATATTGTGTAATCGTTGAATTTAATTTTTGAATTTCTAAAAATTATAAATAAATTACCTTATTATAGGTAAAAATTTATATTTCTAATGAATATTTATATTTGAAAATATCCTTTAAATAACCCCATATTAGAATATTTTAATGATAAAAACAAATACCTGGTAAAATGGATTTTAATTTGAATATAATTATATAAATATCACGCTCCTACCCAAGTTGCTTCCAATGGTTATCACCCAAGAAAAATGATGATTTTAGTCAAAAATCCACTTATAATAAAAATATGACAAGTTTTAGTTTATTTTTATTTTAGTTATAATAATTTTTTACCTTTAATTTCATGATTTACCCTTATCAGTGGTAGTAAAAATCTTACTAATGTTACTATTCCAAGTATCCAAAAATAAAAGGGAACTATTTAAATAACACGGACCTTTGGTTTCAAAATATGGAATCCATTTTTCCCACTTTAAAACCTATGATTGGAATAAATTAATTAAATGTTAATCTCATTGACGGAACGAGAGAAATTTTATTTAAAGTAAAACCCTTTAAAAGTTCATGGTGCTTTAATATCCAATTACATTTGGAAAATGATTCAAATTAATATATTTATATTAAATTATATAGACATGATATAATTATATAATAAAACATTCATAAGAATAATTTATCATGGTAAATAAATTTGATGAAAAATCAATTTTCAATTAAAATGAATTAATTTTTTACTATTCATCAAAATATGAAACATATACGAAAATACTGAAATAGTGCCAAAATTAGATTTTGATATTTCACATTCAAAGAATAATTTTTTTTTTTCAAATTTCATTTATAAAATTGATCAAAATAATATTTCAAACAAGTTTTCCATCAAATGGTGGCAAACCCGCCTTTTTAGAAAAATAATATTTTTTACTATAAAACTATATTTATTGTATATGATATTGAACAAAATGATTAATTTAATTAATATTATTTTATTAATATTATTTTATTTGAAAATTAATTATGCTTTCATTTCATAGGTTGTTATATTTACAAAATTATAATATTAAATAATTTGTTACCATAGTTAAAATTAAAATAGGTTAACTAAGGGTTTATCAAAATAATAAGGTTTCGAATAACACAAAAAAATGTATAAAATATTTTGTATGATGATATTAACATTTATTAAAATAAATTTACTTTTGGAGTTATTTAGATTGAGATTTAATTCAATATATATTAATATTTTAGAAAATTCTAAAAATACCACTCAAATTCATTATAAAAGGAAACATCATTCATCATCTCAATTCTCCTCATTGATTCTCCTAGGATTTTAAAAAAATGTGAAAAATTCCCTCGTAAAGAATTTTATCCAAATTTTGTATTTGATTGACCTCCTAGGTGGCCAACTATAGAGTCCATTGAAGGATATCTAAACAAGATGTTTTGTAGAAGAGGTAACCACTCAATATGATCACTCTCATTTTATACTGTTCAATATATCCTGTAAATATATATAATAAAATAAAATATTCATAATCATCATCCAGAAAAAATGTTAATTTTTATAATGAACATCATTATACACCCTTTTTCCTATCTAATAATAGGTAAATGTATCGGTCGTGCGTACAAACCTCTCACCATCTCTGCGTAGTGATAAAATTCATTTTCCACCATCACATATTATATATGTGAATTACTATGGGTTTAATTTTAGTATATAATATTTATGAAATATTAATAATACTATAATTATAATATGTTATCTGACTTTTTCCATTTAATCTTGTGGGGAATGACAATGTAGTTTGTGCTTATAAGTGACTTAGTATCTCCATTATGTGATTTGATTCGTTTTTCATCTAGATTTCCCATGGGTGGTAATAAGGATTAATATTATGAATATATATGATATAAATAACATATTAATTGTTCTTTAAATAAAATATATCATATAATTTTCTATGAAATCAATGTTCATGTGTACGTAAAACCTATCGTCTCCCTGAATGGTGTATTTTTTTTCCTAACTCTAATATTTAAAGATAACCATGAAAACATATATAATTTATATATATTATAACTATACCATGGTTATCATTCTTATTGTAGTGAAATTAGTATATACATATATATATAAGTAAAAGAATAACATGGAAAAAATTTTATGATAAACAAAAAGGTAATAACCCTAAATATAACTTAAAATTTTAATTGTTGTCAAGTGAGTAATATACGATCATATAAAATTCATATATTGTACTATATATATGAATATGGTATAGTGGTAGATGTATAATTAACTAAAATTAATTTATATAGTATATTATAAAGTTATTGAATCATGTTAAGACTTAAATTAAGAGATTTTTGTCTCACTTTTACTTGTGTGGGACACTAGTCATATACACTACTTATTTTTTATATATTCTTTATATAATACCCATGGATGTATATTATTATTTTCAAACTGAATATTATATTAATTTAATATCAAAATATTTTTCTTTTATTTAAGGTCCATATGATCCTACTGATTATAATATGCTAAGGGTTTATATCACAATCTCATAAATATTCGAGATTGTTTTATTATGTATATGTTAGTCTATATTTATCATCTTTATTAATGATTTATAAAAAATGTTTTCAAAATTATTCTTAATACTTTTTTATGAATATTTAATGTTTTATACATGTTTTAATTTTTAATAAATTGATAGAAAATAGATTTTTTGTTTTCCAAAAGATGTATTTTATGACTTTTCAAGAAAATATAAGAAAGGAATGTTTTTAAATTATACGACGTAAATTAATTTCCATAACATAAATACTTATTATTTAATTGTGGCTTCCATTACAAAATTAAAATTATATCTGATAATAAACTGATTTCATTAAAAATAGAGTGTCTTTTTATAAAAAACGTTTTCAATATAGAAATTTTATTTTATTAAAACATTAATTTCATGTGATATCTCAATAATAAATTCTATCTATGATAACATTATTTGATGGTATTTATGACTTTATAGGGATATTTTTCAAGTATATTATCCATATTCTTTCTATGGTTGTTTTAAGATTATGATTCATCATTATTTATTAAACACATTTCTTTTCCTTGGGTTATGTTGTGATGGATTGATGTTTATGAAATCCATTTATTTTTTTGGGTTATGATATGATGACTGATTTATTATTTTGGAGCATGCCTATATTGTTTCCATTATGTAATGGGTGGGTCTTATATCTCCCTCAAATTTATTAGATATATATATTAATCAATGAGTTCAGTTGGGGAAACAAGTAAATATTATGGATCTATGATGGGAAACATGTCCATATATTTCATCCATTAAGGGAAACATGTGATAAAGCATGATCTATGGGTATTGGTATTTAAACAAGACCTATTTAATTATTTTACAAAAATTATAATGATGAAACACACATTTGTGAGATGAAAATATGGATAAAGAATGATTTCTGATTATGTTCCATTTTTAAAGTTTATGTTAATGTCTTCTTCCATAACAAATGCATATGACCCTTGAAATATTGAGTATGAATGTTTTATGTTATGATCATGATCACATGTGAATATTTCTTATCTTATTCCGTCACAAGATAATACATTTATATATTCCATGTATACTCTTACTGAGAATAGGATCTCACACGGATTTTATGTAACCTTTACCTTGGTATAAAGTTATGTTTAATATAAGGGTACTAAAACAAAAGATTTTTATCTGATTTTTATAATATAATTCACCAAATTAAAATAATTTTATCTTAGTTTACAAAATCATAATTATATTATAGACCTTAGTAATGTCTTTGTTTAATGTAATGAATATTTATCTAAAATGATGTGATATCAATGTATGAAAATACTAGGTCATTATTATTTTGGGATAGATAAAGACTATGAAAATATATCTTACTTGGGTCCTCAGTTTTCGATTCAGATCATATAGTCATTGATCACCAAGGCATGTTATGAAATTTTGGGAAATGGTCGTGCACCCAAGGTAAGACTTACTTATACAGTAGTCCTAGTCCAAGGTGATGAGGGATATTATCCATTAACTATTAGATGGAAAAAAATGATTAAATATGTAATATATTTTTCCATGTTTTCTAGTGTGGAATATCATCAATTTATATTTTGGTGATCTTTTTCTAGTGTTGTTTTTTTAGTCAACTTATATTTTGTGTTGTTTTCTCTTAACAATCCATTAGGAAAAAATTGAATTACTTTTCTAGATGCCTAGAATATACTGTAGTAGATTTTATCTATGTAATTAATTGGGAAATAATGGTTGTTGAGATGAAATTATTTTATGTGATATGTGGATTGGACAGGTGGATTAATTATCAAGATCACATTGATGGATAATAGTGATAACTTTATTTTTCTATACCTATGAGATAAAATATTTTTCATCATAGTTTTTTCAAGGATTTACTATATAGAATGGTTCATAACATAGGTAATACTAGTTCTACCACATTGATGGAATATGGAGTTGTTCATGTGGTGGATCATGTTATAATATCGACTTTTTTCATGTAAAAGAAATATATCTATATGTATTCTCTGGTAACCTCTCCAAAAATAATTCTGAATTGGGAATAATGATCAATATCGAACTCATTCAAGTGTTAAAAAATATATTTATTCCTCTATATAATAAGAATATAATCAAGTTGATGGACCATATGCTAAATGGTTGGGATTTATTGGTAAAGGTTTTAATTGTACCAAGAATATCCCCTTAGGATTCTTTAATATTGTTCATCATGAAGAAGGATGGTCGTATTTCATTTAATGTAACTTAAAAGCTAAAAAAACATGAAATAGTAAAAATAGATTCTCATCTACAATAATTAATAAATTTTTTAATTAGTTTCGGGGAGACTTTTGGTCCCCTACGATTGATCTACGATAATGATACTAATTTGGATCAGGCTAGAGGAGAGGATATTCCAAAGGTTGTTCTTATACGTATACATAGAATTCATAATTATATTTTCATGAAATTCAATTGAAAACATAAATTTTTATTTTTCAAGAAACTTATTAATATGATTATTCAATGATATCTTCACTCTGTCACTATGGTGTTTCTTGATGATATCATTATATACTGAAAGATATCAGAGAGGCATTCTTGACACCTAGAGATATTGTTGCCTAAACATTGACTGCCTTTCCAATATTTTCTTCTATAAAAGTTTTATGTTTATATTTATTAGGTATTTATTATTTGGCATTTAATATCTTGGGTGATAATTTCTATGTGAGTAATGAAGGTATAGAGTGTGATGTCCTTGGAGATCCTAATAAATGTGTATGCATTCCAGATTATTCTTTTTTTTACGATACTACCAATTATATATTAAACAATTCTCTAACCAATAAGTCCTTGTAATTAGGAAGATAATGAAGGGGTTAATTTTTAAAGGATATATTAGTGTAAAGTGGCCTTAATAGATCTCATGTGGAGGTTTTTAAAAGATCCAATCCTAAAATTTCTAGGTATGGGGATTGGATATTGTCTTTATTATAATTACACATGTGGTGGCTAGAATTTTTTCTAATAATTATGTATTAAGTTATTTATTATGAGTCCCATAAAAAATACAACTCTTAGAATATCTACAATGTAGATGACTTGGATTTGGAAGCTATGTTTTATAACCTATAGTGTCGGGACCAAAATTTATTTGGTGATATTTTCTTCATATAGAAGGACATGAAGTGATTGTGGTGTATATTCTCTCAAGGGGACTTTAATATATTATAAAGTCATTTAGGGGAGTATATATAAAAATTTTATTTCTATTTGTATTATTCAATTTGAATGAGAATTTTGTTTCTGATACTCCATGTGGAATAACAAATGATCTTGGAGATTTTCCAAGTAAAGGGGAATGGTTGTTGATATGATTTTTGGCTAAGTGGATGTTAGATGCTTCTATATATAGAGGGGTAATTTCTTATGCTCCATTTGATATTGAAACTACATTAGTGCACATGGTAAAGGATATATAGTAGTGAGATCCCAAATGATTACTGATTTTTGAATTGTTTATGAGAAGTTATTGTGTACTAGGATTTCCAATGGTTAATTATGATGGAATCTATGTTCATGGGTGTGTAGTCATTTTTAATTCCATAAAGAAATTACCGATAAGGGACTATCATGAATCTCTTTGGGAATTACACAAAATTTCAATGAATATGTTTGTTGATATCAAGTGATTCATTTGGTAGTAGGTGATAAATGGAGACATAACATGCTTAATTCATTATTTCATTACATATCTGGGGACCCATCCATAGAGACATTAACCAAGAGGATTCCATCAGCTACTTCTCAAGCCTCTGTGGTAGTGGGACGAGTTGATAATGTAATTTAGGATTGGGTTTCATTGAAATGTAATATGTTTATATATTCAATGGGTGAAATATTATCAGCTGAAAATGGTAGGATATTTGCTGTAGATGTGAGAGACTCTCTATATAGATGAGTTGGGAAATATTATATATATATATATTATATTATATAAATAGAATTAGTGACTTGTAGTATTACATTATATTTAAATGCACATGTTATGTAATAATTTAAGTATTTCATATAGAAATTTATGATGAAATAATAAAATATTGCACAAAATATCATCCACATAACTATATACAATCAGAGAGCATGATCTGAATCATGAGTGATATGGTTTGGTCTTGTGATCTAAATTTTATGCATCATGGAATGTTCTTCTATCATGGGTGTACTTTTCATTCTTAAATATTATCTAGGAATTGTTTTAAATTAAAAGTTTTCAAGATCTTTTGTGTTGGTCATGTTTCTCAGTAATTTGTTCGAATGAACCATGTGAGGCATAAAAACTTTGGACAAGTCTAGTATAGGGTACTTGATGGTGTAGTTTACCATGAAGTGGGTGTTCACTTTTTTTATATATAGAATTGATATTCTATATGGAAGAGAAAATATTGGAGTTTTCTATGGGAAGAAATGTTTTCTTTTTTTGGGGTCACATTGGTTGGGGAATCATCATTTACAAAGGCATGGGAATCATGAATTATGGTTTATGGTATCACGACCCGCCTTCACCAAGATGATGGAAGGGACATCAGATTTCTAGACCCTTCATTCTTCATGTTGAAGGAGAGATAATGACCCCCGAGACCTGCCTTCAATAGGTCCTGGAGTGGTGACTAGCACCAAGGGTATAGAATCTCTCCCAAGATGGAAGGCATTACCCTTTATCTTTAATAGGATCGGGAGATAAGATGATAAAACCCAAAAACACCAAAATCTAGGGTAAAAGTAAATCCAAAGAAACCATTCCCATATGCATGTTACAAAAGTAAAATCCACTAGATATAAGGAAACTACAAGGGTAAGGTTCCAAATGAAAAGAAAAACAACAACTACAATTTCCCCAACAAACGAGCTAGTACGTCCCTCCATGATCCCTGAAGTCCTCCTGGAAACCTGAAAGCTGTTTATATATGTAGGGTGAGTATACAAGTATTCTTATTAGGGAAAACCAAAGTCTCTCATGCACAATTGGGGAGGCATTCTAATGCCCTGTGAGAAAGGAGACAACCAAAACACCTATGAAGGAAAACTATCCGCCCAAGCCTCACCAAGGCACACTCCCCAAGTAATGCAATTCAAGTAATGTATAGTAATAGAACATCGATGTTTGGGTACCCCACACCACTTTCCCCCTGGTTATTGAAGAAATCATATGCATCGAACCAATCCATCCATTCTCACCACAGCCCCACTGCCAAACCCCACCCGAACACACCTGGGCCACAACGACACATCCTGCCCGCAAACATCTCGTCCAGAACAGACATCCCGCCCGCAGACACCTGGGCCACAAAAACCATACGTAACCATGCCCTCAAACACCTAGGCCAGAACAACAACTACCTCACATGAAGTCACATGGGCCAGAAATCTACTGTCACACCCAAAGACACTTGGGCCTTATCCCGAAGATACTTGGGAAACAACCTTCCCGCAATCACCTGGGCCAACCACCACACTACTCTGCCTGAAGAATCTTGGGCTAATAATGGACTTCAGGCCATCATAGCCAGCCCTAAGTGTCTTGGGCTATTCGAGAAAGGTAGAAGAAAATGAGTTAATAACCAACCACTCATATGATTGTTGGGAAAAACACCCTCCCCAATGAAATGGAGGTGTTCGGCACTAAGTGCTCAACATGGGTTAGGCGCAAATAAGAAACATTAAAATGAAAATGTATATATATATATGTAAAAATCACTCATACCATCCTAGGGTTCCACACCCAACCCAAAAACGAATAGCCTAGTCACTATCTATAACAAGAACACTACTCACAGCTGAGTCACAACTCATTCCCAGCACCGATTTTCCATTTAACCCATTCTTGTATTCATGTTCAAGTGATCTTGTTTGCGTAATGTTCTGCACTACTGGGCAACTAGAAGGAAAACACAATCCAAGGGGGATTACAGCCAAACAGAATTTTAAACATTCACACCCAGTTCTCCTGTAAAATATCAGCAAAAGGGAAGAAACATTGAGATCCCTCTAAGTATTGGAACCAAAATAGGCTTCACGATATAGTCCCACATCCCCAAAGCCATAACCAATTATTTTCTAACAGTAGGGGATTCCATCCCAATTTGTGTCAGAAGCAGAGAAATCCCACAACATCAGATTCACATCCAAAAATTAATTCCACAACAAAGGATCCCATCCTCGCCCACATTCCCTCATAAGATTCTAGCATGAAAACACACCCACTACCAAAACAGAGTAGGTAAACTTCCAACTTTGAGCTCATCATTCATTAGTTTCTTCTTTATGTTGGTTAACCGGGGTGACCACACAGGGATTTATGTTAATTGGGCATCCATTTAACCAGCTAAGTTTAAGTGATTAACCAATTTTCCATATTATAGTCATTAAATCATCACAAAAGTAAAAGGTTCATTGGTGTGCAAGAAAGACCACCAAAGGCCATAAGCATAAGCCCAAACAGTTCACAATCACATAGCAACATAATAGAATACAACAGAAACGTCAAACGCACCCCTTCATCCTTTAACATTCCCTTTATTATCTTTGTTAAGGTTTGGTTTCGTCCACCCCACAGAAACAGTAGCATACCCACCCCACATGATACAGATAAAGGATAGATGATTTAAAATCCCTACTTCGTTGATCAAGGATAGAAGTTCTTCTATACGCACCAAGAACAGGGGATGCATGACTTGCAGGGGAGGAACGTCAGGGACTCAAAGGATGAGAAAAAAAGCTCCAGCACAAGTGCCCCACAAGCCACAGGAAGGAGGGACTCCAGGCGCACCAGGGGGAAGAAAGAAATACAGCCAAGGAGAAGAAGAGAAAACTCTAGCAGAAAATAGAGCAATGTGATCCTATTATTATGAGATATGGAATTTTGAACTACTTGAAAGTCATATCGTGGTTTCATGGGTAGTTTCACGTGATGAAATTAAGCTGTTATTTAATATCCCCCATCGGGGAGGTTTCTTGGGATTTTTAGGTAATAAATATGGGCTTTAAATGGATTTAAAAAGTGTATTAACATATTTTGGCATCAAAAAATTATGTTGTGGGGGAGGAACTGGAAAAAGAACAAAGGAATGGTAAGGATACGGTAGAACCGTCATGGTGCCACCATCTTGGTGGAGCTGCTTTTTGTAAAAGTAATGGGCATGGAGGGTCCGGGCCATTACATCAGATACCTCTCAATCTATTCTCACCCTCGAGAATCAAAACTAGACCCGATGAATGGATAGGGGTCCGAGAAACCACCTCAAAACATACCTCTCTGGAGTGAACCTCTTGGTTACCAAGGAACATATCCTTCCTCATTTATCTCTTAAACAGTCACAATCATACCACTCCTCTCCCTGGTGCAACCACGCAAAACAGAAGTTTAAACTGTCTGGTCAAGTGGGTGAGGGGTTTCCCTTCCTCCATGTTAAGATACTATCGGATTTGGGTGGAATTGACTCTCCCTCACATGTTTAGGAACATCCACTTTAATTCATCTTAACTAGGGATAATTTCCTCCCCTCTCACATTTCAGGACACTTCACACAAATCTGCATAAAAAGGAAAACCGCACATTCCATAGTTAACAAGGTAAATTATTCCATCACTGATAATTATAGAAAAATAGAAAATCTCTATACAGCTCTGGGTACTGGGTGTGCATATACGTCTCCCATTACCAGGTACTTTCCTCAATCCCACCATATATCCACAACACACAAACCAATGGAATGGTTTTCCCATGAATCACCTTCTCTTCACGACCCTCGATCATCACTGGTCGCTCCACGAACGTTGCATTGTCCCCGATATCTAGCTCTCCCCAGTCGAGGAAGTGTGAATCGTCATGCAGATACCGAAGGATCTGGGACACATTGAAGACATCATTCACTCTTTCTAGCTGTGGTGGCAATGCCAGCTAATAAGCCACTTCACCGACCTGCTGTAGCACTTCAAATGGTCCGAAAAAACTGGGAGAAAGCATACTCCCCTTACCGAACCTCCGCTGCCCACGCCAAGGGGACACCTTCATGAACACGTGGTCCCCGACCTATAGCTCCAAGGGTCTCCTCCTTTTATCACCATATGACTTCTGCCGGTCCTGGGCCACCTTAATTCTCTCCCGTATAAGTTGAACCTTCTTCCGTCATGCTCTGCACCACCTCCGGGCCAAGAACACCTACCTCCCCGACTCTTATCTAGAACACAGGTGAGCGACACACACTTCCGTACTTTGCTTCGAATGGAGCCATGCCAATGGTAGAGTGGTAGCTATTGTTGTAGGAAAACACTTCCAGAGGAAAGTGCCACACCCACAATCCCCCAAAATCTAGGATACATGCTTGCAGCATATCTTCCATTGTGTGGATGGTGTGATCCTTCTGTCCATCTGTCTTGGGGTGGGATGTAATTCTAAGATGTAGCTGGGTGCGAAAAGCATGATATATCCTCTATTGATTTGAGAGGTAAACCATACATCCCTATCCAAGAATATGGACGTCAAAACCCCATGCTATCGTGACACATCATCAACATACCTCAGTGATAGGGCATCCACCGCGCCCGACTCCCTAATTACAAGAATGTGAGCCAATTTCGTCAACCGGTCCACCACTAACTAGATAGCATCGTAGCCTCCTTGAAACTTGGGTAGACCTATTACAAAATCCATAGATATGTCATCCCACATCCACTCAGAAACATCAAAAGGTTGAAACAAACCACTCGTAACACGGTTTTCTGCCTTCACTTGATGACACACTAGATACTTTTCTATGAACTCTGCCACCACCCGCTTTACCCCAGGCCACCAAAACTGACTCCTCATTCCCTGGTACATCTTGGAAACTCCTAGGTGCACCGATAGGGGGGGAGTTGTGGAACTCACCAAGAACCCTCTCGTGCATTGCCTCTGGAACAAAAAACATCCCCAATAAAAGCATCTAATTCTGACCATCCTCCATCCACCCTTTCGGGGCATCGCCTTGGTTAACCCGGTCATGAATTACTTCACTCTCTAAGTCTCCCCATTGAAACTCCTATACCTTCCATAACAAAGAAGACCATAATGTCATTTGATACAAGCAACCTCTACCACTATCCATCCTCGCATCCAGGTGCAGGGCAGCCAACTCCTCCATCGGCTTCCAGGCATCTACCGACTCTCGAACCGCATCATTCTGCGACTTCCTACTCAAATCATCGGCCACCACATTCCATTTTCCTAAGGAATAGGAAATCTCAATGTCGTAGTCCGGAAGGAACTCCATCCACCTTCACTGTAGTAAGTTCAGGTCCCGCTGGGAGAAGATATACTTCAAGCTATTGTGATCCGTGAAGACCACAAAGCGCTCCCCGAAGAGGTAATGACGCCCCAACATTGGTGTAAACACGACTGCCTTATTCTCTAGATCATGGGTGGCATAATTACTCTCATGAGGACGTAACTTTCTAGACCCATTAGAGATCAACCCTTATTTTTGCATGAGCACACACCCGAAGCCTTGTCCTAAAGCATCACAGAACACCTCAAACGTTACTCTATCCTCTGGTAATCTCAGCACAGGGACACTAACCAACTTCTCCTTCATATAGCTGAAGCCTGCCTCACAATTTCCATTCCACACGAAAGCCTGGTCCTACTTTGTCAAAGATTTCCAAGGTGCTGCAACTTGGGAGAATTGGGTACGAACATCCGGTAGTAACCTGCCAGCCTGAGGAAACTACAAATTAATTCTACGTTCTTGGGTGCTTCCCAAGAAACAACCGCCTCAACCTTAGATGGGTCCATCGCTATTAACTTTTCGGAGACCACGTGGCCAAGGAAGTGTACTTCTCGCATCCAGAACATGTACTTGGAAAACATCCCATAGAGTTGGTGCTGTCGGAGGACCTCTAAAACCATTCTGAGCTGCTCAACATGATCCTCCACTGCTCTAAAGTTGATCAGGATGTTGTCAATAAACACAACCATGAAACGATCTAGGTATTCATGGAAGATGGAGTTCATGATCCCCATGAACATAACTGGATCGTTCGTAATGCCGAACAACATGACCACAGAATCAAAGTGCCCATTTCTCCACCTGAAGGAAGTATTTGAGAAGCCACCCTCCTTCACCCTCAACTGGTGATATCCAAACTATAGATCGATCTCGGAGAACCAACCCACTCCCCTCAGCTGGTCAAAGAGATCATCTATCCTCGGAAGAGGGTAGAGATTCTTGACTGCCACCTGATTTAGTCTCTATAATCTATACACATCCTGAGACCACCATATGCATTCTTGGCGAACAAGACTGGAGCACCCCATGGTGACGCAATTGGTCAAAAAAACCCTTATTCATCATATCGTCAATCTGAATCCGCAACACCTGTATCTTAGAATGTGTCATCTGGTAGGGGGCCATCGAAATCGGATGGGCACCAAGTTGCAAGTCTATCCCAAACTCGATATCACGTCGAGTGGGTAGAGTCGTCACCTCATCAGGGAAGATGTCCATAAACTCACTGACAACCCCTAGAACTTCCACCATCTATGCATCCACCGACCTCATTGATAGCTCACCTAATAAATAAAGGAGGGTATCCTCTCACTTACTTCTTTTCTCACCACCCCGCTCACGGAAAAAGTTACACGTCGGCCGCACAAGTCTGAAAACATGACCCTTCCTCAGAAGCAGTCAATGATGGCACATATAGAGAACGTATTGTCAATGCCTAGGATGACATCATATCGATGTATCTGCAACAGTAGAAGATCCCTGACTGACTTATGTGGCCCTATCATCGTTCTTCACCCTCGAAAAACAGAAAACAAGTCGGTCTGACCCGCGACTGGTGTACTCAACACTATGGAAACTGGAAGTCTCTCTACATCTAGACCCAGAGAACGGGCCAGAATGGGTGTAACAAAGAAGTGTGAAACTCCTATATCGAATAAGTCATAGGCAAGAGTACTAAACAAGTTGATCGTACCTCGAACGACCTCTGGACCTACTGGCACTACTGCGTCTGCGGCATGCAGCTGCCCACACCCAGCTCCACTGCATCTCTGCTATCAGCCACCTCCCCGACCATGCCCTTGTCAAGGTCATTGAGGAGCACCCTGAGGTTAGCCTCCTCCTACAACGACTGCCCTCGGAGGAGCGGGAGCTTGCTGCCCCTACTGCTGCTGCTGAAAGGGCCTAGCTAAAAACTGTTGCTGCTGAGGTGGGTGCTAAACCTGACCACCCACGTCGTACTGTACTCTGTCCGGGCACTGATTCCAAAGGTGCCCATGGATTCCACATATTAAGCATCTCAGTAATGGGCATGAAAATAAAGGGCGAGGTCCAGGATATCAGAACTGGAACTGCTAAGGAATGCTTCCTTTTGGCCGAAACCTATAGGGTCCACATGCTGGAGGCCTGCTGGTGATGGCTTTCCCCTTCGACAAACACAACAGGATTCCCTCTCACGATACACCTCCCAGTGTGTGCATCCTCTCCACTACTTCAGCCTTCTTAAAGACCTCCAATTTTGTTGGTAGGGTGAGGGGAGTAACAACATACTGGAGTGAAGGTTGAAGTACCTCTTCCAAACGTCTCGCCCGAGACTCCTCAATCGGAAAAGGGTTCGGTGTGATGTGAAGGAGATCCTAGAATTTGATCCCCAACTCTCTCACTAACATGCTCCCATGCTGGAGGGATAGTATCTCCTTCCTCTTATCAGCCTTCATCATGGAGGAGAGGAATTCCGACAGGAATTCCTTCTTGAAGTTAGTCCACGTCACCTCGGCCTCCCTCTTCTCCCCAAGAAAAAGCATCCACCACTGACGCTCTACTCCATGCCTCTGGATTATAGCCAGAGGAACCCAGTACTCCATCGGAGCCCGGATCAAGTTGAAAGCTGTCACCAGCTCCTGTAGCTATCTCTCCATCTCCATGCTTGAGTTTCTACCATCAAATTTCCCAATGTTATGTCGCTGAAAATCATGAAGTGTCCACTACCACTGATCTTCCTCCTCCTCTCGGTCCATCCTCGGCTGACCAGCGCATTCAACCTCCTGTGCCTAAATCTACTGCACTACTCATGTTCATCTCCCAGGTTCCATAGCTGCAAGGTAAATAAGGAATGCATAAGCCTGAGTAGTGTAGAATGTTTTTCTTAAATTGTCTTAGACTTCTTATTCATTTTAAATCCCCAAATACACATGAAACATGATAACACAAGTCATTATGATGCATGTACCTTTCCTAGGGCCTCTACCCTGCAATCAGTGTAGCCATACTTGGTCTTTTGGTAGGTCTAGTGTCCTTGCATCGGATAATGGGGCTCCCTAAAATCCAGTGTCCTAACCAGTCTTCCCTAGCCTATTTCATGAACCAAGATCACCCAACACCATTTCCCAACCATTCGATGCAATCCTTATTTTTCCTAGCTTTAGAATCCATCAAATCTCTCAACCTAACCTCTAATACCATTTTGTCACGACAACCCTTCACCAAGATGAGGGAAGGGATAGAAAATTTCCAAACCCTTCATTCTTCAAGTTGAAGGAGAGATGATGACCGTCGAGACCAACATTCAGTAGGTCCCGGAGTGGCAACTAGAACCAAAGGTATAGAATCAAACACAAGATATACAGAATTACCCTTTTTTCATTAATAGGACCGGGAGATAAGATGATAAAACCCAACAACACCAAAAACTGGGGTAAAAGTTAAGCCAAAGAAACCATTACCATATGCATGTTACAAAAGTAAAATGCAAGATATATAAGGAAACTACAAGGGTAAGGTACCAGAAGAAAAGAAAAATAGAAATTGCAACTACCCTAACGCCCGAGCTAGTAAAACCCTACACGATCCCTGAAGTCCTCCTGGAAACCTGAAAGTAGTTTATATATGTAGGGTGAGCATACAAGTATACTCATTAGGGAAAAAAACCCTCGTGCATAAGTGGGGAGGCATTCTAATTCCCTATGAGAAAGGAGACAACCAAAACACCTAGAAAGGAAAAATATCCTCCCAAGCCTCACCAATTCACACTCCCCAAATAACGCAAGTCAATTAATGTATAGTAATAGCACATCGATGTTTGGGTAACCCACGCCATGTTCCCATTTGTTATTGAAGACATCTTACACATTGAACCAATCCCGCCATTCTCACCATAGTCCCACTTCCACACCCCACCTCCACACACCTGGGCCACAACCACACAACCCACCCACAAACACCTGAGCCACAACTGACATCCCACACGCAGACACCTGGGCCACAGCAACCAAATGTATCCATTCCCACAAACAATTAGGCCAGAACAACTACTGCCACACCCGAAGAAACCTGGTCCAGAAAGATACTATCACACCCGAAGACACCTGGGCCTCATCCCGAAGATACTTGGGAAACAACCTGACCTCCAACACATGGGCCAACCACCAAACTACTCTGCCCGAAGAATCTGGGGATAATTTTAGACATCAGGCTATCACAGCCTACCCAAAGTGCCTTGGGATATTCGGGAAAGAGAGAAGAAAAGGAGCTAATAACAATCCACTCATAGGAGTGATGAGAAAAACACCCTCTCCCATGAAATGGGGGTGCTCGGTGGTAAGTCATCAACTTAGGTGGGTCACAAATAAGAAACATGAAAACTATAATTTATATATATATATATATAAGTAACAAGAACTCATCACAACATAGGGTTCCACACCCAAACCAAGCATGAACAACCTAGTCACTATCCATAGTAAGCACACTACTCACAGCCGAGTCACAAATCATTCCCAGAATCGATTTCCTGTGTACCACATTCTTGTTTTCATGTTCAAGTGATCCTGTTTGAGTAAATCTCTGCACTACTGGGCAACTAGCAGGAAAACACAAGCCAAGGTGGATTATAGCCAAATAGAATTTTAAACATTCACACCCAGTTCTCTTCTAAAATCTCATCAAAATGGAAGAAACAATGATATCCCTCCATGTATTGGAACCAAAACAGGGTTCAAGATACAGTCCCACATCCCCAAAATCATAACCAATGATTTCCCAACAGTAGGGGATTCCACCCCAATTCGGGTCAGATGCAGAGAAATCCCACAACTTCATATTCACATCTAACAATCGTACCACAACAGAGGATCCCATCCTCACCCATATTCCCTCATAGTCATCTAGAAAGAAAACACACCCACTACCAAAACAGAGTAGGGAAACTTCCATGTTTGAGCACTTAATTCATTAGTTTCTTCTCTCTGTTGGTCAACCAGGGTGGCCACACAAGTATTTATGTTCACTTGGCATCCATTTAACCAGCTGAGTTTAAGTGATTAACCAATTTTCCAGATTATAGTCATTAAATCATCACTGAAGGAAAAGTTTCATTAGAGCGCAAGGGAAGACAACCAACGACCATGATTTTCATAAATCATAAGCTCAAACCGTTCACAATCACATAGAAACATAAAATAATATAGCAGAAACGTCAATCGCACCCCATCATCCTTTAACAGTCCATTTATTATCTTTGATAACGTTTGGATTCATCCACCCCATAGGAAAAGATGCGTACCCACCCCACATGATATATAGAAAGGACAGAAAAAGGAAAATCACTACTTGGATGATCAAGGATCGAAGTTCTTCTCCACACGCTGAGAACAGGGGATGGACGAATTATAGGGGAGGAACATCAGGGACTCCATGGAAAAGTATAAAAGAACTAGCATAGGCACACCACAAGCCACGGGAAGGAGGGACTCCAGGCACACCAGGGTGAATAAATAAATCCATCAAAGGAGAAGAAGAGGAAACTTTAGTGGAAAATATAGCGATGAGATCCTATTGTTATGGGATATGGAATTTTGAATGACATGAAAGTCGGATCATTGTTTCGTGGGTAGTTACACACGATGAAATTAAGATGTTATTTAATATCCTCCATCGGGGAGGTTTCTCGGGTTTTTAGGTATTAATTGTGGGCTTTAAATGGCTTTAAAAAGAGTATTAAAATCTTTTAGCATAAAAAAATTACATTGTTGAGTGGAATTGGAAAAATAATGAAGGAATGGTAAGGATACAGTACCACCATCATAGTTCCACCCTTACGGTGCCACCGTCAGGGTGCCACCATCTTGTTGGAGCCGTGTTTTGGCAATTTAATGGGTCGGGAGGGTCCGGGACACTACATATGGGGCCATAGAAAATTATTGATCACATAAGAATATATTACATTCTAATTAGAAAACCCTCCCAGATAACACGGTATGTGTTAGATGTTCCATCTCTCTCAACATCCGATATATTTTCCTAGTCATGTGCATGTAATAAAATATGAGAAAGTTGATATGGAAGCAGACACATCCTTTATAATTCACATGATTCAAATTCTGGACACGAGTTAGAATGTACTATGGGGAAGTATTGTAGTACTAGATCAAATCTTAGGGAAACATGGAATGATCAATGATGATACATGAGAATGTGAATATTATATACAATAGTATTTTCCTGAGCTTTTATACAATATAATATAGAAACACTTCACAATGATAAAACTATTTTAGGGGAGGCAATATAGTGTCCTATAATATTTCAGAACCTTAAAACAAGATTTCATCCACTTCATTAAGTTTTTCTATATATATTACATGGATCAGTGATGTTATCAATAATTCAAATGTATTCTTAAATATATCTAATAGTTTTGAAATGGTTATCAATTTGATCATATATTTGAGAAACTATAGATCCTTCCCAATGAAATTGTGATGATCATTGTACATGGAATGGTAGATGGCGCATGGTTGGAGCTGGCCATGTGACATTTTCTATAAAATTAGAAGACCGGGATAGTGGGTAAAAGAATCATTCTTGAATTTTTAACTAAATAGTGTAGCAAGATTAATAGATTTCCAAGAATAGTCATTATGACATTCATTATTACTAGGGAAATTGTTAAACCATGACACCAACTAGTGAATGGATTTTTAATTAATCCAAAAATAGTAATTTTATTCAAAAAAAAAACAATCAAGCACTTCAATCTACCTATTATTCCTTGGGCTCTCAAATCAAGGGACTCCATTGGCCATTCAAGATTTTTCAACTCCCTCTAAACTACAATTTTTTTGGTTCTAGAATCGTTATCTTGTAATAAATTAAGGTAAAATGTAATTCGTCCCAAATTATCCATATTTCATCTATAAATCATCTCCTCTTAATAAAGGGAATCATAGATATAGGCTATCAATGAAAATATATATGTTCAAATGTGATATAATAAATAATTATTTATTTCTAAATGGTTATCATTTTAGATCAAGTGTATTGAAATATATACCCCTAATATATCCTAAAATAATGATTTTAATCCTATTGGGAATTTTTTGTGTGAAGGATAGTTAGGTGGTCGATCTTGACATCTTGAATCAATGAGCATGGGGTTAGATTATTCATACAACAAAGGTTATCCAATAATGTAATATTCATTATTTTAATCACATGTCTAAATGTGTGTATCATGTGATAGAAATGATTGATACAAATAACGTGTGAATGTGTGTATGGATTCCTAGAATAATTTATGATATATTATGTTTTTCCTTAAAAATTAAATTAATTATTTTGCGTCAATGTATGGAATGTGGAGGTTATTGTTTTAGTGATATGATATATGTGGTCCATTGTTATAGGGTTTTCCCTTATATGGATAATATGTGTGGAATAGAATGATAATTATGATATAAATATTCAAACGGATGGGATATGATGACCTTGTGTATTGAAACAATGTATTGGTAGTATATAATGGCAATATGGCATGGCATAATTTCGATATGGGGTATGAATGACATGTATCCTGGCTTATAATAGAGATGGGGTAATATGGACATAAATCCCAACCTAAGGCCTATTGGCCATTTTTTCCTTGAGATGCATGGTGGTCCCATGAATGACCCTTGATCAAGACTTCTTTTATGAATTCCCATCAGACATGATGTATATGCATGTATACTTGCGCTTTATTGGGACTTTTTAGTACATGATCACTCAAAATATAACCCTTTGTTTCTTACATTAATATTTACATGTTATCATGAAATATAGTCAAGAAACTAAGAATAAAAGTTTCAATAATTATACATAAATATCATGATTTAAATAATACATCATAAAAATATTCAAAATTATCCCGGATAGAAACGTTTAATATCTTAGAGATTTTTGTAGATTGACATTTTATTTCCAAAAAACATGAAAACAATTCATCCAAATCACATTCTGATAAATAATTTTATTGATATCTAATATAATGTTATCATCTTCATAAATAGGTTTTGGGAACATAAGAATTTGGGAAAATCAAATAATCAATAAGGGAAAAATATCTCATAAGGTATTAGATCATAAAAGAATGGAGATCATTATGAATTAGATAAAGATATAAATAGAGTATCAATGGACTATATATGATCACCCAAAATCATTTAATAGAAATATATGATCATAAAATTTTTATTAATGAAGATTAAATGATATGGATTGGCTAAAAATAGGTCCCAATATTCATGTAATACGTGATCATCTAATAAATGGGATGAATATATTAAAAATAATGTATAATAAGTAAGATAAGTAATTTCAACGAAATTAAAATCAACATGAAATTTTGGAATAACCTAATAAAAAAGTATTGTAATGTGTCACAACAATATGAATCAAAAAACTATTGTCAAGAAATTCATTTTTCCCATTCCATTATGAAAAAACATATTACGTAATACCTAGAAAATGTGAGAAAAAATATCATTCCAATACAACTATGAACAATATAATTATATCCATCCATGAATACATCATGACATATAAAAATAAATAAATAAATTTTGGGGGTATAAAACATCTCACCCATCATCATCCATATATATTTGTTCCATATAAACTCAATCACTAACATATATTAATGAAGCCATGGTAAAAGAATGGGTCTCTAAAACATTCCAAACTGAATTCACATAAAATAATCATAAAATATAATATGATATCAAAAATATAACATTCCTAAATGAATCATATATTAATAAAATATAGATGATGATAAAAATATAAAATCATATGAAACAAAACATAGAGTAAAAATATAATTTTAAATAAAATGGCCTTCACAAAACCATTTAAATATTCATATAAAATATAAAGAGAAAAATGTTTTTTAAAAACATTTTTTTGATGAGAAATAGAATAAATTTAATAACCTTATTATAAATAGTTCTAAATAAATGATATATTATTTAAAAATTTATAGGAAAATGGGGTGTAGTGGAAGATGGAAATAATTTTTTGAAAGGAAATAAAATAATTTAATTTGAATATTTTAATATACCATATTTTTAAATACTATCAAAAAATGTGGGAAAAATTTATCTTTTTAAAAGGGGAAATTATTTTTTAATAAAAATTTAAAAGAATCCATATTAGCAATCCAAAAAATATTATAAAACTAGAAATATTGACTATATGATCAAGCAAAAGAAACTAATTAAAATAAATAGTAATTATTTGGAATAAAATTAATTTTTTAGGAAGTAATGTATTCATAAAGGAAGGAGGGATATGTATGAAAAATGAATTTCAATATTTTGTTGGGAATAAAACATGAAATCATCATATGGTCGGATATTTCATGGTTGAATTATTAAAATCTACGTAATGTGATTATGAATAAAAAAAATGAATTAATCAAAAATACTCCTTAAACCATGAATAATAAAATGGATCATAATGGACTAAATTCATAGGCATAAAATCTATATAAAAAATTATGTAATTTTTATGATGTGATAAAATTATGTTATCTCATAAATATACCACCGTTATGTTAGTAAATGTGTTCATTTAGGACACATGTAAGTATACTGTATCACCCCAGGTTAGAGGTATGTAGCCTTTATTTATGCTTTTTTATGTATTTAATGTTCTTTTGATGAGTTGGGAAGAGGTTTTAGAGTATGGAACTGTTTTGAATAAGTTTTGAGGCTTTTCTATGGGAACGCAGTTTGAGCACGGTTAGGGGAAACCATGTGGGTTCTCTAGAAAACCATTAAGGGGGATACCGTAGCCTTCACACGGTCATGTTATAGTTTTCCAAACCATGCGTGGAAACTTTGTGTACCCCCTTTCTCGAGGAATTGGCTTTAGCTTGGTCAGTTTACGGTTTTCCAAACTGTGGGGGCTAACCATGCGACCATATAAAAGAAGGGTTTTTAAATCGGGCTCCAGCAGGGGTGACCCTTTTCCATCCAATTCTTCTCCAAGCTGAGCCTCACTAAGGATTTTATCATCTCAATGATTGTAGGGTCTATCCCACCTGTTTGGGATGCAATTTAACGAGGCTTCATAGTGGTTTATAGGTGTTTTGTCCTTGGTAAGTCACTCGTCTTGGATTCTTCTTTACACTCTTTATATCTATTATTCCCTTTATCTTGGTTACCTAGATCTACATTCATTTCTTTTAGATATAGTGTTTTGGTTGCCTTGGTTATTGATTTTATGGCTTGTGTATTTTAAGGAAGGGAGTCTAGAATGGTTTAGGGGGTGTGTTTGCTGGATTTGAGGTGTGGTTGTTTGTGGGTCGAATTTTATAGAACCCTAATGTTAGGTGGCTTCTCTCTCAACTCCAATTTGTTAGAACGTGAAGCTTGGATTCCATTAATTTTTTTTGATTAAAATTAATTTTGTTTTTGATGTGATTAATTGGTTGGAAATTCTTTTGGTGATACTTTGGTGATTTTTGGGAAATGATTTTTTATGGTGAAATGATCATGTTTGGATTTTGAAATGTGATTTTAAAATGAGTTTTTTTGTTGGTTTGATTAAGATGTATTGATAAAAATGATTTTCAGAAAAAAAAAATTGTTTTATTGAAACATGAATTTGCATGTAAAATGGTTAAAGGGCATTTTCGATAAATGTTTTATTATTTGAACAGGATTGGAATTTAATGGAAATTGCTAATTGCATATTGTTGTAGCCTAGGTGGGTTATATTCTTGGTTGTGGCTGTTGGAATGTTATGTGGAAGCAGGTGGGAAGTACCACTACAAAAAGAGGATGCATAGTGGATGGAAGGACCACCATCAAAGGATAAGTGGGAGGGAAGTACCACGAGTAAGAATGGGTGAATGGGTTGGACATAAGCTACATCATTTTTGTTTCCACGTTTTGCATTACCTTGTAGGAATGAAATTGGTGTGCTAATGTGTAAATAATAAAATAGCTTGGGGCATGTTTGTTTGGTTTCCCATTTCTTTCTTAGTTTTGTTTAGGTTTCTTGGTAAGAGTTTTATGGATTTTGGTAATGGTTGGACTTGTTATTGTTTTTTATAAAATTCCTAAATAAATTTTCTAGTAGTTTTATCCAAGTGGAATGTATTGGTAAGTGATTTACGGAAAACCTACTGAGAATTATTACTCACCCCCTGCTTTGGAAATATGGTACTTTTGCAGATGTCATATTCTGGGATACAGGTAAAGGTAAAGCATCTCTTTGCTAGTGGCTTGTGGTGATGCTTGGTTGATGTCTTGGTGTTTGGTGCATGGAGCCTAGTGTGGAGTTGTGGATTATGTCTTGGTCTATTTTGGGGTCTCTTGTTTAGTCTTCTGCATAGTACTCTAATATTGTGTTGTGTTGTATTCATTTTGGATTTTATTGTAGAACAACTTTGTTATCTTTCGATAATACATTCTTCAATGCTTTGTTGACATGAAATATATAGTTTTTGTTAGTGGATGGGTTGGTTGGTTATTTAGTGGGATAATCATTCCACCATTTGATCTTGAAGCCTTCCACATTTATTTCTAGGCTTTGGTTCCATGGGAACGTTGTATATGTCCATGTAGCATTCCCCCTCCATATCAAGAAAATTGGATGAGGCAACATGTTACAAGTGGACTCAATGTTTTCGGTCCTTAGTTTTCATGTGAGAGTAGCTGTTCAACCCATGTTATTTATTTTTGGTATAGGAGTTGACATTTTTTATTGGCGTATTCCTTGAGTTGTAATGGGAGAAAGATGTAGGATTGTTGGAACATGGAATGTATCAACTAAAAGGACATATGTAACCCTTTTATGTTGATCTTTATGTTACCAAATATTTGAGTACATAAGTGTTTGGAGACACTTATAGGAATTGGAGATCTCATTTTCAGGGGTGTAGCCAATGTGATGAGCATGAAAAGCATGGTAGAAATGGCTTCCCACAAGGATACATATTTAATTGGGGTATAAAGAATTATGATGGGATATGAATGTTTTTTTTTGAAAATCTGTATTGGGATTCTAAAATGATATATTTGGAATATGGAAACTGGTGGTATTTTAAAAATGGGTTGATTTTTCAAATCACGGAGGATTTCTAAAAATAGTGCATTATGGGAAATGTGAAATTGTGGAAAGCCTGGTTGTTAATGTTTTAGTGTAATTTAATTGGAATTTTTGAATAATTTTAGGCTCAAATATAAAGAATTATGGTTGTTTTAGTATTGATATAAATGGCATTGGGTAGGTGTCGTAGGGACCAACTGGAAGAGGATGCTGAAAATGTAGTCGCACCTGAGCGCCCGGTGAACTAGTACCTAGTGCAGAGTATAGTGAAAGCATTCCAAGAAATATTAATTATGAATAAAGTGGATTAACCAAGGCCTGTAGATCATGGAGTTGAGTTCCCAAAGTAGAATCCACCCATTTTTAGGGGCAATTTGGAGCTGGAAATGGAATAAGAATGGTTGAATATAATTAATAAGATCCTTGAATTCATGGGAACAACGGCTCAGTTGAAATTGAATTTAACCACATAAATGTTTGAAGATATTTCTCTTCACTGGTGGGAGTTGGCGGTCCAAGCAAGAATGGACCAAGGTATGACATGGGAATGATTTTAGGAATTGTTTAACAAACAATTCTACCCTAATACATTTATAATTTAGTGGACAATGGATTTATTCCATTTGAAATTGGGGAACCATTCGATAACAGAATATGCAGGTATGTATATGGAGTTAGTGAGGTTTACACCCGAGGTGGCAGGTAGTACATTGTTGAAATCTTGTATAGCTGAAGCTTCTTTGTGGTAGAAAATTCAGTCTAAGATAGTAGTGCTCTGTATAGAAGATTATACAGAGACATTGAATAGATCTTTAGGGTCCAAAATGGAAATCTTGTGGGCTACAAATGGAGAATGTGTATTAGTACCCGTGGGGAATAGTGGGAACTTGAATGCTAGGATCAAGTGGAAGAGGGGAACTTGTTTCCAGGGTGGGATTATGCAAAAGAATCCAACAAAAAGATTAGTGAATCTTAATCCAAAGCCTCAGAGTACGTCATGCTGTTTTCAGTGTGGTTCTTTGCGCCATATCAAGCAGGATTTTACAGCACAACCTCAAGCATGTCATACTTGTAAGTAGATGGGGGCACCATCAGTGGTATTTTAAGAATTCTCCAAGGTCAGGTGTCTATGACACTCCTCATGGGTATATTACCTCGATGGGACAGTGTCAGCAACATACGCCTCAGAAGCAGAGTAAAGTGGGTCACAGTGATTCTTAGAATACAACGATGACACTGTTGGGCAATAAAGAGAAGATCGTGGCATGAAAACAGTTGTTTGGATCAGAGTAGGTTGTGGTGGATGATAAGATAAGAAAAACTATGATGTGAGTTATGGTTCATTTAAATTCCACATTGATGAAAGTGTTGTTTGATACAGGTGATTCCCATTCATTTATTGCTTCTCACACCAATTATTTGTTGGGTTTAATTTGTGAAATGATGCCTATGGTTCTCAAACATCAAACTCCTCTCGGTGAAAATTAGTATTTCGACTTCTTCTGTAGAGCATGTCTTGTACTACATGATGAGGTTGAGTTGACGTGGGACCTCTCCATGATTGAGAAGGATGAGTATGATATAATCTTGGGAATGGATTGGTTGACAATGTTTAAGGACCACATTTACTGTTACGTATGAACATTTATATTTTTTGAAGGAGGATGGCATGAGACATCTTTTTAGAGGGGATAAAAATGAGATGTATGGTGCAATAATCTTGTTGGACCCAGTGTTTGGAACAATATCATACCGGTTAGTATCATTGTCATTGGAAATAGTGGAAGGTATTGAGTATTGTGTCCTTATAGAAGACATCGATCAGTTTACTGATGTTTTTTCCAAACAATTCCCAGGATTACCACTCGTGAGAGAAGTGGACGTTAAGATGGATCTTCCTATAGGGCCTAGTCCTATATCACTTCCTTTTTAAAAGATAGAACCTGTATAATTATAGGAACTAAAACTACAGTTGAATGAGTTAGAGAACAAAGGGTTCATCCGGCCTAGTATGTCTCCATGGGCAGTGCTAGTGTTGTTTGTTAAGATGGTGCATGGAACTTTGTGGTAATGCGTCAACTATCATAGACTAAATCAAGTTATGATTAGGAACCGATATCCACTTCCACACATAGATTATTTGTTTGACCAATTGAGGGGCACTCAGTGTTTCTCCATGATTGAATTGCAATCTGGGTATTATTAGCTATGGGTGTGGAAGGAGGATATTCCAAAAATAGCTTTCTTATGTAGATATGGCCATTAAAATTATGTGTCTATGCCCTTTAGTCTAATTAATTGACCTACAGTGTTCATGGAATTGATGAATTGGATATTTCAGATATATTTGTATTCTTTTGTGGTGGTATTTTTGGATGATATACATGTCTATTCAAGGACAAGGGTAGAGAATTAGCAGCACTTGGCGATATTGTGGGAGATCATGAGAGATCATCGATTGTATGTCAAATTGTAAAACTATGACTTTTGGATAGAGGAGGTTCGTTTCCTTGGCCATGTTATTTCTTAGAGGGGTGTTTCAGTTGATCCATAAATGATAGAGGCTATTATCTCATGGCATCCACCAGATAATAACTTCTAGATATAGAGCTTCCTTGGTTAGGTGGGTCTTATTGATGGGTTTTTCGTGATTTCTCATGGTTGGCTTTGTCGATGACAGCTTTGACAAGGAATAATGTCTCATTTAAATGGGATGAGCATTGTGATAAATTTGTTGAGAAGCTAAAGGGTCACTTTTAATCATCGCCAGTATTTTTTTCCAAAACCAGAAAAATGGTGTGTGGTGTATTGTGATGAATTAGGATTAGGTTTTGGGTGGGTTCCCATGAAAAGGGATCATGTAGTTGTGTATGGGTCACAACAGTTGAGGTTTCATTAGAAGAACTACCCAAAAATTATTAGGAGTTGGCAGTAGTGGTTCAGGCTTTAAAAATGTCGTATCATTATCTCTTCAGTGAGAAATTTATAGTTTGTGTTGATCACAAGATCTTAACGAATATCGTCTCACAATGTGATTTGAACATGAGGTAAAGGAGTTGGATGGAATATCTTCACATGTTTGAATTTAACAAAATGTACACACCATGTAAGGTAAATTCAGTGGAGGATGCATTATGTAGGAAATCATATGCTCAAGTGGTGAAAAAATCATCGCATCAGTGGCAGTTTATGTCGGCCATTGCTGACACACTATTGGAATGTGAGGACTAGGGTGATAGAGCAGTCTTCATTCTAGTTTCTTTGGTTCATGACTTGGTTGTTTTAGTTGAAGGATCACATGAATCTTATTCTGAATGTGTGGCAGGGAGGAAGAAACTCAATGGTGGGGAGACCATTGAAAATTGGGAACTGAATGGGAATTCAGTCCTGTGTTTTCGTACTCAGGTAGTGGTACAAGGTTCTTGTCAGGAGGAACATCATAGGGATTACCATCATTCAAGTGGGATGACCAAAAAAGAATTTTAAAGATGTATATGGTGTTGAAACTAGAATTTTGTTAGTCATGAATGAAAAGAGATGAGACTGGGGTTGTTTCAATATTCTTGACTTATTATCAAGTCAAGGTACATCATTAGTCTCCAGAAATCATGTTGTAGTCTTTACCTATTCCAATGTGGAAATGGGAGTAGATAACAATGGATTTTGTGATGGGTCTCCCAAGAATGGCCCAAAAACATTATTCCATAAGTGTGATTGTGGATTTTGTCAAAAATTTGGAAAATTTCATCCAAATTTGGGAATCATATACAGTTGAGGACATTTCAAAAATCTATTTTCAGGATGTGGTAAAGAAAAATAGTGTTCGTATTTCGATTGTATCAGATAGAGATATGATGTTCAAATCTAATTTATGGAAATCCTTATAGCAATCCCTTGGAACATAGTTGAATATGAGCACAACATATTATCATATAGAAATAGTTATCAGTATTCGATACATATGGCTCAATTTGAGGCTTTGTATGTGCATCCTGGTCGTTCTACACTATGTTTGGTGGAAACGGGAAAGACATCAATGATCGACCCAAGTCTTATCTAAGAAACTATGGAGAAGATCATGACGATCTGGAAGAGTATGTATATGGCTCAATGTATTCAAAAATAATATAAAAAATATTGTCTACGAACATTGTCGTTCAAGTAGGGTGATCAAGTTTTTTTGAGAATCACTCCTAGGTTGGCACATCGCCTGTTTGGGAAGCATTGTATGTTTTCTGCATGGTATGTTTTCTGCATGGTATATTTTCCCTTTTAAGATACATGAGAGGATTGGATAAGTGGATAATTGTTTTTATTTTCCACCATGGTTTAGTGTGGTTCACAATGAGTTTCATGTGACACCATTGAAAAAGTATCAACCAGATCATGGCCACATCATTCTATGGGATCATGTTGAACTAGAACCAAATGCTTCCTTTGTGTATGTGCCAATGCAGATTGTAGATAATAAAGATAATGTATATCATGGTAAAAGCATTAGTTTAGTTCATTTCATTGGTATCATGGTAAGTGTCCAGAGGAAATTTGGGAGCAGGATAATGAGATGGTCGAGCAATGGCACATGCTCTTTCGGCAAAGCAATGGTTCCCTGCATTCCAAGGATGGAAATTCCAATGGGGGTGAATTTATCCCCTTGGTGTGAGTTATGTAGCCATATTTATGCTTTTAATGTGTTTTATGTGATTTGGATGGGTTAGGAAAAGGATGGGATTGTTTAGATTGGTATTGAATATGTTTGGAGGATTTTGTATGGGCGCAAGTATTGAGCATGGTTAGGGGAAACAGTGCGGGTTCTCCATGAAACCGCACAGGGGGAGATAGTAGCCTTCCCACATCCTATTCATGGTTTTCCAAAATGTGTGAAGCAACTATGTGGACACCCTCTCTCGAGGCAGTGGCTAGCGCATGGTTAACACACGGGCTTCCAAACCATGTGGGCGAACTACATGACCACTTAAAAGAAGGGTTTTTTAATCTGGGATCCCTCAGGGGTGCCTATTTTCACTCAAATTCTTCTCCCACTCAATACTCACTCGTATTTTCTCTTCTCAAAGGTTGGATGGGCTCTCCCACATGTTTTATATGAAATTTCAAGAGGTTTCAAAGTGGTTTGAAGGTGGTTTCTCCCGGGTAATTCTCTCCTCTTGGATTCTTCTAGTTTCAATCAATATATACTCTTCCCTCATTATTGGTTTTCTAGATCTATATCATTTTCGTGTAGATCTTGGGTTTTGGATTCCTTGGGTGTTCAATTTAATTCTTTTGGATGTTAGGGGAGGAGATCTTGAGTTTTTTTGTTGGTGCGTTCACCAGATTTGAAGGGTGGTTGCTTGTGGGTCGAATTCATCAGGACCCTAAAGGTAAGTGGATTCTCTCTCAACTACAATTTCATTGAACATGCAGCTTAGTTGAAATTAATTTGGGTTACTTAAATTTAATGTTCTTTTTGATGTGTGAAATTGGTTGGAAATATGTCTAGTGATGGTTTGGGGATTTTTGCGAAAAGTGATTTTGTAGTGAAATCCTCTTGTTGTGATTTTAAAAATGTTTTTAAAATGAGTTGATTTGTTGTTTTGATTAAGATAACTTGAGAATATGGTTTTTCAATAAAGAGGATGTTTTATTGAAATTTTAATTGGTGTGAAAAATGGTTAATGGGTGTTTTCCATAAGTTATTGATTTGTTGATGTGGATTGGAATGTAATGGAAATGGTAAATTCATATTATTGGGGACTTGGTGGGTTATATGCATGGATATGAATTGTTGGAATGTTGTGCGGAAGTCGGTGGGAAGTTCCACAATAAAAAGGGGATGGATAGTGTATGGATGGACCACCATCAAAGGATAAGTGTGCAGGAAGTTCCACTAGTAGGTATAGTTGAATGGGTTAGATTGAAGCTCCACCGTTTTGGTTGCCTTGTTATGCATTTCTTTGAAGATGGAAATTGTTTGGATAATGTGTAAATGATATAATGGTTTGAGGCATGTTTTTTGGGTTTTCCCTCGGTAGCTTGATTTGGTTGAGGTGTCTTTGTAAGGTTGTTTTTGGCTTATGGTAATGGTGGAACATGGGAATATTTTTTATAAACTTCTTATATAAATGTGATAACAGTTTTATCCTAGTGGCGTGTGTAGGGAATTCGTTTGGGGAAAACCTACAGAGTATTAGTACTCACACCATGCTCTGGAACTATGATGCATTTAGTGATTTAGGATTTTTGGGATATAGGTAGAGGTAAAGATTCTCATTTCCAGTGGCTTGTTGTAATTCTTGGGTGATTTGTTGGTGCTTAGTGCATGAATCATAGTGTGGAGTTGTGGGGTGTGTCTTGGTTTATTTTGGGGTCTCATGATTTAGTCTTCTGCATACTACTCTGATATTGTGTTGGATTGTATTGGTTTCAAATTCTATTTTGTAACAACTTTTTTTCCCTTTAATAATACTTTCTTGAATGTTTTTTTGACATTCCTCATATACTATTTGTTAGTGGATGGATTGGTTGGTTTTTTTAAGGTAAAATTATTCCCCAATTTTTTCTTGAAGCCCTCAACATTTATTACCAGCCTTTAGAACCTTGGGAATGTTTCTTAAGGCCCAGTAGAATTCCCACACCCTCTCAAGACAATGGGATTTTGTGGGATGTTACATATAATCAAATTGAATTCATGTGGTATTTTCATAAAATAAGTAATTGAATCAAAAAATGAGGTGGAGAACTATTACCTAGATAAGTTTATTTTTAAATAATGAGAGGAATTATATAAAATATGGAATTCATTTAGAGGAACTGATAGTTTTATAGGGAAGGAAAATTCAAGATAATTGTTTTTTAGGATTTAGTTCCTCTTATAGTTTAAAAAATAGGGGTGTTTCCATCTAAATTAATGATTTCTATCGGGTATGAATATAATCACATGGGTGTTATGTGGTTTAATAAATTTAGGTTTATTAGGAGAAGAAATGTTTGGGACGGCATGAAATAATGACTTCAATACATAAAACCTATTTCTAGAAGGTGTATTATCAGGAACTATCCCAGGTGCCCATGTAAACTAATAATTGATCCAGTCCTAAAATAGAACAATGGGAGTTCCTGATCCCTACTATTAGGTGAGTAGAACGTCTCATCATACAATATGGATGTGGGAATGATATTTTACACTAATAATTGTTGAAATAATGGAAAAATGTTATAATTCATACCAAAAGAAACTCCACTGGGAGTAATTTAACAGAAGTCAAATGGGAAATAAATTCCAAAGTACTACAACCAATGTACCCAAAAAGCAAATCACCGCACAAGTCCTTGTGGGAAAGACTCACCATGTCCAATGTACAGTAGCCATATCATCCTCCAAGAGATCATTTACCTTTACTCTAACCGAGAAGAAGATGATCTAAAAATACTATAAGGAACATGTTGGGTGTTATAAAATGAACTTTAATATTTCAAAAAATATTGCATAACTATGTGACAATATCAATTTAACTAATATGGTGATTTCATGATTCAAAAAATAGGTTTGGAATTTAGAATATCATATTAAAAAACTCATGATTTATAATTTAATAGATGAAAATAATTTAAAAAATCATGTTTCATATTTAATTTGATGGAAATACAATTCATATGATTTAATTTACCATTAAGTAATGGATTTTTGATATACATGAAACTTCTAACCAAATAGCTTAATAAAAAAAATTATATAAAAAATTAATATAAATTCTTTGGGCATGTAAAATAGTTTTTAAAAAATGGAATATACATTTGAAATACTATAAGAGAGAAACAAGGTAATATTCCAAATAGGTAAAATAGTTTCGGGCTATTCACATACAAAACTGTGAAATAGTAAGTATGTACATATTCCCCTTTGGGCCTAAAAAAAGGGGACTCATCACTATCACATAAATAATGTAACATGGTAATATTATGTTTTATAAAATTAGAATTCATAATGTGACTCCCAAAATAACACACTAACTACCCAAGGCATACATGTTCTCAAGTAAAGATAATGATGAGAAATTTTTTTCAAGGATTTTTAATATACAATTAAATCCAATCTTCAATTTCAAATATTCCTATTATCTCTTTAACCACATAAAATGTATTTAATCAAGAACATGCCTCTTCACAAAGATGAAACCCTAAGGTTCCCATGAAAACATTTAAATGAACTTTTCGAAAAACATGTATTTGAAGCCAACTTAGGAAATTTAACAATTCATGTCACAATTAATTATAAAATATTTTTTTTAAAATAATTCTATCAATAAAATCCAAACCCCACAGTTAATTGGTATTTTTTTACTACTACTTCCATCAAAAATATTTCTTCAATTAAATTTCATAATTAAATTGATTCAATTTCCATCAATAACCTAAATTTAAATCTAAAAATTCAAATTACCACCATTCCATATACATGCATCAATTAAATGGTATTAGGGTTTTTCCAATTTCATGCCAAAGACCCATTTTCTATTAAAAACCAAAATTCACCTAATTAGGTCATTTAAAAAAAATGATCAAAATTCATTTTGATCCTAAATAAAATAATTCAATTTAATTGAATAAATGTAAATAAAATAATGAAATTAGGTTTAATAAAAATCGGGCGTTGTAATGGAAAAACCTTCCTCGGGAACAATATATCTCAGTTCCCCTATCCCTATATATGATTTTTCAACAATTAATGATAACAACCAGATCTGGTGAAAACACGAATAAAACCTTCATTTAGATCCTTAATAGTGGGTACTAGATTATAAAACAACAATGTAGGTCTATACAACCCTAGGAAGAAAGAGTGATACAACAGTAGAATGATAATATTAGCATAAAACTTACCAGATAAAGATAAAATGATGTTTACCAACCTTTTGATCACTTTTTGGGGTGGTTTGAAGTGCTAGGAATCCTCCGTGAGAGATCTCTGTAAGTGGAACTTGGTTCGGGTCGAAGGCGGTTCTTTTTGGACCTAAAAAATGTGAATGGGAATTTTCAAAAAATATTTGGATCTAAAAAAACTCATCTGCATGGTTTCCTAGGAAATGGCTCGTGGTTTAGAGAAAACTGTTCATAGACCATGTTCCCATTATAAATGTGTAACATGTTTTTTCCTAAGAGTTCACATGTATTGGATAACATTTTTCCGGCTGTGTTAAACTCTCTACTAAAAACCTACCAATATCATTTAGTAGGGGACACAGTTTGGTAGACTGTGTGCATGTCATGCGTCAACCATGTACTAGCCCATAATTTCGACGATTCTTAATTACTCAACCTTATATAACCCCAAATGAATCCCAAAAAAAATTTAAAAAGGGTTTTGGAATACCTGAAAATGGTAATGGGATGTCACAACCTCCGCATCCTAGGAACATTATGTCCCTATAATTCCTATGAGAAATCCTCCACATCAAAAAGATGATGTCCCTCCACTATCAATAGAGCCTCCCTATCCCACATCTCTTGATCATCAGAACAAAGATACAAATAGAAAAAGGCCAATTTTATCAACCTCCAATGATATAAAATGGATTCAGAATAAAAAATCATGAATGGATGCTCAGTCACAAATAAATCAGGTTCCACTTCAAGATCAAACCATCTAAGAAAATGAGGTGTGTCAAAAAAACAATTTCAAAGTTGAGACACATGAAACCAATTATGTATCAATGTAAAATTTGCTGGTAGTGCCTAAGGATAAGTAACTTTCCCTATAGGTATAATAATCTCAAAATGTCCAACAAAATTAGGAGTAATATTCCCTTTCCTCCCAAGCTATTAATGACCCAGCAGGGGTGAAACCTTTAAGAACACCTAGAAACCTATACATAACTCTGAATTTCTATAGTGATGATCAAGATAACACTTATATTAAATTTGTTTGGTCAATATTCTCTAAATAATCAGCTGAACTTTTTTTGTTGTTTCTTGGTCCAAGATCGGTCCATTTAAGGAACTATCACCAACCGCCGACCACCATAATATAGATTTATAAGAAAAATCATACATGGCCTCAAAATAAGCCATCATATTCATATACTGGTAATTATTATTAAAAGTGGCCTCTACCGGTCCCAAATTGTCATCCCATGATCTACAAAAGTGGAGAACACTAGTAGAGGGAATGTCCTCGAGAATATGTACAACTCTTTCTATCTGGACATCTGGCTGAGGATGACATTCCATACACAAATGGACATGAGATCCCAATTCCACATAAAGTCCTCTCCAAAAGTGAGAGGTGAATCAAGGATCCCTATCAGATACTATAGTACTTGGGAATATATGAAAATAAACAATCTCTTTCACTTTAATGTTTCTCAACTCCTCAATTTTGGCTCTATCAAGAATGGTTAATAAGTTAGTTAATTTTATTAGGCTATCGATAATAATCTATATCTCATTTTTCCTTAAAAATACCCAACCATGATAAGTGGTAATGGAAAAATGAACAACAACATTTCGTGAGGTGGTAGTCCGTCATACCCACGAAAGGTTTGTTCATTACCCATTTGAGAGGTGTGTCTATAATTTTATGTAGAACCCATATAATAAAAAATTATCCTTATATTGAGGATACATAGGTTATTATAAAATCATGGAATAGTATGATTTGATAGTGATAGAATGAAAACAATGAAAAAGATCTTAGGGAATGATGTTTTCTCTTTTTTGGATAAATCCTTATGGTTTACACCAATGGACATTCTTGATTGAATTTCTACCCAAAATGAGGATAGTAGGATGAAGGGAGGGTTGTGTGGGGAATATTTAGGCTAGTTGTTTCCAAGACATTGGTCTATAGTTGTTTGAATAAGTGAGTGTATTGAGTTCAATTTAACAGTGGACACAATTCCCCGATCTTTTAAATATAACAAGAAAAACACTATTGATAGATGTACATTACATCATGTACCTCCAATAATTTAAAAATTTATATAAAATAGGTTACCTGGTATAAATATTTCCATAAAATGGATGTTTTACACGATTCATTATTATTTGGTCACATGAGCTAATGTTTATCCACAATGTTATCTTGTTTTACCTTGATCGCGATAATTAATTTTAAATACATTAACTAATAATTTTAGTAAAATTCAATGATGGGCTTATTAGAAATTGTATATCATTTTGATTCAAAATATGTAATGAATTTTCTTAAATTTTAATCAAAAATTGTATGAAATTAATTTAAAATGAATCTACTATGTTTGTCTCGATAGTGCGTCTTTTAACCAAATATGTTTAAATGTACGAAATGTTTTTATATCAAATTTAAATGTGAAAATTATTCCAATAACATAAATTTGATTAAATTAAGGAAAATTTATATAATGAAACAATAGATCCCAATTGTAATATAATTTAACTATATAAATAACTTTGATTAAAATGAATTTTGGAAGTAAAATTTATTATTTTTCTTTATTCTTCAAAAATTTATGCTTTTCCTAAAAATAACTAAAATTTACCATAAGGTAATAATGAAATTCTAACACTAAATTAATTTTATGTTTGTCAAATAAAATTAATAATGGTTCTATAATTTATTTTATTATTGTTCACTAAATGATATAAAAAGTAGGTCATTTGATAAAATGGTTTGTTCAATCCTATAAATACTTTCAAAAAATTAAATGTTTTATTATTAATATTTTTTTAAACATTTATAAATTTTATTTTAAAACGATATATTACTATTCAAATTATAATTTTTAACCATTATGTTCTAACTATCTCATTCAAATAATTATAGTAATAACATAATTGTAGAAACTATGTATTGAGTGTAATGTAAGAAATGTTTTTTTATTGATGTGCATGCTTAACAGTCTATAGAATATATGAAAAGAATGACATAGTGTAGAATTCAATATCAGGAATCAATGAAATTTAATTTTTTTTAAATAGTTCATTAAAACATGGGGTGTTATTGGTTTTGTGATAAAGTTAATTTCTACAGACTGAGATTCCCATATGATTGAGAACGATATATTCTGTGATTTTGGATCCATGGGTTGTCATTTTTTCATGATGGAAGGATTTCATGATTTTATTCATAGATTTCCTTTTTGGAAATTCTTCATTATTTCATGACACTTCTGTGATGTTCTCCAAATTTGACCATTACTCTATGATGTTATATGGGGTGGGTAATCTAGTATGATATATGATCCCAGGATGGATGAGCATGGGATGGATGATATGATGTATGAGGGGAGGTCTAGATAATGTGACTGTAGTTGAAAAATGTTCTTGAAAGATGCATTGGAATATTTATGCAGTTTATGGGGATGACAGCAAAGATGATGGAACATGATAAATCTCTACAAACATATTGATGTGATAAAAAGTACTAGGATCCACACATCTGAATCTATTTGATTTATAATATATGGGTTCCTTATTTTATCTTTATCCCTTTCCCCACTTCTTAAAGAATCTGGTTTTTCTTCATTGTTTATTTCTACTTGGAGGTATATAAGGATGGTTTTCATAGAGTACATTTATTTTTGGAATTATTGAAATCATTAATGAATAAATCTTATCCCATGGGGTTGGTGTTGATTGAATGAAAATGAAAATGATTTGTTAATATAGATGAACTATAGAATCTTTTTGGATTATTTTTGAAGGAATAGACATCATGCTAGTGGTTAATGAATGTTACTGGATATAATATTAATGTCTAATTAAATGGATAATAAATTTATTAAAAAAACTATGTGATAAAAATAACATAATTTATTTATTTATTAATTTAAATTCTTTTCAACATGTAGGATATATATTCCACGGTATTGTTAGCTGGTTATCCAAGTGATGATAGCTACAATTGATAATAGGAATGGGTTATTACTATAGTGTGGTAATGAGATATATTATGACTTTTATGCTATTGGATTTCATAATATACCATTACTATGTCAGTTAGGGAGACTAAATCACATTGGGATTTGGGAGTTTGTTTTCCCCAACATCCTGATATCAAAATGGGTGGATAAATATACCCTTTGTCCCCACTCTAGTATCATTATAGTTATATTTTCAAGTTTGAACAGAAGATTGATTCCACATATATGTTTCCATAGGGATGTTATGGAATGTGGTTACTCACATGCATGTATCCCTACATATAGTATCCAAGTGATTATTAAAGGTATGACGTGTAGAGAATTTGATATCCTAAGGTACTAACTCATTATATGGGTTTGGATGGATTAAGGAATTATATCTAATGTATGACACACATCATTCACGCTATAGTGGGCCCAAAAAGTACTTGATTACATATGATATGGGATTATTTGATGATGTGATGCATGGGGTTTTAGTTGTAATTCCAAGATCAGGTTTCATCAACCTATGTTTTTTTGGGCAGGAGATAGATCATAACATGTGTTGTTGTGGAAGAGGCGAAACATCGTGGAAATTGAATTAGGGTACACTTGATGTTTCTTTATTATATTATATTCTCAATTTTACCCAAAACATGAGGATATTTACCCATTGTGAGGATTATAATATTGTATAACTATTTACGTTAAATGTTAAGGTAAATATTGTTCAATATGATTTAGAATGATTTTATTATCTCCTTCATGAAAGGCTCTAGGGAGGGTCTTACTGAATATACATTCTTTATCAAAATAAATATAATCTATTTTTGGGATTGAAAAATAAGGTTTGATATCTCGATGGATATTATATTTTATATGTTTTGTAGGTTCTGTTTGGGATTCATGGTTTTTGTCATCTTTCCCTATTTTTACCTGTAGTTTTGATTTCAGTTGAAATAGTTCTATATGGAATTTCATGTTTATACTTTGTATTTCATTATATATATATATATATATATCTTAGTTGGTTATCATTGGTGTATCTAACATATCACTCTCATCTTCATATTCCCCCATAGAGTAATTCCTCCCATACGTATGATTATTATACACTAGGTTAACATCACAAACACAAGGACTACTAGAGTGGGACTCAGGTAGTCACTTTCTCACTTCTCTCACATTCATCCTAGGAGGCTTACACATTGGGGTTTGGTGTCATGATAGAGTGGTATCAATGGTTCATATTAATAGATAATATCGAGAATGGAGTCAATCAGAGGTGATATTTCATGGGTTTGCTGGGAAATAGTGCTAATTATGTTTACTGATGGATGTGAACATAGAATACTGGTTGAGACAAGGAAATTTTGGACCATTTGTGATTTGATGGACTAGCATTTTATTTTACTGATCCAACTAATTGAAGTGGCACTAGTCATAGTGTTCTGACATGGGAATGTATCATGCATCAATCTTCATTGTGCATGTGTTTGAAATGGGTTGACCTTGTGATATGTAAAAACCTTAATAATACAATAAAAAATAGTTAATTAATGTTGCTTATTACCTATATATGCTTTAGGGGGTTTAAATTTTTTTCCCTTTCCCATGGATGTACCTAGGTTGACAACCTCATCGGTTTCATGATTTAGATGATCATTATGATGTTCACAAAGATCTTTGTAGAGGGGAAGTAAAAAATGATGACACTTGGAGGAGCATATTTTAAAAGTTTCAACACCAGATTCTATAAAGGTATGAGGTATTTGTTTGAGATATGGTTCCAGAATATAGGTTATAGGGTGATTAGGTATCTTTTAGTTCAATACATTCTCAAATGGAGAACTAGGTATCAATTGTTATATCAATGTTGGTTTTAGTAGTGAGGTAGTGGTGGTTCTTCCTCCTTAGGGACCAAGAGGATATATCAATATCATGTGAGTTTTTACAAGACCAGTTCACATTGGAGTTCATTTCATCATTTGTGAAGGTGTCCAATATCTAGGGTCTTCATATCCACTGATAGGGTAGTTCAAGAGTCTGAGTGTTAGGGATCTATTTTAGGATATTTCATCGATTTTCATTAGAAATAATTCCATATGATCAGGGTATGGAAATAAATTTTGAGTTGGCTTTGTATCTAGTGATATAGTTCTAGGTAACCCCATTTATGTGGAATATGTATTTTGAGGTTCTAGTTAGAGAAGACGATATTGAGAAGGCATTGGGTAGAACTTGATCATCATGATATGGGATAAATTAGGATTCCTCATTAATCAGATCTATGGTATGGGATAACCCATTTCCTGGAAAGAATGGTTTACAATCAGTTGGGGGTAGGTTCTAGACCTAATTATATCATTTAAAAAGGGGATGATCTTATTAAACATATAAAAAGGTATTATATAAGGGTTTTTTAATTTGGATTATAAGGTCATCAAATGTGAGATTTCCAACTATTCAAATCATTCATCTTTTACTAGATGTTGTGCTTACGTTTCCTCTATTGAGTCAGTTTCAGTAGAGATAACATCGACAAGGTTTTCTAGTTTGGGATCAAACGAGAGGATACAATACAAAAAACAGACTACCAAATATTATCCCAATCCTCATATAGTAGAGAATGAAAGATGATGTGGTCATAAACATGTTCTAAGAGGACTTATAGAAGGTCATCACCTGCCTCATGCTTTATCATTTCCAGCACCAGGTGAGTAGGTTTTCATTAAAGATACCCACATATTTTATTTTACATGGTTTCATGAATTTCTTTTATCTAGAGAAAAAAATCATTTATAAAAACATATATCATATGTGATTTTGGTCATTAGGTAGAGTGGAAACTAGATCCCCTGTAGTTGGATATGCTAGTTGGAAGTCGAGTTTACATATATGAGTCATATAGATATTGTGAGATAGTTTATGGTAATCTACACAATTTGAGATTTTTTAATTTTTATGGATACATCAATATGAAATCCACCTCATCACGAATTAGTAGTATTTTTTAGTCTATCAATGTTTTCTTTATGTGGAAGTATGTGTTCTATAATTATAATATATATCCAATGGTATATCATTGTAAGAGATACACTCAAATGGGCCATAAGAATATTTTATCATTTTCATCCATGGAGGTTGAGCAGATGTTGAGTACTTCTAATGGTCAGTTGTCATTTTTTTCCAATGATATAGAAGAGTACCCTGATGTATTTCGAGAAGGGTTTATAGTATTAACACCTCGATGGGAAATTGAGTTCGCGATCGATAAACTTCCATTCATGTCTCATATATCATTTTCCCTTCATATGAAAATAACTTCGGATTTGTGAGACCTATTAATACTTCATAATGTACTATTGTAGTGTGTTTCTATTTGGGTTTATCATGTCACCTTTGGATGCACTTGTTTTTTTCCATGTATAAGGATAACAATATTTTATAGTTATGTATTGATTATTCTCAGTTTCACCATGTGACAGTGAAGAAACCTCTATCACCATCATTATATTTATGATCTAGTCAATTAGTTTAATGGACTATGTAGGTTGTGAAAAATCGATTTATAGATAGGATATCATCAGATGTCGGTGAAGGAAGAGGATATCAAGAAAACTTATTTCCTATTTCATCATTTGCATTATGTGTTTTTTATTATTCTATTCAGTGTGACTAATGATCCTTCCATGTATACGGGGTTGATGAATGTACTTTTAAGAGATTTCATGGATATGTTCATGGTGGTTATGATACATGAAATCCTTTTTACTCAATATTTTAGGATGATCAAATAGTTCATTTGCATGATGTTTTAGGAGTTCTTTGTTGTGATAATTTATTCAAGAAGTTGTCAATGATTGATTTATTGGATCATGAATAATGATTCATGGGAAGGTTTTATTCCAGTTGGTATTAGTTTTGGATCCTTCATATATAGAGGAATTTATTTATCGGGAATCCCCCTAGATAATGGTAGAAGTGTGGACCTTCAATGAACATGTAGGCAATTATTGGAGACTCATAGCTGATGTATCTCTAGTTTGGACACCTCAAACATCCTTGACCTAAATGGATTAAGAATTCTTATGCACTGACCTATATTAAGAATATTTTGAGTAATTGATGGGAATATTTTTATGTTCTCAAATAACTTTTTTAAGAGTATATGGAGTTTAGTTTATTGTTTTTTTGTGAATATTCATATATTCTATTTTTTTGTTATATAATTATGTCTACAATAGTTATTTATTATAGCTAATGGATGTTATGTATCCATGATAATAACAATACAACCCACTATATTAAGTTGTTGGTGTTTATATTTTCACTGATTTTGTGGTTACATTACCAAATTTGTTTACATTTTTTGTATTTTAATGACCATAGTTTACTAAGGAATGTCTTATCCCATCATGACATAAACATTCATTATCATAGATGGAGGCAATACTTGTAGTATTATACATCCATGATTTATTATACGCCACTAAAGTGACATTTTCTTGCCAACGAGATGAGGATTAAGTCCCTTCATGATTTAAATCATGGATATAGGGTTTTCTAGAGATTTATGGAAGAGTTCATAGTGATTAATCAAGATATTGGAGTGGTTATAGGTAGAGGATGTCTTTCCATATGAAGGTGAATTAATCTATGGTGATGTAGGTTAAGGAGACTCAATTAGGGGGGTCTAGGGTGGATGTTTGGAAGGAAAATGTTTTTTTTGAAACCCTTTAAAGTGGGATTGAGGATATACAACCCTGAGAGCTGATCATGGGAAGTATTTTCATCCCTTTAGATATGTGAGAGATGGTTCTTGGGGAGTTCTATAGCTCTCTATTAAAATTACATCTCTAACTAAAAAATATGTGTCAGGATTAGACGGGTCAGTTATGGTGGCCATTATTGAAGTGTTATGTTTCATTGTCTAGTTATAATTTTTCTTTATTCTAAATAGTGATTGACTAGAACCATTTTCTGGATCGTTTTCTCTATCCATTGAATGATATCTATTTGTTGTGAGAGGAAGTCTTGATAGGCATGATAGCCAATTTACCATTATCTTTGGGAGGATCTTAAGCTATATAGGTGGGATTTGATCTTTTGATGATATATTCCCACATTATAGTGATCAAGGGTTTGAGCATAGAAAGGTATTTCTTGAGGTTGTATCTACAGAAAGTGGTGAAAATCCAAAGACTATAGAAGATGACCAGATCTGGTCTAGATCCCCCTTTTACCACTTAGGTTTGGAGAGGTTTCTAGTATGCTTTTGGATCTATATTATGTCTTTGAAAAATTTATCATCTGTAGAGAAAGGCATGATTTAGTGGACCATACATACTCTTAAAAATATGTTGTGCTCTTGTGTCCAGGAAAAAGAGGTTCTTAGAATAGGAACCTTTCCACTGGTTGAGTTCTATTATAATTATTATTTCCACTCTTCCATTGGATTGGGACTTTTTGATGCTTCCTACGACCAAATATTTCACTCCATGTTGTGCTAGAACATGTTTGGGGAGGCTACAATTCTTAGGATGAAATTAGTATATAATATGATGGTGATAGTTTTAGTAATTCATTAGAGGATGAATTAATTATAACATCAGAAAAAATCATATGTCTATCAAGGGATGAGTCCATCATTGTTTGATAATGGATATTAGATGATCTTAAAGGAGACTCCTCCTCATGGGAAATGATGGTTAGGACATGGGAGAACGTTTTTATCCCTGTTTATTAGGATTTTTGAGATTTTGGCTCATATTGGAGTTGTGGAATATCATATATAACCCTCACAATATCATATGTCCTGGATCCATCATTATCTCAATAATCACTTTTATTTCACTGATTGTTGTAAGATCAATGTTGATGATGATACAAGCTTCACAGAGTGACATATAGAGATCTTATACCGCGAGGTAAAGGTAATGTGTGAGGATGATATTCAATTTTATAATGATATTTGATAGAATTATTCAATAGAGGATAATACTATGGAACTTGGTTCATAGATGCACACTTTTTACCATAAGTTATTTGATTTTTTATCATGTCTGTTGATGTTGTTTTTTTCATGTTGATATTTTTTTGTTTATGATATGGTTCCCTATTGTTGATTTTTAGCAACAATACTGTTTCATGGTAGTTATATCTCCAAGGAGAGTGTTCTGGATCTTTTTGCGATTATTGCATGGTTCCACACAATTCCTCTAATGAAGAAGATGATCACTTGGTCTGTTGTGATCCATCAAAGGTGTCTAATGGGGTTGCTATTTAGATTACCATACATTTTTTCTCTTCGATTGGTTTTGGAATCATGAGGATGATAAAGTTATGAGAGGCATATAATGTATGTTTCTAGATCTGTCTAGTCTGACTCATTTAATATTTCCATATTACAAGGTTTTTATAGGGGGATTAGATATAGAATAATGGTGTTAAGTTACAAAAATATAGAAGAAGTAAAATTTCTGGATTTGAAAGTGTTTAACATCGTGAATGTGTGATTCATTTCTTTTTTAGGGATAGTTCATTAGGTTCTTCTATAATGTAATTTAAATCGGGGTTAAATGATTCAATGTGGTCTTTTATTTGGAAGAATATAACAATAGATAATTAAACAAAATGAAAGTGTTTCATATAACACCCCAAACACGCTATTGAGGATTTTTCACATAAAATTTTAGTGTAATTTTCTATAAATAAATGAAAAACCAAATACACCAAAATTATTACAATCCATGAACATTTGTAGTCCAGTTTCTAGAGGATTGGATAACAATATACAAATTTTCAAATTTGTAAAATATAAACTAAATTATGTACTTCACAAAATGTTTTCTCACTTACGGAGAAAAGATTTTAATCTTTCTATATTTATGATATGAGTGAAAATATTTATAAAAATGATGGTAGATAATTTATTTTTTCTAGTAATGTGTTTTAAAATCATTGAAATAAATTTTATGAAATCTTAATTAAAATATAACTCTCTAGAAATAAGTTTATATCAATTTGAAAATATCATGGGAATATTATTTATAATAATTATACATTTGAAAATCCTTTATTTCTTTGAAAAAAATTACGATTTGAAATTTCATTTTAGAAAACTATTAATTTTCCAAAAACATTATGATTTTTTTTAAAACTACGGGGCCACATGAAACATGGAAGTCTATCTTAGGACTTCCCACTGAAGGGATGGGTGAACTCCCCATTCCACTATCACACTTACAATTTTCAAGTGCTTAATTTAATAAAAATATAGTACGATCGATTTAGAAATATATACATTATTCCCTGGGAATTCAATTTTTAAAAACATTAACAAAAAATTCACATCTACTTATGAATAAATTTACACTAGTAAAATAATTATTAATTCTTATTATAAATTGAAGGAACATAATTTCTCCACATTTGGAAATCTCAGAAATACGAAGACAGATAATAAAAGAATTATTAACATTCTTGTTTTAAAAAATATCAAGCCTTAAATTCACAGAAACCACATTAAAAATAATATCCAATAATGGGATAAATTCATCACTGTATAAGTACATGAAACAAAGACTCAATGAAAAATAAACTAGAATAAGAATTAAATTTCACATGTTTTAAATTATGGCCCAATCATATTTATAATATTACATTCATATGTATCTAAAAACATTCACACTTGAAATAATAAAATTTTCTAAGTAAAAACATATTATAAATTGGGAATACAAAAAAATACCTTTCATATCTTCCAAATTTATAAATAGAAACACATATTTTTAAAAAATAAATTCTCTATTTGGAATTCTATGTTAATTCATTAAAAGAAATGATTTTCATTTTATGATATCACTTAAAAATAAAAAACACATGAAATAATAAAATATTTTTATAAATCCATTTTAATTAATATATATAAATGTAATATAACTCAAAAAACAAAATTTATTATAAATAATGGTATATTAAAATTTTTTGTAGAATGGGAAAATTTATAGAATATTATAAAAATCCATCATAGATAAATCTGGAAAATAAAATTATAAATTAGGAATAAAACATTGATATAAAATGATATAACGTCCTTAAATATAATAAAATAATAGTTAAATATTCTCATAAACCATAATATCATATTTGAATTTATATTATAAAATTAAATTTTTTCCAAAAATTGAAAATTGAAATACAAATACATTTAATAAAAAATGGTTGTTCCATTACTGTTAAAATTTAAAAGTGTTGAAATGATTGAAATTATAAATAATCAATAACTTATAAATAAAAATTTATCAAAAATATAATAATTCTGAAAAAATAGTTAATCAAAGAGATAATTTCTCTTATATTTTCTAAATTTGAAGAAACAAATGGTCTGCTGGTTTTTGGCGATAGAGGATAGTAGAAAGTCACCTCGCCTCAAATTATTAGAATAAGATATTCTATCTTTTAGAGGGAAAATATCATATAATTTATTGTATATTAATGTTTCGATAAAATATATTGTATCCACATGCTGATGAATGATCATATTTTCTATTAACATTTCATGTATGTTAACAAATATATAACAAAAAAATTGTCTTCTTTTAAAATGATATGAATTTAAATATATTTTATACATATTATAGTGATAATTGGGCACCAAAATGAATGAAGATATTTCCTTGGCTCTAGAAAATCAATATTTGAATATTTTCAAATAATATTGAATTCAGACTATGATTATAATACAAAAATTAAATCTGATAGAGGCAGATATATTTTTATATATCGATGATAGTTATTTTTGGGCATTTAATAAAAAATCCAAAATCAAAATTATATAAATGTTGCAGAAAATATATAAATTTTCAAGATTAATTCACCCACAAACATATAAAAAACAATTTAAATAGAATATAAATTACTATCAAATTAAAACAAATGTTTAAAATCAATATCAGGTGGTGTAAAAAATAAAAAAGAACAAATGTGGTATTGATATCAATGAATGAAGTAGGGAAAAATAAACTAGATAAGATCTTTGTTATGATTCCAATTCCAAAAAATTGAATACATGAACCATACCAGAGTAGATATGGGAAATCAAAATAGTGGTTGGAAGGTGAATCATGTATGAAACACATATGAAATATAAATCTTATCAATGCCAATCATCGGTGACCTCCATCCCACTCAAGATAGACATCAAACTCAACTCAACTTCATCCACACTCTACCTGACCAAATCAATCCCGCGGTTTGAGCATTGCCTTGATTTTTTCGAATGATGAAACTAGTCCTCGATCTGTGCTATCTGTGGTCGAGACCACTTCTTCATATTCAGCCAAAGCTAGCTCCCAAATTTGTGTTGAACCCCTCACTTATACTCGAGTACTCAATGCACTTGAACCTTCAGGAGACCTCATATTTCACATTCAAGCAGACTACTATAATGATAAACAGAAGAATTTCCCTTCAATTCATTTTCACCATTTTCTTTTTTTAATCTATTTTTATAAATTTAAATACATAATTTATTATTTCATTTGTTTTATTATAATATTAAAAATTTACATTTTATAATATCATAATTATATATGTATTTTTATAATTATAACAATATCACTTATATATTGCATATATAATTTTCATTTTACACAGCATTCATATTTTATATCTTTAATCATATTAATGGATCATTCATATATTTGTTTTGAAATAATATGTATTGAATTAAATATTCACAATCATGAATAATAAAATTTCATTACTAATAGAGTCATAATTATAAAATATATAATATTAATTATTTTATATTGAAATTAAAAGAATGGAGACAAATATTTTAAAATATCTAAATTTAAAATAATTTATAACAATAAATTTTTTTGTTCAAATCATTATTTTCACAAAATTAATAACAAATAATCATGTTTATAAATATAATATTTGTAATAGTAATTTAAAATAATGATCCTAATAATAATATATATATATATATAATAATAAAATTATAAAATCATTTAATATATTATTAAAATAAAGGTATTATTCTTAAAATAATTTAATTTAATCTTTTTTCTTTGTTTTATTATAAATTTAAATATTTAAAATAACTAATAAATAAAATTTTATGTATATTTAGTTAAATGATAATGAAACCCATTTTAATATGCACTAATTTTTATTCTAAAATTTATGGGATGTTACATTACCCCCCCCCCCCACCTTTAAAAGAATCACTCCCTCAGGATTTGTTCATCAGAAAATATAAAATTCAACATTTCCATCATTATAATTATGAAAAACTAGAATTTATTAAGAGGCATAATTAATAAAAGAAACTAATATCATGTAAGTTTGTTTTACTAAAATGACAACATCTAATATCCATGTTTTTTTATACCATTTCTCTAATACCAATAATAATGCATTGAACACATGATTCTAGATTTATTTCAAAATATTATTGTTTATATTTTTTTAATAAAATAATCTAATCAAATACGCATCACATAATACCATATAGTAGATTTTCAGTCCTAGGTTCTTGAGAATTAGACAAAAACATACTTGTTTTTATAGTTTTACTAAAATAAAAATCTACTTCACTATGTGTGTTCTAAATTCTTAATAAAGAATGTTTTCCTGAGAACATCTGTGATACCTTTGAAAATATTTCCTAAATAAAAGCATGAGGATTTAAATAGCTCGTAATAATTTTAATAAAAATTAAAAATAATTGATGAAATATTCATTAGAATATAAATTTTCGGAAATTATTTTTAAATAATTTTGAAAGTATAATGGAAATATTATTGAATAAAAATAAACTTTTTAAAATAATTTAATACTTTGAAAATACATATGATTTTAAAATGATTTTAAAATGAACATTTTATTTTAATAAAACATTATGAAATGTTTTTGAAAATAAAATAAATGGGGAAACATGAAATATTGAAGGTTGTGTTGGGCCTACCCACATAAGGGATAGTTTCCCTCTTCACTTCCATGTCATGGTTAGATTGTTAAACTACCTAATTTTATAAAAATATTTTAATCTTTCATTACATGTACATACATTATTCACTCTGTTTTAAAATTTTAATAACATTAACAACATATTCACATATTCATATAAATAAATTAAAACTTATGACATAATGAAAATTATTCTAATAAATTAGAGGAAATAAATAAATCCCTTTCTAGATATCTCATAAATAAATATAATTACAATGAAAGAAAAATATACATTCTTTTGTTAAAATTTTCTTACCTTAGTGTCATAAAAATACAAATAGAAAATTACATCCTGAAAAGTGATAAATTATCCCTACACAAGTATCTGGAACAATGACTCAATGAAAATTAAACTCATATTTGCATGAAATGTCACATGTTATAAATTATGGCCATACCTTATACATATTATGACTTTCATACATCTAATAATACTTTTCAGGCTTGAAATAATATCCACTTTTAATTTATAACTTTTTAGATAATAAATACCCAAAAAATAATACCTTTAATATCTCCTAGAGGCATAAATATTGGCATTGGGATTTTAAAAACTAAATTTTCATTTTTCAATCACATGTACAACCATTACAAAAAATTATGCAATTTTATACCACATCCTAAAAATATAAATCTCATAAAATAATACAGTAACTTTTATAAAATCACTTGAATACTTTCTTATGCATGTATATTCCCTTAAAAAACTAAATTTATGATAATTAAATAGAAATTTATGATTTTATATAGTGGAAATATATAAATAAAATTCGTAAAATCGATTATAAATAAATAATGGCAAAAAAAATTAATAATTATGAAAACTAATCATTGATAGTAATTGAACTAACTCACTTATGAATAAAAAAAGTAATAGAGAAGTTTCTAAAAAACCATATATTCATATTAGAATTTTTATTAATAAATTAAATTTATTATGATAATAAGAGATGGAAATAAATAAATATCTAAACAGAATGACCATTCCCATAAAATTAACATATCCATATATGTAAATAATTTAAAAATACAACAGCCAATACCTAATAAAAAAAATTAAAATAAATATAATGATTCTAAATAACATAGTTATAAAAACATTTAATCTCCCTTACCTTAGCTAAATTGAATTGAACAAATGGTATACTCATTCAGGGTGTGAAATTATTGTATAGAGTTAACTTTTATGAAATTATTGGGAGGGATTTTCCTAGCTTTTATAGGTAAAAACACATATAGTATACAATGAATTAATGATTTGAGAAAATATTTTATATCCACTTGCTGAGGGAAAATTAGCTTTTCCATTACCTTTTCATGTAAGCTGAGTGATGTCTACCTTGAATTGTTATATAGTTTCCAAATGATAGGAATTTATATATTTTTTAAAAATATTATCCTGATCAATGGTTACCAAAATTATCAAAGAAAATTATTTAGGGGTATAAAATATAATTCTAAAGAAATGAAAAATTGGAATTCATACTAATATTGTGTTCCCTACATTCAATATAATTGATTTATATATATTTTTACTATATGGTGATAGTTATATGGGGAATCAATGATGAAAATTCCAAATCAAAATAAGATAAATTTTAAAAATAGAATATACTTATTCAAGATTCGTACTTTATAGCCGTACAAAAAACCATCCAAATCACTATACAAAATTCTATCAAATTTAAATACTCATCAATATCAACATCATATGGTATAAAAATTTCAAAATGTCCAAAATGATACAGTTATCATCATTTGATGAAGGAAAATGATGATATCTTCATTAAATCGTTTTATATAAACATTTTCTCCAAATTATTATTTTCATTCATCTTATTATAATATTCATAATTTAAATTTTATAATATTATACATGTATATTTATTTTTATAATTATCGTAAAATCATTTATATATTTTATATCTTATTTTCATTTTAAATTATTTTCAATTTTTATAATTTTAATCCTATTAATACAACATTAATTTATATTTTTTATAATAAAACATATTGATTTAAGAATTCACATTCTTGAATATTCAAATTTCTTCATTAAAATTTTCATAATTCAAAATAATTATAATAGTCGTTATTTCATATTAACATTAAAATTATTGAATCAAATATTTTGTAATGTTATAATTTATTATAATTTATAACCATACCTTTTTTTCAAATCATTATTTTCAAAAAAATGTAATCAAATATTATCATATTTATAAACACATTAATGGTATGTCAAAATAAATCATATAGTGAATTATAATATATATATATAGTTAACATAAAAATATAAAATAATTTATTATATCATTATAACAAAGGTATTATTCTAATAATAATTTAATGTAATATTACGTGTATATTTTATTATATAATTTTAAATATTTAACTTAAGTAACAAATAAATTTTTATTTATATTTATATAAATTATAATTAAAACCATTTAAATATTCACTTTTTATTATTATCACATTTCATGGATGTTACATTTCCTGTTTTAAAAATAAGTTAATGAGGACACCATTATAATCCCTAAGGCCTCAGGTTTTTTCAAAACCTCTGGATCTCTGTCAATTTTCAGGTAATGTGTTGTGCTCTCTCCATTTTTTTTGAATCCCTTAAATGGGGATGGATTCTGAGCCATCAGCCTTCAATATATAGTGATGTATAGTACATTCTGCTTCTTCTCATGTTTTTCCTCAGTTTGGACACACCTATTTTTTTATTCCATGCGATGATGGTTTCACTGTATCATTTTAAAGAATTTTTCATGTATTTATGTTTTTATGGAATGATTTTCTTTGAGGTAATAAGTTATTGTATTAGGGGCATAATGATCTATGATGTTGGTCCATTCTCATTCAACGAACATTGATTCCATTCAAGTAGGGTATTTTTTTCTACTCTTATTTATTTATGTGAATAATAGTGTTATAATGGTTTAGACCATTACATGGAAATGTAATTAATGTAATAATGATTAAACTGTATTAATAGGGAATCGATTGTTGTAATCACATGTTATTTCTTTCAATTGTGATAACATTTTTCCACTCAATTATTAAGATTGTGTGATATCAATGTTATTCATGTCAGCATGTCTTTAGATAATAGGGATGAAAACGTTTTCCATGATTGAAAATGGTAACTAATATAAATATGGAATTAATTGAATTTTTTGTTTTTGAATTAATTGTTGGTAATGTTAAAATGGATCTAGTGTCTCTTTAAATTTGATGATACTAAAGTTAAAGATATGATATTTTCTAATTAAATGTTTTCTCTGATGTGTTAATGAAATTGATAATGAACCTAAATCATGATAATAATTTTTTATGATTCTGGTAATATCATAATGGAATGTAATTGAGAATAGTACTTCTTTATTTTTTTTTTTTTGAAATTCAATTTATTTTTATGAGAATGATTAAATATTAATATATAGTTACATACTAATTCCTTAGGTAGTCTATAGTTAGAACTTGTGAATAAGGAATTGTTTAATTTTATATTGAATTATAATTTCTTTTTTTGTTAATGATAATTTAAACGGTATCATTTACTCATATAGATGAGAAGGCTACATTTCGGGAGGCTTTATCCATGAGATATTATTTTGTTTGAGAAGAATTAATCCATTTTTTTAGGTCATATATTTACATGTTGACAATGCTAGTTTATTTCATACTGTTTTCTTGATTTTTTTATTATATTTGATATTACCTATGATATTTTATATGGGGTAAGGTGGCTAGGATGTGATACGATCCTAGGATGGATGAGCCTTGGAAGGACGATGTGATGTGGGATGGGAATCTTAGCTAATGTTCCATCAGTTGATGCTTGAGTTGTAATGGTGAATTAGAATATGAATTTGGGTAGTATGAATGGTATTAGAGATGATAGATTTGTATTAATATAAAATTACATATTTATTTAATTATGGGATTTGGGATATACTATTAATAATTTGTATAATAGATGTTGGATGGATTTCATGTTTTATTTTCATTACATACCCTAACTCATGAAGAAACTTATTATCCTTAGTTTAGTGTTTCCTCTTATTTGTAGATTAGGATGGTTTTCCATTATTACCTTTATTTTGGAATAATTCCAATATCGAATAACTATTTCCAAAGAAATGTGGTTTGTGTTGATGGAATGAAGATGAAAGCAAACATTATTCTTGATAAACTATGGGCCCATATTTGAGTATTCTATGTGGGAATGGACTTCAATATGGTGGTTATTCAATGTTAGATGATTAATTTATAATATTTAATTTAATATCTAATAAATAATTCAATGAATAGAATTTATCAAAAGGAAAATAAGTATTTAATTTATCTCTTTAAATAATTTTTATCTTATAGGATTTTTATTCCCTATCAATGGTTGTCAGGTGTTCGAGTGATGATAGTTGTAGTCGATCATTGTAATAGGTTATTCCCACAGCGTCGTTGTGAACTATATAATATCAGGTATATTAGCGAATTTAATAATCTATCCCACCCATGTTAGTTAGGTAAACTATAACCCAATGGTCATTGAGAATATTTCCCCCAACATCATGGTTAGGGTAGGGATAATTGATTACCCACTCTAGCCCACAAATCTTATCATTGTAGTTACATGTTCTGGTATTTATTGAATTTTGATTCAATATATATATTTTAATAGAGCGATTATGTTTTTTGGTCATTAACACCCATGAATACTTGGATATAGTATCTAATGGATTATTATAGTTATGATGTGTATAAGATTTGATTTCATCAGGTACATACATAGTGTATAATATTTAAAGGATTGAGATATAATACTTGACTTATGATACCTATCATACAGGATGTGGTGGTTTCTAGAAGCTACTTGGTTACTATATATAATGATTTGATATAGGATTATGTGATTATATGATTTATGTGGTGCATGTTATGATATTGTACACAGGTCACTTCAGGATGTCTTATTTTGGAGGGATATGGCTTATGATATTTTACTTGGGGAAGTGTGTAAAACTATTGTGGATTCTAGAGTGGGGTAACCATGATTATTATTTAGTATATTAAACGATGTGTCATAAGTGAAATGTGGTGGGAGTTATACATGGTGTGTACGAGAACCTAGTATAAATGTTTAGGTGATGAGTTAGATTTAATATTTTATATTTTTCATTAGTATGCATTCTTTTACTTTTTTATGAGAGTAAATAGGGATAATTATTCGAAGTATACTCTTATTCTATCCCTATATATATGTAATCTATTTTTCATCTAATTCAATGTATGATAGAGATTATTAGGGATGTTACATGTTAATGGTTTTTAGGTTCTTTTTGGGCTTTACCATCACTATTTTCATTCCATGATTGTACATGTAGTTTTCCTTTCACTTGTAATATAACTATATTGGATTTAATTTTTATACTTGATATTTCATTGTATATTTTTAAGAGAATTTATTTATGGGTGTATCTATCATATATCTCCTTTTCACTTGTTCACCAGTAGTATAATGCCTCCCATTTGCGTTTTTATTATACCTTTGGTTCTAGTCTCCTACTCGGGTCCTTCGAGAGGAGGTAGTTAGATAGTCCCCATATCCCTTCACTTTTTGCCATCCCAGGAGGGGTAAAAATTAGGGGGAAGGGTCTTTTGTCAAATAATATGATATCCAAATCATGGTTCATGTAATTTTTCTCATTAATTTTTAATTGGAGACATGAAACTGATATAAAAAATTCATTATTCATGTAAAAACATCCAAATCCATTATTTTATTTATCCCAAAAAATCAGAAACACTTCTTAACTATATGGTTGTGTAAGAACATAATCTCTGAACAATCTACACTTTAGTTATTTAAAAGTATTTCTATAGAAATTTTTCATAGAAACATTACCCCCTTCTTATTCAACATGGTTCATGGATTAGATTGTCATGTCAAAACTCATAAAGAGGCATAGAAGTATCTGTAAAACTCATCAAAACAACATGTATCAGTTATTAGGATTGGTTAAAGACATTTATAAATCACATATTTCTTTGTATGATCCACTGATATACCACCATATGATATTATATATACATACTATGAATCATTCTAATAAAAAAATTCACACTTGGTAAATTTAGCATATAACTTATCCTTCCGCGTTATCTAAATAACATTTTATGTTCATCATTATCATTATTACATATAAAATGTTTATGAATATAATAATTATAGTAAACCCCAAACTGATCATGTTAATCGATAAAGAATATATTAATTAAATCCATGAGGATGGAAGGAACATTGATAAGTCCAAAGGGCATTAAAAAAAATTCATAATGACCATATCTCGTATAGAGGGTTTTATAATGAGTATCCACCTTCTTGGTATTTAGCTAATGATAACATGATCAAAATTAAATATTTTAAAAAATAAATTTAATCTTTTAATTGATCAATAATATCATATATACCAGGTAGAGGAAACATATTCTAAATAGAAATCGTGTTTATTTCTCAATAATAAATACATTGAAGTGTTTAATAATTATCCTTCTTAACCAAATATATAGGTTCACCCCATGTTGATGTGCTAGGATAAATGAATACATGATCTATATTATCATGGAGTTCTATCATATAATCATACACACCAATTTGGGATATTATAAATTGATTCATTGAAATAGTTTTAGGACTATGTATGATTTGTATGGGAAAATCAGCTTCACAGTTTTGTGGAAGAGTAGGGAAATCATGTTGAAATACAATAGAATGTTCTTGAGTAGTTTGAAAATTTTAAATGTCATGTTTCTACCAAACCATTTGAGATAAATAATTATCATGAATATGTATAAAACCCCATATAGTGAATATAATTTTAAATCGGTGTTTATCTTCATCCACACATATTTGAATTATTGGAGATTTATTCAAAATCTATAATGTAAATTCCCATACTAAATAATTGATATGAGATATATACTAAGAGATCCAATAAAAACCAAAAATTACATGAAATTCAACGATAGAGTGAAGAAACTATTCCTAAGAATAATATTCTTTCAAACATTACTTGGAATGTATATAAGGCCTTTAGATTCGATCATCCTAACATGATGAGTTTTCTCCACTAACCAAACATAAAATAAATGATTTGGTGTTTTGATACCCTTAGAAAATTCCTCAAATTGAAAACAATGTGTAGAAACCAAAATGAAAATAAATATTTTCCATCATGTAGTTGAAGACAATTACACTTTTCCAAAAATATCTATTAACAATAGTGGTTCTAGTATTTACATTTTCATGGCCTTCTACCCATTTCAACTTCTGTGGAATGATACATTGATGGTAAGGGAATTGGTTTTAATGGATCCCCATCTCTTTATACATAAATAAATATACACTAGGGAAGTCTCTCATACCCTTGGATTCATGAGTTTTATGGATATTTTCATCATATAGGAAGAAAAATACTATTTATTTTAGGGAACTACCAAAGAGTCTCTTTCTTGAAGTATCACGTGAATGGAAATTCTTATTTCCATTCTTTTACTATGGTATTCTTCACTTTTAACATATTTTTCTCTTTATTTTCTTCATTTCCAGAATAGTTAGAGATTTAATTACCTTTCATCATATAGCTTGATAATTTTCCATCATAATAGGATAATGTTTGGGATGATAACTCCCTTCAAAGGATTGAAAATATCCCATGATTAGAATGACCAATCTTGCTATATGGATTACATATATATTCCATAGCATGCCTTTGTGACCATTTAATTTTACATTCAAATATTAAAAAAAATCACTTTACCCTTTTTATTTTTTTTCAATTTTTATTCCTTATCCACTCATTATCCATGTAGAAATATGCTTCTATTTAAAGCACCTTAATATAATTTAATTCAATGCGGACAATTTCACCTCAATCCTAATTATTTGAATTAGATAATACCATTTATTTAAATCCCATAATATTTGATAAACAACTATTACAATATTCTTTATTTTATTACATTCTAAAGTGACCAATATAATTTCTATGGAACATATCCATTTCTCATCTATAAATGTATTTTAAGTCCCATTGAACGTAAAATTTTTATGACAGAAGAAACTATCTTTCATTATTATAGAGTGTTTTAGAAAATAAAATTTCACCATACAGAATTGGGTAATAGTGATATCATTAGTTATATACCCAATAAAATTATTATTTTCTTAGATCCTGGTGTAGATATTACTACAGATTTATTATATTTTAATAGGAAGGAAGTCCCTAAATAAATTATAGGGGTTATTATAGTTCCAATTCCATCTAACTGGTAAATATTTTTCATAATGGAATACATTATATTATATCACAAAATTATGAATCCTAATTTATTATTTTGAAACTAGTTCTACACAATATAGAAATTGAATATTTATGCATCACTATACTAAAATAAAAAATAATTATTTCATTGAGAATAATCTCTAATAATAAAAATAAATTCAAATATTTTATAATGGCCATTAAATAAAATGTTTATTGACCCAATATTAATCCCCTGTAGCATCAACCCTAATTATATATTTGGATAGAGTAACCGTGAACTAGAATAATGGTTGGGATGTCTTAAACCATCTAATTTCATGGTTTTTACCCGTAAATATATCAATATCAAAACCAAATCCTCTATTAGTATCCAGAAAACAATATACTCCAAGGAAAACCACATAATATTTAGAAAAATAAAGTTGTTCAATGTTATCCAATACATAGACTTATCATCAAAATCAATCATAGGGATATGTTCCCAAATTTTTTCCCCTAAACTGGTTCCCAGGGATTCTAATAAACATGGTCTAATACAAACTATAATGACATAGACCCATGTATCCTATTTCTAGGGGATACATTATGAAATTTTTACTAAATATAATAGATTACACCCCAATGGACCAAATAGATTATATGTTTCGGATGACATGATATAGAAATAAAATTCAAATTACATTTGATGGCATAAAATAAAATTTATCATGTACATTCTATAAAATAGTATTATCTTTATCATATCCCATTATGTCAATCATATTACACATATTATTATCCTATGGAATGAAAACAAAATAATGTGGGTTCTCAGATTCCCTATATGGTTATCTGTATTTTGAATGACAATAAGTCTTGACTAATATGGAAGGGAGAAATGATGATAAATATTTCCATATAAAAAATCACATGAGATGGAATGATATCCTTGGATATCATAACATTTCAAAAAATCACATGGTCATTAATAATTTCTATCAAAATAATATAATTCCTCAATTTGGACATCTGAAATATACATTTGTGGAATCATTCCATGACCTATATTACAATACTTCAAGGAAATATTATATTATATTTTAGATAAATAATTTAGTATATATCCAAATAACAAATTTAAAGTGTCTCATGAATCCTACAAATGCATCATTGTGAAATATAATGATGGGACTCCCCATTCAAATAATATTTTTAGTGAATTAACCATATTTGAATATAACACACCTAAATCAATAAAAAATAATAATAAAAAACTATCAATATTTGATAAAATACAATAAAAAATATCAATACATTACCCATTCAAAATGACCATACTCAAAAATAAAAATAAATATTAATGACCTTATCTATATATTATATCATTGATAAATCATTGCTTTAAATAAATTATGTTGGCGTAAATTAAAATACTATAAAAAGATCAATGGATGTTGGTTGGATAAAAATAATCGTTTTAACATTGAAATAACTGATTTAAAATATAATAACTTCCCCAATATAAAATAAAATATTTTCCTTGAAATGATAATTTTAAAATAATAATGTAAATTTAAATTTCTGGAGGGTTGAAAATATAGTGAAATTCTATTCGTTCCATATAATTTAAAAAAAACATTTCTTAAATTTGTTAGGAAACTCAAAAAGATACCCATTTAGAAAATTAGAAGAGTATTCCTTGTAAAAAAATTCAAATGTACAACATTGGAAAAATATGTATTTTATAATATCTATATTAAATTAAATACATTCTTTACAATATTTTTTAGATAATATGTACATGGAATTAAAACATTCCCAATAAAATAAGAAAAACAATGTTTATTTTTAAAAACATTATTTTGATATCTTAGGAACATAATGTGGTGAAAATTATAGAAGAAATTTTAATTTCTAAAATTAAAAATATATAATGAAAATATATTTGTTTTAATTTATAATGGTTAAACAATTCCTCCTGTGGAGACTTATCCCTAAGAAAACCTGAATATTGATGAGATTTCAAATAATTACATCAGTCAAGTTTTAAATTCATTATATGTGCCTAAAACACAAATATAATGAATATTGGTTTATTTTACATCTATTATAGATCCATATTCATATATATAATTCAATTTATGATTAATTTATAATATTTCATCACACATTTATTAATAATTATATGCAAAAAAATCATAGTTCTATGTGATAAAAACATCGTTTTCTTTAATGTTTTGGTTCAAGGGATTTGAATGTCAAAATTTATTTTACATTATTTAATTCTTGAGGATCATTTAGGTTTAGAATAATATAGAATTAGGTATAACTAATTCTTGGTAAAATCATATATTATAAGTGGAAAATTATTCGTAGTATCCACTTAATCCATAAAACCAAAATCATTAAAAAGAGGGTTTCACTCCATGAAAAATACTCACAATTTTCCCTTGATCTTCTCCAAACTCATCCTCAAACTATGTGAAAAGAATTCTAACACATTATAGAAGAAAAAAATAATAGTAATGTAAAATCAATTAATGGAAACCAATATTCTAGATAAATTGCTTAACAAATTTTCTTTAAAACAAATATTTTCACCTTGAAAAAAGATTCAACATATCAAAGACATAATCAATGTATATTTTCAAAATCAATCATTTTATATGAAAACTCATTAAAAATAATATAAAATATATGTATTTAACCTTGGACCCCATTTTCCATTAATCAATTACAAATTCAGTAACCAATATGTTTAACCTCCATCTTTGGTGTACCCAATGCTTTGGGGGATATTACATAACCACCCATACTTTATTTATCATTGAACCACACCTCATTGGTTAATTACATGACAACTTGTCTTTATATTATCATGGAAAAACCGGTTATTATTTTATAATGAACCCACCAATCATAAATAAAAAACCTCATAGAACCATAACATCAATATAAACCATGAATGTCTATATCATAAAATACATATTGAAGAAAATATTCCTTACACATTAAAATAATATATTTTGAAAAACTATACCCATGAAAGGGAAATTAGTTTCCTTGAAATTAACAAAATAAAAATATAAAAATAATTTAAAAATAATTTGGTTACATTAATAGATGAAATATTATTAATTCCTTATTTTTTTTAAAACATTCCTTTGAAAATTTGTATAATTAAAATTTAAAATATGTTTTTTTAAATTAGAACCCATAAAAATAGGATATAAATTAAGTGGAAATTAATCAAATACCTAAATTATATGTATAAACAATGCATATACATATAAAAAATTTAAATACAATATCATAAAATAAAAATTCATTTAAACAAAATATTAGCCAAATATTATCAATGATGCTAACATTTAACACAAAGAGAGGAAATTGGTATTTGAATTCACTTAACACATATTTTACATCCATATAATATATTAAAACCATCAATATGATGTTTTTAACAATGTTATTATCTTTTTTATAAAAATATTAATTTTTATAAAACCTTATATGAGCATTTTATAATACATCAACACTAATTTATTTATGATATTTCATTATTTTCATTATGTCATGTTCATTCATTTCATGTTTTCGTGGTCAGTTCAGTTGTGTATCATTATGTACTTTATATTAAAATCGATATGATACTCCCTAAATGGAATGAAAGATTATTATTGAACATCTATACATATTTATGGCCACATATATTATTTTTTATTCTATCGTGATGATGTTTCAAATGATAAAATATTGCTGAAAAATGTTTTGTTTATTTTTGCTGTTTTTATGACCATCATGGTCTACTTTATTTTTATTTGTAACTATTTTTTTAAATTACTTCCATTATTTCAAATAAGTTAGAATATAATTATTAATATATTATTTAACCATAATAATATATTTATGAACAACCATTATTGTGTAAATGGGATAAAAATTCATTATCCATGAAGATGGTTAACAACCACAATTCGGACAATGGTATTGAATTTTTTAATAATAATATATAATAAAAATATTGTATATAATTTATTCCATTATAAAAATAAAAATAAAATATATAAATTATATTGGTATTATCATTCCATGATGGATGAAGGAATTAAGTATAAGGGAGATAAAAAAAAATTTGGAGAGGTGCTTTGAGAATGTGACCTCTTGAATATCACCTCATTAAAGGACCTCATAAGGATCCAAAAATTTGGAAATTAAGTGATAAAATTATAAAATGATCGTGGGAAGAGAGGGGGAGGGTATTTGGAATAATTTTTTAGTGATTCGAGTCATTGGAGTAGAAAGGGAGCAGTGAGATTTGGTATTTATATGTGAGGAGGGGTGGATTTATGTTATAAAATAAAAATAATTTAATATTTAAAGACATCCACATTTTGGATAAATTAAAAATGATGATTTTTTTGATAATTAAGGTTCCAAAAGGGTATTTATGGTTGTGAAACACATCAACCACCCATTTAATGTAGTTTTTTTAGGTATTATAAACTTTTATGTGTTTCCTTCAACCCATTCCATTATTTTCCCAATACTACGGTAAATTAGTTTTTTTATTGTAAAATTTGTATCCCTAAAAATGAAATTGAATATAAAACTAAAAATTTTCTTTACGATTAAAATTACAGAATAAAAAATTCTGTTCACATAATTGGTAAAATTAAATTAAATATTAAATCTACTAACATGATGAAAGAGAAGGTTTTTGAGAAGTCTGAAAAAAAAATATGATTTTATTTTAAATGTATGGTTAAATATATTCAATGTGTGAAACGCAATTAAAATTTAGTGATTTATAATCTATTAATTTTAGTTAAAACTTTCCACACTATGTATTATTTTAATTAATTTAAAAGGAGAATCATTGTGTTCTTCAAAACAAATTTTAGACAAATAAAATTATTAAACCATAAAATAAAAATATTCTAAGATACAATATAAAAATAAACTCAAATGAATTTAAGAATATTAATAATAGATAAATAATAGTTCTGTTACATAACAAATTATACAGTATATAATAGAAATTTTACATTTATTAATTTATAGAATCAAAATGTCATTTGGAAAAATTATTATTTTTCACAGTTCATTGAAAAATTCATCATTTCAGAAAATAGTAAAAATTTCAAACTAATGTAATTTTGAAATTTTGAATACAAAAATGAAATTTATTTGTAAAAATTAATATTATATAATTTGAAAATCAATCTTTCAAATACAACATTATATGATATTATTTTAATGAAAGTGTTTCTTACTAAACATTTGTATAATTAATATAACATTTTAATTCCAGAATACTACTAAATATAAAATATAAATTCTCTTGGTACTTGGGTTATTACATTCTCCAACAACCATATAGAAATTTTTTACTCATACTTTTATTCACTTACTAAAAAATAGGGAATAATTTTCCCCCATAGTATTATCATATTCCCAGAGATATTCTTTAACAGTATGGTTTCTCCACAAAATCTTACCTCGGTGAATTACATAGTTCTGGAATACATGGTCTATATGGTAAACAACATAAATTTTTTTCCCATAATAATAAAAATTCTCTTCTAACTAATTTAATTTAGGTAAAAAATGAGTTGAATCTCGAATATACTTTCGTAAAATAGAAACATGAAAATGTCATATATATTGGATATACCAGAAGGCAATGCTACTCAATAGGGAACTGATCCAACTTTTGGTATGATTTACTATGGCCCAACGAAACTTTTACATATCTTAACATTATTATATAAAAAAGTACACTTTCCAATAGTGATATTTTATAAAATACATGATCACCTACCATGAATGAATGACCTTACCTCCTATTATCTGCATCAATTTTCTTCATACTCTAATTTTTCCAAATATTTTTCTAGCTCATTTTTACCTTCACATCAACTTCTAAAAATAATTATGTTAACATAATCATTGTTTATTAACACTTTATCCCAAAATTATATAGTTTGACGCCAATTTCTATATAATTCATCAAAGGTGCTATATGTATATAGGAATTAAAATGTTTATCTTAATAAAACACAAATAAAGAATTATTTTGATCTCAACATCCATATTAATCCATTAAAAAATAATGATTCTTTAATTCTACTATCTGGCTTGTTCATTTTGACTATCCATAAAATAGAGGATGAAAGGTCATACAGAAATATAATTCAGTTCCCGAATACTTCTGATGGAATTTCCATAAATTTAATGTAAATTTGGGATCATGGTCAAAACAATGGGGAGTGGAAATCCATATAACCGAAAAATATCTATAATATATTGCTAAGGAATTTTATGTAAAGATTTAGTCACTAGAATGGTGATTAAATGTTTATACATAGTTAGTCAATATATAATTACCCAACTGGTATTATTTGCATGAGCGGTCTTTGGTAGTCTTATGACATTATCAATGGATATATTTTCCTATTTCAAGTTTGGCAATGGAAAATGATGAATCATACCATTTATTAAATTAAATTAATCATTATCCAATTTAAAATAAAAATATTTCTGGGAAAATTAAACAGTATATCTTCTCATTCCATCAAACTAGTAATGTAACATCCTGAGTTTTTAAAAAGGCGGCAACATGTTTAATAGCATAAAAAATATGGCACGTCAAGATTAAATGAACATCCAAATATTATTATTTAAATGTTACCAATACAACCTGGAAAATAGTTAGGTTCCTTTAAATAGTATTGAAAACATTACAAAAATATTTTTTACATATTTATATAAGGTTATATTAGGAAATAATTATATATGAACGTAAGACCCTTTTAATATTAATGGAGATGTTTTTTCAAAATACAATTTTAATGTTCATATGTATATTTAATATCAATAAATAAAAAAAGATTCATGTGGAAAAATATTTATTAAATAAATAAATATATATATATATATATATAATTAATTCTAGTTTTTAAAATTATTTTTATTTTCTTTCATGACATTATATAAGAATAAATCCAATTTTATTCCTAAATTTGGTGTTTTTTAAAAATATTATTTTGGTTACCTTTGAATGATCTTATTTTTTTAAATCATGTTTATCAAAAATAATATTATATTCTATTTGAAGAAATAACTTATTCTTTGAAATCATAATACTAAGATTTTCATTGACTGGATTTCTTATATTTTTCAGATATGCTTCAATTATAGTTTAATTGTGAAAAACTATTATATTTTAATTAAAAAATAATGATCCCTCAAATTTATTCATATTGTGGAATTATGTAATTTAATGTTTTTAAAGTATAATTAAATAAATATTTTATAATTTAATCCAATATCGGTTGTTGGAATCAAAGTAACATTTAATTTAGATATAAATATATTTCAATATTTTAAATGTTTTTACTTTAAAACCTAGTTTCCTCGATCAGTCAATGAGATTAATTTTAAATAAATTTTTCCAAATATTTTTTTTATCTTTAGAAAATGGATTCCAATTTGGGAATGACAAGGTTCAAATTTATCAAATAGTTAATTTTTAATTTTTTTCATTATGAATAGTAAGTTTATTAATATTATTTATTACCTTGAATAGAGATAAATATGGAGATTAATGTAATAAAATATTATAAATATTATTGAATTAAAAAAATATCCAAATTTCATTAGATGAGTCATTGTCAACCAAATTCCCCGCTTTTCCAATTTTATGAGTTATTGGACCATCATCGATGACTTAATATTGTTTCTAGCATTTAATTGAATGAAAATTCTATTTTTTCAAACTCCTGGTTTTTACAACTGAAATATTTTTAGTATGTAGTAATATAGAGGATATTTTTTTCCTCTAAATAGTGTTTTTAAAGAAAAACTGATTATATTAGTTGTTTTATTTTATTATATTTATGGATGAAATTATTAAATTATATGCTTTCAAAATGATGGTGTATAAATAGGTTAATTAATGAAAATATTTAATAAAAGATACTAAAAATAATATAATAAATATAATTTTTTATAATTAATGTCTTACAATAATTGTTTAGATGAATTTCATTTCTTAGGAATATTTATAAAGGTTTTTCTCTATGATTTCAACTCGTAATGATGTTTTTAAAAAGTTGTAAAATGGATAGTACAAAAATATACAATAATGATATTTTATTAAATGATATAAAATTAATAAAAAAAACATAAAAATTTTACTACATTATAGGATAATCCTCCAAAGAAAATTAATAACTCAATTACTCTAATTTTACATTTACAGTAACTACATTAACCCTAGGATTGTAAATTACATGAAATCATAATAAGAGTTGAAAAGGTAAACTTATAGTTAAAACAAAATGATAGGGAAAATTAAAATAATCACAACTCTATAAATTTAATGTTATGAATTTATTTATACCAAAAACAATCCTATATTCTACATTTATTTTCTTCATTCCTTTGGATTATAAAATAAATTTATTTTATGTTTTAATTTTGAATAATTCCATCAATTCCCCTCTCCACTTGTATAAATAGGCACCACTTATTCTCTTTTTATAAAAATAAAAACTTATTAGGTGTGGAAAATATCTAAAAAATAACTTCCTAAAATATTTCCCCACATTTTATAGGAAATATTTTATGAGGGGAAACCTTTTTAGAGGTGTTAATGAGTTAATCAAAAGAGATCTTCTGGAGAATAAATAAAATTTTTAATTAATTGTTTCAGTATTATTTATTTTTCTACATCACCCAAATATTATTCAACCATGATGAAATAATAATTACAGTATCATAAATATATTGAGATTTTATCATATTAGAGTTATATTTTAAATCCACAGCCAATTCCATCAAATGGGGAATGATGTAATCTTTCATTTGTATGGCGGACTACCACCTCGGGAACTAATATAATTCCTTTTCCATCACCATATCTCTTGACTGGTATTAATGATGGAGTTAAATATTATATATGATATTTATAGTATATTTATTCTTATTAAATGATAATATATCATTTTTATTGTTATTTTTTCAATCGTGAAATAATGATAACGTCATTCCTGTATATATATGAACACTTTCTCATCCAGGAACAGATTTGATTCATTTTACATCACCACATCAAATGGATGATATATAAACATATATAAGTGTATTTAAATGGTTAATATTAAATTAATGATATTGTTATCATTTTATAGAGATAAAATAATAATTATCTTTATTTCATAATGATCATTGAAAAATGGAAATATTACTCAGGAAAACATACGGCTTAGCGTCTCTATAATTGTAACATATTTTACCATTCGTATACATATTTATATAATTTATACAAAATTATAATTTTTTATAAAATTTATTAATATTCTATGAATATTAATCTATATATTAATGAATTAAGACCACTTTGTCTATTGACATCATACAAAAGTAATTCTACACTCATGTACTAAATATCACCAAAACATCTAACATTAAGTTAAATTATTAAGTAAATTTTTTTACATGATAATTAGTAATTTATAAGGTAAAATGTATATTAAAATTATTATAATAGATTGTGATAGTTAACCTATGTTTATTATCTATAATGATAAAGAACATACATTATGAGTTAAACTCAAGGTAATGTAATCTTTAGCTAAAGTAACATTATTTTAATTGTTTTTATGATTTATTTTCAAAATATTTCCCAATCATATCCAGTTTTGGAAATTATGTTTATGAATTTATTTATATGGAAATACATTTTTAAATTTTTTTTTTCTAACCACTCTTTAAAAAAGGACCCCTTTAACATTTTTTATAAAATAATTTCATTTAAAAATATTCTGTTTTAGTTTATCTTCTAGTAATTTTTACAGAGGTAAAAATAAATGAATTTTTACATATTTGGAATGAACATATTTTAACATAGCCAATCTTCTATAATTTTATAATGCATTCATTTTTATTTCCAAAAAATGTCAATTTATTTTTTGCATGTTTTTTATTTTTTAGAACTGCTAGTTACATGAAAAATCGTATTTTGATATATGGAATTGCATTACACATGGGATTAAGAAAATCAACGGTTTTAATCATGATTTGGTCACTAGAAAATATATATTATGGTTTGAGAGACATTATTTATCACAGGTGAGCCCAATGTATCTTATAGGAAGGGTTGACCCCCATTATATCTTATGAAAAATGGGTGAGCATAATGTAGTTTATATGAAGGGTGAACACAATTTTAGACCTCCAATGTATTGGTTACATTAGATATGGAAATTGACTATATGGATATTCCATTATTAAGAGAGTATGTATGTATGATATAATAGTTATGTCTTAAGAAACCAACATGATGTTTCTATGATTTATATGTATTTTCAGGAGATGGTTTTTGAGGTTTTTCATGTTTTCATCTGACTAACAATTTTTTTTATTTTATGTATCTTAGATTTTTCTTCTCATCTGAATTTTTAAAATTTGTGTTATATGAATTAATATTGGTAAGAACCATGAATATTTCACGATGAATGTATTGAATAAGTTACATAGAAATAAAAAATCATTAATTAGTAAGATTGTTTCTATTGCTGAAAAAATGGATACAGAGTATATGTGAACCCTTCTAGTTTATTGGTGGATATTTAAATATTTTCCCAAATTCACTAAAACACTAAAATTAAATGATAATATAATGTGAATTATAGTTCAAAAACACTATAATACTTAATGTTTATATATGGTTCAATACAGTTGGTTTTAGAGGACGGTTTTGAGAGCATTGGATATAATTATTTTTTTCATAAGAATTATGAATATTAGGATAATTTTAATTTAAGGTTTATCCAAATCGAGAGGAATTCCTAAGAGAGACTATGTGTTGTTGTAGGTTTGGATAGTAGCTTCGGTATAACAGGTGCACAGTTAAGGAGACTATGTAGGGAGGTCTTCCAAGATCCTTCTTGATGCAGTAGCTAACACATGGTTGGGGCAAATTTTGTCTAACCATGCGATCTACTCATGCATAGGGTCAATGTTAGATCCTAAAAAAATAGGAGCTCGGTCATTTTTCCACTAACTCCCTCGTTTGTTCACCATTGCTGCCAAAATTTTTGATTCTTCTCTATTGAATATATTATAACCTCCCCCAAGAAATTATGAGTGAATCTGTAGCCCTACATTATCATTTTCAAGACCAATTCTTGCATTTAGTGTGGTTCTTCATCATTCATTCCCTAGTTTCTTTGATCTACAACTTGCCTTCTCTAGGTTTAAATGATCTAAAACCTCTCTGGTTGGATATAAGATTATGGATGAAATATAAGATAATATTTGGTCTTTATGATGTTAGTGGATGATATCTAAGGTGGTTTCATAGAGAATCATCCTGGTATCAAGATCATTCTTCCCTGGTTGATGTTTTGCAAAAACAATTGAAGTAGGTTGGTTCATTATCAACTCCTCGTAGTAGAACTAATTAGCATGTCTTCATATTGATTATATTATGTTGAATTTACTTTTAATTGTCTATTTTGATGGTTTTGGAAACCCTCTTTCCTAATGGCTTTGTAAATTATAGAAAATTGGAAAATTCGATTCCATGAATAAAGTTCTTTGATTTATAATTTAAAAATGATGATTATAAATGTGTATTTTTTTGGAATTTTGGTAATTGGATTTGATTAAAATTATTTCAAAAAAATAATGCTTTTATTGAAAATAAATTGTGTATTGGAATTTGTTTTTATAATGGTTTTCAATAAAAGAATGATTTTATTGAACTAGTATAAATTGGTTTTTGTTTGAATGGTTTTGGAATATGTGGGTTGTCTTTGTTCTTGATTGAAATTCCACTTAATAAGGAACATGTACCATTGGGGTACAAGGTACATGACCCTGGATCAGGGGATTGTTCCATTAGGACACCAGGTAATATGATGAGAGACCTCTCATGAGTAATGATCATTCAAACAACGCAATCATGGGTGTGTGTGTTGTAAACTATGGAATGGGTATGGGGAAATGTTATTGAGTAATGGTTTTTAACGCTAAATTGATTTTTTTTTCTAAATATATCAATTTCTAGAAAATTAAATGAACTAAATGTTTGTAACAGTTGGTTCTAAATGGTTTTGGAACATTTTTATATTTAGTAATAAACTAATTTTGGAAAATTGATTAATATAAATAGTTTTATATACATTTTTCTAACCATTATACCCTAGTGGCATGAGTAGAGAAGTCATTAGGGATGTACTGATAAGTTTTATAGTCTCTCATGCTTTGGAACATTGGTTCATTTGTAGATGTTATCTTCTAGGTCATGGTAAAGGTTACATATCACACTAATTTAACAAAACCTTCTGATATATAGGTTTTTTGCTGATGTTGGAGCATGGAGATTATAGAGCGTGGAGTCCTATGGTTATCCTGGATTCTTTAGTTTTCATTACAAAATTACTTTTATTTTTTGGTTTTTCTTCTATTGTAGAATACTTTGGTTCATTTGTTATAATTATAATGGTTGATTTTTAATTCATTTATTCATGCATCATATAGTGTGTTGTTTGGGTATGGTTTTATCGGTTAATCATTTTGGTTCAAAGAAGTGAAATTCATTTCCAACATGCATTTGAAATCCATAGGCATTTATTTTCACCCTTAGGAATCTTGGTGATGTCACTTAAGTCCATGTAAGCATTCTTTGTATTCTCAATCCAATTAAAATGGTCAATTCATTACAAATGGTATTAGTTTTTTTATCCAATAGAATATTTGAGATAACTGGTATCAGCTTGTTTCATTCCTTGTGGAATAAATAGGGATTATTTTTCATAGTATTAGAGTTGAAAATAAATTTTTTATATTCCATAGGTTGTGATCATATAAAGGAGTAGGATTTTTGGGAAATGAATTTTATAGAATCAAAATGAAAAAGCTACCCTTTTATGTTGAACATCAAGTTAATAGGGATTTTGGTACATAGGTGTTTTGTATACAAATTTAGGATATTGGGAACTCATTTTCAATGGTTTATACAATGAGATGAGTAGGAAATACAATGTAGAGGAATGTCTTACCACAATGATTTCAAGTTTCATTTTGAGTGATGATTAATGATTTTCGGCAAAGGTGGAAGTTTTTTATTAATGTTGCAATTGTTTTCAAATGGATGATTTTAAAAAGATCATGGTTGATGAATTTTGAAAATGGATTATTTTTCAAAGGATTTAATGGATTTTTCTTCCATTAAAAATTGTTATGTGTGTAAAATATTTTTTTTGATAACACTGTGTGATTTTTGATGTGATGGAATTTGAAATGCTAAGTCCTCATTTGCTAGAGAGTGAGACATACATGGTTTCATGCCTATTTATAAAATAAAACCCAGTAGACAACATAGAATCCAACCGAATGAAGCTACTGAGAATGTAGTTACAACTGAACCATAGGTGAACCAACAACTAGTTTAGTGTATCATCCAAGCGTTCCAAGCTATAGTCACAGGAAACCAGAGGGATGTTCCAAGACATGTGGATCATTCCAGCCAATTAATGGAGAAGAATCCGCCTATATTATCAAGTGATTCTAAATCCAAAAAGGATGAGGTGTGGGTAAATAGGATGAAATATATCTTAAATTTCTCCGGCAGTCCATAGGAGCTTAAAGTCAAGATGTTAACTTATATGTTTGAGGATCTTGCATTCGACTTGTGGGAACTAGTTGTGCTAAATACACTGGATCAAGGATTACTTTGGGGAGATTTTGAGAAATTGTTCAACAAAAAATTATATCCTCACATGTTTTGGATCCATAGAATGAAGTAATTATTCAGCTTAATGTCATAAAATCCCTATATTAAAGAGGATGCCACTAAATTTGTGAATTTAGTGCATATCTCACCAGATGTTTTAGTGACTACGACCTTGAAGGAACACATATTAAAATTAGGGATATGGCTGGAGAATCACACAATGATTGCAGTGCTTTGTAGTACCATTTATACAGATATGATAAACAGAGAAATAATAGATGATCATGATATATCAGTAACTATTAGAGGAGGAAGTATGATAATTCCTATGGAATATGGTGATAACTCGTATTTTGGGAGCCTTTGGAATAGGGAAACATATTTACAGTGTGGGATCTTGAATCAGAATCAAATGGATGGATTTGTAAAACTTCATCCATGACCCTAGAGAAAAGAGGGTTATTTCAAGTGTGGTTCTTTTGACTAAATGATGCATGGGTGTAAGACACAACCAATAACATTCCATAAATGCAAGCATATGGGTAATCATCAGCGCTATTGTCGTAGTTCTCAGAGGTCAAGTGCATGACACAATTCTCAGGTTTCGTAAGCATCGTATACATCCATGGGTCGAGGACAATTGCATCTGACTCATCAGTAGAACAAGGCTATCCACGATTATTCTCAGAACCCCATGACTCCTCACCAAGTGAAATCTCATCTTTGAAACAAGGATTAGATTACAATAACTAAGAAATGGGATGGAGCTAAACTGGTGATTGTAGATGATCAAGCTAGACCATCAATGGTGAGTGGAATGATTATATTGAATTATAACCTTATGAAAGTGTTTTTTTATATTGGTACATCACAGTCCTCCATTTCTTCTCATTTTTTTGATTTTCTATTTTAAAAAAATAAGATGATTCCCTCTATGATAAAACATGATACTCTTCTTGGAAAAAGAGAAGGCTAAGCCTTTGTGTATAGAAAATTTTCTATAACTGTTGATGGACATGAGATGATGTGGTCCGTTTTAGTGTTGGAGATTGATATATTTAACGTAATCCTTGGTATGGATTGGTTCACAATGTTCAAGGATAGAATTGACAATTATAGTATAACAATTAGTTTCAAAACTGAGTATGGCATCGAGTAACTCTTAAGAGGTCATGGGGTTGTAAAAATAGGTGCAACAGGATTGTTGGAACTAGTGGTGGGAATGATCTCTTACTATTTAGCGGTGTTTACTTTTTCATGATATAAGATATTGAGTATAACCCTTTTCCATTAGTTTTGCGTCAATTTCATGTTTTGTTTCAAGAAAGAATTATTAGGGTTACCACCTATAAGAGAAGTAGTGTTTAAGACTGATAACCTTATGGTAACCAATACTATTTCTATTTCCTCTTATAGGATATAACCACCAAAAATAATGGAACTGAATGAGTAGGTGAAGGAGCTTGAAAGAAAACTTTTCATTCATCCTTGTATGTCTCCATGGGAAGGACCGTTCTTGTTCATGAATAATGCATACGGAACTCTTCAATTGTGTGTTGATTATCATAATCTTAACAAGTTATTATAATGAAATGATATCCACTTCCATATATTATGGATAATTTTATTAATTGATGGGAGCTCAGTGGTTTTCTAGAATTGACTTTCCATCAGGAAATCATAAATTGAATGTTTGGAAGTAAGATATTATGATAACAAATATTAATTGAATATATGACCACTATGAATATATATCCATGCATTTCTGTCAAACGAATGTACCAGAAGACATTATGGAATTGATGAATTAGATATTTTAGTGATATTTGAAATAAATGTGGTGTTTTTATGACATATTTTTGTATTCATGGATAAGGAATGATCATCAGAAACACTTGAAAAAAAGTGTTGGAAATATTAAGAGATCATCATATTTTTCCAAAATATCCAAGTTTAAATTTCGATAAAATAAGTATTCTTTCTCATATATGTAATATATGAAAAAGGTGTTTTTTCCAATTTAAGATAGAATATGTGGTCTCTTATTACACACCGAAAAATTTCTTTGAGATATGAATTTTTCTTGGTCTCTCTATTTATTACTGATGATTTGTGTGTGACTTCTCATTATGTTCCTCACTAATGACATACATGAAAAAGAATAATGATCCATTCCAATTGACTTAGTAGTTATATACGTCTTCCTATAGTAGAAATTTCATCTAACATCATAACCTATCATGATTTTTTCAGAATTCATAGAGGGGTATGTGGTGTACTTTGATGCTTCGAGATCGGAGGTGGGATCTGTTATCATGCAAGGAAATCATGTGGTTTGTTATAGTTCAAGGCAATTGAGAGTTCATGAGATTAATTATGAAATAGGTTATTTCTAGTTATCTATGGCCATAAATGATTTGAAGACAGGGCAACGTTATCTCTTTGGTGGTAAATTTACTAGGATTATAGATCCTAAAATATTGAAACAAATTTTCACACTATGTGATTAGAATTTAAGAAAATGAGATGGATGATGTATCATTATATGTTTGAATTTTAATATATTTATACACTAGTAAAAGGAAATTATGTGGTAGATGCATTAAGCATAATGTCATATTTGCAAATAGAGAAAGAAGCTTCCAAATAGTAGAAGCTCATGTCAATCCAAGTCAACATGCATGTGGAAAGAAAAATGTTGTGTTGTGGTATGATTTACAATCACAATAGTTATTGATTTGGTATATATGGTTAGAGAGGCACAAATAACCAGAGAATAATTCCTAGATATGAGTTCCAAACACATGGGTTGGGAGACTATTGAAGGTAGGATATTTGATGGAAGTTTAGTGTTTTGGGTCAGAGATCAGATGATTGTACCTATGGTTTATGATGAGAATATTTATTCATCATTACTACCATTCAAGATGGACTATACATCCTAGAAAATATATGATGTATAAGGTGTTTAAGGATTAGGTTTGTTGGAGCAACATGAAAAAGAAAAGTGGTAGTGTTTGTTTCGAATTCCAAAACTTGTCAGCAAGTTAAGGTCGAGCATTGATGAAATGTTGGTATGTTGAAGTAATTACCAATTGTAGTGTGATAATTGGAGTAGATATCCATTGATTTATTTACATGTCTCCAAATAATTGTTATGAAACATGATTCTATATGGGTGATAGTGGATCTGCTCACGAAGTCAGATCATTTCATCCCTTTTTGTAAAACTTATACATTGGAGGATATGTCCAAAATATATATCCAAAAGTGGTAAAGAAACATGGTATTAAATTTTTGATATCCTTTTATATAGATTTTAGGTGTACATCTCATTTCATTAAATCCTAAAAAAAATCCATGGGGCTCAGTTGACTGTGAGTATGGCGTATCATCTTTAGACAGAAAACAAATCCCAACGGATAACATAGAAATTAGAAAACATCATGCGGACTTCTGTAATGAATCTTGGTGGATCCTGTGAGGATAATTTACTCTTATTCGAGTAACTATATAAAAAGATCTACCGTTCCTTGAAACATAGGGCTCATTTTGAAAAAATTTGTTGGAGTCCATTCTTTCTCCACATTTTTGTGTGGAGATTGGTGAGAATTTGTTAGATGGTCGAGCCCTGTCCAAGAAATAACGAAGAATATTTAGTTGATCATTAATGGTATAGATACGGATCATAGTCTTAATAATCATATATGGATCGTTATTGATGGTCTATCTCATTCGTATTGAGTGATCATGTTTTCTTAAGTATATATCCGACTCTTAGACATCTTCATTAGGGGAAGTAGTTCATGTTAACTCCCTAATACATTATCCATTTGGAGATACATGAACGGGTTAGAGTGGTGGAATATCTGTTATCACCTCCACCATTGATTAGTGTAGTGTTTAATGTGTTTCATATATTGATGTTGAAAAATTATCAACATGATCTGGACCATGTGATCAGATGGGATCACATTCACCAGTTGTTGGATGCTTTGTTAGTATATATCCCGGATTGGATTGTCAATAGGAAATTGAAATTCATGCCTGGAAAAAACATCAGTATAATGTTGTTTTAATGGAAACATTGTTAGATTTAGTTAGAGACTTTGGAATAAGATAAGGAGATGATATAACAATGGATGAGACTCTTTCAGGTCACTAATGGTTTTCTACTTTTTTTGGATGGAAAGACCAATGGTGGGGAGAATTAAGTAATCTAGGTCTTTGGAATGTGACCCTGTATTTATTATTTACATTTATATAAGGTTAAGGGTGATGGTTGGGAGATTTTTAAGACATTTCAATAATTTTTTGGGGCTAAATCAAACGCACATGCGGTTCACACATTTTTTTTGAAATTATGCATAAATACTTAGAGAAATCATGCACAGTAGAAAGTTTGGATAGTAGATTTGGCACATTGGATTCCTGATTAGGGAGACTATGTGAGGATTCCATGAAATATATTCCATAATGTAGTAGCTAATGTATTGTTTCCACATGATTTGTCTAACCGTGAGAACAAATCAAGTGCAGGGTCAATGTTAGATCTAAAAAACAAGATCTCACCCATTATTCCTATAACTACCCATTTTTTCCCCATTGCAGACCTAATTAGATAATATTCTCCAATTATGGTAGCATGGACTCTCCGAAGAAATTTTGAGTCAGTTTGGAGTCCCCTATTAGCGCTTTCATTCCCGATTCTTGCAGTAAGTTCCATTCATCGTCGTTCTTTCCATGGTTTCATAGAAAATTTTCCCATCTTCACTAGGTTTATTAGAACTACACCCCTTGTTGCTATATCTACAATTATGTATTCCAAATAATTTGAGATAGATTCATTATCTGGTTAAGGGAATTTATTTAAGGTGGTTTGGTGGATAATCGACTCGGTTTCTTGAGAGTTCTTCATACATTTTCAGTTTTCACCATAATCATTTAGGTAAGTGGGTTCCCTACAAAATCATCTTATTAGAACTAATTGGAATGATTTTAAATTGAATATCATGTGTTGAATTGATTGTTAATTGGTTGTTTTGAAACTCTTAGAAACTTTATTTACTAATGGATAGGTAAATTGAGGAAATTTGGAAAATTGGTGACTTTAAACAAAGTTATTTGATTCATGATTCTGAAATGATGATTTTTAAAGTGGAATTTTTTGGAATTATCATAATTTGATTTGAATAAAAAAAATTGAGTAAATTGAATGTATTTATTTAAATGAAATGTTTTATTGTAATTGGTTTGTTTAATGTTTTTCAATAAAACAATAGTTTCATTGAAATGGTTTACATTAGTTTTTTGAATGGTTTTGGACTATATAGTTTGTGAGAGTTCACGTTCAATGTGACCTTGAATCAGGGAAGTGCACCATTAGGGTTTTAGGTGTGTGACCATGGATCAGGGGCGTGTGTTATTAGGAGAAAAATTAATTAGATGATAGATCGCTCATGAGTATGAAACTATTAAACGAAGCATTCATGGTTGTCTACATTGTGAACCACAAAATTGGTATGATGAAAAGATATTGAGAAATGATTTTTAAAGCTTTTATGGTTGTTCTTATTGAAATATTACATGATGAAATAGTTGTTAAATTAAAACATGTTTAAATTTTGTTATAAATGGTTTTTTAACATGTTCATATATAATTAAAAATATTGGGAAAATTGTTTTGTAAATGTTGTTTTATATAAAGGTATCTAACCATTCGTTCATAGTGGAATGAGTAGGGAAGTCATTAGGGAAAGACTGTCAAGTTTTATAAACACCCTCTCTTTATCACAATTGTATTTTTGTAGATTCTATCTTACAGGGATTTGGAAAAGGTAAATTATCACATGTATTTAGCACCACCACATTAGACTTGGGTTCTTTGGTGATGTCGAACCATAGAGCTTGTGGGGCATGGAGTCTTATTGTCATCTTGGAGTCTTTAATTTTCCTTCCACTATAAACATTGAATTCTTGATTTTCATTTGTTATGGAATACTTTGGTTGGTTTGATAGATATATAATGGTTGAGTTTTATTTCATTTACTCATGCATCATATAGTGTGTTGTTTCATTATGGTTTGTTGGGTAAATAATTTTAGTTCGTAAAGGGTAAATCATCCCCCACATGAATTTGAAACACATCATCTGTTATTTCCAACCATTGGAATCTTAGGGATGTCTCTTAAGGCCATGTAATAATTTGTCATATTATCATGTCAATGAGAATGGTTGTTTTATTAAATTAATGTTTTTTAATAAGATGATAACTATTTTGGGAACTTTATATGATTATTATAAATATATTATTTGTTATATTTTATTGGTGAAATAAAGGATGTATTTACATTTCAAAGAAAATATGATTTTATAGTTATTCATGTCATTTATGGAAATGACTATCCAATCATGGAGAATAGTTAATTAGGGTAATTACTATTTGGTTGGAGACATTAAGAGTGATTGATGTTATTTAGAGATATATAATAAAATTTATCGTTGAATACTATTTTATTGAACAAATTTAAATTTGGTGATTTAATATCACTTATAATATTTTTGAGTAACTTTATGGACAGTTGTTTTTTGAATGGTATGTGTTGGACTTTACATGTTACTATTGAGTTTTGGAGAGTAATTTAGTTTGTAATAATATAAACATTCATTACTTTTGGGAAATTATCAAATTTTACCCCAACCATTTGGGTTTTGGATAATGTTTTAGTATAAGAGAAATATATATTTAATCATTTCTATATCATTTGATTCTTTAAAAGTTTATTGTATCCATTTAAGTATTATTAATTCTTCTCGAATACTCGCCATTTGGAAAAAAAGATGACATTGTGGGGAATTAGAATATTGGAAGAAACCCTTCTTATCAAGTAAGTATAAGTCCTCAAGTTCTGTGTTCAATATATAAAAATGATAATCAACTCTGTAGAGAGGATCATGATAAAACTTTTTCTTTGTAATTTTCGTGTTAGTAAATCAATAACATTTTAACCCGTCATAGATTTTTTGTTTTCTGATTTTAACTTTTTTAATGAAATTTTTATGTCATGCTCCATTACAACATGTAGATATTTTTTCACCAATAGCCATGGTTTCCTATATGGAACCCTAATATTTGTAATCACATGTGACCTTCATACTTCCCTTTCATTCATTTAAATTTGATGATTTATTATCCCATTTTTAGATGTGGGTTTTTAATAAAATAATTTTTATACATCAATCCATTGTTAACTAGGTAAAATTCAAAATTGTGAGGAACAAATTTCCAAAATGTAGGGGAATGTAACATCCCCAGTTCTTACAAAATAAACACTATGTAATATAACATCCATTATAATCAAAATCGAGCTTAATCGAACAACAAAACATTAGTATTTAAAACATACAATTATATCATATCTATTTTATTAGTGGGTATGAATAGGATTATCTGAGTAATGGAAATATTATTTGTATATATATATAATTCCATGACCAATTAATATAAAATGAATGTAAATTCCATTTCAAAAAAAAAAAGAAATTATTTTATGAAAAACTATTAAATATAAAAAACTATGTTTTATACAATTAAATAAATAAATCACTATTGTTACATTATTTTTATTATATATATATATATATATTAAATATGTAAAATAAAATGTTTAAAGTCATTTTATGTTCTTTCTATCCATTATATAACAAAAAAAATCCAATTTTATACATAAAATATGTATTTTTCCAAAAGAATGTTTTGCCATCTTTTTTTGGGGAAGATATTTTAAATCTAGTTTTTCACACTTTTAGAAATAATTTTTGAGAAAAAAATTTCTTCATTTATATAATAATATCGAAGTTTATTTTGATAGAAGTTGTGATATTTTTCGGAAAATTTTCATGTTTTCATGAATAGTGAAATATACTACATTTTAATTAAAAAATATTTTTTTCATAATCTTTTTTATTATTAATTTACGTAATTGATTGTTATTAAAGCATAATTAGATAATATTTTTATTATTCAATCCAATTTATTTCAATATAATCTATTTCACATTGAATTTGGAAATAAAAACATTTCAATCTTTTAAATGTTTTTAATTTAAAAAACCATTTCCTCAATGCTTCAATGGGATTTTTGTTAAATTATTTTGAGGAAATTATCGATTTATTTGAAAAAAATAATTATATAATTAGAATTTTAATTTGTGAATTTATTAAACAGGTCCCTTTTATTTTTGGATATTCTAAATTGTAATTTAAATAAAAAAATATTACCTTAGTTAAGAGTAAATAATGTAATTTAAGGTAAAAACAATATTATAAATGTTATAAAATTAGATTAAAACAATTCATAATTTAATTGGTGGAGTTATCACTAACATATTTCATCATTCCTATAAATTTGAGAACTATTAGAGCCACATGGATGACTTTAATTCATTTATAGTATTTAATTCAATGAAAAGTAAATAGTTTCATTATCTTGTTTCTAACAAGTAATATATTTTGAATACGGGAAAATATAGGGGATATGTTTGAGTTAAAATATATATTAGTAATATAAAATTATTACCGTCATTGGTATATTTTTTTAAAAAAATTAGGGATGAAATTATTAAATCAAAGGCATTCACCATGATGATATAGTAATTGATTAATGAAATTAAATATCAAATAAATGATATTCGAAATATTGAAATAAATATATTTTAAGATAATTATTATCATCAATGAATTTGTTTTATCTATTACATGTTAGTAATGACTAGAAACATTTTTTTTGACAATATCGTGTTGTTATGATACTTTTAAAAAGTCAAGTAATGAATTCTGTCAACATTGTCATCAATGATATTTTAAAATAAATGATATTTTCTTAAATGATATAAAATTAACAAAAAATATAAAATTATTCCAAATTCTTGGGATATGTTTTTGGATAACTATAGTTACTCTTTAATTTTTCTTTTTTGATTTTATATTAATTTTATTAAGAGACTAAATTTAAATTTAATGATATTATTATAAGAGTTTAATGGGTAAAATAAGGTCTAAAACAAAAAGATAATGATTAAAAAAATATGTATAAAAATATATGGATGAATTTATTTCTATAAAATAATCATAACATTGAAATTAATATTTTTGGATCCATTCTGATTATAAAATAAATATACAATAATTTAATATTTTGATTAATTTCAAGAGTAATACTCTCATATCCTAATAAAGGGACACCCTTATTATCTTTCCACCAAACAAAATAACATTCTTTTATTGGAATATATCTATAAAAATACCTATATATAATCCCTCACCACATTATAGAGGCATTATTTTTTTCATAACAAACTCTATTACGGTGTCAAGGTGTTAATTAAAGGACATCATCTGAAAAGTGGTATCGTTTTTAATTCATTGTTTCTATATTATTTATTCTTCCATTTTTTAAATTATTTTTAATTCTAGATGAAATAATAAATAAAATACACAAAATATAGTTATAAATTACTTTTTTATTACGGTCTCCTAAATCAATCTCCAATCCCATCAAATGGGGAATGACATAATCATTTCTGTATGCGACAGACTACCACAACACAAACTGATATAAATTGTTTACCATCACAGTCACTAAAGAAATGTTTTAATGATTAAATGATAGATTATAATATATATTCATGAAATATTATCAATTATGAAATTAAAAAAATATCAATTAATTTCTCACTTTTCCAAAAACAGAATAATGAAAACATTGTTCAAGTGTATGTGTGAACTATTACCTCTCCAATGTGATGTGATAAATTTTTAAATCAAAAATCCTGTTAATAATGTATAAATGATTATTAAATAATTAATTATATATTAAGTATGATGTTATAATCTTATAAATATAAAATATTACATTAATTCTTTCCACACTAGTCATTAAAAAATAGAAACATTACTAATGAGTATATACGGCTTGCCATCTCAATGATTGAAATGTAAATCCATTTTTATATAAATGTTTATTAAATGAATTTAAAACTATAATTGATTTATAAATGTGATTATTAGTTCAATAATTTTATACTTGAGATGATTGACTTATGAACACCTTGTCTATTGACATCATACCAAAGTAAATTTGATACAAGAAATGGGTATCCTCAAAACCTGAAACATTGAATAAAATTATTTTTTAAGTTTTATAACAAGGAAATAAATGATATAAAAGGAATAATAAATTAAAAAAAGAATTAAATTAAATAATAATTGTAACATCCCAGTTAAATAAAGAATAAATAATTTTCATATTTATTAATATTTACAAATTAAATATTAATTTTATTTTAAAGGGGTTGCTATGTTCGATAGCGTACCCGATACGCAACGATGAGTTTCTTTGAAACTTACGTAGCACACTAGTAATAAAATAATATTATTTTAAATGTTAGTTAACAAGTAGCCGTTGTACTAGCGGGAATGGATAGAAATAACTAAAATATGATTATATATGTTTTTAAATGTTTATACATCTACCCAATAAAAGATAAAGGCTTAAAATACGGAAAGAGTTCCATTTTACGGGCATATATACTCTAATTTTCACTAAAGGTTCACTTATCACCTTTTAATGGTGAACCGTCATTAAATATAGTTTTGATCACTCTTATACTTTATTTTGGACCAAATATAACTCTGCTTTAGAATCAGGACATCAAAATTTACTTTGTGTAAATTTTTGGTGCCTTTCTGATAAAGTTCATTTTTTATGAATAGTGTAAAATGTTGTATTTTAATTCAAAACCTTTTTTTAATCTAAATTATTTATATGATTAGATTATTATTTTAATTGGTTTTAAAGTGAAATTAGAAAATATTTTTACCATTAAATCCAATAGTGGTCGTTGGAATTAATTTCACTTTGAAATCAGACTTAAACTAGTGTCAATCTTTGGATACTTATTGTTTCACAAAAACACGCTATTTGTCATGACAGCGAGAATTAATTATTAAATTAATTACTTTGACTTATATGTTTTGAATTTTGTAAAATGGACTTCATTTTCTAATTCGGAATATCAAATATAGCTTAGGGTGAATTTTTGGTAATTTTCTGAAAAACATCAATTTTTGATGAATAGTGAAACCACTAAGTGGTAATCAAGAAAACTGATTTTTCAGTTAAATGAAATTTTACCACTAATGTGTATTGAATTTTGAAAATCCGACATACATGGTTTTCATTAAGAAGTAAAATGTGGTTCAATGAGATTAAAATAATTTTTTGGTGAATAGTAACTTATTAAGTTTTTAATCGCGATTAGTGGTAATTAGTGTAGTTTAAGGTATAAATAATGCTTTAATAATATGAAATGACCTAGACAAATGTCCCAACCTTATTTTTTGTGTCATTTCCGACCATGAAAAGCCATGGGTCAACTTGGGGAACCCATGGAGACACTTTGGTTTGGAAATGACATAAATAACTTTTTATTTAATGTAAAAGTAAAAATGACACAAACATAATATGTTTTACGAAAACAATTTTTACATGGGGTTATAAAGATAATATTTTTGATTATAAATAGTCATTAGAAAGATAAAAAGATTTCCTACATCATAGTACTTTTTTTATAATTTTGAGACATTAAATAAATTAAATTATTTATGACATAATAGTGATGCAGCGATGACATCATTATTTGACGATTTAAATAAAATGGAAAGATAATGTAAAATATATAAACTAAACATGTCCAAAACCAATTGGATGAGTGTATTTCGAACCCTTATCACCTTATCCACGAATGATATCAATGTGGGACCTTTTAAAACCGAAACACATTTTCAAATAAAGTAATATTTCTTTACTTTCCAAAAGTGCCCCTCCTCTCCTCTTATAAAAGGCTCCCACCTCTACCCCATTTCACACACTTCTCAAGCCTTTGGCTCGGCCAAACCCTGCCCATTTACTCTCTCCACATCCCTCTCCTCATCCTAGAGGATTCCCTTTGGGCAGAATCCTTTCAAAGGAAGCCTTTAGGCTCAAATCAAAAGAGAGTTACACTTTTAAAGGTAATTCATTCTCTCTTGTTCATTTGTTTTATTTTGCTTCTCCAACCCTCTAAACTCTTTTTATTTACTTATTTTTTAACAACACCAGTATCTTAAATATACTATTATGTTGTTATAATATTTATTTGAGCTACACTATCACACAACTACATCAAATGGTTAAAGAACATACGGTTTCCGTGGATGGCGAAATTCTGCCTCCCGAAACGATGATTGTTCAATACTCATTTAACACCTTCAAGGGTGGCCATTATGATGTCACTATTTTTATATATTATATATAATATTTTTATGTTTTCTTTAAACTTCTGTATTATTCATTTTTGGCATACCTTTATGGTTTCTATTATGGGTAAACACGATATCTTCATTTAAGGAAGTGCGGACTACCGCCCCCTAAAAGTGATGTGATTCGTTAATCCCATATGTGGGACGTGTAAAGGATGGATTTAAAGTTATTATATATGATGTTATACTGGAATTATAATATACCTATATATCATTATTATTTCTTTCCATTAAAGTATGAGATAGAAATGAAAGTAGCGTTCATGCGTACGTACGGCTTACCGTCTCCATGAACGGTGCATTTCATTTCTTATCCCCAAATGTAATGTACTATTAAAAGTACATGTATATACTGGATATATATAATTAATGATATATCTAAATGATGAATATAATTCAGTAATTAAAATATACATACCTCTCATTTAGTTTTAATTCCATTAATATGACAAAGAAATGAAAGTAGCGTTCATGCGTACGTACGGCTTACCGTCTCCATGAATGGTGCATTTCATTTATTACCTCTAAATGATTATGTAATATTATAAATACATGTATATTCTGGATATATATGATACATATTATATCCAAATCGGGAATTTCATTCTGGATATAAAGAACTTTTGACCACATGAACAACATGTAATTGTAAGAAGTCAACTTTCGACTTAAGAACCAAATGTTGACAAAACAAACATTATTAACTTAAATGGTTACATAATATTTATAACATGGCAATAAGTGATATAAAAATAATAATGAACTTTAAAAATGTTCTTAATCAAGTATAAATTAACTCAAGTTTATTATTCAGGACGTTAAAGAACGATCGAGTCAAGTCGGACCCAAGGTAAGGGAACTTCTTAACCCAACATCCATTCTTTGGGTTAATCTCCTACTTTCAAATTATGTCATGATATTATTATCTCTTATTTTGTATTTTTACTTTCTTTATGTGTACCTATAGTGAATACACATAATATATCTATTTTATTTTAAAAATGATCTTTGTAAGGGACTTCGTCTCAATCTCCTTTCATTGAGGCATATTTTATTTTATACACAACTTTCTTTTCTACGGTGTATAAAACCCTTTTGACTTTTACTTTTATACAAAAGGAATCTTTTTATACGAAGCGTTTTATAAAACTACAAAAAGGAATGTTTCTTTTAACGTACGCGGCGACAAAAACTTTTTCCGCCGCCGCGAGTATTATTTGATCTTTGGCTTTCTCAACAAGCCGTAATGTTTTTAGAATAAAATAAATACCATATACTATTTTATGTATTTTGGTATTGAAAATGGTTTTGAAAAAGGATTCTATTATGTCAATATATTTATGATATATTGTGATTGAAATGTGGAAATGTTATCATTCCTTTATATTGGTTTTATGTTTTATGATTTTATACTAGTACTTGGACATTTTAACGGGTGGTTACATTATAAACCATATGACGGGTGGTGCCGTGAATACCAGGACGGGTGGTTACGTTATAACCTCCAATGCATTGGGTATGGAAGTCGGCCGTATGGCTATTCCATTAAGTATGTATGGAAATTGGCCGTATGGATATTCCATTAAGTGATATGTGTGGAAGTCAACCATATGGTTATTCCACTTAAGTATGTTTATGTCCCAAGTTACCTTTATATATTCTATGTGTTCTTTATATGAGTTTTATGGTAATTCTTTGGTTACAAAAAGGTAAGTAATGATACTTTATTCAGTGAAGAGTTTTTACTACTTCATGAAGGTGAAGGTATTACATTGATATAGTATACATGGTTTACTTGATGTTTGATAAACTAACAGTTTTCATTCTTTTTGTATCCCTTACTGAGCTTTTTATTCTCACCCCAAGTTTTTTCGAAATGTTTTTCACAGGACTTAAAGTGGAATAAGGTCAAGGATGGGATCAAGGGAATTTCATGCTATCTAAAACATGGAATCTAGACATCTTTCTTTTTAAGAGTTTTTATTTTATGGAGACTTAGTAGAAGTGTCTACATTCTAATCTTTTAAGATGTAATAGTTATGTTCTAATTCTCTAAAACTCCAAACCTGAAAAGATCCTCAACGTGAATTATTCATTTAATTCAATATTAAGTAAGGTTTAAGGCTGGGGCCTTATAGTTGGGATCAGAGGTCGGTTTAGACGACTTTAGGAGTTAGAAAAGTGTTCAATTATAATATGATTGAAATGATATAGCATTTACGGATTACCATGTTGCTTCGCCTAAGATATTTCTGTGTTCAGAATGGTTTTCCGCAGAGGAAACAAAGCAGCTATGTTGGGAAGACATCAGGAGAAAGATAACCTTCCAAATCAGCAACCTGAGATGGTCGGAATTGGAACTGAACAGTTTGTTGCAGTGATGGCACAATTGACTCAGGCTATAAATGGTGGTGGTATCCATGCACGAGATCAGCCAGATCAACCGCAGAGGAACATGTTAGTGGTGGAATATTTCATGAGGCAACATCCCCCATCATTCAGAGGATCATCTGACCCTGTGCAAGCTGAAGGGTGGATTAAAGCACTGGAGAAGATTTTTGATGTCCTGGGGTGTTCAGAACATCAAAAGGTTAGTCTTGCTGTTTACCGTTTCGAAGGTGAAGCTGATCAGGGGTGGTCGATGGTGAAAAATATAAGGGATAGTGATGAGATTGAGGATCTTCACTGGGACGAATTCAAAGGTATGTTTCTTGAGAAATATTTTCCTAAGGTGGTTCGTCTTAGGATGGAAAAACAGTTCCTAGAATTGAGGCAGGAGGATGATTCAGTGGCTGCTTATGAAGAAAAGTTCACTCGATTGGCTAGGTATGCTCCAAACTTCATACGTGATCTTGATAGTAAAATAAACCGTTTTTACTCAGGGTTAAAGCCAAAGTATCGAAGGGATTTAGCTTCTCGTGAGTTCAAAAGTTATGAAAAACTTGTTCGATGTGCGGAGAAGGTAGAAATGGAGTTTTCCGATGATCAGGTGTTCTATGACAAACAACAGAATAAGAGGTCTAGTTGGCAAGAAAAGGGGAAAAATTTATCAAAGAAGCAAGGAGGTAAGAAAACCAAATATCCATCCTATGAGAAGTGTGGTAAAATGCATCCTGGAGAATGTTTATCCAAGTCTAGAAAGTTCTTTCGGTGTGGTAAGTCTGGTCATATTGCTCGTAACTGTAAGGAAGATGATCAAGCAGGAAATGAAAAGCCAACGGTAAGATGTTTTAAGTGTAATGAAATGGGTCATTATGAAAACGAGTGTCCAACGAAGAACTCAACTGGGGGAATGCAGTCAGACTACAAGCAGAAAGGGTTGGTGAAATCCTTTGCAACAACTTCAGCAGATGTTGGGCCATCGAATGAGGTGGTATCAGCTCCAAGGAGCTCAATATTTTTCGAAGATTGACTTGAGGTCGGGGTACCATCAGTTGGAAGTAAAAGAAGCAGACGTTCCGAAGACTATGTTCCATACTAGATATGGCCATTATGAATTTGTAGTTATTCCTTTTGGGTTAACCAATGCACCTGATGTATTCATGGACCATATGAATAAAATTTTCCATGAGTTCTTGGATAATTTTGTGTTTTGAGGTTTAAGAAGAGGTTATGTGTGCCTTGTGATTCACAGTTAAAGAGAGAGTTGTTATGTGAAGCTCATAGTTCTCCGTTTTCAGTTCATCCGGGCAGTACTAAGATGTATAGAGATCTGCGGGAGTATTACTGGTGGGATGGAATGAAAAGAGACATTGCTGATTTTACTGTGAAGTGTTTGACTTGTCAGCAGGTTAAAGCAGAGCGGCAGTTACCGAAAGGGATGCTTCAGCCTTTACTAGTGCCAGAGTGGAAATGGGAAAACATATCCATGGACTTTGTTGTGGGATTACCGAGGACATCTTGAGGTAATAATTTAATATGGGTTATTGTTCATCGCTTGACCAAATCTGCTCATTTCTTTTCTATACGAGATACTTTCTCTCTAGATCAACATTCCCGTTTGTATCTTAAAGAGATAGTTAGGTTACATGGAGTTCCTCCCTCTATTGTATTGGATCGTGAACCCAGGTTTACTTCTATCTTTTGGAAAGGCCTTCAAAAGTCGTTGGGTGCTGAATTAAATTTTAGTATAGCTTTTCATCCTCAATCAGATGGGCAGTCAGAACGAACAATTCAGACATTGGAGGATATGGTACGAGCTTGTTCGATGGATTATTAGGGATGTTGGGACCAACATCATTCTTTGGTTGAATTTTCTTATAATAACAGTTTTCATTCCAGAATACAGATGACACCATTTGAGGCATTATATGGGAAGCGGTGTCGAACTCCAGCTTTTTGGGATGAAGTGGGTGAAAGGAAGTTGATGGGACCAGAATTGGTAGAAGAGTTGGCAGAAAAAGTTCAGCTGATTCGGAAGCACATGAGAACAGCTCAGAGCAGGCAGAAGAGTTATGCGGATAACCGGAGGAAGGATCTATCTTTCGAGGTAGGTGATCATGTTTTTCTCAAGGATTATCCTTGGAAAAGTGTGATGAGATTTGGTAAGAAAGGAAAGTTGAGTCCAAGGTTCATTGGACCATACGAAATTCTGGAAAGAGTTGGATCAGTTGCATACCGAGTGGCTTTACCTCCGAGTTTATCTCAGGTACACAATGTTTTTCACGTTTCGATGTTGAGAAAGTATATGCCATATCCATCTCATGTTTTGAGTCCAGAGGTAGTTTAGCTGGAAGAGAACCTATCTTATGAGGAACAACCGGTCCAGATTCTTGACCACAGGGAGAAAGTTTTACGGAATAAGGTGATTCATCAGGTAAAGGTTTTGTGGAAAAACCATGTGATTGAAGAGGCAACGTGGGAATCTGAAAATTCTATGAGGGATAAATACCCCCACTTATTTTGATAAGTGAATAAAATTGCGAGGATGCAATTCCCAAAAGGGGGGAAGGATGTAACATCCCAGGTAAATAAAGAATAAATAATTTTCATATTTATTAATATTTACAAATTAAATATTAATTTTATTTTAAAGGGGTTGCTATGTTCGATAGCGTACCCGATACACAACGATGAGTTTCTTTGAAACTTACGTAGCACACTAGTAATAAATTAATATTGTTTTAAATGTTAGTTAACAAGTAGCCATTGTACTAGAGGGAATGGATATAAATAACTAAAATATGATTAGATATGTTTTTAAATGTTTATACATCTACCCAATAAAAGATAAAGGCTTAAAATACGGAAAGAGTGCAATTTTACGGGCATATATACTCTAATTTTCACTAAAGGTTCACTTATCACCTTTTAATGGTGAACCGTAATTAAATATAGTTTTGATCACTCTTATACATTATTTTGGACCAAATATAACTCTTCTTTAGAATCAGGACATCAAAATTTACTTTGTGTAAATTTTTGGTACCTTTCTGATAATGTTCATTTTTTTATGAATAGTGTAAAATGTTGTATTTTAATTCAAAACCTCTTTTTAATCTAAATTATTTATATGATTAGATTATTATTTTAATTGGTTTTATAGTGAAATTAGAAAATATTTTTACCATTAAATCCAATAGTGGTCGTTGGAATTAATTTCACTTTGAAATCAGACTTAAACTAGTGTCAATCTTTTGATACTTATTGTTTCACAAAAACACGCTATTTGTCATGACAGCGGGAATTAATTATTAAATTAATTAATTTGACTTATATGTTTTGAATTTTGTAAAATGGATTTCATTTTTGAATTCGGAATATCAAATATAGCTTAGGGTGAATTTTTGGTAATTTTCTGAAAAACTTCAATTTTTGATGAATAGTGAAACCACTAAGTGGTAATCAAGCAAACTGATTTTTCAGTTAAATGAAAGTTTACCACTAATGTGTATTGAATTTTGAAAATCCGACATACATGGTTGTCATTAATAAGTAATATGTGGTTCAATGAGATTAAAATAATTTTTTTGGTGAATAGTAACTTATTAAGTTTTTAATCGCGATTAGTGGTAATTAGTGTAGTTTAAGGTATAAATAATGCTTTAATAATATGAAATGACCTAGAAACTTGTCCCAACCTTATTGGTTGTGTCATGGCCGACCATGAAAAGCCATGGGTCAACTTGGGGACCCCATGGAGACACTTTGGTTTGGAAATGACATAAATAACTTTTTATTTAATGTAAAAGTAAAAAATGACACAAACATAATATGTTTTACGAAAACAATTTTTACATGGGGTTATAAAGATCATATTTTTGATTATAAATAGTCATTGGAAATATAAAAAGATTTCCTACATAATAGTATTTTTTTATAATTTTTAGACATTAAATAAATTAAATTATTTATGACATAATAGTGATGCAGCGATGACATCATTATTTGATGATTTAAATAAAATGGAAAGATAATGTAAAATCTATAAACTACACATGTCCAAAACCAATTGGATGAGTGGATTTAGAACCCTTATCACCTTATCCATGAATTATATCAATGTGGGACCTTTTAAAACCGAAACACATTTTCAAATAAAGTAATATTTCTTTACTTTCCAAAAGTGCCCCTCCTCTCCTCTTATAAAAGGCCCCCACCTCTACCCCATTTCACACACTTCGCAAGCCTTTGGCTCGGCCAAACCCTGCCCATTTACTCTCTCCACATCCCTCTCCTCATCCTAGAGGATTCCCTTTGGGCAGAATCCTTTCAAAGGAATCCTTTAGGCTCAAATAAAAAGGGAGTTACACTTTTAAAGGTAATTCATTCTCTCTTGTTCATTTGTTTTATTTTGCTTCTCCAACCCTCTAAACTCTTTTTATTTACTTCTTTTTTAACAACGACAGTATCTTCAATATACTAGTATGTTGTTATAATATTTATTTGAGCTACACTCTCACAAAACTTCATCAAATGGTTAAAAAACATACGGTTTCCGTGGATTGCGAAATTCTGCCTCCCGAAACGATGATTGTTCAATACTCATTTAACACCTTCAAGGGTGGCCATTATGATGTCACTATTTTTATATATGATATATAATATGTTTATGTTTTATTTAAGCTTCTGTATTTTTCATTTTTGGCATACCTTTATGGTTTCCATTATGGGTAAACACGATATCTTCATTTAAGGAAGTGCGGACTACTGCCCCCTAAAAGTGATGTGATTCGTTAATGCCATATGTGGGACGTGTAAAGGATGGATTTAAAGTTATTATATATGATGTTATACTGGAATTATAATATACCTCTATATCATTATTATTTCTTTCCATTAAAGTATGATATAGAAATGAAAGTTGCGTTCATGCGTACGTACGGCTTACCGTCTCCATGAACGGTGCATTTCATTTCTTATCCCCAAATGTAATGTACTATTAAAAGTACATGTATATAATGGATATATATAATTAATGATATATCTAAATGATGAATATAATTATGGAATTAAAATATACATACCTCTCATTTAGTTTTAATTCCATTAATATGACAAATAAATGAAAGTAGCGTTCATGCGTGCGTACGGCTTACCGTCTCCATGAACGGTGCATTTCATTTCTTACCTCTAAATGATTATGTAATATTATAAATACATGTATATGCTGGATATATATGATAAATATTATATCCAAATCGGGAATTTCATTCTGGATATAAAGAACTTTTGACCACATGAACAACATGTAATTGTAAGAAGTCAACTTTCGACTTAAGAACCAAATGTTGACAAAACAAACATTATTAACTTAAATGGTTACATAATGTTTATAACATGGAAATAAGTGATATAAAAAGAATAATGAACTTTAAAAAGGTTCTTAATAAAGTATAAATTAACTCAAGTTTATTATTCAGGACGTTAAAGAACGATCGAGTCAAGTCGGACCCAAGGTAAGGGAACTTCTTAACCCAACTTCCATTTTTTGGGTTAATCTCATACTTTCAAATTATGTCATGATATTATTATGTCTTATTTTGTATTTTTACTTTCTTTATGTGTACCTATAGTGAATACACATAATATATCTATTTTATTTTAAAAATGATCTTTGTAAGGGACTTCGTCTCAATCTCCTTTCATTGAGGCATATTTTATTTTATACACAACATTATTTTATACGGTGTATAAAACCCTTTTGACTTTTACTTTTATACAAAAGGAATCTTTTTATACGAAGAGTTTTATAAAACGACAAAAAGGAATATTTCTTTTAACGTACGCGGCGACAAAAACTTTTTCCGCCGCCGCGAGTATTATTTGTTCTTTGGCTTTCTCAACAAGCCGTAATGTTTTTAGAATAAAATAAATACCATATACTCTTTTATGTATTTTGGTATTGAAAATGGTTTTGAAAAAGGATTCTATTATGTCAATATATTTATGATATATTGTGATTGAAATGTGGAAATGTTATCATTCCTTTATATTGGTTTTATGTTTTATGATTTTATACTGGTACTTGGACATTTTAACGGGTGGTTACATTATAAACCATATGACGGGTGGTGCCGTGAATACCAGGACGGGTGGTTACGTTATAACCTCCAATGCATTGGGTATGGAAGTCGGCCGTATGGCTATTCCATTAAGTATGTATGGAAATTGGCCGTATGGCTATTCCATTAAGTGATATGTGTGGAAGTCAACCGTATGGTTATTCCACTTAAGTATGTTTATGTCCCAAGTTACCTTTATATATTCTATGTGTTCTTTATATGGGTTTTATGGTAATTCTTTGGTTACAAAAAGGTAAGTAATGATACTTTATTCAGTGAAGAGTTTTTACTACTTCATGAAGGTGAAGGTATTACTTTGATATAGTATACATGGTTTACTTGATGTTTGAAAAACTAATAGTTTTCATTCTTTTTGTATACCTTACTGATCTTTTTATGCTCACCCCAAGTTTTTTCGAAATGTTTTTCACAGGACTTAAAGTGGAATATGGTCAAGGATGGGATCAAGGGAATTTCATGCTATCTAAAACATCGAATCTAGACATCTTTCTTTTTAAGAGTTTTTATTTTATGGAGACTTAGTAGAAGTGTCTACTTTGTAATCTTTTAAGATGTAATAGTTATGTTCTAATTCCCTAAAACTCTAAACCTGAAAAGATCCTCAACGTGAATTATTCATTTAATTCAATATTAAGTAAGGTTTAAGGCTGGGGCCTTATAATAATATTATGCTTATAATTCATTATGAAAAATAATATATTTGATAAGTCAAACTTATGGTACGAGGCCTTTTAACTAAAAAAAATTCTAATGTTTTAATGATTTATTTTATAAATCGTTCCCTTTGATGTATATGTTTTTAAATGAATTTTTTAATTTATTTATATGGAAATAAATTTTTTATAATGTTTATTTTCTAATATTGATCTATTTTTTTCAACAAGTAATATTTTTTCAATTTTATGTAATTTAATTTATTATAGAAACCCACTTTTAAATATTCCCTTTTATCTATTTTTACTACGGTAAAATGAAATGTTTTTAACATATATTGTATTAACATAATTTTACACTACCAAAACACTTTAATTATTTAATTTCTCCCTTATTATGTATTCACAGTTATTTCCAATGAATGTTGGTCCATTATTATGTTAGTCGTTTTTATTTTTTAAAAGTGATTTTAACATGAAATTGGTATTTTGATATCTAAATGGGATTTAGAAATGGGTTTAATAGATGTTTCTAGGGGTTTATTGATGATTAGTTCCATATAAATTATATATGAAGGGTTTATCCTAATTACATCTCATGGGTGTTCCTAATATAGATTATACGATGGTTTTGGCCCCATTATTGCTCATTAAAAAATGTTGAGCTCGGTTTAGAATATATGATTGGCAATCACCATTATAGATATCTAGGGTACTCTAGAAATAGAAGTCTACTGTATTATAATTTCACTTTTAATTGTTAATATAAGAGTTATATGGAAATGATTTCCCAAGGCTCCAACATTATTTTCTATGGTTTCTAATGAGTTTTTATTAAAAGGTTATAAATATGTTTTCATTTCATCGAACGACTAACAGTTTTCATTCTTTTATGTCTCTTATTGATATTTGTTACCTCATACCTTCTTTTAAAATGTTTTCCACCGGTATTATGATGGGTAAGAACAAAAAATATTTCATGATTAAAGTATTAATGATGATTAATTAAAATAAAGAATTGTTTATTTTTAAATGGGTTTCCATTTATTAAAAAATGGATACATATTATAGGTGACCATATTTAATGAATAGGTTAACTATGTAAGAATTATTAACAGTTATATAAAACACTAAACTAAATAGATCATTGAATTTTAATTATAAATAAAATGTACAAGAATATGTAATTTTTATGGTAAGGTCCAGACAAGTAATACTCTTGAGGGTCTGTATACATCATAAGGAAGTCAGAATTCATTGTAAATGAAAAAAATGAGCTTCACATAACAATTCATTCTTCATATATAAATCCAAAGGTATATATATTATTTTCCAATTTCTCAAACCACATTTTTGAAAACATTAAATTAAGGTATCTTATCCCACATAACCGATTCTAATTTTTTGTAACACACATCTTTTCTTCTGGTCATTATCATGTTTTTATAACAGATATATTTTCATTAAAACATGAAAAAAATAGAACAAGTCCATGCATCCACAACTTATATGACATAATTTACCTATTCAAAAACCAAATGAGGAAGTTACAAATCTATCATGGTTATTGATTCATGATGATTTAAACTGAAGGACATAGCAACTTTCTGTTATTTTATGGTATGGTAATTTATCACCAAATTATAATCTATAATAATTTCTTTCCTTCTTCTATACCTCATGTTAAAAACATTGGGAGTTAATATATAATTAAAAAATTTATAAATAATATATTTACCGTAATTGGATCCTTACAAATGATGGTGCTAATTATTTTGAGAAAATTCACTATAGATGATTCCATATCAGGTTTGGGAGAAGTTTTCCCATGAGGTTTTATTTTCCCAAAAGAATAATAAATCACCTGATTTTTTGCATTAAAAAAATAGAGTAATTTCAATGAAGCATTACTATAGATAAAAAAAATCAATATACTTTTTAGAAAGGGGAAAACTAAACTATATACCATTATTTTTTATACTTATAGAAAAAAATAACATTTTTTCTAGGTAAATAAAACACCCTTTCTTATTTATATAATTTCTGGGCTAGATAAACATGAATTTATTTCAAATATATTCAAGAAATATCATTCTAATCGATAGAATAATATAATCTATGTAGATTTTTTTTATTTTCATTCATTAACTGCTGTTATTTTAACAGGATAAAATATAACTCCATATTTACAAATGTTGCTTCAAAGAAAAGAAATATGTTAAAATAATATCCTTTGATAAATAATACATATATGTTTTTCCTAATAATCATTTAATTTTTAACAATTAAAAATAATATCCACAAAAAAATGTCATAATGATAAAACTATTCTTGGAACACTCTATCCATAGGATATATAAATAAAAAATTGGAAGTTTTTAACCCATATGTTCTAAATACAAACTGATAATTCCAATATCTACTCTAATATGTATTCTTCAAAATATATTCCTCCTTTACATTAAACTGATGGTTCACCAATGTGAGATCAATCATCCAAATTTACTATGCTCCCTAGAGAAGATCATGTCAATTTTCAATAAGACAAAAAGGAAATTTTTCTTAATATTTATGTTATTCATATCACAATAATTAATATAATGTATCATTGAAATATATTATGTTTTTACAGTATAAAATAGGATAACACAATGGAGAAGTCATTGGTCTATTAAAAACATTATCTAAAATCTCCTAAAATTTATTTATCATTTCTAAAACATCTAATTAAGAAAAAAGGACATTTTGAAAAAATTGTAGATTTTGTTACAATATCAACTAATAAGATCAACTGCTCTATTAGAAATTTGACCATAAAATTCAATAAGGAAAATATCCTTGTATTCATTTACTATTAGCAATTCCTTAATCTAAATAGTTCCACATTTTTCAACAAAATTTTCTTTGTAACTTTCACAACAATTTATAATAAATTTATATTCTTCTTGGTTGGTTATAATAGGTATGAAATCATTGAAAAATCCATTCTGAGCTCTAAATACTATCATAAAATGATAAAATGATAACCAATTCACACCAAAAATATATATCAAACTCAATTATGAGTACTCTAATAGGATTTTAGGGATTGGATATTTTGTGGATAACCATAGGAGGATTTATATAAATCATTTTTTATATAATACATCTTCAAAAATATTTCTCCAATAAAATTTCAAGCTTTCCTGATGTGATATTCCCATTATTCCTATAGATTTCACAAAAATGAATGAATGTGAAGATACATAACAAAATAGTGTATTTGAATAATTTGAATTACCAATTAACATAGATTTCACTAATTCATTTGATATCCATGTATCAGTCACAGTAGTAGAAAAAAACCATTTGTTTCCCATCATGTTGATTTCCCCAATAGATATTAACTTGGGACACATTTTAGAATTTATCCCAACTGATTATGCTTAAAGAATCTCCCCATCACCGTTTAATTTTTTATGCTCATTATTCTTATATTCATGATTCATGTGACCAATCATTCCAAATTTATAGAAATTTATATATTCCTAGATTCATTCCTTATTGTTTTTTACTTCACTCTTCACAAGAAATTTTTTGATCTTCTTACCTTCAAATTTATCTGATAAATTTGTCCCTAATTCATGCTAACCTGATTGCTTATTATTCATGTCATCATTCCGAATATATATTATAAAACATGATCTAAATTTTTTTCATCACATTTTACTAGTTTCTATTATATTTTAAACTCCCATGAAGCTAATGATCTTCATAAAATTGGGTTCAGGAAAATGTAATATCTATTATTTTTACTATTAGTGTGCCCAAAAAAATCTATATTGTACATGGATAATCTTTTAAAATTGTATTTATATGAAACTATTGAATATTAGTCTTTGAAAACTAGTCCTATAATTTTTCCCCTATTCGAAGATGATAATTAATATGAAAATGTTATTCTTGAAAAATTTAATAAAATAATCACATTCCATAACATCCAAATCATTTGTTTCTCTTGTATTCTTAACCAGTGACCACCACATTTTTTGTTCCTCTTCATAAAAATAAATATAAATAGATAACATTTAGAATTCAAAAAATCTCATGACATTGAATATCTTTTTGAGATAATTGATCATGTATTCAACTACCACTGGATTTGAGGTTCCATCATGTATCATCCCGACCAAATTTCATAGGTCCCCACTGGAATACTATATGACCTCATGTGTGCCTTCCCATATGAAATCAGTTACTGATTAACAGTGAGGGGCTCAAGTGGAAATATGGGGGGGCTATATCCTCTATATTGAGTCATAGAATAAAAAATCAACAACAATAATATAGATAATCATCGTAAAATTCATAAATGTAAAGATGGATTACATACAATGTAACAACTCCCCAAGGGGAATTAAAACCCAAGTAAGTAGAAGAAAAAACTAGAAAGTAAATAAACAATCATTCGTGGAGTTATCTGGTTCTTTTCTCATTTGTCTCCAGTTCTATTCTCAATTTCTCAACCATTCACCATAGGTCCCTTTTCTTTCATCGGATCGTTTTTCATGACATATACTAGCACACTGAAATGACTAAGAATGGTGTGAGTACAAGACTCGGTAGGACACCATCAATTCATCCTCATCCTGATGTTCTCAAAATTAAAGTGTATAACATAATAAATAATGATTAATAAATATCTAATCTAAAATTGAGTGGTTGTTCTCTAACTAAGATGCCAGAACCCACCGGTCGGACTTTCTTCGAATCTATTTAAAAATAGATAACCATGGTTTTAGATGAATCAAGAATTAGCCATTAGGCTAATAAATCATTTATCTAGGAACCATTGTGTGAATATATCGATGCTCTACCAGAAGATATGTCTCTCTATATGTTCAATGGAAATGAGAGCTAATCAGTTTCCCTTAATCATCGATATGATGTACTGAGGACCAAGGGCTATTCGTTTCCCTTAGTCATAAAAGAACATTACTGTGAAGTCATACTAGGTACTGAGATCTCATCAGTCCACACTTAATTGAGTGCATCCCATAGAATCATTGTATGTGCTAATCAGGCATTAAACCCTCTCTTTATGTCATGAACATCCCTCCTCCAAGGGATAAAACTAGTTTTTATGTTCCTCTACATGATACTCCAAAGGCATCATCGTATCCCTTGTTATTAGTCAGGGTAATCACAAGGCATCGTTGTGTTCCTTCCACAGGTATTGGACCCTTGACATCCGTTATATGCATCTCACCAACAAAGGATTAAATAACTCTAGATTTTCCAAAACATGGCTTATCCTAGGCGTCGCCATATGCATACCTCATCCCATGGACCCTCATTATCTATCATTTTTATCCCTCCACTAAAGGAGGACACATTCATGGTCTACCTATCTTGGCTCTGAAACAACAAGTTATAGATTTCATGGAAGGATATATATATACATATATCATCAAATCATCATTAGTAAAGTAGCATGCAATGTACACATAATCACACTGTAACATCAAAAATCGATACTAAGACTCATGGAATCAAGCATTATATAAGGGTTCTGGGACTAAACACAAACCCACATACATTCACTATCTAGTGTGGTCATCAAACATGTTTACACATCATATTAATGGAAATAATTTGTAAAAAATCACAAAAAGATAAGGAACTACCTACCTCAATAGTTGGTAAAAACCTCTCATAGTTTTTCCTAACGTCCGAGCGACACATCAAAGTATCAAGATGTCTACATGTCACCTCATGAGGTTTCAGAGTGTTTTTCTTGGATTCAATACATTTATTTTTATTTCAAATAAATAAACATCATGTGTGATAATTATTTCTCTTTCATGAAAAATTCTATATTTATCCTTAATTTTAAGGCATGCACTGATAAATTTTAATTATCACTTTTCCATCAAATGATATATGAAATAACTATTTATTAACTTAAATTTAAATAGATCAAAAGAATTTATAAATTAAATTAAGTTATTATTTAATAATTTTAAAAAAGTTTCACCAGAAATGAAACAATATTAACTCTAATTTAATTTAATTTTATGAACTGATAAATTAAATTATAAATTTATCATTTCTAAAATATTTAATGAAATGATAATAATTTTATCATGTGCATTTATAGTTTAAAATTTTCATTTTTCCACATTTAGTGATAATTACAAATTTTAAAATTATCTTGTGCATTTGATAATTATAAATTCAAATTTTCATTACAATTATACATTGGTAATTTTATTAAATCTATCCACTTATAATTTGGAAATGAAATTATAATTGTCTATTATGGATGATTTTTTAGGAAACCCGATTTTGTAACATCTGTAATTCATTATTTTAATAAGCTGAGAAATAAAATGAAATAAAGATTATTTTTGATTTATTTAAAACTCTATTTTATCCTTTATATTTCATTTTTTATTTTATTAAATCTCTATTTTATTGTATGGAAGAAATTAATAAAACAAAAATAAATAAAAAATAAGTAGAAGAATCTACACAGGAGGCTTGTCGTGCCGCAAGGGAGGATTCTTTTGATTGATCCTCGGTTTAGTGTATATTTCTCTACCAAATCACTCTAGTCATGAAGCGAAGAAGATTTGATTCAGGTTCCTAGTTTTTATATTGGTTTATCCATGGGAAACATAGGTTATTTTTAGCGCAATCGTCATTTTCAGGGTAAAATTAAAATAACTATTCAGAATTGTTGATCACCGAAATTAATCTGGGGGAATCATTTATTATTCCCCATTAAATCATTTTATCATAAATAAATCAATATAGTTGTTATTTAGGGGGGTTTTGGAAGCCCCTATGTGGAATAATGGTGTAGAATATGTGGTTTAAGACGAAATAGTGTTTTCCCCTTCAAAAATTTAATTAATTAATTAATTAATTATTTAATAAAAATATCAAATTAAGTTAATTTAATTTGGAGAATTTTCAAATAGTAGATGCATATTAAAATTATACTCTTCTTAAGATAAACCCTTCGTTCCAGATACAATGGTGGTTTCATAATTTCTGTGTGATACACCATTTGTGAGATATAATATATTTTTAATAATTTAATATATTGAACATTTTATTAACAATTCATTATCTTCTTAGTGGGGAATCCACATTCTAATTGGATTCCAAGGTTATACCCTTCCTAGGATAAACAACCCATTATAGACCTAACCATGGTCTTGGATTTTTCATAAGATGTACCATTTCTGAGATATTAAATATTTAATATTAAAAATAATGGATTTAAATTTAATTAAGTATAAAAATGGTTATTTTTGCGAATGATCCATCAAAACATCCAAAACATAAAAATTTTAAACCATACCTAGGGTGATCACTATATCTCAGACCCATATCTGGTCTCACGTTTTTCATATAATGCACAGTTTTGGTGTTATTCAATTATTTTCTATAATTATTCATTTATTAAAATAATATTGTAAATATGTTATTCTTTATTCATTGAGGTTATACATACCTCAAAACTCATTACTAGTATTTTTTTAACTCAAAAATTTTTTAATTTAATATTCAGGAGTATTAATTAGAAGTTTTACCCTTCTATGATGCTTTTATCTAAAAACATAACTTTTCATAGATAAATCACTTTTTCCAAATAATATATCATAAGAGGGTTTATGATTATTATAAGAATAGGTATGTTAGAATCATCCCCTTATAACAACATCTCATCATTGGGAAGCATATCTATTGGTCATGTTCAAACAACTGAGGTCAGTGAGCTCGAACATCATACTCACATTCCCATGTCTCTTCCAAGTTCTACCCATGCTACCACTGATCATGGAATTGTTTTATTATCTTCCCTTAAACCACCTCCTCACTCCAAAATATTTTCCACACTTAATGTCCTCACTATATGCATCAATACCGAACCCATCATCCTCATAATCTATGGCATGTGTCAGGTCGCGTATTCACCTCTGAAGATATTACACACGGAACACATCGTGCATACCTCGATTGCGAGAAGGGAGGCCGAGATGATATTCCACTACCCATATCCACTGATTAAGTACCTTATAGGTCTCTTAAAAAAATAATTATTGACAACCACCGTCTAATATATTAAGGTCTCATGTATTCATTCAATGTCTTTTTAGAGAATGTATGTTGGGGAAACCTAACTCTACTAGTAAAACAAGTCCATACACGGATCACAAATATAACGAAAACAAATGTGATAAAAATGAAGGGGGTTTAAAGGAAGTTTTTAACAATACCCCAAATAGAAACAAGATCATTATCACAATCGGTTGGGGTTAGGTCTATTTCATACAAATTTCCTTCCTTAACTCCATGATCATTCCCATGTCATTACCGAGTTTTCGTCATTAGGGGAGTCTATATCTTCCTATGGGTTTCTCCACTCCCAGTATGTCCTAACCTCTTATAACTCCTCTGGTAAACCATAGATAAGAAGCAATAAAGCTTCCGTGTCTTGCGACACCGGTGGATATAAATTTTTGGCTTCATATAAGTGTTGGTATAATGACCCTATTTCCCACAATTATACCATTTTCCTAAAAAAAATTCTATTATGACCAAAATTTCCATCACTCTTACACTCATGTAATGCCTTTATCTTCCTACAATCCAAAGACACTCCTATAGAAGTATCAAAAAGATCATTGAATGGCCCATTGTGGGTCAGTAGTATGGGTGTTGTACAGTCATCATACAATCCTTTTACAATTTGTAGGGCGATTCAGATGACCTTTGAATATATAGTATTCTCAAAACCCCTAACCTAGAATTTGAACATATGTTGAAGGTATATCTAGATTATTCAATCCTTATGTGCCTAATTCCCAACTAACAAAAGGATAAAATTGAAGAAAATTCATAAAATGTGAAGAGTGCGTTTAGAGAATCAAGGAACCTTTTCATAATTATATTAACTCCTAGGCATAGTTAAGCTTTTCCATTTAAGAAAAATACTATTCTATAAATAACTCCCTAAATATAGTTTATGTAAGACAATCTCCACTCCCATCATGATTCATGGTAATCCACCATCTCCTAGAAGGTCCTTAGAACATAAAGGTTTCCAAAATCACTCACCCTTCCTCAGGGGTTTGGGCCATCTCAAAAATTATCTCAATATAGTCTAGATAGTCCTCCACATCTTATGGGTCAACAGTGCCTTATAATGACAGAGGGTGTTGGATTTTGAAATCCGGAGAATGGTCTTGTTTGGTCCTCTATTCTGGTCCACCCTAGATAGGAACTATCTTTAAAAGTCACAAATAAAAAATCCCTATAACCTAAATCTCTTATGCTGACTGAATAAGCCCTACAACTTAAATGTTCTTTAGCACATCCCCTTGTACTGCTGGTACAGATACAGGAGAATCTTGGGCTACCGAAACATGTTGTCCCATCACATGTCTCCGAGGTGGGGTGTCTATAAATGGAAAAACAATAGGGACATAAACAGAACCTTACAATCATATGGTATGAAAAAAGGTTCTCCAAATAGTCTATGAAATCAAATCAGGTTTTCCTAGGAGACTACCCTCAACCCAATGCATGACCCTCATAACAATAACCCATGTTTCCATCCTTGAACATCATTAATAATTAAATATATACTAACTAGAAAAATGTTATGTTCAACAAAATAATTCCATCAAATTTCTAAAACATGATAACACAGATATGTCATACTTAAAAAAAAATCCTTAATAGATATCACAAATAAAGGCATTTAATAAATGAACTACTATGTAGCACAATAATAGGTGTATATATACGGAATTTGAATCTAAATTCCTATTCATGATGCATGAACATACTATAAATCTTATAAATCTTATATAACATCATGTAAGTCACCCATGGTGAATAAATATTAACAATATAACAAAAATTCACCACTTTAAGAAAACTCAGATGTCCACTATTTAGTGTTGGCCCGACACTAACATAGTTCCCCTATGAGTGTCCCAACCCCTAACTCATGTATAACTTCTCTCATCACAAATAAAATTTGATAAACAAGTTAGTAAAAACCTGATCCTCTGATACCATTTTGTAACATCCACAATTCAAGATTTAAATAAGTGGAGAAATAAAAACAAATACAGTTTTTTTCTTTTTAATTAAAATACCATTTTTTCATTTCCATTTAGTTAATATTTTACCTATCATTAAACTAATATTTTATTTTAAAAAATAATTTAATAAAACAAAAATAAATAAATAATATGAAGAATAACATACATGGGGGGAGCGTCACACTGTATGGGAGGAGGCTTTCGATTGACCATCTGATCAATGTTGATTTCCCTCCCAAATCACTCCAATCGGGAAGCAGTAAAATTTATTTTGGGGATAATTGCTTATATAGGGCTTTTTCCATGGAAAATGATAGCTATTTTTAGCCCTATAATAAATTTTCATGGTGAAATTAAAACACCCATTTAGATCTGTTAATCACTGAAATTAATGTGGTTGAGTGGTTTATTATTCCCACATCAAGTCATTGCATACTAAAAATATCTAAATAGTTGTGATTTAGGGGGTTTTCAAAGCCAATGTGTAGTTTAATGGTGGAAAACACATGTTTGATGATGAAACATCGATTCCCTTTTTATTTAATTTATTTATTTAATTAAATTATTTATTTAATAAAATTATCAAAATAAGTTAATTTAATTTGTCGACATGTCCAATTCTCATTGCCTATAAATATTATACCTCTCCTTGGTAAAATCCCCAATCAAATCATAATATAAGTGTTATAATTTCCATGTGTTGTGTCCTTTGAGAGATATAAATTCTTTTTAAAAATTTAATATATTAACTATTTAATTAAAAACCTTTGACTAGTGAGTGGGGGATCTAAATGCCCGCTGATATCCAATGTTGTACCCTTTCTATAATTAAAACACTATTCCGAACATAACCATCGTCTCATATTTTCCATACGATGTTCCACTTATGAGATATTAAATATTTAACATTAAAAAAGGGATTCAAAATTAATTAAATAATAAAATGGTTATTTTTCCCTGTGATACATCCAATAATATAACACATAAAAATATTATAACAAGACATGGGTAAACACCATGTCACAGACATATCTGTGTTCTTAGAATTATCAAACAACACACCATTTTGGTGTTATTCAATTATTTTGAAGAACATGACCAAAAATTAAAAAAAATATTAAATATTTTATTCTGTCTTTATCAGGGCTTTACAGAACTCCTAACTCATACCTACTCATTTTTATGTCTTAAAATATATAATTTAATATTCTAGAGTATTAATTGGACTTTTTGCCCTTCTATAATGTGTTTAACTAAAACATGCAACTTATTGTAAATAAATCATTTTTCTCATTAATTTATAATATGAGGGTTTTTTGGTTATTATAAAAATAAAAATGTATCAAATCAAAACATGGTGAATATTCCCTCATATGATGCTTAACTACTAAGGTATTCTATTTTGGTTGTTCAGGATTCTCCCTTGAATTGATTCAAACACCATTATTATCATGTGTTAATTGATCTATCACTATGAAAACCCATTATATTATAATTCTAAACATCTCAAGAAGCTAATTTGGAAAGTTATTTTCCTGTATATTCCTTCCAAACACAGCTTCCAAATTTCCAAAAAAACAAACCATTATAAAAAATATACAATAGATGAGGGATGGTGGTAATATTAAAATTTTATATAATTTATATTTAAAAATAATGTAAAAAATCATATCTGGGTATTCAGATAATGTTATCATAACCAATACATTTATCTAGGCCAAGCATTCATGCTAATTATAAGTATTCGACCATAAAATTTTTCATATTATTGTGATTGAAACTGTATTTTATATTATTATATTCCTGTGGATTTTTAAGGTTTGAAGATTTATTGAATTTCGACAAAATTATATATGGTAAACCCATAAATTACTATTTAAATATTTTTCATAGTATCCATTTCTACTATAATTTTTTTTAAAACATGGATTATCACCATGAATAGTCTTTACTATTTTCCTCCCGATCAAATCTTTGTCACCACTCTTACATAATCCTTTTGAAAAATATTCAAAACAAATGAATGAAAAAAATTGTCATTATGTGAAATAAATTAATTGAAAGAATTAGTCCAGTGAAATCACATAAGAAAATTTTCATAAAAACATACATATTCACAATAAAAACATAATCATCTTATCACTAAGATCATTATTTTTCTTTTTCAAAATTAGAAAATTCCTATGCAAACTCATTAAAAATAATATAAAATATATGTAGGATACATAGAAAATTATATTGTATATTACCCTTAAAAATTATGAATAACAGATATCCAAACTCCAATCTAGAATTCCAAATGCATTTGAGGTCATAATATAACAATATATACATGGCTTACTATGACACTGCTCGTCATTGGTTATTAACATAAACACATTTCACTATATTATCATGGATCCACCAATAACTGGTTTATAATGTAATCACTAATCAACATAATCAATTATAAATAACAACCAAATAAATGTAAATCATGAAATATTGCCTCCTAAAATATAGTTTGAATAAAATAAACCTTCTCTATTGAAATTTCTTATTTTGAATAACATCACATGTAAAAAAGGAAAAATAATTCCACAAAAGTAACTATATTATGAAGAATAATAGTTTTATAATTATTAAAGTGACATGGAATCATGAAATTCCATTCATTTTATTAACATAGAAAAATATTCCATATGAATTTTATAAAAATAAACATTAAAATATCAATGAAAATCCCATAGAAATATTATATCGTTATTATGAGTGTTAATAAAATGAATTGATTATGTGAAGCCTCTTTAAATCCACATAAAAAAGATTAAATATAATATAATATAATCAATATTCATTTCACATGTAATCTTATAAATACATTATTAATTATGTTGAATCTTAACCCAAAGAGTTTAAATACAGTTATCAATTCACATACATCATGTTTTCCTACCTTAAAATGTGTCCAAAACTATTATATAATGGTTCAAATAATGTTATTAATTTATTTAAGAAGAATATTAATATTTATAATTTAGCAGCTGTGGAACTGTAGCAACGGCGACACTGTAGCGGCGGAGGGACTATAGCAGGTACTATAGTGGTGGTAGTTACTGTAGCAGGTACTGTAGCAGCACGATACTGTAGCAGTACTGTTCACCAAGGGGTCCTTTGGGCCAAAAAATGGGCTTTCAAGCCTTGTTTTAGGCCACTTGGCCATGGGCCTTCGGGCTATGTAATGGGTCACCCTCTACCCAGTCTAAAGAGGTCTTTGATTTAAATAATAAATTGAGGCTTCGGCCCCAAAAAAAGTTAGAATATCCTTATTTAATTATTATTTAAACATAATAATTGTTTTAGGACCCTCTATAAAGGTGTTAATGGAAAATAAGAAATCATTATCCATGGAGATGTTTTACAACAATAAGTTTTTTAATGGTTCTAATTTTTTTAATAAAAGGATATAAGGAAAGGAATGGATATAATAAATTATATAAGAACCATAAAATTATAGTATATAAAAAATTATGGATTTATAATTCATTTATGGATGAAAGAGATATTGAGAAGGAGGAATAAAAATTTAAATTAAGAGTGGTGCTTTGATAATGATACCTCTAAAATTTCACCTCGATGAAGGACACATTAAAGACCACTAAAAATGTTTTTTGTTGGGAAAAGAACTACCGGGACATGTGGAGAGTGGGGATGTGATAGTTTTTTCTGAGATTAAGGGAGCTTTAATAATTTTCAACTTAAAGGGGGTGGGTTAAGATTGTCATTTATACATTAGGAGGGGTGGTTAAAGGGTATAAATAATTGTTATTTTATATTTCAGACCTGCATAATTTGGGTGGATATAATTAAAATGAATTATAATGATCATAAAAGTTTTATAATCTGTTTATATTCGTGAAACAGATCAATGAACCATATATTGTTTCATTTTTATGTATTTTAAGATGTTAATTTTTAACTTTTAAAAGATTCATTATTTTTTTATACTACGGTACTTTTTTTCACAACAATATATTGTTGCCTAAAAAAAATATTTATCATAAATAATAATTTAGAACATATGATTCCAAATATTGTATCCATTTTAAAAAATTTAATTCCTTGATTTTGAAATATATAATTTAAAATAAGTCCTATAGAGTTGATGAAAAAAATGATTTTTCTAGAAGTGAAATAAAAATGATTTTATATTAACTCAATGACTAACAATAATCTTTGTATGAAACTCAATTACTATTTAATTATATATAATATATAAATTCCATTTAAAAAATCTTCTTTAGGGTTTATTTTAGTTACATATATACTTTAAATATATTTTCAAAAAATCCTTTTTAGAACCAAAAAGACCTCATATTCCCAAAAAATATATAAATAGTATTAAATGGAATTAAAGTGTAATTAATATAAATAAGTAATAAAAATGTTAAATGAAATGGTTTTAAAAACATAATGTTATTTTTAAATTTCTTAATTTATTTATAATTAATATCATTTTTTACAAAAATGGTATTTTGAAATATTCTCTAAAAAATAAATATTTTTATAAATCAATAAAAATTTATTCTGAAGATAAATTTGAAATTATAAAAAAAAATTAGTATTTTAAAATTAAAATTAAATAATTTTAAAATTATTTTATGAAATATAACCTTATAAAAAATTATTTTAATAATACTATTTCTTACATAACATTTTTATAATTATTTTTAATTTAAAAACAATTAATAAATTTTAAATGTAATTGTTCAATTGGTAAATATATTTTTACATATATACGTATATATAATATATATATATATTAGTAAAATTGAATTATAACTTTTATAGAGACAATATTCATTTATCAAACAAGAATGGTTTTACCCCTTTTTGTTTGATGAAATACATGAAAGGTAAATGAGGATTCACATTTCTAGAATCGTAATTATATCAAATATATCATATATATTTGTTAAATATTCACATATTAACATTAATATAAAGATAAAATAAATTAATCCTCACATTTATTCGTGTATATGGTAGTCCACGCGTGTGGACATGTAATGTCTTAATTTTCCACTGGATTAGAAGGAAAGAAGTTATATTTGATATTATAATTATGGTACCATAATTCCTTTATAAATTTCATTTATTAACATTAAAAAAATCATAATAACCATCAATAAAATATAGTTCTAGATAATTATTTGTATAACTACATAGATATGGTGATCCATATGTACACATGAGCGATACATCAACTTTTCATTTTATGTAAAAGGGTGGTGGTAATTGTAATTTCATTAACATAATAAAATCACATTATATTTTTCTATACATATTATATTATTTATTAATAAACAAAAATATTTTAGATAAGGTAAATGAAAAGGTAAAAAAAAGTTTTTGGATGAGGTGACTACCTCTTAATTGAATAAACTAATTTAGAACTCCTCCTAAGAAACTATATATGGTGTTTTTGGAAGACCATAAGTTATAGGAAATTTATAAGGAGTTATGTAAAAAAAATAGGAATGCTTTCTTAATGAAATAGTGCTCAATTTGGTGTGATTATTTTAAAGGAAGTGGTTTTATAATGGTGAAAAATGAAACACATTGATATTTTAAAAAATTATAATATAAATAACTATATACCTAGAAAAATACATCAAACTGAAAATATATTCCTATTAAAAAATGATATTGTAAAAATGAAATTATCAAATGAAATTTATTTAGGTTATGTTTTTTTTTCATTTTTTATTTTTATACCTTGTTAGCTAAATTTAATTTTAAATTGGTAGTTATTTTTTAAATATTAATGCAATATAAATTATCTTATAAAGTTAAAAATCCCTCACACATTTACAAATTTGAATATTTTAAAAAATATCATTTCCATATGTCATCTTTCAATATTTTTTCCCATTTTTATAATTTAATAAAATATAATATTCCTAAAATATAATTAATGTATTTTTCAAAACTATTTATTTAGTTTGGAATAAAATACATCCATAAAAACAAGTATTTATAATTGGATCTTTTAGCGCATCAAAAATACATTACATTCTTATTTATAATTCATGGAAGTCAATAAATCACTCAAATCATATTACTTTTAATATTTTTAAATTCATTTATTTTAATTTTCAATTAATTTTATAAATATTATATTGTTATTCTCTAACAATTTATGTTATTTATATTGTCATTAAATTTAAGAAAAAAATTATTATCATGAATGTAATTTGAGAATTCTAAAAATGAAAATTAATATTCCATAAAAACTAAATTTATTACATATATGAAAACATATGAGATATTTTATAGCAAGAGAGATGAATTTTGTATTTTTCTTTTCTTTCAATATTATATAGTTCATTTTCAAAGACAAATATAACGTTGATAACTAAATTTAGAGGCCATTGTGATACAATCCTACTAAATTTATCCAATCAAAAAGAATATGAATAATGGAGCCCTTAACATGCAGTATTAACTATGTTTAACCCAAATTATCCTTTACTAATGTGAAAAATCATACCATAGACACTATTCATACTACACAACAATAAGAGGGGATTATTTACAAAATTTTAATCTATTTATTGAAAATATTGTTTCTATTTTCCAATATCCACACTCTATTAGTAGAATAAAATTATTTTAGAATAAGCCAGCAGAATAAGATCATAAATATTTTTTGAAAAAAAAATTACATGTTTTAATAATGAAATATGATTTATTCTTATCCTAATTATACAAAAACAATATGTGAATATTAATAAATTTTATAGAATGTATAGTTTATACATTTAATAAAAATATTTCTCTTATAGTTATTAATTAAATTTATTATGATAAAGACACACTGGGAATATAACAGCCAGATCCTGCTCTTCTAGAATCAAAACGTCAATGTTTTGTGTAATCATTTTCTTAAAATGTAAATTAAACAATTATAGAACATTAAAACCAATTAAAGACCATTTATTGGTCCAGGTTTTGGAGGATTAGACAACACATTGCATTTAACAATGTTTAACAAAAATAAAGCTAATTCTTACTATCCTTTGGAGAACTAACTCCAAAGCTGATGCTGTCTGAAATATAACTTCTAAAATAATAGTCAAGATTATTTTTAAAACTAAAGGGTGATCATTCAATTTCTGAGTAAGTGGTTTTGAAATCATTGTAATATATTTTGGGAATTCATTCTATTGAAAACAATTTTTAGAATGCTTTTGAATATTTCTTTTTGTAATATGATAATAATAATTTCAAAGATACCTTTAAATGAAATATTGAAATTATTTACAACTTTAAAATACTTCAATATTTTAAAAATACATATTCTAAAATTTATTTTAAAATAATATAATGATATTTCAAAAAAACATATATGCGTGCTATTTTAAAACAATATAATGGGGAAACCTGTAATGTTGAAGACTATCTTGGGCCTACCCACTTAATGAGGGATTCAGTTCACTCCCCAATACCGTACCATATTTAAAACATTCAAGGGACGGATTTTTATGAAAAAATTTAATGATTTCATTAATTATATAAACTTTCACTAGATTTTTTAATTTAGAAAACATGTCATTTCATTAAAATAAACATTTGTAGTTATATATATATAAGTATGTATATACATAAATATATAACCTTCAGTTGCATCACTTGCGAGTATGTTTCCAACAAGAACTATGGCCACAACGTATTTACTTACACATCAATGTACCCTATGTTTTATGAAATTTATGTTTTCATATTATTATAACTTCAACCATTTAATAAATCCATCTCGAATAAAGAAAAAGTTGTTTAACTAATTTATATCCATGATATAATGAATGTGTAGCAATAATATTTAATTTTTTCATTGTAAAAATAATCCTTAGGAATTTTGTGACGTATGTAAAAATATTAAAGAGACATAAAACCATTAACCTGTAAGTATTATACAACTATAATCCTGATCAATGATGTTGATATATAAAATGTAACCCATATTCATACATTATTTTCTTGCTCATTCAAAATATTTATCAGTTGTATAATAATTTAATATATATATATATATATACTTAAACGAAATAAAAATAATACCAGTGCATGGAAATTGAAATACGCATTTTAGAATAAATTAAATTTTATAAAAAACCCCTTATATATATAATATAAATCATTCAAAAATAAATCTTACACTAAAGATAATTTTTTTTATTTTTGAAATATTATACAATTTTTTATAAAAAATATTACTTCAAAACCTAATAAAAAACCCTAACTGAGTAAAATGAAAAATATATTATGAATGAAGAATCAAATCTGAGAAATATATTTAATAAAACCATAATAGAAAATCTCAATTAAATGTGATTTTAAATTATAATAACCCCCCAAATAAATGAATCTTGATAGTGAAAATTATGAAAAAACATAAACTGAAAATGAAAAAAACTATATTATAAGGAAAAACATATTTTGATGATAATTAATGTAATAAAACAAATTATCAATAAAGTATAATTTCCCTTACATTTAAATTGAATGGGATTATTATTTTTCTTGTTTTTGTAGAAGGATCAGTCACTTCTTCTCATAGTATCTAAGAGTTTGATGAAGTGGATACAAAATAGATAGAAGACCTGGTATAAATTCCTCTATATTTCTCAATGAACACTCTTATTCTGATCCCTGCATAGAAAAGGTATCATAAAACTACCACTTATAGAATATAATATCAAGGTACTATTTTTATTGTAGTTTTCAAAATATTATTGATTAATTAAAAAATATTTAACATACTTACCATTTCCCATACACTCCAATTCATGAATATGTTTTTAAATTATCAAATAAACCAAATTATATGAAAGAAAATTAGTTTAATTCATAAAATATGTCATCTTTTAAATGTAATAGAAAATTACAAGTTGAAAGCAACTAAAAAAATAGATTATATAAGAAAGGGTGTTTAAAAAATTAAAATAATAGAACCACTAATGTTTACACAAATTGTCAAATACTACATTTGGATGCATCAAAGCCCACTCACAAACCATGTATTCTAAAAAAAGGGAAAATCGTTGACATAGTTGAAAAATATTGAACATATAATATTTAAAATTTGAAAATTATAGGTAGGATAATAAAGGTAAGAAAATTAATAAACTAGATAGCTGACAGCTTGATTTGGAAGAGATTAATATAAAATAAACAATAGCTATTTACGATTTAGGACCTCAAAAATTATTTTCAGCCAATATCACATTTGTTCCTCCATGTATGAATGATATGGTTCTAGATTTCACACTTGGCTTCGACCTCACATCTGAAGATGAAGAAAAAACCCTACCACTACTCTGAGTCTCATGCTCGGCGCTTAACTTCATCTCCTTGCTGGAATATAGTCTAGCCTCCATTCAATCGAGTTCACTTTTCTTAGTCACTGACACTTTCTCTATCTCATCCTTGGCTCATGAAGATAAAACCCTAATTCAGTATCCCTATCATGCTTGCATCTCGACACGATGTCTCCTATACACTTCAACTTCACTAGTCTGAAGCCAGATCCCGCTTATCCCCAGCCAAACTTGTGAATCCCAAACTGAAACCCTCAATATGTTTATGCCAATTTTATTTTCAATTTATATTGTCATTTTATCATTTCTTTCATTTTTAATTGATTATTATTATTATTATGTATTTAATTAATATAAATACTTAATTATAATTTTGTATAACATATTTTACATTTTATAAAACCAAAACCAGAATAATTTCCTTATTATAATTAATTACATTACCTTAAATTTATTTTATAAAATTATATTATGATTTAATTAATTTATATATTTTACAATCATTCGTATTTTTATAACTGAAAATATTATTTTTAGCAATTACATATTCAAAATATTTTTCATATGTTAAAATAGTAATCACGGCAAAAATATGATTTCATAATATCTTAATAATATCTTCATAATTATAATTTCATAATTTAGATTTTATAATTTTAATATATTTGATTTATTATAAATTAATACTACTTATATCATAATTTATGATTATAAAATATATTATACTTTAGATATTATAAATAACAATTTTCTGTATAAAAATATTCAATAAAAAGTATTTATTATTAAAAATAGTAATCATAAATATATATATATATATATCCTTGCAGTCAATTTATCTAATATGTAAATTATATGTATATATTAATAAAGATATTGTGTCTCCAAACATAAAGTAATATGTTATATTTTGATTCAAAACATATTTTGTTGATTTATAAATATTTATGAAACTATTTTAATAAATTATACTTTAGTTTTTATTTATCCTAAAAATACTAGATAAATAGTTACTAATTAAATTATCTCTAGATGTTACATTCAAAACCCCTTAAAATGAATAGTCCCCCCATAATTAATTAATTAGAATTGAGGAAATTCTGATTTTGCATCTCCAAAATTATTGAATTTATAATGGAACATATCTATCTAATGAAAAGAAAACTCAAACACATATATTATTTTCCCTTAAAGACAATAACTAATCTCTAATGATGTCTTCATCATTTCTCTGATATGAATTATAAAAGTTCAAGCCCACTCTATGGGAATCAATACATGAAAATTATGTGTAATATGTTTTTTATAAAATTATCATGACCAATTATGAAACATTAAACTCAATCAAGGACCTCTTACTAGAATATGATATGGAGGATTAGAAAACACTCTATATATAACAGAGTTGAAAAAAATAAATCAAATCCTACTATGATTCCATGTTATAACAACAAATTTAAATCTCTCTTAAATATAACATAGAAGATACCTATGAAATATAATATTAAAATAAAAGTGTAACCATTCAATTGCCTAGTAAGGGGTTATTAAATCGATGAAATGGTTTTATTAGAATTCTTTATTTTGGAAATAATTTTGAGAATTATTTTGAATCATTATTTTTGTAATTCCATTAAAATACATTCATAAAACCCCATTGAAAAAAACCATAAATTATTTACATCTTTAGAATACATCAATATTTTGAAAATACATACTCTAAAATGTCATTAAAAATAATCCAGGGACATTTCTGAAATACTTTTATGAATGATTTTTGGAAACAAAATAATATGCCAACTAGTAATGTTGAAATATATACTCATCCAACCCAAAAATGAGGGATTGAGTTAACGCCACAATTTCCGGCCATATTTAAAACATTCCAGTGAAGGATTTTTCTGAATAAATTTTACTCTCTCTTTACATATATATACATTCACTGGAGTTTTCAATTTTGAAAACATGTCACTCCATTAAAATACACATTCAAAATTATAAACAAATAAATAAATATATATATATATATATATAAGAATATATATACATAAATATATGAACACCCATTGAATAAATTGTGAGTTTTTTTCAAACGAAATTTTTTTCCACAAAATCATTACATAATTTTCCATGTACCAAAAAATTAATGTAATAAATGTTTAAAAATTATTACAATGTCATCCATTTAAATAATACATCATGAACAAATAGATAATTTTTTAAAATAATTTTTATTCATGAAATATTTAATTTATAGAAATAGAATTAAATATTTTCTTCTTAAAAATAATCGTAATAAATTATTTTCATGCTTGAAATAATTTTAGAAACAAAAAACCTTTCATCCCTAGGTATTCTACAACCATAATCATGTACAAAATTGATGATATTTAAATTTAACCCATATTCATAAATGTTTTTCATTCACATAAAAAACTTGTATTAACTTTTTAATATGTCGATATATATATACCTAAATAAAACCAACATAATCTCATAAATTAATACATAAACATGGAATATGTAAAACGCATTATAGAATAAATTCACTTTTATAAGAAAAACATTCTTATATATGTCCATATGAAATAAATCATTCAACATAAAATTATAAAATGAAAAAAGAAATTGTTTGATTTAAAAATATCAAAGAAATTTTTATAATAAAACATATTTACATTCAAATATAAGAATAAACACTTGTTTAGAAACAAAAAAAAAATATGTTTTATGAATCACAACTCAAATATGGAAAAAATTAATAACACCATAACATAAAATATCCCTTATATACGATTTTATATAACAATAATCGTCCTTATAAATAAATCCTGACAATGAAAATTATGAAAATATCATAAACAGAAAATGAAAAAGTATATTTGAAAGTAAAACATTTTTTATAATAATGAAAACAATCAAACAAATAAGTATATAAGTATAGTTTCCCTTAATTTTTACATACAAGAGATTTTTTTTCTTTTCATTTGTAGAAGGATCAATCAAATACTCTCACACTCATTAAGAGTTTGATGAGGTGGGATAAAAGAGAGAAAGAATATAAGTGATAAATTATCCCATATTTCTTAATGAACACTCTACCTCCAAGCCCTCCACAAATAAGGACTCCTGTAAATTCATCTTGTTGAAAAGAATGTTGAGGCACTACTTATAGATCATTTTTAATATTAATATTGACAAACTAAAAAATATTTATCATACTTAACATAGCCCATATATGGCCATTAAAGAAAGGATTTTTAAAATAGACTGATAAGAGAACTACTAATTTCGAATCAAATTGTCAAATACTACATCAGCATGCATCCACACCTCATCCACATTCCAATTATTCCAAAAATGGATTAAATTATTGAAAAATTTTGTAAACATCAAACATATCACAATTAACACTAGAAAATGTGGATATGAAGATGAAAGAAGGAAAAATGATCCACATGATAGTCGATGACTTGATTAAGAAAACATTTTGATAAAATAAACAATATCAACTTGATATTTGGGACTATAGTAGTCTTTCCCCCCAAAATCACATCCAGATCCTCCATAAAAGAAAAATATAGTTTTAGATTTCTCACACAGCTTCAACCACATATCTGATGATGAAGAGGAACCCTCATCACGTCTCTCTATATCATTATCTATAACGACCAGAATCCGGAGCCACTCAACTGGTGCCATGCACACAGTTCACCACATGACCTTAAGAGTGTTTCCCCAAACGCTAGAGGCTGCCGACTAGCTGCGAGGGCCTTGATGACTCAGTGATGAAACTATGCCCTCATTTGATAAATATTACATCGGAAGGAAATAATAAACAATAGTAGAAATAGTAAAAATCACACGACAACTGAACTAAACAGCGGAAGCGATGTATAATATAATAATGATGCGGCATGACACATGTTTATATGGAAAGTAATAAACAAAAAAACATGCTGAAACACCACTGAATCCCAAGTAGAAAAATTATATAGTAAACTACAGCAGCATCGTAAGCCTAAGATCACTGTCATGCACTCTACCTCTAACCAACAATCAAGCACCTGAGGTAGAAGGGACACAATCCCTATCCACACATTCCACCATATAACCTATTCGGGCCGAAAAGCAGGACCCAAAAAGGGTGTGAGACTAATCCCAGTATGCAACCACCAAAAGATCTATGCCCTACAGTCAGTGAGAAATATAACAAAAGTAATAGAAGTAAATGCAGTATATAAACAGCGCACACTAATGTAAACAATCCTAAAACTATACATTCACATTTATTTATAAATATAATTCAATCGTTTAATCACAAACCAAATAATCTTGCTAAATCTCTATAGTCCAAAGGAATAACAAGTAACACAATAGGTATCTCAACAGACTACCTAATCTACAAGAAGTACAATCCCAAGATTGTTCTTTGGCTTGGTGGACTCGTCACAACCAACCAAAATTATTTATTACACTGACCCTCTGGGTGGCTCACGTGGGCAGGCCCTTATAGTCAACCATTCGAACAAAGGAAAAGACACTATCAAGAAGAACTCAATGTCAATTCCCCCTATCATCTTTCAGTGATGCTATAGATTCTCTGAGGAAGTACTTATGTATTATTCTCCCTTTAGTCTTGATTCAATAATTATCAAACCCTTCGAGAGAGCACAAATTCAATCCCCCTTATGGTCTCGTAATGGTAATAATTAAACAAGCACTCTGAGGAAGCACTAAAAGTCAATTCCCCCTATGGTCTAACTACACCAGGTTCCCACAGCCTTGAGTAAAAGCAATCGTACTTAAACGATTCATAGCAGCCCTATGTATGTTTAAAAACAACTTGGATAATAGCTACAATAGAAAGAAAGAATTTAAACAGCAGAAAACGCATGCAATCATTCATAACAGGGTAAGAAATTAATGCAACATGGTTTTCCTCCTAGGAAACCTAAGCCGAACGGCACTAAACAGACAAAACGAAGGAAAACACCCATGGGGTGATCCTTCAACAAGCTAACAAGTAAACATTATTCATCTAATAGCCTCATGCAGACATGAAATCCAAGGCCGATAAATTAATCAAGTTCAAAACCCTAACCCGAGATAGCTGATACATGGATATCTAGCACTCTAGCACAAAAACTCAAGGACATTCAACGTATCGCATCAAACCACCTACCTCAATCCTCATAGATAGACATACTTGAACCTCGGCCTATGAATCAGCCTAGAACTAAGTAGATCGTCAAAAAAATCTAAAATTTTCACCCTCTGATAACTCACACGAGAGGAAGAAATAGTAAACGAGGCCAAAGAAGAACCAAGAACTCACCGCTACGATTCTATTGCATTTGAAAGTGTTCGATTTGGAGAATCGGTGATGGATCGGTGGCTTGGAGATGATTTGGATTCCTTGGATGCCTTGTACGGAATTCGGCAGAGAACAAGACGAAAACATGGGTAAGTCGCGACCCCGGACCAATTAATGAAATAAAAAGAAAAGTAAACTGTGTGTACTTTTAGAGTAGATGGTGTGTACTTTGTACTTCCATACTCTGCTTTAAGTGGTCTCCACGTCACCCCACACGATCATGTGTGTGGCCCGGACACGACCAACACACGGCCTCACGCGGCGTCGTAGTAAATGGCATGTACTTAGAAAGTACACGGCATGTACTCTGAAAATTTCCATGTTTTCCCCTTTTTCTCAAAATCATACAGAAAATGAAAAACATACCTGACAAAAAGTTCTGGGTTCTTACAAACTTCCCCCCTTAAATAAATTCATCGCAAAATTTCCTAAAGAGGCGTAGAATAAAAACCCTCGAACAACTCATGTCACTGTGATCGCATTTCGGCATCCATTTCCCAAGTCTCGTCATGTACACTGCCGTGCAGCCATAGCACCTGTAACAGAGAGAAAGAACGGCCATGGATAACCTTTTCACTATGATCAACAATCCTGATAGGATGCTCCTCGAACGATTCATCCTGCTCTAGCTCAACCTCCTCGGGTTGAAAAACATGAGACGGGTCTGAGAAATATTGCTGAAGTTGAGAAACATGGAAGATGTTGTGCATATCCTGATACCTCTGAGGTAAATACAACCTGTAAGCAAGTAACCTGACTCTCTCCAGAACCTCATACGGCCCGACGTATCTTAGTGAAATCTTTCCCTGTCTCCTAATCCTCTTATGCCCCAACATCAGGGTAACACGTAGGAAAACCAGATCTCCGACCATGAACTCAACAAGTCATCCCCACTGATCAGTATATGATTTATGACGAGACTGTGCAGTATCAATCCTCTTCCGAATCAACTCCACCTGATCTGTGGTCTCCTAAACATGACGAGGTCCCATCACAACTACCTCTCCCGCCTCCAGTCAACACAAGGGTGATCGGCACGGCCTACAATACAAAGCCTCGTAAGGTGCCATCTGAATAGTTTCGTTAAAACTATTATTATAGGAAATCTCCAATAGAGGTATATTTTTCTCCCATAAAACTCCAAAATCAAGGACTCATGCTCATAGTATGTCCTCCAGCACCTGAATTGTGCACTCCGACATTCCATCCATCTGGGGATGGAAAGTTGTACTCAGAAGTACCGGTGCACCCAAATTCCTCTATAGCACATGCCAGAAATGAAATGTAAAGAGGGTGTTCCTATCAGAAACGATAGAACTTGGAACCCCATGTAAGCGCACAATCTCCCAGATGTAAAACCTCCCAAGATCATCCACACAGAAGGTCTCCTTGATCGGTAAGAAATAAGCAACCTTCGTGAGCATGTCCACTACAACCCAAACCGTATCATTCCCTCAAAGTGATATTGGTATCCCTGTCATGATGTCCATCGTGAAATCATTCCATTTCCAATAAGGAATGGGTAACTTCTGTAGAAGCCCTGTTGGTTGATGATGCTATGCCTTCACCTGCTTACAGGTGGAGCACCACATAACAAAACTGGCCACATCCATCTTCATACCTGGCCACCAATACTGAACACTTAAGTCTCGATACATCTTTGTGACAGTAGGATGAACTCACCAAGCTGAAGCATGAAACCCTTGCATCATCTCCTCACATCTGTCTGTTGAAACCCATACACGGCCACAAAAAATTAGTGACACATCTTCGCCCATTTTCCACCATGTAGTAGGGTCTCCATCTGACACAACCTCTCGTAGGACTAGTCCTTCTGGGTCTGATAGCTGCCTCATTCAAACTCGATCCAGAAGAGTGGAGGTAACAGCTATAGAAGAAAGAACAGTCTGTCACTGTCTGTCATGGACCTCCAAATGCATCTCAGAGAACAGATCCATAAGCATCCACTCACTTCTGGCCTCCCAAACTACTTGTAACTGAGTTCTCCTCCTCAGTGCATCTGCCACAACATTGCATTTCCATATCTTATAAGCATGATCAAAGTCGAAAGATTGTAGGTACTCGACCCACCTCAACTGTCTCAAATTTATGTCATGTTGTGTGAAGATATACTTTAGGCTCTTTTGGTCATTATATTCCCCGAAATGCTCCCCCAAAACATAGTGTCTCTAACAACACAAAGCATGAACAATATGAGCCAACACCAAGTCGGGCATAGGATAGTTCTTCACTTGTGGCCTCATCTGTCGAGATCTATATGCAAAAACACAATCCTCATGCATAAGCACTGATCTTAGACCAATCCCATATGCATCAAAGAAAACTGTATAACTCTTGTCTGGCTCTGGTAAAACAAGAATCTGTGCTGAAGTCAATCTCCCCTTCGGCTCCTGAAAGGCTAAATCACAGGATTTTGACCAAACATACATCACAACTTTCTTAGTCAAGCCCTTTAATGGCGCTTCCAAGCCCGAGAAGTCTTGTATAGATCGCATGTAGTATCTAGACAGTCCTAAGAAACTCCGTACCTCGAAGAAATTATTCGGTTTCTCCCATGTAACTACTGCTCTCACCTTCTCTGGGTCTACTGATACTCCTGTCTTTGAGATGACATGACCTAGTAAGTGAATCTCGTCCATACAGAAGTGGGACATAGAGAGATTAGAATATAACGGGTGCTCTCTCAGTGTACTCAATACGATCTCAATATGGGTAGCATGGCCGTGTCGAGTGTGACAGTACACCAAGATATCATCCATGAAAACAACCATGAAGGAATCCAAGTAAGGATGGAAAACTCTGTTCATCAGTTCCATGAAGACCGATGGTGCATTCGTGAGACCGAATGGCATAACCAAATACTCGTACCGACCATACCGGCTCCAGAAGGTTGTAGGTGGTATATCTGATGGTCTGACGTGAAACTGATGATATTCGGATCTCAAGTCAATCTTTGAGAACACCATGGATCCTCGAAGCTAATAAAAAAGATCATCAATCCTCGGCAATGGATATCGGTTCTTGACCATTAACTGGTTCAACATCCGATAATCTACACAAATTAGTAAAGTACCATCTTTCTTCTTTGCAAACAAAACAGGCAAACCCCAAGGGGAAGTACTGGGTCAGATAAAACCCTTTGCATGTAACTCCTCCAACTTCTTCTTGAGATCTTGTAAATCAGGAATATCCATCCTATAAGGAGGTATGGAGTATCCTTCAGTGGTTGATCGTTTTCCGGATGTCTATCCAGAAGACATTTCAGGGTTGCCTCCGGAGCGTGAGGTAGACTTCTCTATTAAGCTGGTCCAACTCTACATTCTTGGACATCCCATTCACCCTTGTGAAGAGAGGATCTTCCCTCTGGTGATGTGAAACTCACCTTACAGTGATAACAATCGAAAAAGGCCTGAAAAGGAACTATCCAGTCCATTTTGAGATGACATCATAACCTGTCATCTCTAGGACATAAATATCCCACAAGAAGTGACACCCACCAACCCCAAGGGGGCACTCCTTTAAATGACACACACTATTAGTTCTAAGTAACAAAGAAGTGTCTAGTGTCATCATATCCTCGGTTGTAAAGATAGTAAGTCTAAGGCTCTCTATAGTGTGCACTGAAATAATGCTATAAGAAGATCCTATATCAAAAAGTGCAGAAGATAAAACTAAGGCTACCAAGATCATACCTCACATAGTGGAAGGTCCAGGATCATGCTCTTGATGAATCTACTCCACCGCAAATACTGCGGCCCAGTGCAGTAGCCTGAGATCCCTAAGCTGATCCTCCCTGAGCCCGACCACTGCATCCATGACCTCTACCCTGGACTGAATGTCCTGTAGAACTCCAGCCCCCAGTCTGCTATGGAAATGGTAACCCTGCTTTTGTACGCGGAGTCGAACCTAATCCTCCTTCTCTATTAGCTGTAAGAATAATCTTGCCAAACCGCTGAAGATGACCCATCTTGTCGCAAGATCGTCACTCTAATGGGTCCCTCGGGAACTGGGGATTTTTATTCCCATCCTCTCCACACTGGTAGAACACAACCTTGCTACCTGAAGGAACATCTCTCTTCCTCGAGTCACCTCGTGTAGACTCTCGGTGGCGCTTCCTTCTGTCATCAGAAAGAGTACTGAATCAGGATGTTGAACCACCCTAGATTAATGCTCCAGTATCTCTCAGATTCCTCTTCGTGATCAATGCATGGTTGACTATCAAAGAAATAGAGGTCAACTAGAAGACGTTCAGCTGTGATCTGATCTCTGGTCTGAGGCCCTCCTCAAACTTGCTCACCAAAAACAGCACGTCATTCCCCAGAACGGTAGTGAAACGCTGTAACTCATTGAAACAGGAGGAATACTTCATAATTGATAGAGTACCCTGCTGCACGTTCGTGAACTATCTGTATATGTTAGCCCTCGGTGTTACCAGGTAGATGTAGTCATAGAACGTATGCTTAAACTCTTCCCAAGCAACTATCTGTTGGCGCCCTGCCTACGAAACTACGTCCCACCATCTCCTAGCGAAATCTCGCAGCATGTAAGTTGAAAGCTTCACCCTTCTGTCTGGCGGTGTCTCGAGATGATCAAATATAGAAACCATCGCTTTGTACCAATATTTAGTAGCCTGAGATCCTCCATAACCAGATAACGTAGGAGGATGTTGGTGTTGGAAGACTCACGTAAGCTCTTCCGTAAACTGGGCAGGTTGCTGAGCTCCCTGAATGTTCTGTATGAACCTCATTAATCCCTCATGGAACTGTGCGTCTGCACCAGTATCCGGGATAACTGGCTGTGCCATATCTGGCATATGATCATTGTCATATCCCTGACGTGCAATGGGAGGCCATCTTGGTGGCATGACATTGCACGGTCAAAAGCACACCTTTATTAACAACGAGCACAATTTCAAATACAATGGAGAGAAAACAGTACAGAAGAGGAAAACTTTTAAAACTAAAAAAACATAGTTACACGGCATGTAGTTCCCACACACGGTGTGTTCCAGAATGATTTTACTTGAGCGTGTACACAGGCCAACCCGGCTGTGTAAACACCAACTACACGACATGTTCTTTAAATATACACAGCGTGTACCATCCGTTTGGCTCCTTCCCGGTTACTCCTACATGACTAAGTCACAAGGAATATCCTAGCCTAAGACTAAATAGTGTGTATATCCACTACACGACGTGTCCTTAAGGTTTTTCCCCTATCCATGTCGTTAGTTTCATGGACTGGTACACAGGAAACAACTACATGGAGTGTCAACAACGTACACGGTGTGTTGTCCCTAAGATTTTCCAACCCATGTATTCAACTACATTGATGGTTCAGATAGAACATTACTACACAGCATTTCAACATGGAACATGTTGTGTTGTTCATGAGATTTTCCAGCCCATGTATTCAACTACACGGCTGGGTCATACAGACCATTACTACACAGTGTGTCAACATGGTACACGGCGTGTTCTTCCTGAGATTTTCCGGCCCATGTATTCAACTACACAGCTGGATCACACGTAATTAGAGCACACGACGTGTACTTCAAAGTACATGGCATGTAACTATGACAAGTAGTTCTTCCCAAACATAAGAACACATGGCGTGTGTTCATAAGTTCACACGCCGTGTTTTCTGAGTTTTTGGGTAGTAGGCATACAAAACTCCTCAAAACCAATGAAAAACATTGGAAACCAACACCTATGTGTAAAATTCCGATTGGTGGGGCCCATACTCCCTGCGAATCAAAGCTTGACATCATAACAATGCATATAACAAGTAAACAGTATGGTAACCCCATGATCTGCCAAATTCTGATCCTCAAGGGCCCATGCCACCTCTAGGACCAAAGCTTGGCGTCCATGCTAAATATGTTGTATAATAAACAACACCCTATCAGCACAAAAGGAATTTCTATCACATCAACTATCACTACTTCACACATAATCTATCACGACATCTATCACAATAGCATGCAATTTCTAATGAACCCTAGATGGCATGGTAAAATGCATGAAATGTGATTTTCTATCCAGTGCATATGTGATGCATGAGATGGAATGCCCACATCTCATCGGGTTGCAACAAAATAGAACCACAAACATATAAACTGTAATAACAAAAAACAAGTGCATCACCCAATGGGGAAATATAATCAACTGTAACACTTGAAAAAACTAAAAATTGCAATTACGAGGTAATATAGATTTTCCATATACATGGGTTAATTACATCTGGGTACAGTTAAGTACCAAGAACCCATATCTTCCGATCCCTGTCTATTGTCGCCAAACAGTAAGGAAAAGATAAAATAAGGAAGACTCCTCTGATACCACTTTGTAACGACTCGAATTTGGAGCCACTCAACTGGCTCACCACACCCAGATCACCACAAGACCTCAATTCTATTTCCCCAAATGCCAGAGGCTGCCGACTAGCAGCGAGGAACTCGATGAGTCAGTAGGGAAACTATGCCCTAATTTGGTAAATTATGCAAGGAAGGAAATAATAAACAATAGCGGAAACAGTAAACCACACCTGATAATTGAACTAAACAGTGGTAGTGATGTATAATATAATAATGATTCGGCATGACACATGTTTTTATGGAAAGCAGTAAACAAAACAACTTGCTGAAACACAACTAAAACCCAAGTAGCAAAAGTAAACAGTAAACTCTAGCATCATCTCAAGCCTAAGCTTGGTCTTATTCTCTCCAACTCTAACCATCAATCAAACACCTGAGGTAGAAGGTCCACAATACTTATCCATAGCTGCAACCATATAACCTGTTTGGGCCAAAAAGCTGGTCCCAAATAGGGTGTGATACTAATCCTAGTAGGCAACCACCAAAATATCTATGCCCTACTGTTAGTGAGAAATATAGAAAAGTTAATAGAAATAAATGCAACCGAGAAATAGGGCACAATAAAGTAAACAATACCACAATTCTCCATTCACATTTATTTATTAATTTAATTCAATCATTTAATCATCAACCAAAGAATCTAGGAAAACCTCTATAGTCCAAGGGCATAGAAAGTGTAAAACAGGTATCTCAACAGACAACCTAAACTACAAGCAGTACAATCCCATGCTTTTTCTTTATCTTGGTGGACTTGTCACAAGCGACCAACAATATTTATTACACTGACCCTCTGGGTGGGTCACGTGGGAAAGCCCTTATGGTCAAGAATTCGAACAATGGCAAAGACACTCTGAGGAAGAAATCAAATGCATTTCCCCCTATGGTCTTGAAGCGATACTACAGACTCTATAAGGAAGCACTTACGTCTAATTAACCATTTAGTCTCGATTTCATAATTTTTCGACCCTCTGAGAGAGCACAATGTCAATCTCCCTTATGGTCTCGTAATGGTAATAATTAAACAGTCTCTCTAAGGTAACACTCAATGTCAATTCCCTCTATGGTCTAACTACACCAGGTTCTCACTGGCCTAAGTAAAATCAATCGTATGTAAGTGATTCATAGCAGTCCTATGTATGTTCAGAGACTACTTGGCTAATAGCAACAATGCATCAAAAGCATTTAAACAGAAGACAACACATGCAATCATTCATACCAAGGAAAGAAATTAATGCAACAATGTTTTCCTCATAGGCAACCTAATCCAAACGGCGGTAAACAAAAAAAAAGGAGAACACACATGGGGTGATACTTGAACATACTAACAGGAAAATATTATTCATCCAATAGCCTCATGAACACAAGCAATATAAGGAAGATAAATAAAACAGGTTCAAAACTCTAACCCGATATACCCGATACATGGATATCCCGCACTTTTGCACAAAAACACAAGGACATTCAATGTAGGGCATCAAACCACCTACCTCGATCCTCGTAGATTGATATACTTGAACCTTGGCCTATGAATCGGTCTAGAATAGAGTAGATCTCTAATAACTTCTAAAACATTCAACCTCAGATAACTCACATGAGAGGAAGAAATAGGAAACAAGGCCAAAGAAGAAACAAGAACTCACCGCTGCGATTCAATTGCAGCCGACGGTGTTCGATTTAGAAAATCACTAACGGATCGGTGGCTCGGAGAAGATTCGGCCTCCGCAGATGCCCTGTACGGAATTAGGTGGAGAAGAAGATGAAAACAAGGTTAAGTCGCGACCCCAGTCCGATTAATGCAATAAAAAGAAAAGTCTATAGTCTGAACTTTTAGATTACATGGCGTGTACTTTGGTTTTTCGTACTCTGCTTTAATCGGTCTCCACGTCACCCCACATGGCCTTGTGTATGGCTCGGACACGACCAGCACACGGCCTTGTTCAGTGTCGATGTACACGGTGTGTACCTATAAAGTACAAGGCGTGAACTCTGAAAATTTCCAGGTTTTCTCATTTTTCTCAAAAACGACCAGAAAAGGAAAAACATACCTAAAAAGAAGGTCTGGCTTCTTATATTATTGATGCTCAACTCCATCCCCTCGTTCAAAATTATTCCTCCCCCCATTCAACAAAGCACACTTTTCCCAGTATATGACTCCTGCTTAGTCTCAGCCTCAGCTCATGAAGATGAAACCCTAATCCGGCCTCCTGATCATGCTCGCCTCTCGACTCAAAGTCTCACATATACTTCAAATTTAGTCGTTTGAATCCATATCCCGGTAATCCATATCCGAACCCGTGAAACCAAAATCAAAACCCTCAATTTGTTTTCTTCAATTTGATTATTAATTTATGTTTCTATTTTATCATTTCATTCATTTTTTAAAATTTATTATTGTTATTATTATGTATTTAATTCATATAAAACATTAATTATAATTATTTTTATCATATTTTATATTATATATTTTAAATCACCAAAATCTTAAATATTTAATTATTATAAGAAATTACATTTCCATAAATTTATTTTATACAAATATATTGTGATATCATTTTTTACGTTTTTTTAAAATCATGAATAGTTTTAAAATTAAAAATATTATTTTTAAAAATTATATAATCAAAATAGTTTTCATTTATTAAAATAATAATTATAGTAATAAAATATTTATCTCAATATAATAATTATATTTTCATTAATATAATTTTATAATTTCCTATTCAAAATTATAATATATTTTCAATAACATAAAATAATAATACTTATATCATGATTTATAATTATAACATATACTATTCATAAAATGTTTAAAATAATAATGTTATATTATAAATAATAAAATAAATTTGTTTATTATTAAAAATAATACACATATATATATCCTAGAAATAAATTTATATGATAAATAAATTATACATATCTATATTAATAAAAATACGTTTTCTTGAAATATAAAGTAATATGTCATATTATGTTTCAAAAAAGGTTTTTATTATTTAAAAATATTTATAAAACCATTTTAATACATCATTCCTTAGTTATTATTAATTTATAAACAAATTGTTAAATAATTAATTGCTATTTAAACTCTACATGGGTATTATAATGAACATAGAAAATGGAATTCAGAAAAACATATTTTTTCCTCCAGTTTATTTTTATTTTCATTTATAATTAATTGATAGCAAATGAATTATTTTTATTCCTCTATGAACCATAAAAATTTCATACATTAGTAATCTCTATTCATAAAAAATATATTTAATTTTATTATTTATAATAGTCATTATAAAATAATATTTCAATATTAGATCATGATTAATTTAAATTGGACGTTATATAAAATTCTTGTTATTCATGAATTTAAATTCTTTATAAAAAAATAAATATATCCCAATATAATAGGGTGTTTCACTATATTTTCAATTTCCATGTCATTTTGAAAAACTCTCCACCAATTCTCAGCATCCCATTCTATATGATAAACATCCAAAATGACATCCTATGGTATGAGTGATGAGAATAGAAAGAATATTTTACATTATATTGAACTACTATTCATTAACATGAGAATTAGATTTTTTTATAAGATATTGTGGATATTTTCGTATAAATAAATTTATTTGGAGTTTCTCCCACTATTTTGTGTTATTTAACTCGTCCTAATTGGGTTTCATCCTTAAACATGACATAGATGGATGATAATTTTCATTATGTATTTTATTATAGCCCCAATATCTCTTGGTTTCCCATTAGGACAACCTCTATATTATCATGTGTACCATTTTATAACCCATATATTTTCCACTTCTCCCATTAAATTTAAAAAATAATAATTTTGAAAGAGTATATTTTTAATTATTTTTTGTATATAATGGCCAATTATAATTATAGATAGATGATTTTTTAAATGACATTCATTTGTTTTACAACAAATATCATGGATTCAATTATTTTTATCTATTATATGATTTATATCTACTATTGTTTTATGTATTCAAATTTGTCTTAATGATTTGTAAATATAATATGATTAACCCAAACTTATCCCCGAGTAGTGAAAACTAAGTGTAATGTATGTCCTAATAAATGGGAATTGGCCATGGTTGAGAGAATACCCAACCCAACCCATTCGGTATTATTACCACTTTATAAATTTATTCCACAGTTTGCAACAATGTGTAGTGACTAGACATGAATTTATTTTCTAACAATACTAGACATTATCTATTTTAGTAAATTATTATTATGTTATATTATACTTAGACTATACCCATAGTTTTTTCTCTATGGTATTTTTTAATGATATACTAATTGTTATCTAAAAATCTAACCTCCATAAATAACTAAACTAACATATTATACTACCTTGATTTACCAAACTAAAAAAATCCATAAATAATAAAATAATTTAAAAATTATATAATACATCTCATAAATACCCACATAATACAAGTTTGAAATGGTTACATATATCAAATACTAAATACATAGAACTAATTTTTTACAAAACCTTACAACACTTCTTTAATTTCAAAACCCTATCAACCTTTTTTAGATTTATCTAATTATATAATCATATCAATATCATTGGTATTATAAACATGAAAAATGGGGTATATAAAATCATCAAACATCTAAAAACATTTTATAATGTATTACATCATAATTGTGATGGAGAACAATATGAAATTGATAAATATAATATCTATTTAATATAATACCGTAGATGATAGTTGTAAAAGATATTAAGGAAGAATAAGATCACAAAAATATAATTATTGAATCATATAAAATATTTCATGGATCAAATTTCCACTCAATAAATGTATAATAGTTTCATATAGAATAAGAGTGTTTAAAACATTAAAAATACATATTAACATTGAAAACATGGTATTTCCTAGGAATGGAATGAATCGATAAATTTTGAAATAACATGATTAAAAATTATGGAATTGTGGAAATATCATATGAATATATTTTTTTTGAAAAACAATTGAGTATATTTCAATGTGATCAAAAGCATTATATCTGGGAATGCAAATTTTAATTAACCCTTCGAACCCATGAATATTTGAACCAACCCATTATTCCCACACATAATAATGTCATGAGATATAAATATAAAGAAATCAATTTAAGGGATATATCAGTACCCACCCATCATTATCCATAAATATATGTTCCATAAAAATTCTACCATAAACATTTTTGAACTAACCCCTGGAAAAATGAATGTTTTCTTAATAATTTCTAAAAAATAAAAAAATCCAAATCATAGAGATTATGGGATTTAAAAAATATTGTTTTTGTAGTGAAATAAAATAAAAAATCAGACACATAGTATTGTAAAAACATCACATCATGATATATATACCAAAAAGGAATAATATAAATTCAAATATAAAAGCATCCAAAAAAGTTTATAAATTTACTGTAAAATGGGAATTGAAAGTTACACAGAAAAATATTTATGATAAGGGGGAGAGAGTAATTTTTAGAAAATTATTATAGAGATATGTGACTAAAAGCACTAAAATGATATAAATTTTTTAAAAAAAAAATTTTATTGGAAGATATGAAATATTATTTCAAAGGTTTTATACATTTTTTAAAAAATTTAGAAATAAAATTGTCTAAAAACCCACATCCTAAATTTTCTTACAAATTTACCATTTTAAAATGGTTAATATAATTAGGACAATCATATTAAATATTCTATATAATAGGTCTCAATAATATAAGATAAAATTTCCATGATTTAAATTATAGACATTGAAGAAAAAATACATTTAAATATTGGGGAATTTTTCTTCTCAAAATTAAACTTTTAATTGAAGGATGAATTATTCATTGAAAAAGTCTTCAGCGTCAAACATGATTTCAATAAAAAAATGTGGAAATATTACATGAAATCCTCATATGGTCAGCTAATTTAATAATAAATTATTAAAATGTTTTTCATGTGATTATAACTAATGAAAAACTAAATTAGTGAACAAAACCCCATAAATCATGAATGAATTACCTATAAATCAATGTTTAATTACTACAACATTAAATATATACGATAAGATTTTGGAAATTATCTTATAGAAGATTAATATAGTATCTCATTGATATGGAATCATTGGGATATTAATTTTGTTGATTATAAATTCATGGGAACAACATCACATGGAATTAAAATGGTATTCTAACCAAAAAAGTACACGAATCAAAAAGAGCATAAGGTGAACCAGTGCCCTTGTAAGTTTACATTTATATATTTTTTTAGGGATCCTTTGAACCATAAAAACTCAATGGGAGGAATTTTTTTATATGTTGGGATTGTAACTGAACTTTAAACTCGTTTATGGTGGGAATGGATGAGAAAATTGGTTCGAGTGATGTCCTTTTATAGTTGAAAATGATGGATTTTCCATAGAAGTACATGTTTTCTAAGTGTTAAGAATACAATCATAGGGGTGATATATTGATTTGGTAAGATACATGAATTATATGAATAAATAGTAGATAATCCATGTTTGTATTACTTTAAGACCATTAATTTATTTATAGATTGTGTAATATTTCGTTTAATTATTTAAAAATCAAGATACATTTTTAGCATTTTTTACTCATATTAATCATGAATATTAAAAATATATGTTATTATTTTATCAATAAAATTTTATAATAAACATAATAGAAAATTTTAAAAAGATGAATCAATAATTTTACTCCATTTTACATAATTCTATTTATAATTATGAGAAATTTTCTTTTAATGTAACACAAATAATGTGTTGAAATTCAATATTTATTCAAAAATGTCATCTAAATCAATGATTTTTATAGTATCATTTAACATAAATTACCCATTTTATGACTTCTAATTCTTTTTAATATATGTATAAATATTATATTATAGTTCAAATTTTAAATTAAACCATTTAGTTTGAGAATAATAAACTATATTTGGAATGTTTCATTATTTTTAAAGTAACTGTCTAACCATCATAACATGTCATTAAATAGGTTACATAATATTATTCATAAAAAATTATTGAACACTTTAATAAATCTGATCATTGATGATTATAATTTTAAAATAATTTTATTTGATTCACGTAGTAAAAATGGTGAAAAATTAATATAAAAGCGCATAAAAATAAAAATTATTTAAAAAACATTTATCTTCATATAAAAAATTTACTTTATTTTATTTTACCATTTTCAAAAATTATTTTTTTATGTTGTCACATATTTTTATATATGATTCTTTAACAACTAAAATATAAGTATATATGTTTTTTTATTTTATGAAGGTAACACGATTTTACATTTTAGTTAAGTATTAGATTTATGACAATACACTCACATGATATTAAATTAAGAATATTTAATTACTAAAAGTGTGTGTTGTGAAATACACTATATATTCCTGGGAGACTATGTTAAGAATTTAATTTTCAAATCCAACAGCTTTTATGCCGACCACACACATGGGAATCTTGTTGTGCATTCAGAAATAATTATTAGGGATATGGGGAAGGTAACATGGTCAATAAAATGTATTTGAGAATGAATTTGGTAATTGGGGTGATACATTGACTAAGTAGAGAAATTTACTACATCATTTTCTCTTTATTCATGTCATAGTACACTGGTAGGTCCCATCACTTTATGGGTCCTTGTATTATTATCTATATGACTCTCTAATACCTATATGTATAGCCTCTATAGATAATAGTTAAGAATATCAATACTAGTCAGAAATATCTTACATACAAAGAGGCACACATTATGACATTTAGAATGTCATCCCAATCCCTATGATTCAACTAAAGTGTTATAGAATTATGAAATAAAATTTAGTATTTAGTTTTTATATTTTTTTATTGGTCTTAATAAAAAAGAAGTTCAAATCAAAATTTCATGAAAAATATACATAATGATTAATTACAAAAAAATTCATTCAATAATGGAATTACCAACTCAATCAAATGAAGTGGCATGTAATACATGAAAATAAAAAAGGGATAAAAGTATATAGATATAATCCTGGAAGAAAATATATGAAAATCTAAAATTATTCCTAGTGTTTTCGACATACAACCCAAACTATATTTTATGTGTTCTCACCACATGAATATTTTCATCAATAAAACAAAAAAAATTGAAATTAAAACACAAATAATGTAAGTTGTATCTTTTCATTTAATTGTATCAGATTAAAATATTTTATAAACATACAGGAGTGTGTATGAGGTGTGATATATAATGATATATAATATGTGCTAATCAATATATGTATTTTATTTTATATAAAAATATCAAAATAATTATTACAAAATAAGGGTTCGAATATACTTTGGAAACGTATATAGATAATAAAAACATCTCAGTTATACTTTAATATTTTTTTAAATTTATTTATATATTCCAAATTAGTAATTATTAATAAAACAAACCATAAATTATCAAAGAATCTTTTATATTGTCCTATCTTCTATCCTATAAGTAAATCCCATTGAAGAAGACACTAACTTACTATCAATATCCACATATTGTTTTAACAAACTAGCCAGGACATGAACATTATTGGGGACACTATCTATAGTGTCCCAAAATAAAATACAGTGGTCTCCAAAATTTTATGATATAATAATCCAAGGATCATATGTATTTATACATAAATACCTGTCACAAAAATACAGTTTTTATATAAAATATTTTTTAGAATCTTAATATACCATGGTTATTTCAATCATTTATTATCCATATTAAATTCATTATCAAAAAATAATGATAAATATAATTTATACCCAACATGAATTCACAAGTGTTAAAATAATTAAATTCTATCTAATTATCATTATAAAAATCAATCACATTCAAAACACAACCTATAAATATATTTGACTAAAACAACACCCCAATTAACTTTGGTCCTATATTATCTTTACATGGTCGTTTTAATCTCAAAAATAATACAAAAACACCTTTATGAACACCAATATTTCCAATATATAAAGTCAAAATGCAATTTTCATTACCTAACGATTCCTCAAGAATAATTTATATAAGAATTATTTTGATATGGAAGTAATTTAAAATTCTCAAGATTTATGATCGATATAAATTTAATTCATTAAAAGTGAATCACATACATATATCTAATGAAATAAACACACCTACTTCTATGGAATTTTTTTTTGAATGAGTGGACCCTCAAAACGCCTAGAAACCAAAATCTTCATGACATAGTTAAATATAAACATTAGTTTTTTTCCAAACTGTATGAATATAAATATTTATAAATAATAATAACATGAACAATGTAGAGGGTTGGGAGAATTATGATAAACAATTGTATTACAATGACTTGTCTCAAAAAAATAAAAGTAGAAGAATATTACAGCCCTCAATAATGAAGTTGGAATAGCTAAAAATATTCATATGAAGAGATGATGTTTTAGTAAATATATTTGGTAGAATATATCAATATCATTATTGAAATTTTTTATATTCTTTATAAAGAACTTAACATAAGCTTATTATATGTCATTCAAGAAAAAATTCAAAAAACAAAACATTAGTGACTCTGAATTAATCACCTCCATAATGTTCTATGAAGCCATACATTACTTTCCATGGATTATTACCTACCATAGATTATTATTTTCATTCAATATGGATAAATTGAAAAGGGATAATTAATATATAAATATAAAATATTTTTAAATTGTAAATACCTAAGATATTCTTAACAATTGAGAGTTATTTCTAGTAGAAGAAAATTACATGGATAAAAAAATAAACCAATAAGAATAAATTTGGTACAATATCCTAATTAAAAATTAATTTAAAATTAAATGTAATTTATTATGTAATAATAGAATTAATTTATAGGATGCCATAGGGGAAGCATAGAAATTGTGTAACCATTATGAATGGAAATATTTTAAATCATTTACTATTAGTAATCAGATTCCCTTTTTCAAATTATTGTTCTATAGGTAATATATATAGATTAGTTGGATATAAAAATATAAATTTAAAATAAAAATAATTATCAAGGAAGAATGAAAATTAAAAAAATATAAATATGTGAAAATACCTTTAATTTAAAATATCATTATTTTATAAAACATGTATATTATATTAATTTCATTTAAATAATTATATAAATAAAAAATATTCATAAAATACAAGTAATTATTTTTAAAAAAATTAATAAAATATTAAATATATTTGAGGGACTATAATAAATAATAATATAATTATTCATACATAAAATTTTTAATTTAAAGCATTATTTTTTAATTTTAATTTTATTCTTAATATTTGATATTTATAGGTTCAATTTTAAAAAGAAATATTTCTATTAGTAAACGAAAAACTAAAAATTTACTAATTATTAATTTGGTTTTAATAATGACAAATCATTTTTTATTTTAATGGCCTATTTTTTAGAGAATATTTATTTATATGTTAAAATATTTTTATACATTAAAGTGACTATATTCAAATAATATTTTTTCCTAAATTTATTATATATATATATATAACAAAATAGTTTCATAAGAAATCAGGTATTATTTGAAGGTGATTAATAATATTAAATTCATTATTTTGAAGAAAATTATTTTTCAAAAAAAATGATTTTCTAAATTCGGCAATCCTATATGAAAATAAATATTTTTTACATATATAAATTGAATTCAATAGAATATATTTCATTTATTTTTAAAAATAATTATATAATAATATGTGATTCCAATTGCATTTTTATTCTTTATAATATTTTGGTAAGAAAAAAGTTAGTGACCATAGAAAGGGAAAAAGGACTATTTTTAGAGCAATCATTTTTTTAACTATGGTAAAAAATTATAAATAAATTAAATTAAAATTATTAAAATTATAAATATTATATGTAAGCTAAAATATAAAAAATTTATTATTTTTTTAATTACTTTATGTGAAATAATAATATAAAAATGCAATGTTCAAATAGATAATTTTAATAAATAATTGTTTTCTATAAAACATATGCCATAATTCCAAAGATAAATGAATCATATCGAGATATTTAATATTTTTCAAAATATATGAAATTTTAATGAATCATTTAAATTTTTTATTAAACATTTCATCATATATATTTTTCTAAAATAATTATCATAAGAACTATTGATTAAATATGGAAAATGGGTTAAAAGTGATATCATATAGGGTAACTTAATTTTGAGACACACAATGATTGAAAATCATCTTTTAAGAAATTTAAAATCTATTGGATTTTATCATAAAATTATCACATATATTTCCTCCCCAACCAAACTTACCTCTCATGTGACCCTATCCAATCACTTCACCTATCATATTGGTTGATTTAAAAATTTTATTTTTTTACCATTAAAACAAGATATACTATTCACAAAAAAAACATTCTATTAATTTTAATTTCAATTTAATATTTACCCACTTTGTCTCTCATATATTTATCGTTAATAATTTGAATCCTCTTTAATTCATAACTACACCTTATCCTACCAATCAGATGAAAGTCATCACAAGAAGGAATAATTTCATCAAAATAAGTTAAAATATCTTATTGTTTCCATTACATTTACTTTATCACTTCTAACCATACAAATACTAATTCACAAAAAAAATATATTATAAAATATAACCATTATTAAATTATAATTTTATTATCATTGATTGAATCTACTTTCCTGCTCCCTTATTTTTTATAACATAATCATATTTTGATTGGTTTTACAAAATACATCAATGAAATTACATTATTATATAATGAATTGTTATTATTTTTTAAAATAATGTAATAATGATCTTTAATTCTTTGATAATTTATTTCTGACTCGTAATATTTTTATTTTTAATATCTATTTAAATTCAATAATGTTTTCATTAAAAATTATTGGAACAACTGTGTTTGGAATTTCATATTTGATAATCATAATTAATAATCTAATAGAAATATTATAGATCATCATAACACAATAAGTAACATATGTTATAGACCCTGGATAATGTTGGATCTGAAAAATTCCTGAAAATTAAATGATGATGAAATTTTTCACAGAAGACTCACATGGAATGATTGAATCCATTAATAAATTATGTCAAATATTACATTAAAATATATAATAATTATTTAATAAATGAATATAACATATTAATACAAATTGGAATATAGAATAATAAAGATAATAAATGGATTATTATGGAATTAAATTTTATTATACATGAGGTTATAACATATCAGACTATGTTGGATGCTATAGAGGTATAACCTCATATAATATTTCTAGAGACTACGAATATATGGGATTCCCATCCTGATAATTTGTAGCGGACTTGTGACTGGTCTTCCTCATATAAAAATGATATTGATATAAGAGATCCATTAATGTATTCTAAGGTGTGGTGGATTTGTATCCTTTTATCCATGGTGAAAAAGAACAATTTTAGGTACTATAGTTTTATTACCAGAACAATTACACTATATAATGGATGATGGTGGAAAATAGATGATAATAATGGTAGATTGGGTAGTATGCTTTTTTTCTTAAAATCGGGATGGGGTCAAATATATAGGAATTGATAGATCTTTTTTGGTTAACTCATATGTTTTAAACACCTCAATTTTTGTTTAAGATAGATAAAATAATGATTAAGGACATCATAATATTAGTATGAAAAAATGGAGAATGCCTATATAAAACATAAATGGATTTTTAATAATTTAAAATTTTAAATATTAATGGTGACCATATCTATGGGAATTTTAGGTTAGTAAGGTTACATATCATTAATCTATTGAACATGAAAACCCATTATAAATGAGTATCATATGTAATATTTCATATCCTTGGAAGATAAAATCATGACTTGGAATGGAGGAATCATACAATTAATGGTGAATGATGAATCAAATGTCAAAGAAATTCTATATTTTCTAAATAACTTAAAGTATGAGAATGTGGAGAAGTATTTCAACATTATAACCCTAGATTATGATATTAATAGTATAAAGAGATTTATGATTTGTGTTAATTATAAAAAATTCCAAAATGAACTGATTTATAGAAAACATTTAATTTATACAGGGATTTTTTAATATTGAAAGACCAATATGGAGGACTTCAATAAGATTTAGTTATATTTGTATTTTTATTATAGTGTTCATTATATATGCTTTTTCTACCACATGGTATAATTATAGTACGATCGAATTGAAATTTTTTTAACATTAATATGAAACACATATGTATATTTTATCATTATATTTGTGGTAGGAATCTTGTTAACATGTAGTTCATTGGGTAATACAATATATATCTATTCATACATATAAAAAAATCAGTCATAATTCTTTATGAACTTAGAGAATTGTGTAATAACACATGATCCACTATAGGGAACATGGAATGATAATAGATCCAATATATTTTAAGAACTATGTTGTGAAGAATGATCCCCTATTTTATTATGGTAATTGTAGCAATTGAAAACATATTTTATTTTTTCCGAGGAAAATAATTGTGAAAAAAATTTCATACTAGAGTTATTTGTTATGAAATATGTTTTTTTTCATTCACTATGGATCATTATTATTTTCTAATTTTGATAAATTTTTAATTCAACTAATATTTTGGTCTTTTAATATAATGTTTCTTTAATAATAATTTACAGAACCCATTAATGAATCATTTTATATTTTAATCGTATATTTCTCCCTACCCATGTATTCTCACAGTGTTAGTTTAGAATACATTATTGAAAATTTATATGCATTCCCTTAATGGTAATTATATTTCACCCCTTCTTATTAATCCCATTTCCCTATGTAAATTTACACCTCATTTTTTTAAAAAATTATGTCATCTATAGACATTTTTTAGTAAATGTTTAATAAATAATGTTTATCAAAAAATCAATTTACATTGACAAAAAATTCTCTAAAACATTGTTTTTTTTATTTTTCGTTTTTTATGAGATTAAATTTAAAAATTATGAAAATGATTTAAAATATTTGAATATTATGTAGGGTCATCTCACCTATTATTAAATACATTGTGTAGAGAGTGACTTTTTAGAATTATAATCACTAGTTCATGTATGGAGATCCAATGTTTATTTGAGAGTGGATTTTATTTCTTATGTGTGATCAAGTTAATAATAATACGAGGAAAAAATATTGAAACCTAGTTTGATGTCAACAGGATGTTTTGTGGTCTAATTATCTAATTGTTGGACTAGAAGTGGCAGACGATGGAATGATTTTTTTATACTGTTTGAAATCAAAGGTTTGGATTATCCTATTTATATTAATTTTTAATATAATTTTACATGATAATACACAGATAACCAATTTTAAGTATTTGGTTTGAATGAAGATAGTGTCGATTGGGTCTTTAATGGTGTGTCCCTTGAAACTCATAAGTTATCGGGCTTTTTAAGGAGAATTTGTTTTGGAAAAAATAGTTGAAAATATCAGTAAACTCTAATAGTAAAGAAAATTATGAGTTCATTGTCATAACCATGATTATGAGGTTCATATATAAATATAAATTATATATTATTTCATGTATATCAATTTAATACCCTTATATACATTCATTAGTGAGTTATTATTCAAAGTGTGATGTTATTGATTATTTAGAGGGGGAAAATGTTAAACTATCTATATGGGAAACTATTTTTTTCATACTATAAGTTAATCATTTTTAAAGGTAAAAGTTTTATTCATTGTATTTAGATGAACAAGATTTGATTATAGGGTATAAAATATATGAATTAATCTAAAATAATTTATTTATTCCAAATAATACCTTACAAAAAAATTACATGAAACAATGTTTTACATATGATTTATTTTACCATCCCATGGAATATTTAATTCATTTCAGAGAATAAAATTAATAAGGGACAATAAATCTGGAAGAATTATAATTTTATAACATTAAAAATTTCTGCATTGTCTTCACTATTTACAATATCTATATATAGAACAAACTCTTTGATGAAAAAAACCTCATGACTAGAGAAATCATTATTAAAATTAATTATTACAAATTAATTGAATTAGAAGCTTAATTTAAGTAGTTAGGATGAAATAAATATATTGTATTTATTGTATATAATATTTTTTTTATTTCTTATAGTGGGGTATGTTACTGACCTCATCATATCATACATAGATAATAATAAAAAATTTGTAAATTTATTACATTACACGAATACATCCCTAAGGATCGTTAAGGTATAACCCCTTTGGAATCATGGAACCAAAATAATGTTTCAAAGGTAACCATAATTATCTCCCAGTACATTATTCAAAAACTATCTGCCTTATTAGATATGTCATAGGTAATAAATTTCACTGTTACCTAGGTATATAAAACAAAATAATTTTTTAGACCTGATGTTCATTAAGGGTAAACATGTGAGAAATATAAACAAAACATGAATATAAGGGGAATTGACCATGATCGTAATATTTGACAACAATACATTGCATAAAAAATATCACAATATATATCCATGGAAAAAAATATTAGAAGTTCATAGGTTGTTAATCATAAGATAATTACAGAACATGATCTTTGAGAGTATTACATTTTCATAAGACATCGATTGTTGGAATAATATAGATAGTACTCGAGGATCACTTCCAAGGATATCATAGTGGAATGAGAATACTAAAAAATGATCATAGTTATCATGGATCACTCCCAATACCATTATAACAGAAAATTCCACATATTAAACTGGTTTCAATCCCGATGGTAGTCATATCTATCTCATGAGTTGTAAATAATTACCCAATGGATTGGACAAATATATTGGCCTCATCCATCACATAATGAAAATCATAAATATTTGTTCAATAATATCATAATACACCCTCCATATCATAACCCATTAAACTATATAGGCTTCATGAAAATTTTGTATTATCATAACCTAGGGAAATGTTATAGTTTTCATAATCATTTATTCAATTTTTCATTGCATCACCTGTTTAAAATGAAGTGGGATTCATAAGAATTTTATCATGATATAAACTTTAGAAGTGAAATGGTATTCCTAACCCCCATGTCATCATAAACCATTCAATGGATCCACGAGAATTGTTTCCTTAATTCATATCCCTCAAATTCATAAATTTCATCAAGGTATATCATCATAGATGTAGAATCATTTTGAATGATAAATAGCATCGAACGTTTCAGGAGGAAGATAAATTCTCATTGAAAATAATTTTTTTAAATCTAAATGTTCATAACATAATTTTAAAATCATTCTTTATTAAATAATGTTAAAAATTACACTTTATTAAATGAAAATAATTTTGTGTTTGTAAGATATTATATTCATTCCATACAAATTAAAATAATGATCCCTTTCAAATTTTTGGTAATATCAAAATGATTATTATTTATAAAACAAAAAGTGGATTCCTTTAAAACATTTTTTTAAAATAAATACAAGTGAACTTTTTTCTTTAAAAAGTCATTCTTATAACATTAAGAACATGTAATGAATATTTTTCCAAAGTATGTTATTAAATCAAAAATGGGGTTTTTTAGAAGAGAAAAATAAAGTTGATTTTTATTAAAAACATTCATTGATACTATTGAGTATATAAATATAGTCAAATAAAGTGAAATATATATATATAATTATAACATAACCAATGGAGAATAAAATACAGGATCCTCATCGGAAATTGATCATATAATTTCTTCATTGGAAACATAATCATAATCAGTTCAGATAAATGATGACATTATGACATAAATCCTTACAACATTGGTAATATTGAATTTTTAGACCATGAATGAAGAAAACTAAATGAAACTTAAAATATATTGAGAATAAAAAACTAATGATAATAAATATATAATGATAAGTATAAACAACTCATAAAAGATGATAGATGAAAAAGATAATTGAATACTTAAGGAAATTATATTTAGTGCAGAATCATTTACCATATGTTTTTAATTCATTTTTACAAGTTAAAACCACTATTATAATAAATATATTTTTTATACATAGATTAATGAACCTAAAACCTATATATCTTAACATATATGACATTAATATGACCATTTGTTACATTTTTATTAACAATTCCTTGTCAAATCACATTTTAATCAATAATTTCTTTTTTATATATGTTTTGATTTTTTTCATATTACATTGATAATGGATCCAAAATAACAATGATTATTACAATGACATAAAAATTAAATATATTTAATATATATATATATTTTGAGAAAACTATAAAATATATAGATAGAAAATTAAATAAATTGTTCATGGATACGGTAGACTATATGTACACATGAACGTTGTTTCCATTTTCTCTACTTGTTGAATGAAATAATGATTAATAATATATTTCCATTATTGAGACATGATTATTTCACATATATATATGTACCATTTTTCCATTATACCAATTTTTATTACCTTCTATGTGAAGTATGAACAAATGAAATTGGCTTTATGAGGCGATTGTCGACCAAATACATGAGTTGTGCCATCTTTTTCTGATAAAAAGGAAAGCAGTAGCGTATATGTGATAATAATTTTAAAATTTTAATTATATCCAAAATATCATATATAAATATACAACTCATCATTAAATACTACTATGATAGGAGGTATTTTAAAACAAATGGCATCATTTCATGAGGCAGTTGTCCACCGTAGTCATGAATGATGATTTATTAAGCCATTTGATCGAAGTGGACATGGTTTTAGTTGATGAATATTACATAAAAACATATAAATATACAGAATATATTGAGGGAATTATATTATAATTTATAATAATAATTTAATGTGGTGGTGTAAAAATTGAAGTAAAAATTCTTAATGATGGAAGCTACCACTTCATTAGGTAACATCCTTAATGTTCCACAAAAAGCATTCTTCATTTGGATTTTTTATAAAAATAATGATTTTAGGGTGAGAGGATGGATTTTAGGGTGACATTTGGTTAGGTAATGGATTAACCTTAATGGTTTTGATTATTTTAAAATTATTGTAGAGGGTTTGTCCTATCAAATGTGTTGTGAATGGAATACATGTAATTATGGGAATACAAAAAATCGAACCCTAAATTTTCTCATCTTGCAAGGATCTAAAATAGAGTATATGTGACCTTTATACATTGTAGAGTCATAATATATCCTTAAAATATATTTTTGACATATTTTGGGTATTTAATGACTTATATTTTTTAGTTTACCCCTCAATAAAATGAATTTTCCCTTCACCAGTGTAATTTATTTTAATAGATTTCACTTATAATTTTTCATCAAAAATTATGTTGAAATTATTTGAAAGTATATGATATGAATTTTCAAAATGTGGAATCCATTTATAAAAATTAAATTCACTAATCGGTAAAATTTTAATTTAAAATTAATCTCACAGACGTTATAAGAAAGCATGAATTCAAAGAGAAATAATTCAAAGGTGTACAACTTTACACGTTTTTTATAAAAATATAATATATGAAAACTTTTAAAATTAAAAATAATTGGATAACTAGTTACATAATTAAACATATATTACTTTAAATGAAAACAAAAATATAATTATATCTTTATAAATAAGTAATTAAAAATTCCTTTTTCAATTAAATTGTAATAGTTTTTCACTGTTAATCATAAAATTAATCTTTTTAGAAAAATTATCAAAAAATCACCAAAAGATAATATTTATACGAATAATTATAAATTCCAATTATTTTATCAAATAAAATTTCAAACACATTAATTTTTTTTTCACAGGTAGATATTATTTTTTTAGAAAATTGTTTTTTCGTAATATATAAAGGGGATATTGAAAAAATATTTACATTTTTATCAGTATGAGTGATTTTAATTAATAAATTATAATTAATAATTTATTAATATTTAATATTATTTATATATCTATTTTTGATGTATAATTTATAATGGTCAGTTCATAATAATTATATTGTAGTTTTCTTAAAACTTAGGGTCATGTGTAATGAATGTTAATCTGTATGTTTCATTTAATTAAATACTAACACATTTTTTCTTGTAATTGAAAAAATAAATTAAATTAACTTTACTACAAAAATAAAAATTCATAAAAAACTAGTAGAGTTACATTATTGACCACATAAAATTCATTTATCCCAAAAGATTCATCACTCTAATACAATTAAATGCGGAATCTTCAAGTCATATTTTCCTAAGGATCCCATATATCTTCCACAATATGGTGGCCCTACCACAAAACTGTTTCTAGGTGACTGGTCCTTTTTATAAAAATATTCTTTATACAGTCTATAATCTCCATTGTTTGTTCCTCATATTAATGATCTTTCTCTAGCGGTATGACTTTTGAGTTCAATGCATGTGAAGGGTAAAGTATGTATTTCATCCACAATGATACATAGAATAATTTCTATACTTGAGAGAGGATATGTGAAGCCACTATTAAATTGGATACCCTCCCAATATGATCAATAATTTCATATTCTCAAATACCCCTATGTCTCAGTTTCCCATTCTTCTTGAATCACATATGCTTATTCAATTTTAAATTATTCAAAAACCCTTATCAACAAATTCAAATTGTTTAACATAACAATGATTTTGAGCATAACATTTATATAGATTATTATTTTATATGGTTTATTACTTAATGGATCTAACATTCTCTTCCCTTATTTTAGTTATCTTAGTTTGCAATATCATTCATTTACAACTTCATTATATCACGTTTTATCTCTACATTTCCTTTTATATATAGAATCAAAAAGAGACTAATAAATACTTGTGTGAAATATGTTTTTGTAAGATAAATAAACTTGAGGAAAGATTTCACCCCATAAAACATTGAATAAAAGTATCAAGATCTCAACATATACTCTAAGGTATGAATGGTTCCACCAGACTAGTTATCTATCAGATGATGATATAGATTAATGAGACTCAACTTCATATTATGAAATCTGGGAATACATCCCTAGAAAATTGAGGTAAACCACAAATCCCAATCAAAAACAATAGAATATGGTACTCCATGAAACCTTACCACATCGTTAATGTATATCCTAGAAATATAATTCAATGAAAAATTATATATGATAATCATAATGTGTGTTTACTCTAAATGATGATTCAATACAATCCATTTATAATTATGAATTTTATACATTTTGGGTAATACAATGAAACAATACATGGTGTTTTCTTCCAATTTACATTCTAGAATTGGTAATTAATGGTACATAAACATAGAAATTTAGATCTTATGATTTACTTGTTGACATAACAAGAATTGATATACAAACTCTATAATATCTAACTTCATGTCATCCCACTAAAAGTATTCTTTCAAATATCTATACAAATCCATAACTCTAGGATGAATAGATAATGATGAATATTATCTTCGTAAAACAAATCCTTCTTTATATATATTATTGAAAAATCCATATAGGGATTTTGAACCATATCATTCAATAATGATTCAAGTTAAACTCAGGATCATTTCTAACCTTCTTTTGTGTCTCAATATCATCCTTTTTTTCACTTTAATAATCACAAATATATATGTTGGAATATTCAATTGAGAAATATATGATAGTTACAAATTATTGAGTCTATCTAGATTCATTCATTGTAAATCTTGAAATTTTTGAACTCTTATTGTTATCCTAACCATGGATAATCTATCATAATCCTTTTGACTGAAGGCATCATCCACTAATTTCACATTCCTTGTCTTATAATTCCTTGAGAAATAATAATAATTAATTACATCTAACCATATTAAATAAGACATATTCAACGCCTTATATTTGAAAACATATATTAATATTTTTTTATCATTATATGTAAAACACATTTATAAATAAATAAAATTTCTCAATATCATTAATGGAAACTTTTACGTAGCTGACTCCAAATCATGAGTTGGGAAATTATACTTAGTAACCATCAATTATCAAGAGGCATGATATACAACCATTTAATTTTGAATAATAAAATAACCTAATCCCATTTAAATGCATCAGTACATATTAAAACTGATTATTCACTATAGGGTAATGTGTGAATATGTTAACAAAATACTATTCTCAATAGTTCATTGAAATTTTCAAAACTTTCATTAGTCCAAATGATCAAGTCACCTTTATATGTTAAATTTGTGAGTGGATTATATTTTCAGGATAAATTCCCCACAAAATAACAATAATATCATTCTCTCCCAAGAAAACTATGAATATCAATCACTCTAGTTGTTATGGGTCATCTTTCACTACAATTCATCATTAAGGTATCTACAGAAATAAACTCTCTTTAGATAATATGAAACTAAAATAAAAACATTCATAGATAAAATTTTCATTTTATAATTTTCATTTTAGTCCTCCTTTATTGGGATCATTAGAACAATTATAACATCCAAAAAACCACCCTCCCATATCCTGTGCTAAAATATTATTAATTACACTTCTGGATTTCGATACTAATAATTTTGCTATATTTTTTCCATTCATACCATAAAACACAAAAATGTAAATATTGGATCACTAACATATTAGAGAATATTTTAGGGCTATAATTTTATGAAAATATTACAATCTATTTCATAAAAAATACCCATGTTAGTATATGAGAATTTTTCCCACATAACCAACCTTTTCTTAATTCATATAAAGTCATCATAATCATCCATATGAAATAAATTCAAGATACAATTCATTCAAACATATTCATTATAACCTGGGGAAAAGTAAACATAATAATTGTGAGATCAATAGATCAATATGGGTAAACATAGAAATAATCAATTGAATGTCATCAATGATCATTAGAAGTAAATAATGCTACGAATAAATAATCATAGTGCATGAGTGAATCAGAAGAGAAATTCTTCCATTCAATACATAGATCATAAAATATGTAATAATTTAATGTTATAGAGTCATAAAAATAAATAATAATGATTCATATGACATCATTATTGATCCAAATGGGTATTATAAAATGATAACAAGCAATTAGAACCCTTTTCACTAACATGGAGAATAATATTGATAAAAAAATTTAAAAAAAATTAATTGGTATAAAAGAAAAAATAAATTTCCATATAATATTTACCCGATTCATTAGCTAAATATCTATATGCACCAGTCATTTGAACTATAATGGGGTCACCCTATTCAATTTAGGAAACTCAATCGTATTTTCTTCAACTGTATCACCCGGCGCTATTTGGGACTCACCATCCTAAAATATATAACATACTCACTGGACTCTATCTAGGACACAACATTATATAATACGGTCAATAACAACAAATAAATTAAATATAGGGTTCATTCAATCATAAAACTCATAAATATAATCAATATTTATTTAATAATGTAATTAACTAATGAAACGGATGTGGTGTTCATGTCAATATTTTGGAAAATTTATTAAACTATACAAAACCAATGGGTTCTATTTCAATCTCATTTAAAACTGATTAACACTTTTAAATAAAATGGGATCCATAATAATCTCTTTGAAATAATCTAAATCAATAAAGATAATTAATGTGGATATTATTATTATAAAAATTCCCCATTGAAGAATAAGTTTCAAGAAGGGTTGTTGACGTTGATGAATGGAAATATGATTACCACATCATTTAACCTATTTTGAGAAAAAACCTGTTCATTATGGAATGAATTTTTTGAAAACTATTAATTCAAAAAATTATCATAAAATCCCATTACATTGATTACAAACTCGAAAACATATATTAGAAACGTTAAATTAATTTAAAACAGTTTGTGAAGAAAATATCATTTTCATTTTCAATTAAAAATTCCTTAAACCATTTTAAAAATCCTCTTATATTTTAATAATATTGAAGAAGAAATTAATATCCAATGAAAATAATGATCATTATGATGTTAAAATATATTATTATCTTATATGATAAATCTAATATTCCTTTATCAATTTTGGTAAAAGGAAAATGTACATTATATGAAAATGACGTGATGATTCCTTTCAAAACATATTGTAAAAAAATAAAAAATGGGTAAAAAAGTATTTAATATATTATTTCATGAATTCTAATGTCAATTCAAATAAATTTTATAAAATACATGGTTATATTATAATAGGGGTTTTTCAGTTGAATATTTAAGTAATGATTATTTTTCATAAATAATTATTTAGGATGGTTGATAACATGAAGAGATAAAAATGATGGGAAAAATTTATTCAATTGACATTACTAAAAGATAATAAATTTCATGATAATTATTTATAATTATATCATATTATTTCAATACCATATGATTAATCATAATCAATCCTAACAAATAATGAAATTGTATCATTAAACTATTACCAAGTTGGTAAAAATGATTTTTTCTCCCAATGAAAGGATAAAATTAAATTAACCTTAAAATATAATTATAAAAAAATAAATTCACTATATTAAATTTCATATGGTCTGTATATACACATCATTGAATAATATTGGTGTATATCATAAAATTCATTATAAATAAGGAAAATTATGGCAAAACCCCATACCTTTTTGGGATTATTGAAACCATGAACTCCAAGAAGGAGCGATCCTAATATGGTTAAATAAATCCAAATATAATTATGTATAAGAAAAAATAAATACAGTAAAAAGTATTATATAACAAACACAGCCAAAATATGTGATGAATATGGAATATATCTCTTAGAAATAAATGTGAGATTAGAAAACCCCATCCTTGTGTCTGACATGTCATGAGTGTATTTATATTCCCAAATAATAACATTGTTTTAAATATTAACATTATTGATAAATTTTTTAATTTATATTATTAAAATGATTTCACTCATTAACATATTATATCAGATAACTTAATTAATTATGTTTATGTCAGATGTTTACACCATTTTTACTTTATTGGTAAAAAATAGATGTGGTTGGTTGACTGTGGTAAAGGGTAATTATTTAAAAATATCAGGAATAATAATAAAAAAATAATTATGAAATTTATAAAACATTTATACTTTTAAAACAAATAATTAAATATTCTTATGATAAATGAACTAACGTTATGATCTGTGATTATGTAGGCCTTATATACGAATGAGTACTAAATCCATTTTTAAATGATCATTATATAATTATGGTAAGTAACATGTTATATATATATAATGAAAATACCATAAAAAATAACATGTTATTTAATGATATATACTTATATATATCATTCATGTCATCTGTTAGTGAAAAAATAAATCACATAACTTTGAGGAGGTCATAGTCCAAACATTTACGATTGACATTATCAATTTTTTTCTATGAGTGAAAGGGTAAAATGAAACATGATATATTATATATCAATAATGATAAATATATCATTAAAATCATAATTATGTCATTTATATCACATATATTTATTATTATTGCCCATAATACCCTCCATGGAATTATTTAGTGAAAATTAAATCGCATCGCTTTGTGAAGCGGTCATCTGACATACACATGAGTGACGTTATCATATCCCATAAAGAATTAAATATAAAAGTTAATATATGATATAATAAATCCTGTGGTATTATTATTATAAGGCCCTAGCCTTAAATATTACTTAACATTGAATTAAATGAATAATTCCAATGGATGATCTTTTCAGGTTTAGAGTTTTTGAGAATTAGATCTTAACTATTACATCTCAAAAGATTACAAAGTAGACACTTTTACTAAGTTTCCATAAAATAAAAACTCTTAAAAAGAAATATGTCTAGTTTCATGTTTTATATAGCATGACTTTCCCTTGATCCCATCCTTGACACTATTACACATTAAGTCCTGTGAAAAACATTTCAAAAAAACATGGGGAGAGCATAAAAAGCTCAGTAAGGGAAACACAATGAATGAAAACTGTTAGTTTTTCTAAACAACAAGTAAACCATGTATACTTTTTCAAAGTAATACTTTTCACCTTTATGAAGTAGTAAAAACTCTTCACTGAATAAAAGATCAATACATACCCTTTTGTAACCAAAATATTACCATAAAACCCATATTAAGAACACATAACATATGAAGGTAACTTGGGACATAAACATACTTATAGGGAATAACCATACGGTCGAATTCCACACATATCACATAATGGAATAGCCATACGGTCGAATACCATACCCAATGCATTGGAGGTTATAACATAAACACCTATCCTGGTATTCACGACACCACTCGTCATATGGTCTATCATGTAACCACCCATAAAATGTCCAAGTACCATTATAAAATCATAATAAATAAAACAAATATAATGGAAAGAAAAAATTTCCACACTTTGATCACAATATATCACTTAAATATATTAACATAACAAATCCATTATAAAAAACCCTTTTCAATACCAAAATACATAAAATAGTATATGGTATTTATTTCATTAAAAAAACATTACGGCTTATTGAGGAAGCCAAAGACCAAATAATACTGGCGGCGGCAGAAAAGGTCGTTGTCATCACATACATTAAATAAACATTCCTTTTTTCGTTTTGTAAAATGCTTTGTAGAAAAATATTCCTTTTGTATTAAAGTAAAAGTCAAAGGGGTTTATACACCGTATAAATGAATGTTCTGTATAAAACGAAATATGCTTCAATGAATGGAGATTGAGACGAAGTCCCTTACCTCGGGTCCGACATGACTCGATCGTTCTTTAACATCCTGAATAATAAACTTGAGTTAATTTATACTTTCTTAAGAACCTTTTTAAAGTTCATTATTCCTTTTATATCACTTATTACCATTTAATGAACACTATGTAATTATTTAAGTTAATAATAGTTGTTTTAAGGATCATTGGTATTTGAGTCAAAAAAAATGCTATTTGTAATTACAAGTTGTTCATATATCCATTATATTCAGAGTTATACTCATGATGTATATTTATCATATATATCATATATATCCAGTATATACATGAATTTATAATATTACATAATCATTTAGAGGTAAGAAATGAAATGCACCGTTCATTGAGACGGTAAGCTGTACGTACGCATGAACGACACTTTCATTTCTATTTATTACTTAATGGAGTGAAATCATAATGATATAAAGTTACATAATAATTCCATTATAATATCATATATAATATCATTAAATTTATCCTTTATACGTACCACATATGGGATTAATGAATCAAATCACTTTGAGGGGGCGGTAGTCCGCACTTCCTAAAATGAAGATATCGCGTATACCCATAATGGAAACCATAAAGGTATGACATAAATGAAAAATACAGAAGCTTAAGTAAAACATAAAAGTATTATATATCATACATAAATATAGTGACATCTTAATGGCAACCATTTAAGGTGTTATATGAGTGTTGAATAATAATCGTTTCGTGAGACAGAAATTTTCCATCCATAAAACAGTATGTATTTTAACCATTAGATGTAGGTGTGTGTAAGTGTAGTTCGAATCATTCTCATAAAAACATCATAGTATATTTAAGATACTGGTGTTGTTACAAAAGAAAGGAATAATAAGAGTTTAGAGGGTTGGAGAAGCAAAATAAAACATAAGAGCCCAAGAGATAACACTACCTTTAAAACGGGTAACTCTTTTTGATTTGAGATCAAAGGCTTCCTTGGGAAGGCTTCTGCCAATGTGAGGCTTCAAGGAGTAAGAGAGGGATGTGGAGAGACAAAAATAGCAGAGCTTGTCCGAACCAATGGCTTGAGAGGTGTGGGTAAGGTGGTAGAGGTGGGGGCCTTTTATAAGAGGAGAGGAGGGACACTCTTGGAAAGTTAAGAAAAGATACTTTATTATAAAATGATTTTCGGATAAAAAGGGTCCCAAAATTATATTTTTAGATGATAAGGTGATAAGAGTTCTAAATACACCCATTCAATATGTTTTTGAAATGTGTAGGTCTTATATTTTACATTTTATTTTCATTTTATTTAAATCGTTAAATAATGAGTTAATCGCTGCATGATCATGGTGTCAAAAATAATTTAATTTATTTAATGCCTAAAAATTTTAAAAAAAATATCATGATGTTGGAAATCTTTTTATATTTCTAATGAATATTTATAGTCAAAAAAATGACTTGTATAATTCAATTTAAAAATTGTTTTAGTAAAACAACTCATGTTTGTGACATTTTCACTTTTACATTAAATAAAAGGCATTAATGTCTTTATCTTACCCAAGTGACTCCATAGGGTCCCAAAAATCGACCCATGGGTTTTCTGGGTCGGCCATGACACATCCAATAAGGGTAGTACATGTGTCTAGGTCATTTCATATAATTAAAACATTATTTTTACCTTAAACTACATTAATTATCTCTAATTGCGATTAAAAACTTAAAAGTTACTATTCACCAAAAAATTATTTTAATCCAATTAAACCACATTTTTCTTCTTAATGAAAACCATGTATGTCAGATTTTTGAAATTCAAAACACAGAGGTGGTAAAATTTCATTTAAATGGAAAATCTGTTTTTTTAAGTACCACTTAGTGGTTTCACTATTCATCAGAAATTGAATTTTTTCAGAAAAATATCAAAAATTAACCCTAAGCTATATTTGATATTCTGAATTAAAAAATGATGTATATTTTACAAATTTCAAAACATATAAGTTGCATTATTTAATTTGAAAATTAATACCTGTTGTCAGAGCGAATAGCGTGTTTTTATGAAATAATAAATATCAAAAGATTGACAGTAGTTTAAGTCCGATTTCAAAGTGAAATTAATTCCAACAACCACTATTAGATTAAATGATAAAAATATATTGTAATTTCACATTAAAACCAATTCAAACAATAATCTAATCGTATAAATAAATTAGATTAGAAAGAGGTTTTGAATTAAAATACAACATTTTTCACTATTCATTAAAAAATGAATTTTAATGGAAAATGACCAAAAATTGACACGAAGTAAATTTTGATGTCCTGATTATAAAAAAGAGTTATATTTGGTGCAATAGAATTTATAAGAGTGACCAAAAATATATTTAATGACGGTTCGCAATTAAAAGGCGATAAGTGAACCTTTAGTGAAAGTAAGGGTATAAATGCCTATAATTGAATTCTTTTCGTATATTAATCCTTAATCTTTTATTGGATAATTTTAAAAACATTTAAAAACATATATAATCATATTATAGTTATTTCTATCCATTCCCTCCAATACATCAGCTATGTGTTAACTACCATTTAAAATAATATTATTTTATTACCGGTGTGCAACGTAAGATTTCAATGAAACTCTTTGTTGCGTATCAGGTATGCTATCAAACATAGCAACCCCATTAATATAAAATTAATATTTAATTCGTAAATATTAAAAAATATGAAAATGATTTATTATTTATTTACCTGGGATGTTACATCCTTCCCCCCTTTTGGGAATTGCGTCCTCGCAATTTTATTCACTTATCAAAATAAGTGGGGGTATTTATCCCTCATAGCATTTTCAGATTCCCACATTTCCTCTTCAACCATGTGGTTTTTCCACAAAACCTTTACCTGGTGAATTACCTTATTTCGCAACACTTTCTCTCTTCGATCAAGAATCTAGACTAGTTGTTCTTCATAAATGAGATTCTCTTCCAACTGAACTACTTCTGAGCTCAAAACATGCGATGGATCTGGCATATACATTCTCAACATCGAAACATGAAAAACATTTTGTACCTGAGATAAACTTGCAGGTAAAGCCACTCAGTAAGCAACTGATCCAACTTTCTCCAGAATTTCATATGGCCCAATAAACCTTGGACTAAACTTTCATTTCTTACCAAATTGCATCACACTTTTCCACGGTAAAACTTTGAGAAAAAAATGATCACATACCTCGAAAGATAGATCCTTCCACCGGTTATCCGCATAACTCTTCTGCCTGCTCTGAGCTTCTCTCATATGTTTATGAATCAAATAAAATTTTTCTACCACCTATTCTACCAATCCTGGTCCCATAAGCTTTCTGTCACCCACTTCATCCCAAAAATCTGGAGTTCGACACCGCTTCCCATATAACACCTCAAATGGTGCCATATGTATACTGGAATGAAAACTGCTATTATAAGAAAACTCAACAAAAGAAAGATGTTGGTCCCAACTTCCCTTATAATCCATCGAACAAGTACGTAGCATATCCTCCAAATTCTGAATTGGTCATTCTGACTGCCCATCTGATTGAGGATGAAAAGCTGTACTAAAATTTAATTTAGTACCCAACGACTTCTAAAGGACTTTCCAAATGTTAGAAGTAAACCTGGGATCACAATCAGACACAATGGAGAGGGGAAATCCATGTAACCTGACTATCTCCTTATGATACAATCCAGAAAATTGATCTAGAGAAAATGTATCTCGAATAGGAAGGAAATGAGTATATTTAGTCAAGCGATCAACAATAACCCAGATGGCATTATTACCTCTAGATGTATTCGGTAATCCCACAACAAAGTCCATGGATATATTTTCCCATTTCCACTCTAGCACTGGTAGAGGCTGAAGCATCCGTTTTTGTAACTCCTGCTCTACTTTAATCTGTTGACATATCAAACACTTCACAGTAAAATCACCAATATCCCTTTTCCTTCCGTCCCACCAGTAATACTCCCGAAGATCTCTATACATCATAGTACTGCCAGAATGAACTGAAAATAGAGAACTATGAGCTTCACATAACAAATCTCTTTTCAACTATTAATCACACTACACACAAAATCTCATCCCAAATCTCAAAACACAATCATTATCAATGTTGAATTCAGGCAACTTTCCCTTTTAGACCAGCTCTACCTTTTTCTGCAACTCACTGTCTTGCTTCTGTGCTTGCTTGATTCTATCTGATAGAAAATATTTCACTGATACCTGAAACAAAACATAAGGACATCCTCCGCCAAAAACTTCTATGACAAAGTTCATCAAATCCTTAATCAAAGGATCACGTTCCAAATGAAACATTGTTAATGAAGCATTACTTTTTCAACTCAAAGGATCAACCACTTTTTTTTCTTTTCCCGGATGGTAATGAATTGTACAATCATAATCCTTGATTAATTCCAGCCATCTCCTCTGTCTCATGTTCAATTCTTTCTGAGTGAATATATACTTTAATCTTTTGTGATCGGTGTATATTTCAAACATTACTCCATACAAATGATGCCTCCAAATTTTTAAAGTGAAAACAACAGCAACTAATTCCAAATCATGTGTAGGATAATTTTCCTCATGAGTTTTCACCTAACGTAAAGCATAAGCAATTGCCTGATCATTCTGCACTAGGACACAACAAAGTCCTTTCAATGAAGCGCCACTATAGATAACAAACTCACCATTCCTGGAGGTAGTTCCAAAACTGGAGCATTCACCAATCTTCTTTTCAACTCATGAAAACAATCATCACATTTTTTTTCAGATAAAAATAACACCCTTCCGAGTTAGCTTAGTCATTGGACTAGATAACCATGAAAAATTTTCAGCAAACCTTTGGTAATAGCCTGCCAAACCAAAGAAGCTTCAAATCATAGTTACATTTGTGGGTCTTGTCCATTCATCCACAACTTTTGTTTTTGCAGGATCAACATTTATCCCATCTTTAGAGACAATGTGACCATGTAATTAAATTTGTTGCAACCAAAACTCAAACATTCTGAATTTCCCATACAATTTCATTTCTTTTAAGGTTTGAAAAATAACCATTAAATGTCTTTCATTCTCTTATTTACTTTTAGAAAACATCCAAATATCATCAATAAAAACAACCAACATTTTTCACTTGAGTCAACTGAGCCATCACTACAACAAACTGTTTAGTTCTGATTCTGACCATCTCAGGATACTGATTTGAAAGGTCATTTCCCTCTATATGCCTTCCCAGAGAATGTGTTCTATTTCCTCTATGAAAAACCATTATTAGCACAGAAATATCTTAGGATAAGCAACAATGTAATCATTAAATGATATATCATTTCATTCATACCACTAATTAATTTACAATTTAACAATTTTTTAACTCCTAAAGTTGTCTAAACTGACCTTGATACCAACTATAAGGACCCAGCCTTAAATATTACCTAACATTGAATTAAATGAATAATTCCCATGGAGTATCTTTTCAGGTTTAGAGTTTTAGAGAATTAGATCTTAACTATTACATCTCAAAAGATTAAAAAGTATACACTTCTACTAAGTTTCCATAAAATAAAAACACTTAAAAAGTAACATGTCTAGTTCCACGTTTTATATAGCATGATATTACCTTGATGCCATCCTTGACACTATTCCACATAAATTCCAGTGAAAAACATTTCAAAAAAACTTGGGGTGAGCATAAAATGCTCAATATGGTAAACACAAAGAATGAAAACTGTTAGTTTTTCAAAAAAACAAGTAAACCATGTATACTTTATCAATGTAATAATTTTCAACTTTATGAATTTGTAAAAACTATTCACTGAATAACAGATCAATACTTACCCTTTTGTAACCAAAAGATTACCATAAAACCCTTATAAAGAACACATAACATATGAAGGTAACTTGGGACATAAACATACTTAAATGGAATAATCATACAGTCATCTTCCACACATATCACATAATGGAATAGCAATACAGACGACTTCCATACCCAATGCACTGGAGGTTATAACGTAACCACCCATCCTGGTATTCACGGCACCACTCGTCATATGGTTTGTCACGTATCCACCCGTCAAATGTCTAAGTACCATTATAAAATCATAAGACATAAAACAAATATAATTGAAAAAAAAACATTTCCACACTTTGATCACAATATATCCCTTAAATATATTGACATAAAAAATCCTTTATAAAAAACCATTTTCAATACAAAAATACATAAAATAGTATATGGTATTTATTTCATTTAAAAAAACATTACAACTTGTTGAGGAAGCCAAAGACCAAATAATACTCGCGGCGACGGAAAAGGTCGTTGTCACCGCGTACGTTAAAGAAACATTCCTTTTATTTGTTTTGTAAAATGCTTTGTAGAAAAAGACTCATTTTGTATAAAAGTAAAAGTAAAAGGGGGTTATACACCGTATAAACGAATGTTGTCTATAAAACGAAATATGCCTCAATGAAAGGAGATTGAGATGAAGTCCCTTACATCGGGTCTGACTTGACTCGATCGTTCTTTAACGTCCTGAATAATAAACATGAGTTAATTTCTAATTGCTTAAGAACCTTTTTCAAGTTCATTGTAGTGACCCCGACCCCAGAAACCATAGGAGTAGGTGCCTTATGAACATGATTTGTTATCTTAAAATAAAATAAAGTTTGTTAACAACACATCATGTCCCATACAGAGGATCGTGTGCGGTTTGGGTTCTGGGAAACCGAAAACTTCTGAAACAGTTCATCATTCAAAAGCTGACACCTGAATTTTTTTAAATAAAAACGTAGGGTGAGCATTGAAATACTCAGTAAGGGGGTTTTAAAAAGAATTTAAAATACTGTAACATTGGAAAACATTCTTTTAAAAGAATTTGAACATTCACTAAGAAAGATTGTAACACACAAAACATAACAATGCTTAATCAAGGTTTTCAAGAAAAACATGAAACGAATATGTCAAATCTTGATGGAGTGATAATGGTTGTTATGAACAAGTACTACATGTGATTTACATAAGCATAAATTTAAACAGTTAAAAGTAATGCATAATCAGTGTTGCGCACAAGGAAACAACTAAAAGTTCATATGTTGGTTATTATTCTATTAAGTGATAACACCAGTCATGCTTCAAGCTTAATGCTAGGAAAATATGAACTTTATATAAAATTTAAAGGCATTAGTCGTGAAAGAACATTATCTTGGAAAGAACTTGTTACATTACTTGAATTATGTGGCATCAACATTTAATATTGACAATCGTTTCGTTTCAGCAAGGTCCATCTCCAAGGTGTCGTAAAAATTACCAAGGTTATTCACCAAGGTATCAGTCTAAAAAGACATCTCTAGAGATTAAGCCTTTACCCAATGCATTGGAGTGCTATCAGGGTTCACCCTTAAATTTTCCTTTATTATCATGTGAGCCACATCGTTCATGCTTTACTTAAACCATTCATATATTCAAGATGTCACATTCCACCTTGAATTTCTCATTCATTTTCATTTATACCCAAGGTGTCCCATACCACTTTGGGTGATTTAATTTCTTAGTTCATTTAGTGATATGTCATAAGCATACATTATGAACAACAATAAAAAAATGAACCACTACAAATCGTGCTAATACAGGGTATGATGGTTAATCTTAAAAAAAGAATCAATAACTAATCAAAGGCATACAGAGTTTCATAAAACACTCTTTTTAAAAAAGCTCATTATTAAAGCATATAAAATGATAATAAATGATGATTATTTCAATGGAAGCATAATGATTAAAGAAGAACATGCTATCAAATACGGTGATAAAAGCCCCTAAATAATGTAAAACATAACCTGATTAATCTGTACATTCATCAAAATTGTAAAAAAGGGTTTTATACTAAATAAATAAGGCCAATGAAATTTCATGAGTGCTGAAAGACTCCTAAATTATTTAGTTAAGGAACATAAACATTAAGAGGGTTTAATATTTGGGAAGCTATAAATACAAAAATATGTAATCACTTGGTTTTAAAAAGAAAACATATCATAATCATACCTAAGCTCATGGCCTAGATTTCAACCAAAATAGCACTCAAGATCAGGCATTCATCTCCTAAAATCATAACTGCCTCGTTTTGGAAAGGAGATGAATATTTATAAACATGTAGAAATATGTAGTTATATTTGTATATAAGGTCCACAAAATGATATATGTTATGCATCGGTTCTATGTGAAACCAGAGAAATATATAAACATGTAGGAATACGTAGTGATATATATATATATATATAGTTCACATAGATGATTTATGTTAAGCTTTGGGTCCATATGCAACCAAAAGTATAAAAAACGAAAAAAATAGGAATATGTGGTTATATATATATATATATATATAAGGTTCACATAGATGATATAAATTATGAATCGGTTACATATGCAACCTCAGCATCCATGTATCATACAGTATATCCTCCACATAATATTGGAAATAAAAATCGAAGGGGTCTGGGTTCTATATCTTTTTTTTATTTTTTATTTTGAAATATACCAACCCGTATATACACCACATACAAAGGAAGGTTTCAGGTTTATATATATATAATATTTGTTCAACAGGAAACGTCAAACATTAGAAAATATATATATATCTTTTGTAACATGGTGGAAAATGCCCTTGACAGTATTACAACCAGGGGTTGGTGTTATATACAAACATATATATATATATATATGCAGTATATAGTAATATAGGTTTCAAAAAACGAAGGAAAGAAAAAAAAGACATGGAAATACCCTTACTTTCTTGAGGAGGAAGCCTGGAACGGCAGTAAGCTTGCTGGATTGCTGGGATATCGAGAGTGAGAAAGAGAAGGAGGAACCTCTGTGAGTTCATGAGGTGTGAGGGTTTAAGTAGAGCCTCGGTGCAAGAAGTGTACCTCGACCCATGGGTAGGTCGTCGTGGGGATGACGGAAACACAGTGAGCTAGGTGGGAGGTTTTCGGGGATCAGCGGTGCAGTGCTTCGGAGGAGGCTGAGGCGTCCTTGGCGCAGGCCTACAGGTACAGGACCCCGATGGTAGGAAGAAGACGTGAGGTGTCGGCGTGGTAAGAAATGGATGGCCCGGATCAAAATGGGAGATATCCTGCGGTTGGAGGAGGCGCGGGAAACGGGTTAAACATTTTAAAGGGATGGAGGGATGCGATTAAATCTTCGAAGAGATCGGATGGCTACGGAGGCGTGGGGAGGGTCGTGCATTTTAAAAAGGCTGGACGGCTGAGATCGACGTGGAACTTGATCGGGCGGTCCTGGTTGCGCGGAGTGCGTCCCACATCGAAACGGGGAGAGTTTGAGGCGAGGTTTAAGTAACAAGCCGCTCAGGAAGTGGTGCAATAGCACGAACACACACGCACACGGGGCCTTACACACGGGTCCACCCACGGCCTTTTCCCAACCTCTTGCAGCGCGCACCGTGGCCTTATACACGGGCCCGCACGCGACCTGGGTAACCTATGCTCGGCCCACCCCGAGCCTCTGGTCTGGCTGGCTCTCTACATGTGCACGCGCACCTGGGGAACCCGATGGCGGTATCTTGGGTCCCTAGGGGGTCTCAGCGGTGGCCTTGAGGGCATGTCCCATAAGGGATTCCCTTGGCTTGGCCGGGTCCCACATAAATTTTTATAAAAATTTAGGTTTATTAAATACTTAGCTCAAATTAGGGTGAAATATGAATATTTGTAGGAATTGAGTAAAAACAAATAGTTTTAACTTAAAATATTAAAACCAATTTCAAGTTTAGATAAAATATTTTAACTCTTGGTATAAATTTTTAAAAGATATACCTTTTGTATAATACTGTTATAATCATTAGTATATTTAAAGTACTCTAATATTTGTTTTATAAAATTATTTTAAAGACCAATAGTTTCCCAAAAATTACATAGTTGATGAGAGAAAAAGACATAATTATTACAAATTCCCTCTAAACATATTTTTCACAAAAAGAAAACCATGTTTTCAACTACCTAGGTATCCATCAGGATTTTGTAAAAAAAGAGGAGATTTACTTCTATGAATACTCTTATTATTTTAAAACGAAGAATCTTTTATGAAAGAATGTTTTACGAATATCATAAGGTTATGAGGGAATAAAAACCGAGTTCTCTTTTAAAGTAAACTGTATTAATGGAAACACAACGGTCATTTTGAAAACCCGACGGATATATAAATATAATAGTCATAACTCCAAGAACTAATATAAATACAGAGGTGTGGGGTACTTCTTAAAATAGAACACTTGAACCGGACGGATGGCTCTCCTCATACCATTGGCGTTGAGAATGTGTGTCGCGGCCCTGGCTGTTATACTTTTCACGCTGATGGACTCTGAAGATGAGGATTATCTGATTGCTCGAGTTGTGGTTCTTAGTAGTATTGTTGTGGCAGTGTTAGGTCTTGTGCATGGTATTTTCAACTATTTGGGTCTCATTGGAAAGTAATGTTTTAATATATATCAGTTTACCTTATTATCCATGTTTTATTTTCTCTCTAATTCCTTATTAGAAAAATGAATAAAACAAGATACATAACACTTTTTACTTAAACCAGTTCATAAAACCCGGGGAGTCACATTATCCCCCCCTTTAGAAAATTGCATCCGCGCAATTTACTTCACAACACTACAAGGTTTAGAAATGTTCCTACCACCTCCACCAATGAATAGGGTCAACAGGTGCATTTAGAGGGATCCCCGTAGTGAAGCTCACCTCCTCCAGCTCCCTAATCCACATACACCTAAGACATGAGGGATTGCACTTATGTTTCGGGCCTTCAGGCCTCTAGAGGGAAGCTCGATGTCACGACCCGTCCTCGAGGCCCGTGCCGTGACTACCCCAAGCCCGCCTTCCATAGGCCAGGGGCTGGCGACTAGCACCAAGGCGTAAATCCCGGTAAAAAGGGAAGGCATTGCCTTTGTAAAGTAAAAAATCACACAGAGTACAAGCGGAAGAAGTAAACACTAAGTAAAAACTGAGTACAACAGTAAGTGGGGAAAGTAAAAAGGGGCCGGAAATACAAGCCCATCTGTAAAGTACAACTCGAAGGGAAAACAGCAACTGAAAAGTAAAGCTTCTACGCCGAGCTGTCCACTGGAAATCCCACCTGAAGGGTGGGTATAGATAGCTCCTCTGCTCCTCGGGTCCCGCCGTCCGCTCCGAGTATGTCCGCCCAGTGGTCCACCTTCGGGTACCGCCTCGTCGTCACGTCCACCTCTGGGTACCATCTCGTCGTGCGGTCCTCCTCCAGGTACCATCTCATCGTATAGTCCACCTCCAGGTACCGTCCAGTCCTCGAACACTCGGCCTCTGTCAGCACTGCCCGTCGTCTGCAACCAACACAACGAGGTGCGGGCATAGCCCGTGCAGGGGTGAGTATAACGATACTCAGTAGGGACCCTGAGACCTTCAAGGTCTCACTAAACCAACAAGGATAACCACAAAGAAGATCTCAACAGATAACCTCTACTTAGGTATATTCTCATACATATACCTAAGTTATCAAGTAACTCATCTCAATCATGAGAAACACAAGGATTGTGAAATCAATGGATAACCACTACCCGGGTATATGCCCATACATATACCTAAGTTAGCAAGTGACTCATCTCAATCATGAGGTAAACACAAGGTAAAAAGTCTCAGCTCAACCAGGATTTTCATTATCGAAACCGTAACTGCTGAAGAGCTCCGTCTCTGGAGTGTACATTGGTCCTGTCACGACTCCGAGGTACTGCTCACTAACCTAAGACTGCTGAAGAGCTCCACCCATCGAGTACTGCGGGCCAGCTGCTACAACCAAGCGGTCCCATGTGCCGCTACAACCAAGCGCACCTCTGTCGTGGGTCTGCTGCTACAACCAAGCGTTCCCATGTGCCGCTACAACCAAGCGCACCTCTGTCGTGGGTCTGCCGCTACAACCAAGCGCTCCCATGTGCCGCTACAACCAAGCGTACCTCTGTCGTGGGTCTGCCGCTACAACCAAGTGCTCCCATGTGCCGCTACAACCAAGCGCACCTCTGTAACACACTGAGTCGTTCGATCAGCAGTCGTCGGGTCTCAGCCAGCTACACGGTCTCCGTACTCCGCACGCTCGTCACTGGGAGGGTCCGCTCCATGAGCTACAGGTCGATACTCCAAGTATCTCAAAGTCCCACGAAGAAGTATCTCAAAGTACCTCCACGTCATAGGGGTCTCAACGCAACAGACGGCGCGTCAATCGGACGCCCGGTCTGTGAGTTATTAACCTTTTCATCCCAGGGGCCCGGTTGGTTTCATGAGCGAACCAAACCCTGCCATATCTCAACTGTACCCCGAACTCTCATAGGGTAAACTCATAGGGACCGTTTCTCAACGCGATCACCAACGCCGCTGACGGTTCGTCAAACGGACGTTCTGTCAGAATGATATCAGTTTTTCCGTTCCAGGGTCCCGGTTGGATTTCGGTGCGATCCAACCCGGCCACTATCCATCTGCCTCCAAAACTCGGGCGGATGATGCCAAAAGTTCCATATCGTCAATAGGAACGCAACGCAACAGGCGGCGCGTCAATCAGACGCCTGGTCTGGAAGTTATTGTCTTTTCCGTCTCACACCCACCCTGGGAAACTTCCCAGGAGGTCACCCATCCTGATCACTACTCTAGGCCAAGCACGCTTAACTATGGAGTTTTAACCACGTAGCCTCCCGAAAAGGAAGATGTACCTTGAGTATAGTATACCGAAACGACCGTCTCGATCCAAGGATCGCGTTGCCGCTGACGGCGAGTCGTTTGGAGGCCCGTAGCGCAAGATACAGGCATTTGACCAAAAGTGGTCCGAAACTGGGGGTCTGGGCCCGGGCCGACCCGGCCCGACCCCCCCTGGTCCGACCCGAACCGGGTCGGCCCGAACAGGGTCGACCCGACCCGGTCCGGCTAGACCCGGCCCGGCCGGCGGCGCGACCCGGCCGGCGGTGCGGCCAGCGCGTAGTTCGGGGTGCCGCGCGCGGGGGGCAAAGCCCCCCCCCCTTTGTGAAACCGCGACCCCTTAATTGGGGCCGCATGAAGACCCGGCCGTGGGAATTAATTCCCCCGGTCTCCACTGCCCGGTCGGCCCGCACTGGACGGCCGGTTTCGCCACCAAGGACCGGCGACGGCCGGTCCTTCCTTCGCCGACACCGGCGGCCCGGTGTCGGCCGCCGGTCATCTTGCTCCGCCGCGGCCCGGAACCGGCCGTGGCCTATGCCATTCGGCGCGATGCGACGACATCGCTTCCCTCCGCCGCGGCCCTGCTCCGGCCGCAACGCCTTTGACTTTCTTCGACGCGACGCGACGGCATCGCGTTCTTGGATTTCTTTCCACGGTGCGGCGCGACGGCGCCGCGCGTATCTTCCGCAATAAATCTTGTGGTGCAACGGAACCACGTTATCTCGTATCATCCTCAAGATACCATCACGAAAAAAAAGGAGGAGGGTCGGCCGTGTTTGTGCGGTCCGACCCCCTCGCGTTATTCAATAACAAAAAGGGTTTTAATCCACGATTATCACCAAGTTTGTATTCACGAACAATTAAATAAATAAACCCCTACCTCGACTTCAAGAACGGAGTTCTTCAACGACCCACGGAAGACAAGCGTCGCGGAGGTCGGGCGTCGCGGGGAAAGAACGTCGACTCCGTTGTCGTCGAGGTGCGTTCGAAGGGGAAACGTCGTTGGAAGAAGAGGTCGCGTTCTTCGGTGGAGATGTTCTTCGTTGGAGGTGTTCTTCGCGTTCTTCGTCGATGTTGAAGAAGAAGAAGACTTAGCCTTTTCTCTCCAAAGTCTCCACCACAAGAACAACTAACCCCAAAATAAAATAATCCTCCCACTTATTTTATTAACCCAACATAAGTTTTGAATTTCAAGAGTTTGAAAATTCAAAACCCATATTTAACTCACTTAAGTTATTAACATAAGATGTTATAAAATTAAGGAGGTGTTAAGTTATCAAAACTTAAATGGGGGGTTAGGAAAGTTAAGGAATTTGAAGAGGTGGGGAGGGGTTTGTGTGGGCCCCACCCTTTCAAATATCCACACATGGGAAGTTGGATGGATGTGGGCCCACCACCAACTTCCCATGGGAGAAGTTAACAACTTAACATGAAATAAAATTGATTTAACAATTTTATTCACTTTTTTAATAAAACCCCAAAAAATTAACTTCTTCTCCCGCACAAACGCAACTACGGTAAAGGTTCCCTTAAGCGATTACCGGCGTTGCGAGTTCATCGGTGCAATCGGATTTCAATTCTGAGCACTGGTTCAAAAGATAGAAATTCTCGCTCGCTCGTTCACTGAACGTACCCGAGCCAAACTTCGAAAATTAATTCTGGGCACACCGGGCCTCGGAATCAGGCGCCGTCAGAAACTGCGCTCTTGTAAAATTCCAAATAAAATTAAGAAAAAAAATTTCCTTGAAATTTCCGGGTCTTTACATTACTCCCACCTCAGGGCTTTACGTCCCCGTAAAGCTTCAACACAAACTAGGGTCACAAAAGCGGTACAGAGCATGCATCTGAGCCTTCCGCTCCCATGTGCTTACCTAGAGGTTCCGTACTGCCAAAGATAGTGCACCCGAGGAATCGATCGTCCTCGTAGGATCTGCTCCTGTCGATCCTCGATCCTCAATGGAATATCCGTGAAAGACACCCCATCGCCATCGTCCAGCTCCTCATGGTCGATGGTATGCGAAGGGTCGAGCACGTATCTCCTCAGTTGAGATACGTGGAAGTCGTCGTGCACCTGGTGCAACTGCGGTGAATGGGTCAAGCGGTAAACCACCCCGCCTACCCAGCTGGGGACCTAAGAAGGTCCGCTGAACCTCGGAGATAACTTGCCGCCTTGGCCACATCTCCGTAAACCTCGTCGAGGTGAGACCCGTATAAGGACGTGATCGTCATCCTCGAACTCCAGAGGTCTCCAATTTCTGTTAGAACCGGAACTCGAAAGGCTGCTGCCACGAGGGTAAGGTTGACCGACTCAAGAGTGATCGGTCGCACCCTCCTGTGCAAGATTTACCCTGCGCTGCCTGGGGTTTCCCTTTCCGCCGACCAAGGAAAACCCATCCCGATGTTTTCCTAAAACCGTCAATTTGAGTATGAACAGTTATTGCCCATTCCATACTCAAACTAACATCGTAAGGCCTCGACGCTGCCACCAAGAGATTCCAACCGAAACTCTCGCCTCGAGGGTCTGACCACACCGTCGGCGTAAGTGTGATTATCAAGTCTCCTACCAAGGTATCTCCAGACGTGAGGGTCAAGTCCACGGCTTACCAGAAACTCTAGGTCTGGAACAAGATTTGTGAAAGAAAGAAATTATTCACATCGACGTCCGTTACTACAACATCTAGTAGTGGACACAGACTGTCCCTTGAATCATTTCTAGAGCCATTGGGTCACACTCCTTGACCGTATGCAGGCACACTCTTCCTCCGCCCTCCTGCTCCCTGAGCCTGGCAGGAATAACTAAGGCGGGTGGTTGTACCATGTTAGGATGTACACCACCTCATGCTGCTCTCCTAGCTCTGCCTCCACGTCTACTGCTTCGTAGACTCATCTCTCCTTTAAGCTTCCTCTTCTTAACACGCCCGAGTCTCTATGAATGGAACCGGTTTCCTGTTTCGTACTGCACTGAGCAGTCTTCATCCTCTCTTGGATGTCATGGACCTCCTTTAGTCTCACAAGAGATGCTATGATTTCTTCTTTTCCGATAAGAGAAACCCGGTCTCATCCCCTGGATAAACCACATTCGTTGCCTAATATAGTCAATCCTGACATGAATGATGCATTCATGCCATGGATGACGTCGTAAGGCCTCGACGTATCTACTAAGAGATCCAACTGTCACTCTCGCCTCCAAGGGTCGATTCACACTTTCGGCATCAGTGTGAGGTCACTGGGTCCCCTCCAGTAGAAATCTCGAAAGTGAGGGTCAAAGTCAACAGTTTAACCGAGACCACTTAGTATCAACCAAACAAAAGGACAGGAAAGCAACAAAGATAAGTGGCTTTTTATTATTGCAGCTCATAGTACAAAGACACGAATACAAAGCAACATGGAACTAGAAGTACAAAGGACGTATCCACTAGTTCCTCTCCTGCCCACCTGCTCTTAGAGCTCTACTGCCTTGTCCACTGCTCGGCTGTTACTCAAGCACTCGCCGCTGCTTCTGTCTCGGTGGCTCCTCCAACACCCGCTGATCAATCATACAAGGAGTCGGACAGTCACGTTCCAGGTGACACTTTCCGCCACAGGAGTAACATTGTCCGTTTCTGGCACTCCTGGCTCTGACCCCACCTCGGGTGCCCCGCACCACCGGTCCTAAAACCCGAGATCATCCAACTACTATTCCGGTCCTCCTAGACCTCTGCATCATCTGTCTACTGCCCACAGATGACTCAGATACTGATCAAAAAGCACGCGGCAAAGGCAGAATCTCCTGTACACGCTCGGGGTGTAGAGATACTGGCACAAACTCCACCCTGAAGAAGGTCTCGAAGTCTTCCCATGCGAAGTTCATATCATCGCAAAACTGAAACAAGTGGCTCCACCACCTGCCTGCTGCTGCCTGAAGGAGGATGGTAGCAAAGATCACCATGAAGTCTGTCGGCGTCCCCACTAGCCTAAAGACTCTCACCACAGTCTCCAGCCAAACCTCAGCCGCCTGCGGGTCCGTCTCTCCCCGGAACCTGGGTGGACTCTGGCACTGGAACTCGTGCAGCGCGCTCAAGCGTCATGCATCGCCTACTGCTGGGGATGGTGGCATCGGTGGCCCAATGGGTAGCAGTACTGCTGGTGCCTCCGCTGGTGCCTCAACTGGGATAGGGCCCTGTACTGAGGCCTCGTCGCTCGGCGGGCTGTCAGTACGTACCACTCTCGGGGCTCTAGCTGGTCGTCCGTGAAAAGGCATTCGGAAAGAAACATCGTGACACGGTCAAACGTTTATACCTGGTGAGATGACCTGGTTTGAGCTGTTTTAAGGGAAAACCTTTGAAAACACACACGCAATTAGTGTTTTCGTGCACAAAGTCAGAAATCAGTTGTCAGGGTCCTGGTGTATTGATACGTCGGCCGCCCGCACCAACACTGGACTCCCTGAACTGCAAACCACACTCGGTACTCTCAACACTATTGCTTCACAGAAAGAAACATCAGAGTTATAAGTTCTGCGGTAGAACCGAACTCCTCTAATACCAATTTGTCACGACCCATCCTCGGGGCCCGTGCCGTGACTACCCCAAGCCCGCCTTCCATAGGCCAGGGGCTAGCGACTAGCACCAAGGTGTAAATCCCGGTAAAAAGGGAAGGCATTGCCATTGTAAAGTAAACAATCACACAGAATACAAGCGGAAGAAGTAAACACTAAGTAAAACCTGAGTACACCAGTAAGTGCGGAAAGTAAAAAGGGGCCGGAAATACAAGCCCAACTGTAAAGTACAACTCGAAGGGAAAACAACAACTGAAAAGTAAAGCTGCTACACCGAGATGTCCACTGGAAATCCCACCTGAAGGGTGGGTACAGATAGCTCCTCTGCTCCTCGGGTCCCGCCGTCCGCTCCGAGTATGTCCGCCCAGTGGTTCACCTTCGGGTACCGCCTCGTCGTCACATCCACCTCTGGGTACCGTCTCGTCGTGAGGTCCTCCTCCAGGTACCATCTCGTCGTATAGTCCACCTCCAGGTACCGTCCAGTCCTCGAACACTCGGCCTCTGTCAGCACTGCCCGTCGTCTGCAACCAACACAACGAGGTGCGGGCATAGCCCATGCAGGGGTGAGTATAACGATACTCAGTAGGGACCCCGAGACCTTCAAGGTCTCACTAAACCAACAAGGATAACCACAAAGAAGATCTCAACAGATAACCTCTACTTAGGTATATTCCCATACATATACCTAAGTTATCAAGTAACCCATCTCAATCATGAGGAAACACAAGGATTGTGAAATTAATGGATAACCACTACCCAGGTATATGCCCATACATATACCTAAGTTAGCAAGTGACCCATCTCAATCATGAGGTAAACACAAGGTCAAAAGTCTCAGCTCAACCAGGATTTTCATTATCGAAACCGTAACTGCTGAAGAGCTCCGTCTCTGGAGTGTACAGTGGTCCTGTCACGAATCCGAGGTACTGCTCACTAACCTAAGACTGCTGAAGAACTCCACCCATCGAGTACTGCGGGCCAGCTGCTACAACCAAGCGCTCCCATGTACTGCTACAACCAAGCGCACCTATGTCGTGGGTCTGCTGCTACAACCAAGCGCTCCCATGTGCCGCTACAACCAAGCGCACCTCTGTCGTGGGTCTGCCGCTACAACCAAGTGCTTCCATGTGCCGCTACAACCAAGCGCACCTCTGTCGTGGGTCTGCCGCTACAACCAAGCGCTCCCATGTGCCGCTACAACCAAGCGCACCTCTGTAACACACCGAGTCGTTCGATCAGCAGTCGTCGAGTCTCAGCCAGCTACACGGTCTCCGTACTCTGCACGCTCGTCACTGGGAGGGTCCGCTCCACAAGCTACAGGTCGATACTCCAAGTATCTCAAAGTCCCACGACGAAGTATCTCAAAGGACCGCCACTTCATAGGGGTCTCAACGCAACAGACGGCGCGTCAATCGGACGCCTGGTCTGTGAATTATTAGCCTTTTCGTCCTAGGGGCCCGGTTGGTTTCGTGAGCAAACCAAACCCGGCCGTATCTCAACTGTACCCCGAACTCTCATAGGATAAACTCATAGGGACCGTTTCTCAACGCGATCACCAACGCCGCTGACGGTTCGTCAAACGGACGTTCTGTCAGAATGATATCAGCTTTTCCGATCCAGGGTCCCGGTTGGATTTCGGTGCGATCCAACCCGGCCACTATCCATCTGCATCCAAAACTCAGGCGGAGGATGCCAAAAGTTCCATATCATCAATAGGAACGCAACGCAACAGACGGCGCGTCAATCGGACGCCTGGTCTGGAAGTTATTGGCTTTTCCGTCTCACACCCACCCTGGGAAACTTCCCAGGAGGACACCCATCCTGATCACTACTCTAGGCCAAGAACGCTTAACTATGGAGTTTTAACCACGTAGCCTCCCGAAAAGGAAGATGTACCTTGAGTATAGTATACCGAAACGACCGTCTCGATCCAAGGATCGTGTTGCCGCTGACGTCGAGTCGTTTGGAGGCCCGTAGCCCAAGATACGGGCATTTGACCAAAAGTGGTCCGAAACTGGGGGTCTGGGCCCGGGCCGACCTGGCCCGACCCCCCCTGGTCCGACCTGAACCGGGTCGGCCCGAACCGGGTCGACCCGACCCGGTCCGGTTGGACCCGGCCCGGCCGGCGGCGCGACCATGCCGGCGGTGCGGCCAGCGCGTCGTTCGGGTGCCGCGCGCGGGGGGCAAAGCCCCCCCCCCCCGCTTTGTGAAACCGCGGCCCCTTAATTGGGGCCGCTTGAAGACCCGGCCGTGGGAATTAATTCCACCGGTCTCCACTGCCCGGCCGGCCCGCACTGGCCGGCCGGTTTCGCCACCAAGGACCGGCGACGGCCGGTCCTTCTTTCGCCGACACCGGCTGCCCGGTGTCGGCCGCCGGTCATCTTGCTCCGCCGCGGCCCGGAACCGGCCGCGGCCCATGCCCTTCGGCGCGATGCGACGGCATCGCTTCCCTCCGCCGCGGCCCCGCTCCGGCCACAACGCCTTTGACTTTCTTCGAAGCGACGCGACGGCATCGCGTTCTTGGATTTCTTTCCACGGTGCGGCGCGACGGCGCCGCGCGTATCTTCCGCAATAAATCTTGTGGTGCAACGACACCACGTTATCTCGTATCATCCTCAAGATACCATCACGAAAAACAAAGGAGGAGGGTCGGCCGTGTTTGTGCGGTCCGACCCCATCGCGTTATTCAATAACAAAAAGGGTTTTAATCCACGATTATCACCAAGTTTGTATTCACAAACAATTAAATAAATAAACCCCTACCACGACTTCAAGAACGGAGTTCTTCAACGACCCGCGGAAGACAAGCGTCGCGGAGGTCGGGCGTCACGGGGAAAGAACGTCGACTCTGTTGTCGTCGAGGTGCGTTCGAAGGGGAAACGTCGTTGGAAGAAGACGTCACGTTCTTCGGTGGAGATGTTCTTCGTTGGAGGTGTTCTTCGCGTTCTTCGTCGATGTTGAAGAAGAAGAAGACTTATCCTTTTCTCTCCCAAGTCTCCACCAAAAGAACAACTAACCCCAAAATAAAATAATCCTCCCACTTATTTTATTAACCCAATATAGGTTTTGAATTTCAAGAGTTTGAAAATTCAAAACCCATATTTAACTCACTTAAGTTATTAACATAAGATGTTATAAAATTAAGGAGGTGTTAAGTTATCAAAACTTAAATGGGGGGTTAGGAAAGTTAAGGAATTTGAAGAGGTGGGGAGGGGTTTGTGTGGGCCCCACCCTTTCAAATATCCACACATGGGAAGTTGGATGGATGTGGGCCCACCACCAACTTCCCAGGGGAGAAGTTAACAACTTAACATGAAATAAAATTGATTTAACAATTTTATTCACTTTTTTAATAAAACCCCAAAAAATTAACTTCTTCTCCCGCACAAACGCAACTACGGTAAAGGTTCCCTTAAGCGATTACCGGCTTTGCGAGTTCATCGGTGCAATCGGATTTCAATTCCGAGCACCGGTTCAAAAGATAGAAATTCTCGCTCGCTCGTTCACTGAACGTACCCGAGCCAAACTTCGGAAATTAATTCTGGGCACACCAGGCCTCGGAATCAGGCGCCGTCAGAAACTGCACTCTTGTAAAATTCCAAAGAAAATTAAGAAAAAACATTTCCTTGAAATTTATGGGTCTTTACACTCGAACAGTACAAAGTTCTGAAATGTCTTTGCAGACCAATGTACAAAGGAATTGCCGAATTATGTCTCGGTCGAAGATATCGAAGCCATAGATATGGTCAAACAGGCTAAAGCTGAGAAGTTGGAGCATATAAGCCGCATAAAGATTTCCATCTAACGCAGCCTCCTAGAATTTCACTCTGGCCATGAAGTTTCGGCCTAGGGTAAAACATAGAAAGTGCCCTTCATGGTAAATTCCTCGCCGTTCACGCCCGGCTAGCTATGCAGTGCCAATGCGGTAATAGATGGAGGCATTCCCCTGGCAGGTGCGGAGAATTTCCGGACCGTTTTTTACCTCAAACAATTGCTTGCACATCCTCCGCAAACTTGCGAAGGGGTCATAATCGTCCTCACACGTTTTGATCACAATGATTTCCAAGATCTCAGTGGGAAGAGATAACAGGTGGGTTTGTCCTTCCATCTGAAAGTTTTAAGACATGAGTTCCATTACTTGAAAATCATTCAAGGACTGATACAAAGTAAGGAAAAGGAAAGGGGAAAGACAACATTTCAATAAACATACGTTTATTATTCTTAGTGCTTGAGTTTCCCTTTCTCATTGACTAAACGAACTCCACACAGAGAAGCAAAACTCCCTAACTCGTCGAACCAAACATAGGCCGAGAATTCAGTGAAAAACTCATGAGGGCACCTATGACGTCTTATGAGTCTAGCATGAGGGGTATGAAGTTGAGAGACATCTTCATACACTTGTTGTTGGCAAGGCAGTCTGGTGGACTCGTCTTCTAACCTTCCGAGGTCCAACAACTAACCCCAGAAGCCATAGTTTAAAATCTAACAAAGGTAGCCGGCTCGGAGGTCTCTGTCAGCAGTAGCTTCTTGAAAAGGGTTATCAAGCATAGTGCCAAATCTCTCACCCGCCGTGAAAATCCGGAAAAGACCCTCATGGTACCTTCCCCGAAATGCATAGAAGGGAAATTGGGTCATCATCATAAAGAGGTAATCCAATCCCAACCCTTGGTGTAGGCTAAGCACTCGAGGTAAGTTGGATACATCGTATAGGTGTTTACATGTCATGCGGATATGGGCATAGTTTAGAAAGTCCTCACGGCTTGCTAAAGACACAATGGACACTAGGGCCTCTATGGGGAGAGATAAGAGATTTTTTCCTTCATTTTCCATCTTAAATTTAAGAAAACCTAGTTTTTAATAAAATTGAAATACATATACATATATATTTCTTTGTTTCAGTTTTTGGCTTTCTAGAGTTATCCAATCCGATCCTCTGATACCAATTGTAGTGACCCCAACCCTAGAAACCATAGGAGTCAGTGCCTTCTGAACATGATGTGTTATCTTAAAATAAAATACACTTTGTTAACAACACATCATGTCCCATACAGAGGATCATGTGCGGTTCGGGTTCTGGGAAACTGACAACTTCTGAAACAGTTCATCTTTCAAAAGCTGATACCTGAAAAATTTTAAATCAAAACGTAGGGTGAGCATTGAAATACTCAGTAAGGGGGTTTTAAAAAGAATTTAAAATACTGTAACATTTGAAAACATTCTCTTAAAAGAATTTGAACATTCACTATGAAATATTTTAACACACAAAACATAACAATGCTTAATCAAGGTTTTCAAGAAAAACATGAAACGAATATGTCAACTATTGAAGGAGTGATAATGGTTGTTATGAAAACATACTACATGTGATTTACTTAAGCATAAATTTAAATAGTTAAAAGTAATGCATAATCAGAGTTGCGCACAAGGAAACAACTAAATGTTCATATGCTGGTTACTATTCTATTAAGTGATAACACCAGTCATGCTTCAAGCTTAAAGCTAGGAAAATATGAACATTATAGAAACTTTAAAGGCATCAGTCGTGAAAGAACTTTATCTTGGAAAGAACTTGTTACATGAATTGAATTATGTTGCTTCAACATTTAATATTGACAATCTTTTCGTTTCACCAAGGTGCATCCCTGAGGTGTCATAAAAATTACCAAGGTTATTCACCAAGGTATCAGTCTAAAAAGTCATCTATAGAGATTAAGCCTTTACTCAATGCATTGGAGCGCTATCAGGGCGCACCCTTAAATTTTCCTTTATTATCATGTGAGCCACATCAATCATGCTTTATTAAAACATTCATATATTCAAGATGTCCCATACCACCTTGAATATCTCATTCATTTTCATTTTTACCCAAGGTGTCCCATACCACTTTGGGTGATTTAATTTCTTAGTTCATTTAGTGATATGTCATAAGCATACATTATGTACAACAATAAAGAAAATGAACCAATACAAATCGTGCTAATACAGGGTATGATGGTTAATCTTAAAAAAATTATCAGTAACTAATCAACGGCATACATAGTTTCATAAAACACTCTTTTTACAAAAGCTCATTATTAAAGCATATAAAACGATAATAAATGATGATTATTTCAATGGAAGCTTAATGCTTAAAGAAGAACTTGTGATCAAATACGGTGATAAAAGCCACTAAATATGGTAAAACATAACCTGATTAATCTGTACAGTCACCAAAATTGTAAAAAAGGGTTTTATACTAAATAAATAAGGCCAATGAAATTTCATGAGTCCTGAAAGACTCTTAAATTATTTAGTTAAGGAACATAAACATTAAGAGGGTTTAATATTTGGGAAGCTATAAATACAAAAATATGTAATCACTTGGTTTTTAAAAGAAAACATATCATAATCATACCTAAGCTCATGGCCTAGATTTCATCCAAAATAGCACTCAAGATCAGGCATTCATCTCCTAAAATCATAACTGCCTCATTTTGGAAAGGAGAGGAATATTTATAAACATGTAGAAATATGTAGTTATATATGTATATAAGTTCCACAAAATGATATATGTTATGCATCGGTTCTATGTGTAACCAGAGAAATATATAAACATGTAGGAATATGTAGTGATATATATATATATAGTTCACATAGATGATTTATGTTAAGCTTTGGGTCCATATGCAACCAAAAGTATTAAAAAAGAAAAAAAATAGGAATATGTGGTTATATATATATATAAGGTTCACATAGATGATATACGTTATGTATCGGTTACATATGCAACCTCAGCATCCATGTATCATCCAGTATATCCTCCACATAATCTTGGAAATAAAAATCGAAGGGGGTCTGGGTTCTATATCTTTTATTTTTTATTTTATTTTTTGAAATATACCAACCCGTATATACACCACATACAAAAGGAAGGTTTCGGGTTTATATATATATAATTTTTGTGAAATTGGAAACGTCAAACATTAGAAAATATATATATATCTTTTGTAAGAGGGTGGAAAACTCCGTTGACAGTATTACAACTAGGGGGTTGGTGTTATATACAAACATATATATATGTGCAGTATATAGTAATATAGGTTTCAACAAACGAAGGAAAGAAAAAAAACATGGAAATACCCTTACTTTCTTGAGGAGGAAGTCGGGAACGGCGGTAAGCTAGCTGGATTGTTGTGAGATCGAGAGTGAGAAAGAGAAGGAGGAACCGTCGTGAGTTCATGAGGTGTGAGGGTTTAAGTAGAGCCTCGGTGCAAGAAGGGTGCCTCGACCCATGGGTAGGCCATCGTGGGGAAGACAGAAACACAATGAGCTAAGTGGGAGGTGTACGGGGGTCAGCGGTGCAGTGCTTCGGAGGAGGCCGAGGCGTCCTTGGCGCAGGCCTACAGGTGCAGGACCCCGATGCTAGGAAGAAGACGAGAGGTGTCGGCGCGGTAAGAAATGGATGGCCATGATCAAAAAGGGAGAGATCATGCGGTTGGAGGAGGCGCGGGAAACGGGTTAAACATTTTAAAGGGATGGAGGGCCGCGATTAAATCTTCGAAGAGATCGGACGGCTACGGAGGCGTGGGGGAGGGTCGCGCGTTTTAAAAAGGCTGGACGGCTGAGATCGACGTGGAAGTTGATCGGGCGGTCCTGGTTGCGCGGAGTGCCTCCCACATCGAAACGGGGGGAGTTTGAGGCAAGGTTTAAGTAACAATCTGATCGTGAAGTGGTGCAATAGCATGAACACACACGCACACGGGGCCTTACACATGGGTCCCCCCGCGGCCTTGGCCCAACTTCTCGCAGCGCGCGCCGTGGCCTTATACACAGGCCCGCACGTAACCTGGGTAACCTATGCTCGGCCCACCCCGAGCCTCTGATCCGGCTGACTCTCTACATGCACACGCGCATATGGGGAACCCGATGGCAGTACCATGGGTCCATAGGGGGTCTCAGCCGTGGCCTTGAGGGCTTTTCCCATAAGGGATTCCCTTGGCTTGGCCGGGTCCCAAATATATTTTTATAAAAATTTAGTTTTATTAAATACTTAGCTCAAATTAGGGTGAAATATAAATATTTGTAGGAATTGAGTAAAAACAAATAGTTTTAACATTAAATCTTAAAACCAATTTCAAGTTTAGATTAAATATTTTAACTCTTGGTATAAATTTTTAAAAGATATACCTTTTGTATAATACTATTATAATCATTAGTATTTTTAAAATACTCTACTATTTGTTTTATAAAATTCTTTTAAAGACCAATAGTTTCCCAAAAATTACATAGTTGATGAGAGAAAAAGACATAATTATTACAAATGCCCTCTAAACATATTTTTCACAAAAATAAAACCATGTTTTCAACTACCTAGGTATCCATCAAGATTTTGTAAAAAAAGAGGAGATTTACTTCTATGAATACTCTTTTTATTTTAAAACGATGAATCTTTTATGGAAGAATGTTTTAAGAATATCATAAGGTTATAAGGGAATAAAAACTGAGTTCTCTTTTAAAGTAAACTTTATTAATGGAAACACAACGGTCGTTTTGAAAACCCAACGGATATATAAATATAACGGTCATAACTCAAAGAACTAATATAAAAACAGACGTGTGGGGTACTTCTTAAAACAGAACACATGAACCGGAAGGATGGCTCTCCTCATACCATTGGCGTTGAGCATGTGTGCCATGACCCTGGCTATTATACGTTTCACGCTGATGGACTCTGAAGATGAGGATAATCTGATTGCTCGAGTTGTGGTTCTTAGTAGTCTTGGTGTGGCTGTGTTAGGTCTTGTGCATGGTATTTTCAACTAGTTGGGTCTCGTTGCAAAGTAATGTTTTAATATATATCAGTTTAACTTATTCTCCATGTTTTATGTTATCTCTAATTCCTTATTAGAAAAACGAATAAAAAAAGAGACATAACACTTCTTACATAAACCAGTTCATAAAACCTGGGGCATCACATTCATTATTCCTTTTATATCACTTATTACCATTTCATGAACACTATGTAATTATTTAAGTTAATAAGAGTCGTTTTAACGATCACTGGTAGTTGAGTCAAAAATATGCTCTTTATAATTACAAGATGTTCATGTATCAATTATATCCAGAGTTATACTCATGATCTATATATCATATATATCATATATATCCAGTATATAAATGAATTGATAATATTACATAATCATTTAGAGGTAATAAATGAAATGCACCGTTCATGGAGACGGTAAGTCATACGTACGCATTAATGCCACTTTCATTTCTATTTCTTACATAATAGAGTGAAATCATAATGATATAAAGGTATATAATAATTCCAGTATAATATCATATATAATATCATTAAATTTATCCTTTATACGTACCACATATGGTATTAACGAATCTAATCACTTTGAGGGGGCGGTAGTCCGCACTTCCTAAAATGATGATTTCGCGTATACCCATAATGGAAACCATAAAGGTATGCCATAAATGAAAAATAGAGAAGATTAAGTACAACATAAACATATCATATATCATATATAAATATAGTGACATCTTAATGTCCACCTTTAAAGGTGTTATATGAGTGTTGAACAATCATCGTTTCGTGAGGCAGAAATTCCCCATCCACAGAAACAGTATGTTCTTTAAACATTAGATGTATGGTGTTTGTAAGTGTATTTCAATTCCATCTTATAAAAACATCCTATTATATTGAATATACTGGTGTTGTTACAAAATAAAGGAATAAAAAGAGTTTAGAGGGTTAGAGAAGAAAAATAAAACATAAGAGCGCAATAGAAAACACTACCATTAAAACGGGTAACTCTTTTTGATTTGATCTCGAAAGCTTCCTTGGGAAGACTTCTGCCCAAAGTGAGGCATCAAGGAGTAAGAGAGGGATGTGGAGAGACAAAAAGAGCAGATATTGGGCGAACCAAAGGCTTGAGAGGTGTGGGTAAGGTGGTAGAGGTGGGGTCCTTTTATAAGACGAGAGGAGGGGCATTCTTGGAAAGTTAAGAAAAGATACTTTATTATAAAATGATTTTCGGATAAAAAGGGTCCCAAAATTATATATTTAGAGGATTAGGTGATAAGAGTTAGAAATCCACCCATACAATGGGTTTTTGACATGTGTAGGTCTTATATTTTACATTATATTTTCATTTTATTTAAATCATTAAATAATGAGTTCATCGCTGCATCATCATGGTGTCATAAATAATTTAATTTATTTAATGCCTAAAAATTATAAAAAAAATATCATGATGTTGTAAATATTTTTAGATTTATAATGAATATTTATAGGAAAAAATATGACTTGTATAACCCCATTTAATTTTTTTTTTTAGTAAAACAACTCATGTTTGTGACATTTTCAGTTTTACATTAAATAAAAGGCATTAATTTCTTTATATTACCCATGTGGCTCCATGGGGTCCCAAAAATTGACCCAGGGTTGTCTTGGTCGGTCATGACACATCCAATATAGGTAGGACATGTTTCTAGGTCATTTCATATTATTAAAACATTATTTTTACCTTAAACTACACTAATTACCACTAATCGCGATTAAAAACTTAAAAGTTACTATTCACCGAAAAAATTATTTTAATCCCATTGAACCACGTTTTTCTTCTTAATGACAACCATGTATGTCAGATTTTTGAAATTCAAAACACAGAGGTGTTAAAATTTCATTTAAATGAAAAATCAGTTTTTTTAAGTACCACTTAGTGGTTTCACTATTCATCAAAAATTGAGGTTTTTCAGAAAGATACCAAAAATTCACCCTAAGATATATTTGATATTCCGAATTAGAAAATGATGTCTATTTAACAAAATTCAAAACATATAATTTGTATTAATTAATTTAATAATTAATTCCCGTTGTCATAGCAAATAGCGTGTTTTTATGAAACAATAAGTATCAAAAGATTGACACTAGTTTAAGTCCGATTTCAAAGTGAAATTAATTCCAAAAAACACTAATGGATTTAATGGTAAAAATTAATTTTAATTTCACTTTAAAACCAATTCAAACGATAATCTATTCATATAAATAAATTAGATTAAAAATAGGTTTTGAATTAAAATACAACATTTCACTATTCATTAAAAATGAACTTTATCGGAAAAATACAAAAAATTTACACAAAGTAAATTTTGATGTCCCGATTCTAAAAAAGTGTTTTATTTGGTCCTATAGAATGTATAAGAGTTACCGAAACTATATTTAATGACGGTTCACCATCAAAAAGCGATAAGTGAACTATTAGTGAAAATTAGGGTACAAATGCCTAAAATTGAATTCTTTTCTTATTTTAAGCCGTTATCTTTTATTAGATAATTTTAAAAACATTTAAAACATATATAATCATATTTTAGTTATTTCTATCCATTCCCAGCAATACATCGACTAAGTGTTAACTACCATTTAAAATAATATTATTTTATTACTAGTGTGCAATGTAAGATTTCAATGAAACTTTTTGTTGCGTATGAGGTATGCTATCGAACATAGCAACCCCTTTAAAGTAAAATTAATATTTAATTCATAAATATTATTAAATATGAAAATGATTTATTCTTTATTTACCAGGGATGTTACAATTACGTTTTAAATATCACATCTAATCATATACCCATCATCGTACCCATTTGTGTGATGTGATGAAGGAAAAAATGAATAACGTCATTACAGTCTGTCAAACACACAAAAAAGATTTTATAACCCATTTTATAGAAGTGTGTATTATTGTAGGTAATAACCTTAATATAATTAAATATATTTATCTTCATACACATAGGTTACTATATAATCATGATATTAAATTAATCTTTGTTATTAGAGGAAGAAATAAAAAAAATGATCATTTATGAATGTTACCTCTTCTTTGGGTAACACAATTTTGTTTGCACCATTGGCCTTCCTTGAAATGATATCCTACCAAAATAATGATTATAAGTTTCTTTTAGAGACATTGATAAGGGATTTATTAATGATTTTTATGATCCAATGAGCTTTTAATTTGTGTATATTTCTAGAGAGGTGGTGGTTTTTAATAGGTAGGTGAGTGGAACACTGTAAATATTTTATGAAAGAGTTAATTCCACTATTGTTTTTTCCTACCTACAAGCCCAAATAATGGCCCATTGTTATTAATATATGGTATTGTATCAAAATACGGCTATAAAAGTGGTGTTTGGAAATTTTTATAGGTCATTTTCCTTCTTAATTATAATTTTTAAACCCTCAAAAAACTATTTTCTACCTTGATTACTATGATTAATTTCAACTATATTCACATATTGTTATGGAAAAATTTATAATTTATATATCATAAAATATAAATTATACAAAATAAAAATATGAAATAAATTTTGACAAATTCATGTAGTACATGTGGAAGATGATTAGTTTATATAAATCATGCATAATCGATGAGATAGTCAGTTTTTAAAAAGAGTATTTTTTAGAAAAATATGATTCTATATCAACTATATGACCAATAAAATTTATTTAATAAAAATAAATTTAAATATATTTATAAATAATCTAAATATTTCATTTATATAATTCCCCAAAAGTTATAATTTAAGACAACTAAAATTTAGAACCATTAATCATTATTTATAATTTTTCGTAAAAATCATTTTAAAATAAAAAAACCTATACCAAAAACAAATATAAAGTTAATTCAGCGTTTTTATATGGAGTAAATATACCTAAACAATAAATAGGTTACTAAAAAACATATTAAAAAATATTGGGACTTTAAAACAACCAAATTTTAATAAAATCAAAATTTTTTTAAAAAAAAAACAGTTTTTTTTACAAATAAATGAAGAATCATTATTTTATGAAAAGACTAAAAAATCACCCGATGTAAATTTTGATATTTTTATAGAAAAAAATGATTTTCATTTTATATGATATATTTTATAAATTTTTAAAAAAATTATTGTAGTTTTTCATTAAATGAGAGGAAATAAGAAATTGTTTTGAGAGAGAACATAATTTTGAATCGTAAAGTCACATTATGACAAATTAATTGATTATATACAAAATATATATCAATAATTTATGTTTGTAACATATATATACATATTTATATACTAATGATGTAAACACTATTCATATTTTACAATTCAAAGAATATTTTTAAATGGTTATATATATATATCTCATGGTTTGTTTAATTTTGGTGTTGCATGTTCGATATGCTGTCAAATGAAAACAATATTTTGTGTTCCAAATAATTGAATCGGGATTTAGTGTTTCTTCTATCATAAAATGAACATAGTATTACTTGTAAATAAATATTACCCCGAAGTTGGATAACCATTATGCCATCAAATATAATTTTTTATCTATAAAAATATCTTCCTGTTACATCCCCCCTATAATAAATTACATCCTGGAAGTATACACTTTATCCCAGTAATAATTGGTTAGTTATTTAAAAATAAAATATTTGTAATCCATCATAATATAAATTTAAAATAAAACATTCTATAAATAAGAGATCAATGGATGTACAAATAACATAAGGAACAACAACTAACTAGGATTCCAAATGAGATCATGTCGGTGGGAGTGAAGGAATAGTATGAATATTTATAGATATTGATTTTGATAATTGATCATAATGAAATTAATGATTAATGGAATATAAGGGCCTCAAAATTAAAAATCATTCATGGTCAAAAATTATGTTGGTTCATTATAAATTATGGTACTAGTATATCATTTTTGTATCAAGTTTCTTTTGATAGATTTGAAAATTTCTCACACCATCTAGATAAATATAATATAGAAATGTACTCACCTGATTAGTATAATTTCATCAATTAATAAATTTCCCCAAGTATATCATGTTTTTATCAAAATGAATTGCATTCAGGATTATATTTTTTAAAATCTTGAAGCACAAAAATAATTATTTAAATGACCACATAATAATAAAAAAGTTAAAACAATTCCAACTATCTGCAATAATTAATCAAAGATAAAATAGTTATAAAATGGTAAGGTAACTCCACAAATTAATTAACATTAAACAATTAATCAGAAACATTTAATAGTAATATGCAATGTTCAAACCAAACCATTACATGAATTACTATCCATAAAAAAAATTCATTCATTTCTTAACTATGTTCGAAACCCCATGATTAGACGAATATGATCATAGATTCATCCAAGATTAATATATAGTTATTCCTCAAATAAAATCCCCTTTGTTTAAGAAATTGTAACGCCCCAACCCCAGTGACCTAGAGTCAGTGCATTATTACATTACATTGGCATGATCATAAAAGATTAAGTCACGAAAGAACGATTAGTTTAGTTGCCTTGGAAACACTAGATATATTCATAAGTCGTACATTACATCATAAATTAAAACAAAACTACAACAAAAAATTTTCTTCATATCCCCTCATACTATCCCTACAGGTCATTCATAAAATATTTCTTCACATCCGGGAAAAATTAAAACATTGAAAGGGGTGAGCTCAAATGCTCTGTAAGGATAACAATATAGTAGAAACATTTATTAATAAACATAAACATTTAAGGAAATGTATAACTAAAAAAAGCCTCTTAATCTTGACCTTCAGCATAATATGGAACAAGTAAAATTAAATAATTCCATTTACTTATTCACATTGATATTCTACTATTATAATAATCACATGTAATCTCATTAACCACATTCATAATGATGGAATGCGTAATGTCAGACCATCATAACCACGTAGCCAAGGAATCGTGCCAAGACTACAAATAATATTTTGTCAAGGCCTCGTGCCAAGACACTAGTTTGTCTCATGAGACCTACTGATGCATCGAGGAGCTAATGCAGGTTCCACCTGTCACATAATAAGTCCAATTCATTCCTCATATGAAAAGGTTTAGACATATCATAAACCATAACATAATCGTATCACATAAAACATACATAAATGAAACATAACATCTTCACATTTCAATAACAAGATATCAATACAACTCATTGATATAATAAACCCATTTTCAATAACAAAATAAAAGAAAAGTAAAACTTGGTAATTATTTTTTATTTAAAAAAGGCTATGGCTTGTGGAGGAAGCCGAAACTCAAATAATGGTCACGGCGGCGGGGAAGTCGTTGTCGCCACATACGTACGACAAAACAACATTCCTTTTTTTCGTTTAGTAAAATGATTTGTATAAAATTATTCCTTTTGATTAAACATAAAATTCAAAGGGCTTTATACACCGTATAAAATAATGTCATGTATAAAACAAGATATGCCTCAATGAAAGGAGATTGAGACGAAGTCCCTTACCTCGTGCCCAACTTGACTTGATCATTCTTCAATATCCGGAATAATAAACTAGATTTAATTTCTACTTTCTCAAGAACCTTTTTCAAGTTCATTAGTCCTTTTATATCACATATTATCATATTATGAACAATATTTAGTCATTTAAGATAATAACGGTCATTTTGTCGATCTTTGGTACTTGAGTAAACAATAAACTTCTTATAATTACAAGTTGATTATGTGGTAGAATATCCATTATCCCCAGAATTATATTCATGATGTATACCTGAAATATATCATATATATCCAGTAGATACATGAATTTATAATATTACATAACATTTAGATGTAAGAAATGAAATGCATCGTTCATGGAGATAGTAAGCTGTACGTACGCCTGAACGCTACTTTCATTTCTATTTCATATAAAATGGAATGGAATCATAATGATATAAATGTATATTATAATTATAGTATAATATCATATATAATATCATTAACTCAATCCTTTATACATCCCATATATGGCATTAACGATTCAAATCACTTTGAGGGGGTGGTAGTCCGCACTTCCTAAAATGAAATTATCGCATTTACCCATAATGGAAATTATAAGGGTATTCCATAAATGAAAAATAAAGAAGAATAAAGAAAAAAATTAATATTTATCATATATTTAAATAGTTTCATCATAATGGCCACCATGAGAGGTGTTAAAATAAGACTGAACAATCATCGTTTTGTGACGCAGTAATTCACCACGCATAGAAACAGTATGTTCTTTAACCATTAGACGGAGGTGTGTGTAAGTGTAAATAAAACCCATCTCTTAAAAAAATCTTAGAATATTGAATATACTGTTTTTGTTACAAAATAATGGAATAAAAAGGGTTTAAGTGGTTGGAAAATCAAATTAAAACAAAATAACATAAGAGAATACATTACCTAAAAATCGGGTAACTCTTTTTGATTTGAGCCAAAGGATTCCTTGGGAAGACTTCTACCCAAACTGAAGCTTCTAGGAGTAATAGAGGGAAGTTTAGAGAGTATTTGGGAAGTGGTTGGCCGAGCCAAATGACTTTTAATGTGTGAATAAGGTGGTATGGGTGCGGGCCTTTTATAAGAGGAGAGGAGGGGCTCTTTTGGAAAGATTGAAATGTTACTTATTTATGAAATGCTTTTCGGATTTTAAAGGACCCACAATGATATATTTATATGATAAGGTGATAATGGTTCGAAATACACCCATACAATAGTCTTTAGACAAGTTTAAGTCTTATATTTTACTTTATCTTTTCAATTTATTTTAATCAATCATTAATGAGATAATCGATGCATCATCATGGTGTCATAAATAAATTTATTTCATTAAAGTAGAAAAATTATAAAACAAATACCATGATTTAGGAAATATTTTTAGCATTCCAATGACTATTTATAGTCTAAGAGACCATTTATGTAGACAAAATTAAATTTTTTTACTTGGGTGATACAAACTTTTGTTATATTTTCATTTCTTTAAAAATAACAGGATAAAATGTCACTATCACACAAAAGTGATTCCATGGGTCCCAATGTTTGGCACAAGGCATCCCATGGTCAGCCATGACACAACGAGTATCATTAGGAAACATGTTGGGGTAATTGTATATAATTATGTTATTATTTTATTACCCTTAACTACCAGATTACTAATTAATCATGATAATTAAAAATAATTGTCGTCGTAACGATTCATAATGTCCAAAAACAAAATAATATTATTTAAATAATTTGGTCCTTCTGATTCCAAATATGGAACCCATTTTACCAAATTATAGACACTGAAATTTTAGTAATTAACTTAAAAATTATTCTCGCAGTCAAAACAAATGGAGTGTTTTTAAGAAACAATATCTATCAAAAAAGTGACAATTGTTTATGTCCAATTTCAAAGTGAAATTATTTATAATGAACACAATTGGATAAAATGGTAAAAGAATATTCTAATTATAAATTAAGACCACTCAATAAGTAAAATTATCACTATAAATTATTTTTATTAAAAAAAATTGTTAAGTATTTTTCACTATTCATCGAAAATTGGAAGTTCTCAGAAAAATACCAAAAATTCAAAATAGGATGATTTTGATATTTTGAACCCAAAAATGAAGTCCATTTTGAAATATAAAATTTATATACTTTAAAAAAATGGGTATTGCTAATCATAACGGCTACTTTGATTGGTCGTGGTGTGTTATAACTCGATGTTGTGTACAACAATCGTTCCTCTATTATTCAAAAAGAAGCGTACCATGGAAGCATAGTGTGTTACATTCTCCCCTCAAAATAATTTTATCCTAGAAATTTCTAGAATATTACTGCATAAAAAGACTTGGGTGGTTCTCCATCATAAGTTCCTTGGGTTCCCATGTTGCCTCTTCCATCTTATGGTTCATCCATAGAACTTTTACCATACGAGTCGTCTAGTTTCTTAGCACTTGTTCTCTCGTATCCAGAATCCTGACAGGCTCTTCGCAATAAGATAGATCGGGTTCCAGTTCTAATTCCTCATAGGTGAGTACATCCATTGGTTCAGTCATATATTTTCTCAATAGTTATATGTGGAACACATCGTGAACTTTAGAGAGACTTGGAGGCATTTCCAAACGGTAAGCTACAGCCCCAATTCGTTCTAGAATTTCAAATGGTCTGATGTACATGGGACTTAATTTTCCCTTCTTAACGAATCTTATAACTTCCTTCCATGGAGATACCTTCAAGAAAACATGATCTCCTACCTGAAATTCCAAATCCTTAATTCAGTTATCGGCTAGCTCTCCGGCCTACTTTGAGCAGTTTTGATGTGCTTTTGGATTACCTTCACCTTTTCCATCGTTTCCTCAACAAGTTCTAGGCCTACGAATTTTCTTTCACCAAAATCATCCCAATAGGTTGGTGTGGGAAATCTCTTTCCACATAACGCTTCATATGGTGCCATCTGAATACTTTAATGGAAGCTATTGTATTAAGAAAATTCTACATGAGGTAAACATTGAACCCACAAACCCTGAAAGTCAACTGACCATGATATCAACATGTCTTCTAAGGTTTGAATATTCCATTCTGATTGTCCATCTGTTTGAGGGTGGTAAGAAGTGCTCCAACGTAGTCCAGTATCTAGGGCTTTCTGAAGGCTTTTCCAAAATCGTGATGTAAAATGGGGATCACGATCTGAAACAATTTATAGGGGTACTCCATGAAGTCTTAAAAATTCATTAATATAAAGTCTTGATAAACGTTCAAGTGGTAAATCTTCTCTTATAGAAATAAAGTGTACTGACTTGGTAAGACGATCAATAATGAACCATATTGCATCATTCCTTCTAGGAGTCTTTGGTCTTCCCAAGACAATTTACATCATAATATTATCCCATTTCCACTCAGGTATGGGAAGAGGTTGCATAACTCATTCAGGAAGTTGCTTCCCAGCATTCACTTCTTGACAGACCATGCATCATGATAAAAAATCATCAATATCCCTCTTCATGTTGTACCAACAAATATGTTCCATCAAATATCTATACATCATAGTGCTACCATGGTGTATAGAGAAATTGGAACGACGTGCATCATCAAATAATTCCCTTTTTAGAACATCTATATTGGGAATACAAAGTCTCTTCCCAAATTTCAAAATTCCATCTTCATACACAAAGTCACTCAATCTCCCATCATTCACAGCATTAATTTTCTTTTGAAACTCTTCATCATAGGTCTGAGAACTCTTAATCCTTTCTAGTAAATATGGTTTTGCAACCATTTGAAACTGTATTGATGTTTCACCTTCCATTTTTATTCCCATGTCCATCTTCACTAGATCCATGAAAATAGGATCCCTTTAAATTCTTATATTGTTCAAAACTCCACGATCTTGTCTGCGCAAAGCATCTGCAACCTTATTTTCCTTCCCCGGTTGGTAGTGTATCGTGCAATCATAATCCTTGAGTAATTCAAGCCATCTCATTTGAATCAAGTTGAGTTCTTTTTTGTGAGAAAATATACTTCAAACTCTTGTGATCAGTATAAATCTCACATTTTTCACCATAGATTTAGTGTCTCCATATCTTCAAAGAAAAGATCACAGCTGCTAACTCGAGATCATGAGTATGATAGCTTTTCTCATGAATTTTCAGATATCATGATGCATAGTCAATAACCCTATCATTCTACATAAGGACACAACCAATTCCTTTCTTTGATGCATCACTATAAATAATGAACCCATCATTGCCCGATGGTAGAGTTAATATAGGAGCATTGAATAATCTTCTCTTCAGTTCATCGAAACATTATTCACACTGTTGTGTCCAAACAAATTTAACCCCTTTACGTGTCAGCTTGGTTAATGGGTTAGCCAATCTGGAAAAATTCAGAACAAAGAGTCGATAATAACCTGCTAAACCAATAAAACTGCGTACCTCAGTTATACTCATCGGTGCTGACCATTTGTGGATCTCTCTTGTCTTAGAAGGATCATCAAATATTCCATCCTTAGAGACAATATGGCCAAGAAAAGAAATCTAATGATGCCAGAATTCACACTTGCTAAACTTCCCATATAATTTGTGTCTTCTAAGAGTCTTTATAATAATGCATAAGTGATTTTCAAGATCTTCATAGATTTTGGAGTATACCAAGATATCATCAATAAATACCACTAAAAATTCATCAAGATATTCCTTGAAAACTCTATTCATTAGATCCATGAAGAGAAAGAGTGCATTAGTCTGCCCAAAATGCATTTCTATAAACTCGTAATGCCTGTACCCGGTTTGAAATTATGTCTTCGGAATGTCATCCTTCTTCACACACAACAGATGTTATGTAGATCGAAGGTCAATCTTTGAAAAGTATTGAGGTCCATGCAGTTGGTCGAATAAATCATCAATGAGAGGTAGGGTATACTTGTTCTTTATTATTATAGCATTGATCTCCCTATAGTCAATGCACAACCTTATAGATCCATCATTCTTCTTAACAAAAAGAACAGGACCTCCCCATGGAGAAACAGTAGGGAGAACAAATCCATTATTACTCAATTACTCTATTTGTTTCTTCAGTTCAACTAATTCCACAGTGGCCATTATATAAGGGGTCTTCTATATGGGCCTTGAACCAAGCGTTACATCAATAGAAAACTCAACTTCTCATTCTAGAGGATGCCTAGGTAAATCTTCTGGAAACACATCAACATATTCTCTCACAATAGTTAAATCCTCTATTTCAACATTCCCTTACTCTCCCACAGTTATTTCATTCTCTTCCTCCCCAATAAGTGAATTTAGTTGAGCTACTGGGGGTGGATCTAGATAATAATTAGGTGGTGATGATTCTTCTATAAAGATAAGGTGTTCCTTATCATCGTCATCAAAAATCATAACCTCTTTCTTCTTACAATAAATATTCACATCATAGTCCGAAATCCAATACATACCAAGGATTATATCAAATTCAATCATGGGTATGATGATGGGATCAGCAGATAAAGAAAATTTATGTGCTCTAATGGGAACTGATTCACAAAAATTTGATGCAATGATATTTCCCTTAGGATTTTTTACTGAAAACTCCCTTCTCAAATCAAATTGGAAATATCTAATTTTCTTAGCGAACTGAGAAGATATGAAACAATGGGATGATCCAGAATCAAATAATTCATTTTCTAAACTTGAGGAAACCATTAAATTACCTGCCCCCACGTCTTTCGGAGCTTCTACCTCAGTACTAGTGGTAGCATAATCTTGTCCTTGATCCCATGGCCTTTTGTCAAGTAAGTTCCCCTGACGCTTAGGACATTAATTTGCATAATTTCCCATCTCCCTTTAATTGTAGCATTGAACAATGGTAGCATCTTTCTTCCCCTTTCAATCACGAGCTTGGTGGCTTTTTTCACCACACTTGTAACATACTCCCATTCATTTCAAGCAATTACTGGGGTGTTTCTTCACACATTTACAACAGGATGGATAATAAACTTTTCCCTTATTCCCCTTATTTCCATTACTAGAGTGATCAGCAGATATCTTCTTCTCTTCCTTTTCTTTAATGTCATAAGTCTTAGAGAATTCCTTTTCCATTTAAATAGCACATGAGAATGTGACTTCGTATAATGAGAAGGATTGTGAGACCATTGCTCGATAGAGAAATGGTTTTAACCCATCAAAGAAATGATCAATATTATTTATTGGGTTACGTATATAATTTGCAGCATACCTTGCTAACTTTGTAATGTTGGACTCATACTTTGCGACATTCTCATCCTCCTTTTTTCTCAGACTCAGAAATTTCCTTTCAATATATGCTCAATGGTCATGATGAAAGTATTTTTCAATGAAAAGCTCTTTGAACTCCCTCCATTCCATATTTGATACTTCATAATCTTCCTTTTAGTTTTGAATCAATGACCACCATTGATCAGCATATCCAGTGAGGCGGTAAACTGCCATGATAAACTTTTCCCTTTCACTACTCCCAAAGGCATGGAATATTTTCTCTAAGGAATTAATTCATTGCTCATATACAAAAGGATTTGTACTCCCATTTAATTTTGGTGGTTGTTGCCTCATGAAGTGATCTAACATTGATCCTCCACATTGCGGATCAGGGTGCTCCATATGAGTAATGTTATTATACATAACCTGAGTGAGTTGACCCAGTATGGTGATAATCTGATCAGCACCAGTTGTATCACCAGCTCCATTATAATTTTCTTGAGTAAGAGGGAAATCCCTACATTGAGTGCGTGCATTAATACAGTTTCCATTCATTCCACTAGGCGCCATCTCTAAACAATGTCATAAACTACATCAGGTCATGAATCAAAATACATAATTCCATACTTGTAAAACACTTAACATAAATTTAACTATTTATGGATATAATCCATAATCATAAAAAAATGATTTCTTTGAGGAAGTATATACTCATAAAACCTTAAAAATGGTTTGTAAGGAAAATGAGAATTATCCTAAGTATATCCCCTAGGAGTGTCGTAACCAAGAGTGAAGCAAGGCCCATGGTCATGCACCAGTTCCCATTCAAGTCTAGCTCAAAGCGATGTTTTCGGGTTTTACCCCTAGGTACATCTGTGCCAGATCCTCCTCTACCTTCTTGTATCTAGATAGGGATGTATTGCTCGGAAAACTCACAAAATCTCTATAATACAAAAATTCTCGGAAGTACTTCTATACTAAAACTCAAAGTCTATCTTAGGGATATGTGCTCTAATCATATTTTAACTAAATCTAGCTTCCAAGGTTATTAATAAACTGCCAATGATACCAACTTTAACACCCTGACCCTAGTTACCTAGAGTCGGTGCATTATTACATAACATTGGTAAGATTACAAAAGACCAAGTCTCGAAAGACTGATTAGTTTAATAGCATTGGAAACACTTGATATATTCCTAAGTCTTACATTACATCATAAAGTAAAACAAATCTACAACAACATCTTGTCTTCATAACCCCTCATACTATCCTTGTAGGTGATTCATAAAATACTTCTTCACATCCTAGAAAAATTAAAACTTTGAAAGGGGTGAGCTCAAATGCACAGTAAGGATAACAATATACCGAAAACTTTTATAAATAAACATAAACATTTAAGGAAATGTATAACTAAAACAAAAGCCTTATAAACTTAAACTTCAGCATAATATGGAAAAAGTAAAATGAAATAACACCATTTACTTAATCAAATGGATATTATACTAGTCGACTAATCACATGCAATATCAAAAACCACTTTCATAATGATTGAATGCATAATTCCAGACTATCATAACCACGTAGCCAAGTCCTCGGGCCAAGACTGCAAATAAGATTTTGTCAAGGCCTCATGCCAAGACACTAGTTTGTCTTATTAGACCTACCGATGCATCGAGGAGCAAAAGCTTGCTCCACCCGTCTAATAATAAGTCCAATGCATTACTTATATGAAAAAGTTTAAACATATCATAAACCATAACATAATCATATCACATAAAACATGCATAAAGGAAACATAACATTTCCACATTTCAATCACAAGATATCAATACAACAAATTTATATAATAAAACCAATTTCAATACCAAAATAAAAGAAAAGTAAAACGTGGTATTTATGTTTCATTTAAAAAAAATTATGGCTTATAGAGGAAGTTGAAACTCAAATAATGGTCACGGCGACGGAGAAGTCATTGTCGCCGCATACGTACGACAAAAAAACATTATTTTTTGTCGTTTAGTAAAACGATTCATATAAAAAAGATTCCTTTTGAATAAATTTAAAAGTCAAATGGGTTTATACACCGTATAAAAGAAAGTTGTGTATAAAACAAAATATGCCTCAATGAAAGGAGATTGAGACGAAGTCCCTTACCTCGTGTCCAACTTGACTCGATCATTTTTTAATATACTAAATAATAAACTAGAGATAATTTCTACTTTCTTAAGAATATTTTTCAAGTTAATTATTCCTTTTATATCACTTATTACCATGTTATGAACATTATGTAGTCATTTAAGTTAATAATGGTCGTTTTGTCAATTTTTAGTACTAGTGTCAACAATAAACTTCTTATAATTACAAGTTGTTTATGTGGTAGAATATCCATTATCTATAGAATTATATTCATGATTTAGATGTCATATATATCATATATATCTAGAAGAAACATGAATTTATAATATTACATAACATTTAGAGGTAAGAAATGAAATGCACGGTTCATGGAGACGGTAAGCTGTACGTACGCATGAATGCTACTTTAATTTATATTTCGTATTTAATGGAATGAAACCATAATTATATAAAGGTATATTATAATTCCAGTATAATATCATATATAATATCCTTAACTCTGTCCTTTATATGTCCCACATATGACATTAATGATTCAAATCACTTTGAGGGGGCGTTAGTCCGCACTTCCTAAAATGAAATTATCTCATTTACCCATAATGGAAATCATAAAGGCTTTCCATAAATGAAAAATACAGAATAATAAATAAAACATAAACATAATATATATCATATATAGAAATATTTTCATCATAATGGAAACCATGAGAGGTTTTAAATAAATATTGAACAATCATCGTTTCGTGAGGCAGTAATTCGCCACCCAGAGAAACATTATGTTATTTAACCATTATACGGAGGTGTGTGTAAGATTAATTCAAATAAATATCATAAAAACATCCAAGTATATTGAATATACTTTTTATGTTACAAAATAATGGAATAAAAAGGGTTTAAGAGGTTGGAGAAGCAAAATAAAATAAAAGAACATAAGAGAAGACATTACCTTAAAATCGGGTAACTCTTTTTGATTTGAGCCAAAGGATTCCTTGGGAAGACTTCTTCCCAAGGTGAGGATTCTAGGAGTAAGAGAGGGAAGTTAAGAGAGTATTTGGGTAGATTTTGGCCGAGCCAAATGGCTTTGATCGTGTGGATAAGGTGGTAGAGGTGGGGGCCTTTTATAAGAGGAGAGGAGGGGCTCTTTTGGAAAAATTGAAATGTTACTTTATTATGAAATGATTTTCGTATTTTAAAGGACCAAAACTGATATATTTCAAGGATAAGGTGATAAGGGTTAAAGATACACCCATCTAATAGTATTTATACAATTGTATGTCTTATATTTTACCTTATCATTTCATTTTATGTAAATTATTCATTAATGAGGTAATCATTGCATCATAATGGTGCCATAAATAAATTTATTTATTTAATATCTAAAAATTATAAAAAATATTCCATGAGGTAGGAAATATTTTTATCTTTCAAATGACTATTTATATTCTAAGATATAATTTAAGTAGACAAAATTAAAATTGTTTTACTTGGGTTGTACATACTTTTGTTATATTTTCCTTTCTTTAAAAATAAAAAGATAAAATGTCACTATCACACAAAAGTGATTCCATGGGGTCCCAAATTTTGGAAAAAGTCATCCCATGGTCATCCATGACACAACCAGTAGCATTAAGACACATTTTGTTTTAATTTTATATTATTATGATATTATTTTATTACCCTTAACTACCCGATTACTAATTAATCCTGATAATTAAAGATAATTGTCGTCGTAACTATTCATAATGTCCAGAAACAAAATATTATTAATTAAATAATTTGGAACTTTTGATTCCAAATATGGAATCCATTTTACAAAATTATAAAAAAAGAAATTGCAGTAATTAATTTAAAAAAATTTCCCGATGTCAAAACAAATAGCGTGTTTTTAAGAAACAACATCTATCAAAAGATTGACAATTGTTCACGTCCAATTTCAATGTGAAATTAATAATAATGACCACCATTGGATAAAATGGTAAAATTATATTCTAATTATACATTAAAACCACTCAATAGTATAATTATCACTATAAGTTATTTTTATTAAAAATGTAGTATTTATGTTTTTTATACTATTCATCAAAAAAATGGGCGTTCTTAAAAAAATAACAAAAATTCAACATAGGCTAATATCGATATTCCTAATCAAAAAATAAAGTCCATTTTTAAATATATAATTTTTATAATTTCAAAAAGTGGATATTACTATTCATAATGGCTACTTTAATTGGTCGCGTTGTGTTAGAACTCAAGGTTGCATACAACACATGCTGCTCTATTATTCAAAGAGAAGTGTACCATAGAAGCTTGGGGTGTTACAAAAATAATAATCATCATTACATGTAAAAGTATCATAATAATAATCTCATCACATTTTTCATTGGCAGACATGAAACGCTTATAATCCTTTGCTCAGGGACTCAAGACCCACCACATAGATGATTTTGATAGGTTGTCACCCATCATACTAGTAGTCCAATTTTGGCATTAAACCTTAAAAATGATTCCAACATAATAAAATTTATATTAATCCTAGTAATTGTAAATAAATCAACAAAATAAATCAAATCCAAAAATTTCATTAATAACCTCAAATATTTTTCATCTTAAAACATAAAATTAGGTGTCTAATAATTTAAACTTATGAAAATCCTTAGTATTAATGAAATATACTGGTATCCATAACTCTTATAATAACCTCACATGAATAATACCAAATATGAAAAATATATTTAACAATTCCATTTACTGCAACTATAACCGCTCAAAACCCACACTTCCAGATATTGGGCTGAAACCAGAAACTTCTCTTTACTACAACTGATTCTGATATTTTTTACATACAAACCATATAAAATCCAAAAGAAAAATTGGATCACATAAATCCTTGAGGACCTTTTAGGTTTCAATGTCATGATAATTAGGATATACTCCAATATAAAAAATACTTATTTCATTAAATGAGAATTTATCACACTTATCATAGTTTTTTTCTTTCTCCTTAAGAATTAATCAACATCCATATGAAATCCCTTCTATAAATAATTCAATATACCTCATTAAATCTGTGTTGAGGAAAATTAAACATAGGGTGGGTGTGATCATATTTTTTGTAAGGTTAAACTTATGCATTATAAATTTAATTTCATCAATGGGAATAATGAGTAAATAATTATTTGAATACATAATCAATGCGTGTGAGAAAATAATAAAATAACTCATACCCATCAATACACGGATCATAAAATATAAAATTATTTTATTGGAAAGTGTCATTGGAATCAATAATCACGATCAATGTGAAATAAACAATGATAAAAATAAAAAATATAAATACATAAAATTAAATTAAAACCATTTTTGGTAATAAGTAGCATTATTTTTATAAAACCCTTTCAAATAATTTTTAATTAGAATAAGCATATGACAAGATTCAAATATAACCATTACCTAATTATATGGAACTTTATCTTGGAAAACCATAATTTATGCTATAATGGCCCACCCAATGATATACGAGCCACCGATCATAATAGTTATAATGGACCCAAATTTCCCTATCTCATCCTCACAATCATAAAAGATTTAATAGGCTCAGCTAGTACTATATTGGCCACCCCATCATATAATATATCCAAGAACCACAAATAAATATCCACAGGATTTCATTTCATCTATAAACTCAAAACAGTTATCAATATTTGTATCATAACATGATTAGTCTGTGGAAAATATATGGTTTTCATGTAAATCTCTTTGAAACATTCTTAACCATGGAAATTAAATGTGTTCCATAATAAACTCATTGAAATATTAATAACCCATGGGAATGTAATTGCCTCTATAAAAATCAATATGAAATGATCTAAATCCATTGAGATAAATAGTTAGCAATGAATAATTACAAAATATCAACACTAGAAAATAAATAAAAAAATATTTATTGAATCCAATGAATGGGAATAACATTAAAAGATCATGAAATGAATTTTGAGTAAAATATCACTGTTATTTTTTAGATCCCTATTTATAAACTAATAATACACAAAATGTTGTGAAAATCCATTTCAATGATGAAAACCTTGGAATAATTTAAAGGAATATTTAAAATTAATATAAGTTATTTATTGATTAAAATATTGATTAAATTTTCAAAATATCTACCTTCAAACATAGTGAAAATAAATTTATATTAATATATCCTTGTAATATAATAAACGAATCATAAATGTAAATAATTTTAATTAAGGAATAATATTTGGTGCATGAGAATCAAATTAAAATCTAAATTCCTTTCACATATTTGGTAAATTGTAAATGGGTATAGTTTTGAAAATGACATGATGATTCTTTTAAAATAATATTGTAGTAATAGGAAAATATTAGTAAAAATTTCATTAATAATTATTTTCATTAATGATAAAAAATTCTTAAAAAGAATTTTTGGAAACATGGATTTGGATGAAATGGATACTTTGACCAAAAATAGAAATAAATTTTTTTTTGTAAAAACATTATTTTGAACTGTTGAACACATAAAAAATGGAAAATGATGGAAAATATGTATTCTCATTACATAAATTGGGGATAAAAAAATCATTACAATTATTTAGAGGTAGATTATAATATTTCAACATTAGACGCTCGGTCCTAAAAATCATGATAAATGATGAGATTTGTAACATAAATCTCTTAACATGATCTAGAATATGTTTTATAAGACCAATGAATGTTTATAAAAATTAAATTATACATATTATATATTGGAAATATCAATGGATGTGATTTCCATCGAAGGATTATGTTTTTTGTCTCACTAATAAACAATCACATGTTAGTTTATAATATCCATCATGATTTTAATTCATCAAAAATTGTTATGGTACTTATGTATATAGTTCTAATACATGACTGAAATACCATCAAATTAAACATGTGTAATATTGAATATATTTACAAGAACCACATAAACACCAATTTCAATTGGATAGGTATTGTAGAATTGATATGTGATCATCAAAACATTAGGGGTTTTCACTGCTAATTATAAATTTAACTCTATATGTAGAACCAATATAACCATATAAAATTTTTCAAAAATTAATAAATCAGTATACCTAATATAAGATAAGTAAATTCAATTTCTAGAGTGTATGGTAAATGTAATATTCACCGAATAATTATCTTACCCCTCCTTAGAAAAATTGATCACTTGATATTTTCATTTCTCTTATTGCACAATAGCCTACTAAAGTCCATCACCAACATCAACCATTGGAATTGGGAACCTATTAACATATTTCTCAAACACCATGAATTTGAAACAAATTATTGTGGGGGGGGGGTCATTTTGTTTTTCTTTCTTTAATTTTTATTATTTGTTGAATTTTTTCTCTTACATCGGCAATAAATTACTTGATAAACTACCCTTATACACTTAAAATAATTAACAATCTTCTTTAAAAAAATTTATTCATTCTTAATCCCACACATTGAGCATATAGGAATTTATTTTTTCTTTTATTCATGGTTTTTTAATTTTATATTGAATTTAGTTTTTCAATAATCAACAATCCAAAAGACTTATATGTTAATCAAACCTCCTTTTCCACCTTGATAGGACACAAAAAATCAAATCATAACTACTGTAGTATCATATGGATAAAACTATTTGGATAATTTGTATTAAGAAACTAAATAATAAATTAACCTTATATTCAATTTGGATGATAATACAGTAATCATACCTTAAAACCGATATAAAATTTCCCTCTTAGTTTCTAATAGATTCATCATCCTTTGGTCAATCTGAAGGAACTCATTCTCCAACAATGTATAAATGAATGGGGAAATTACATACTCAAAAATATTTTCCTAAACTTCTCCAAATCCATGGAGTAAATTTCAACATGTTTCCTCATATTCTTGATAAGACTCCTCCATTTATCCATATCTCCATCCAAATGATAAACATAACAAATAAGTTTTTCATTTTATGAATACCATAAAAAACGAAAATATATTTTTATTGGTGTTGATCAATTATTAATTCACTAATAGATTATAAGACATAATTAACAACGGTTGTAATTTACTCATGAATGGATCAATAGAATATTATTCCCTCATATATTGGTTTATAAGTATATACTGATTCATATTTTGAGAATGTCTTGTTGGTAAAGAAGTTTTATTTTAAATTCTTTCTCTCAAAAAGATTTGATAATCTAGAGGAAAATAATTTAATAGTACATAAAAATAATATTTATCATGGTTAATTCATGTTTCCTCCATTGAATATAACCAGATATCATAGGTTAAGAAACAATAACCATAGTTGGGAACCGCATAATTAAAAAAAATCATAAAGGATGTCTAAATCACATCACATTATTTTTTATCAATAAAAACATAGGTGTATCCACGGCCATTCATGGTAATTATAGAATCCATCATGATATTTCATAATTAATTTGTGAATATAAAAATGATATTCCATATGATTATCAAACTGTGATTATATCAAGGCATGTTTTTATTCACTGGGTAGCGATCGATTCCATCTCATTATGCCATTTTTAGAGTAATTAACCTTATGAACCTCTATTCTAGGGCTATATCCACATGTTGTTTCCAAAAAGGGGTGTAATTTCTAGGAAATAGCTCACTATATACTTTACCAAAATTCAAAGAAATGTCCCCAAACATTGAACCATCCTTATACTTATCCTTATAAATTTCCTTAGGGATCCCTCTCATCATGTATCATCCAAATGTCCAATGGTTAACTATACATATCATTTAATACATACTATTGTCACCCCATATTATCATAAATTGATATTACATTATTGTGTATTTAAATTTATTATATTACACAAACACATATTTGAGTATTAGAAATGATTAGTGACATTGGAGTCATAGAAACGTATGAAACTACTACAGAGGTAAACTACATTATATCTCACTATGTTATTCATTACATACACTTTTCTACGAATTATAATATTTCATAGAATTTTTCATATAGTAGTAAATACAAACCAAATAAAGGGTGATATCATATTCTCATTAAGGGAAAAATAATTTATACATCATCATAACATGAACATAATTTTATGAGAACATACATATATCATTTTAAAACCATAACATGCATATGAATTATCATAAAATAGATACATTTCTAATATATTGGATGTTAATAATACATAAATATTATGATAATTAAATAACCAGATACATGGGATCCAAAATTGGAATAACACATAGATTTGTGGCACACATAATCCTAGAAAATCATTTTCATTGTATTAATGTAAAACTACCAAGAAAATCATCATGGAATTAGTTCACTCCCAAAGGAATATTAGTAGTCATGGATTACTCCCAATACCATAATAATGGCAACGGTCACATTCTAGACCATTCTCACTCACCATTCCATTTATTTATATCCCATATGATATAAATCTTTACACATATCATTGGAGGGAGATATAGGTCCCACCTACCACATTATGGAAATCATATATATATATATATATGTGTGTGTGTGTGTGTGTGTGTTCTAGATGATCATAAAAATTCATCATATGATAGTCCGTTAAAGGAAATTTTATTCTTAAAATTTTTTCATGTCATAAGATATAGAAAATAGATATGTTTCATAATAATTTCATCATTTTGATATAGTGAAATACATGGAGGAATAATTTGGTTTCATAAAAATTTTATCAGTGTATAACCCATGAAATAATTATAGGTTTCATAAAAATGTTGTATTTATGAACCATTGATAGAAATAATAGAATTGGTATACTTGGATCATTCCCCTGAAAAATAAAAAATACATCGATGATTTCCATCTTGTATGGACAACTATTTTAAATGAGAAATCAGTTTGAACATTTCTTAATGAATGTAATGTTTTTGTAACAACCAATTTTATTTAAAAAATACCAAAAATATTTTTTAAATAATTTTCTTTTAAAATATAATCAATAAATTATATGGAAATATTCAAAGAAAATAATTAACATGAAGGGTGAAAATTTCTTTCAATACCTACACGTTAATATAGATACCTCGTTCACATTTTTAAAAAAAATCCAAATTGTCATTATTTGGAAAATAAATTGTCAATTTTTTTTAAAATATTTTTTCAAATTAAAAAATGGATTAAAATATTTTTAATAGATATTTTTTTTATTTTGAGAAATAAGTTGGTAATTTTTATATAAAATATATTTTTGAAGGAAAACATGTTTTCGACTGAAGAAATAAACACATTTGTTTATTATCTTAAAAACATTATTTTGAACTCCAATGTTCATGAACTTTGGAAAATGAGGAGAAGACATATATTACCATGAAATAACATGTTTTGAACAAAATTCAGGAGTTTTTTTAAATGGTCCTTAATATTTCTTCATTGTAAACATAATCACAAGAAATACTAATAAAGGATGGGATTGGAACATAAAATAATTACCACTTTGGTAAAATTGAATTGTATGACCCATAAAGGATTAAAATAAAATGAAACCAAACATAAATTGATAATAAATAAATTTATGTTATTAGAAAGGAATTTATAATTATATTCTCCTCATAATAGATTATATGTGTATAACACAACATATATACCAGGTAAACAAAATTGAGACAAAAATCTCATACCTTACGTTTCAAATTCCTTCATACACATTCAAAACTCCTATATAATAAATATAAGATTATAGAAAATATATTAGAGAACTGTAATAACATATATCATTCCATTTATGACTTTATTATGACCTATTATTAAAAATTTATTAATAACTCATTATCAATGTTATATTTTTAGAAACTAATGCTTTGTTTTTTCATGCTTGTTTTGATTTGATATTTTTTATACTATTAAATTTTTCACAGTTTCTAAATATATTCAATTTTTACACAGATATAAACTATATATATAATCATTGTATATATTTTTATAGTAACAAATAAACTTTATATATATGAAATCAAATATCCCATTCCAGGAGACTGTAGGCCTAACATAGGCATGAACATTGTTTTCATTTTCATGATGGATTGAATGAAATAACGGAAAATAATATATTAGAATTATATAATAATTTTCATGTCATATATATTATATTTTCACTAATCCCTTTTTTATTACCTTTAATCTAATTCATTAATGAATCAATTAGATTCACGAGGTTGTAGTCTATTGTACACCCGAGTGATGTTATCTTATTCCTCCACATTGGATAGTATGAAGGTATATGTGATTAAAATTTATATAGGTATAATAATAATATAAAAATTATATATAAAAATTTAATCCATCCTTATATCAATCTACAAAAATATGTAATGGATAAAATATTTACATCGGTTCTTGAGGCGGTAGTCTTCCGTACACAGATTATTAATTTTCTAACACATTCCATAGAAGAGAATATGGTTGTAGGTTATTAACTCACCATAAATATATATATATAGGTAATTTACTGATGTTATTAAATAAAAATGATGTAATAAAAATTGAATGAGATGGATGAAGAAATAAAATTTAAATACTTGATAATGAATGACACCTCTACCTTGGGATACCTCCATAGGTTTTCACAAGAATCCTTCCAATCGTCTATCGATGAAAAAACTAGGGATTATAGAAAAGAGTTTGTTGATGTGTTTTTTTTGGTTGGGTTGTTCATGGCTGGATAATGGATTTTAAGGAGTGAATAATCAAGAAGATCTTATGGCATTTTATATTTGAGCTTAGTGGAAACTTGATGTTTTTTTAAAATTAAAAGTTGTTCAAACATTTTTTTAATGAAACAAGGATAAAAAATATAGTATTAGGGACTCATAGAAATCATTGGATCTAAATATAACCATAAAATAGATTTTAGACATGTTTTTAAGGTCATTTTAACATAAATCTTTTTATTTCAACACCCCCTGATAAACCCACCATTATGTAAATGATATTAGTTAATTTTTATTGTCTTCACTCATAAATTTCATAAAATATTTGTTGATATTATTAGATAATATAAATTCTAATGATTAAAAATATATAATCCATTGTTTCCCAATTAATTACAATGAATTAGAAATTTTTAATTTAATATATTCCCCTCACCCATGACAAGGATGTAGGTTTTCAGTATGAAATTTTCTAAAAAAATAACAAGGGTTTTATATCAAAATTAATTTTGAAAATGACACCAATGAAAAAAAAAATATTTTTTATAATAATTTAAATGAAAATAAAATCATGAAATAAAATTCAGTAATTTTTCAATATTCCTCCATAAAAAATTCTTTTCATAAGATTATCAAATATTCACCTCAAGAATTTTTTGATATGATTAGTTAAAAAATTAACTTTATTTAATAAAATACATTCTCTATAAGTGAAATAATTAGATTCAAACTTTTTCACAATACAATATATTTTCTTTCAAAATATTATTTTCAAAATGAATGATTTTGTTATAGAGAAATGAAAAATATATTTATCAAAAAAATTTATTCATATAAAAAATTATAGTTTATATTTGAAAATTAATAATTATTTTTTATATCTCTATTTATAACAGAAAGGTTATAATGGTTTCGTTTGAATAATATTAATAATAAATCATGATTTTATTTAAAATCAAGTTCATGTGTAATAGAATTTGAACCTAGTTTTTCGGGTAAAACACGATTAACAGAGTGTTTCATATAATGAAAATCATCCGTAAAATTTAATTTATTCAAAATCATAATTCAAAAAAAATGTATTGTGATATGTTTATTATTATCAATTAATAAACAAACAAACGTGTTTTATATTTTTAAATAGAGTTATGTAGTTAATATAAAATTTTTTCTTTATTCATGAAAATATAAATTTTTATTTAAATGTTTTTTTCAAATATTAAAACTAATTTTTTTAATATAAACAAATGAATAAAATTCAATAATTTAAATACCTGTAATTAAAAATAATTTTTTTAATATATGAAATATATATATATATTTATGGAATTATCAATAAAATATATTGTCAAAATTACATGGGCAGTTATAAAAAAATTAATTACATAAATGATATAATTATTGATATATTATGAATAATAATTTATTTATTCATGTACAAAAAATATATTATTTCAAATTTTTTTGAAACAAATTTTTTTAAAAAATTAAAATTATAATATTTTTGGTATGAAATGTTTGAAAATTTATTCTTTTATATTTAATGTGGCTTAAACATTAAATCAAGGATTATTAATGTGTATTTAATAATTTTTGAATCATGTGTTTTTTAAATCAACAATTTTTCATAGAATTTTATAATATAATTAAATAAATTCTAAATATATAGAAAATTAATACATTGACATCACCATTTATAATTACATGATAAGTAATTTGATTAAATTCAATATTTTTGGAAAAATATAAATATTTTTTAATGAAACTATTTTTATACTTCATGTATACATAAATTGGATTTAATATTATTCACCATAATAAATTGAATAAAATTAGTTAGATTTATGATTTTATATTATGATCTTAAAATTAGTTAATCTGGTGAATATAATTTTTTTAAATAATAAAAATTCTGACGAAAATATCAGTTCCTACTATATCGATAAATTTTCTTCAAATACTATTTTATAGGTGTTCTGTAATATGTAATTGGATAAGTTAAAATGATTTTTAAAAATATTAATATACATATATTTTAAAATTTTAATCAAATATTTTATAAGTTATTTAAATTAGTAATATATATAAAATATGAATTATAATTTTTATGGTTCAAAAAAGTTACTTTTCTTTAAAAATAATATTTCTACAAATCTTATTTTTATAATTTAAAAGAAAAAATTATCATATTGAAACCTTTAATGTATATTTATTGAAATAAGGTGAAATAAACTAAAAAATTTCAATTCTCTATAAATATTTTAAAATGATCATAGGCTTCATTCTTCTACAAATGTTCGGATCCAATCTATTATGATAAGGAAATTCTCACTGATATAGTTGCCACTAATTGAACTTTTCTATTTAATGGATCTAGAATAGGGTGGGGTTAATGGAATGTATTATTCTCCACTTTTCAATATTGAAGACAATAGTATACTTACTAAGGTTCCTCTTGAATTAATTATCAATGAAACTATTTTTTGTCCCAACTCTTCATGTGGTCCTCACAAAGATTTTTTTACTAATTGTTTTCTTCTGAATATTTTGGGACATAAAACCTATGGGTTTTTGAAGGATTATTTAATATTTATTTAATATAGATAGTATTCCTCAAGGTCTTGATTCAAAATTTCTTTCCATAGTCCTAGAGCAAGATAATGATTCTGAGATCCATCTCTTTAGGATAGTATCCCTTGTTAATTCAATCTATAAGATCATTAGAAAAATTATTACAATCCGGTTAGCTTCCATCAATAAAAATATCACATCTTGGAAACAATTTGGATTTATCAAGGGTAGATATATTCAAGTGTTAATTTCCTCTACATCAGAGTGTATGAATGTTCTCAAAAATTTATTTAGAGGGGGAAATCTAGCTCTATATACATGAAATATGGAACACTTTTGGCCTAATGAATTTGGATTTTATATTTTAATGTAATGGAGAGTGTTGGCTTCCATAGTACATTCATTGGCTGGGTGAGAAATATTATTAGCTCTAATCACATTTTGGTTCTCATAAATAGATCATTTAAATTTTATGTGACATATTCTATAGGGGTCAAATAGGGGGATCCTTTATCAGATATTATTTTATCCACTGTTTAATGATACCTAAGAATGGATTTCTTCCATGTGTTTGATTATTGAATGATCAAGTTCATTCAAGAATACTTGTCCTTCACTGCTCCATCCCACCGTATATATCCTAATGATGTAATATTTTCGTCAAGGTTTTAAAAAAGGCATTTTAATTCTTATGAAGATAACTAATAATTATAAAAACAAAGTAAGAAAATCTATTAGTGGTTTGAAATAATATATTCATTTGGGGAATATATTTTTTCCATAGAAAAAATGAAATGAATTTTTATGTATCATATAAGTGAATGTTCCCTTTAACTATCCTAGAGTAAAAATGTTCTACGGGACTCCAATGGATCACTTCATCAGTGGTATAACTGAACAAATTAAAAAGAAAACATTCTTCAATGAAATGGAAGGGCCTCTCACAATATGGATTTGTTTTTCATATTAATTTCAAAAATATTTCCAAGTTTCTATAATCCATCATAGTTAAAAGGTGTCCTATGAGTATGATCAAAAAAATTAATATTTTAATTAAAAACATTGTATAAAATGGTTGTATTATTGAATGAATGATGTTCAAAATATCTTTGAACAAATGTTTTCAATTGATTGATAATGGTGTAATCTCTATAAAAAAATTAAATTTTCCTAATGAGTTATTTCAAGAACATTTCAGAGGAAACCTTGTCAATAATAATTCGAATTCCCATATATTTTCATCAATCCATATTCCTTAGCTTCCTAATGCATGATAATTCTTTATACATGAGTTTCACAATTTGGAATTCTATGGAACCATATTAAAATATTATCATGACTAACATTGATTGCATTTACATAATAAAATCCTATATAAAATTCTATTTCCACCATTTGAGATTATATCAACATATCGAGACATTCATCCTACTAGATTTCTACATATGGTTATACACTACTCTGTAGGACTATTTTTAGGCTCAATCGTATATACAGGTGGAGGTAAAATATATTATTGATGGCTTTTATTTTGTCATATAAATAATATTATTATATGGGAACTGGACATGATAGATTTTTTTCATTACTAATAAATTCTATAACTATTTCACCATGCGTTTATATTGGGACATTGAATGGACCTAACATTTTAACAATGGTTGGATTAAAGCATCATTTTTGAACTAGACCAATAGAATCGTAAATAGTCAATTACCTATATATAACTATTTTTCAAAATGAAGAATCTCAATATGATCATGGTGTACCCTCTTCAGCCAATATAGGGAATATGTTAAACACTTATTTCATAGTTTATCCATGAATGAATCTACATGGAAGTGTGTTTATGATCTATTTTAAATTTTGAGTTCTAAAGTCAATTCCCTCGATATTCTCTCTCATCATTTCATTGATGAGGAACTGCCTTTTTATATCAAGAATCTAATCCATGTTATGATCATGGAAATTCTTCATGACATCTCATTTGGTATGAAATAAGTTATACAATGGACTGCATCCAACATCTCTCAATAAGTGATGTCAATTACTATTTTCTAAATTAATTAGGTGAACTAGATTCGAAATATTCATTGTGACATTAGTTCCCATGACATCTTGGTTCTGATATGTTTGTGGATTACTATAAATTAAAATCCCTAAACTAAGACATTTTAGGTTTTATAAAAACCACCTATTAATAATTGGATAAGAGTCATCATGGAATGCGTGTAAAAATGAAACATGAGACTTGAATTTTTCAAGACTGTATTTTTTCATTGTGGTGTGATCCTCATATGTTTTTATGGATCATGTTGAATGTAATATTATCTCAAAATAAAAATTCATGGTTTCATCATTACAGTATATTTTTCTCATTATAAGGGATGGAAAAACATTTTTATTGAATGTTCTTCAACTCTCATCATCCTAGTAATTAGAAAATGAGGGCTTAATTTATCTTGTAGACTCACCCCACAATATATTGATTGTGTGGAAATTATGACGAGCACCAATTTTATTATCACTCATAACAATTGGGAAGAAAACTATGTGGATTATTGATTTTTGAAAAAGTGGGTTTATATGGTTGTCACAAGGCTAGATGGTCTCCAATTAGACCTAGTACTACTTCATATAAGTGATTAGAACAATATTCATACCTTTATAATTTTGGGTCATTTTTTATTATATTTAATTTCTTTTCCATTTTTTGAAGGGGCATTTTCAAACAAAGATTGATTATTTCGCAATATAGAGGTTTTATAACCTGTAGTACTTTATAAAGGAGTACTGTGGGCATTCGAATAAATATGAATCAAAGGATGAGATTTTAAACCTAATTTTTCATTAATTGAGTTATAATAATTATTCGTGAAATTAGTTCTTTACAATTGATTAATTAAACCCCAAAACTAAGTTATAAATTATTTACTCCATCACTTATAAAAAATTTAGATATTGAAATCATTTTTTTGTTCTTTTTTTTATTCTCCATTATTCTACTTAATGACTCTATTATTTAATTTTTTATTTTGAAATATTGTTAATAATATTTTTATTTTCACCTTCTTAAAAATTGTTGTTTTTAGTGACTCATTACATCATTTTTTACTACCATAAAATTCCTTACAATAGTATTAAAACGTCACTTCAATTTTAACACAGTCCACGTATTTTAATATTCCATCCGTGGAATGATATTTTTATGAATAAATATTCAAAATATCTAATTTTTTCGAGAATTAATTCATATAAATATACTTTTATAAGATATTTTATTTTAATAAACTTTTATTAATAGTGAGGTTTTTTTAATTTCATTCAATGAAATTTTTTAAATAGAGGAGATAGGATATTTCATATAAGTCAACATCCTTTACTAATTTACTCATTCTCCTCTTTGTATATCCTATAATTATACTATCAATTTTCATTCACTCGTTAGATTATGAACATTTCATAGGGATTTATTCATGAATCAAATTTTAGTTTCCCAAGTTTATTATTCTATTATTTAATTATGATTGTTTTTATACTCTTGGGAAAAAATATGTATGTATTATAACAATGTGAGATAGGGACTCATATAACAACCAAATGCGAGTGTTATTGTTTTATATCTCAGGATATAACATTAAGAAATTAGTTTTCATTGTCTATAAATCATGAAAAATGTTTTGCGATACAAGATATTCTATATGGAAATTATTCTTAAGAATAATCCTCTATCTTATGATAAACTAGTATGGATACAAGATCAAATATTTTATTTTAAACATGTTAGTTAACCTATAAAAATTTACGGATTTATTATTATTTTTCCAATGTCGTATTTGATATGAAACATTTATTTTTTCTATAAGAATATGAATTTATTCATATTTATTTAATATTACATGATAAATTTGAATTATTGTATTATGGAATAGGTTTTATATTATGAGGTCAAATTCTATTCATTGATTATTTATAGAGACGTTTTCTTATTTCATTTTCCTTTTAATCAATAATTTCTCCACAATTTATGTTTTCTCACATATTTGTACTCCAAACAGTTAGGGCTCTTTGATATGTTTTATCTTAAATAGTATTTGAGTTGACCACATATATGGTTATCATTTTAAATTAAAATTAGATTCAAAAATATTCTTAAAATAATGTGTTAATGTTTAAATCTTATGGGGAAGGTTGATTAAAATTTTCTATTTATACATTAATGTGGACAATCTAAAAATATACAGGAACATCAGGTTATTTGATTCTCTATTTATTTGTGAGATTGAAATTTGGTATTATAAAAATGATATCAAAAATATTTATATTATTCTTTTTAATCTCACCTATTATCAATTCCACAAATTAATGAATGATATTTTATCACTAGGTCTGAGAGTGTGGCTCTAAGATGTCTCAGAAAATGGGAGATACCAAATAAAAATTAACATAAAATGATAAATTTAATAAATAATTGGAAGACTAACGATTATTTTATATGGTTTTTAAAGATATGAAATGTCAATACATTATACAGTAGATACAAAAATCCACCCCCCACAGAGCCAGGCTGTGTGGTTTTTCAAAATTTTTAATCTAAAATATTCTCCAAATTTTAACTACGTCTTGTTCAGAATTACAAAATCTATATGAAATAAATAAAATTACAAAACTAAACATTCACATATTATATAATTGTGGAGATATAATATTTATTGATTTTGGATTTTTTCTCACCCAAAATATGTTTAGCAAATCATTCATTAAAATCAAAATTTATTTTGAATATCTTAATATCATCTTTTTATGATAATATTTCAAAAGTGATTACATTTTATCATTATGTAGAACATCATGTAGAATAATTTTCTTTTTTTTCCAAATTAATATAATATTATTGTATGTATTGTAGAATTATTATTGAGTTATATAAGGATTAATCGAATAAAATGATAACTTGTTACACTAATAAATCATTATTTTTGTAATAATGTTATAAAATGTTAAATCATTAAAAAAGAATAAAATATTTATTTTGGTTACATTTAGGAACAATCATGTTTTATTTTCTCATATCAAATGATGAAACTATGATTCTAACTAAATTCCCAGTCTTTTTTGAGGGACTCTTCATGTAGGTGTCACACCTAGAAAGTAAATTTTAAACTCCTTTGGATACAATATTAGTATAGTTAGAACAATACAATTTGTTATTTTCAATAGGGTTTGGTGTTGTCTTTTTTTTAAATAAATTTATATATTTTTTATGTTATTATAATCTCAAATAATAAACCTAGATATATAATTAAATATATATTAAATTATAATATAACATAGATAAATCCATGATGTAGTAAAATTTAACAATGATTGTGGGAATCCATGATAATTTTCTCACTATATGTTAATGGATATAATTATCAAATTATAATTTATGGTTCCATGTAATAGAATAAATCGAATTATAAATTTATATTTTAATTATTTTCAATCAAATATACGATAAATTCTTGGTTCCACAATACAAATTAAACTTAATGGAACACTTGTAGTGTATCAATTATGACTGTAACATTGAGGGTATTCAAATTAATTATTACGCCCCTAGACTTTATGATATATTTGTTTTTATATAAATTTAATCAATTAATCATCGTGTGGTACACACAACCCCAAGTCTAAAGGAATCATTAAATAGTATACTCTTTTTACCTATACATTAAATTGGTGTGTATTAATAGGACTCAAAAAATTATGAAAATATTATTATTTAGTAATTTATAAAATATATTAAATGCTCATATGTTGAATTTAAATTAATATAATAATAATTTTATACAAAAAATAAGTGTTTCATTGAGAAATGTTTTTTTCGGAAAATCAATTTTGTTGCATTCTAGAAACTTATTTAAAAATTTACTTTTTCCACAATTAGAAAATTTGTTTTTTAAAAAGAGAAAAAATTGGAAATATTCATGTAAATTTATCTTAGGGTTCATTTTTTATAAATTTTTAGAAATTTTTTATTTTTGACGTATAGTGAGAAACACGTGTTTTTTTGAACTTTTATTTAGTTTAAATCCTTTGAAAGGATCTAGTTTTTAAAATGATTTTTAAAAAATTAGGTAAAATTTATAAAATTCAATCCATTTTTTTGGATCAATTGTAGTTTTTTTAATATAAAAACATTTAATACATAAGAATACTTTTCATTTTAAAAACTATTTTAAGATAAGTTTGTGAGTTTAAGATTAAATTTAATTCATACAATTATTTGTATTGAATTTGAAAAAGTAGATTAAAAATTTATTTAAAATAATTATTATTATTTTATAAGGGAAATACTGTTTTTCATTGTAATTAATAGAAAAACATTAAATATTATTTATCATGGTTAAGCTTAAAATGTGTTTTCGGGGTGTCTATATCAAAAGATATCGGTATGTTTTTATTTTAACTTGAAAAAAAAAATTACTGTTGACAAATTTCAAACTTATAATATATAATAATATGATATATGTTCATTTGAATTTATTTTTATAGGAAAATATAATACATTTTCTGTTTTATTCGGATGTTTCCATGTAAATTCCAACAATGTCTTGTCTCCCACTTATAAAAGGTAAACTAGTATCTTCTACTTATAAACACAAGTAAAATATTGAATTTGAAAATAATTTCCCTAATAGCGTCCTCAAATCCATCCCCAAAAAAATATTCCCTTTTATCAAAAAATAATTTTTGGAAGGCATTAGATGTAAACCCAAACATGTTCTCCGAAGAAGAGGTACAGAGTATAACCACACATCTCCAACTTATTTATTCCTCTAACAAAATAAAATTTACATAAAAATAATGAAGTTAAAAAAATAGTTTCTATAGTATACATAGGTGTTGTTATGAAAATTAAATTACCTATGTCTATATCAATTTTTAACAAATGGGAAAAAAATGTTCGAGCATGTGTGCACCAGACTACGACCTCATGAACCAGGGAAATTCTTTTTCCATTCCCATATCTCATATATGGATTTAAAGTTAATATAAAAAATATATGCAATTATTATACCTATATTATCATAATATAACATATACCTTCTTACCATTCAGTAAGTTTGAAAATGATAACGATGTCCATGTTTATTTCTTGAATATCACCTCACCAATGTGATGTGAAATGTTTTCCATTTTATTTATACATGGATGGTAATATGAGTAGATTTATTGAATATATATGTAATATATATGAACTAATACTAATTATTGAAATTTGAATCATTATTTACCTTTTTTTTATTCTATCCATCATGAAATAATAACAACATTCATTCATATATATTTCCTACAAGCTCCATAAATTGTGTAACTAATTTCATTATTAGTAACATTTATTGAATATTATAAATACATATATAATTATTATTAATTTTATTTATATCATGATTTTAATTTTTTATATTATGCATCAATTATCAATTTTTAATGAATAAATCTAACAAACCAAAACATACATGAAAAACATTGCAATTATTATAAGAAATAATAATTTTAACATAGAATTTTTAATAAATGGGTCACAATAGAAAATAATTTATTCATATAAACCATTAAATATGGGACTATGATTATATAATTTATTTATAAAAATTCAATATATATTATATTGGTGTATTTTATATTGATAAAGGAATTTGTCCCTAAGTATATTTTTTCTCATCTTACTTTTACTTCTGTGGAAGATATTTCAGATTCACTACTAATTTATTTTGGATGGTGTATATTATTATAGTTCTAAATATTACATAATGAATATAATTATATTTATAGGACATAATTATTCATTTTATTTTAGTTATTTCATGTTTCTTATGATTTACATGTTATGTGCAAAGAGTTTATTCCACAATTTTGACATTATCTATGATTGTTTAGGTTAATTTATCCACTAGGGAAATTATTTGAATCCTTATGTCATAAAACATATATAATTTATTATCCTCTATTAATTCATGAATATTTCATGTGATAGTAATAACTTCCTCTCATAATTACTGAAAATTTAGGACATTTTTTGAAAGAAAATCATTTTTTATTTATATCTTTTGTAGAATATCGTTTTTTATATCCATGTTTTTAAGAAATATTATGAGAAATGGTTTCATAATTATCAAAATGATTTTTTCAATATTTTATTACCTTTTGATTAATTTTTAAAAATGTTTTTAAATGAATCATTTTTTCTTTTCTTGAATGAAGTACTTTTTATCCTTTCAGTGATTTTTTGAAAATAATAGCTTTTAACTTATTTTAAATGTACATAATTAGACACTATCAAGATGAACAAATTATTTGATGTTACAACTAAAAGATTCAAATATTATTTAAAGGAAGTTAATTTTCCTAACAATAAATAATGTTTTAGTTTTTGAGTGGGATCTTCAGATTGAAAAATATATTATCATTAATATGTTTTTATAATATTTTTTTGTTATGCATATTCATCAATAGTAAACCCCTCATATTACATTTTTCTATTGGTTGTTTATATAATAATTCCATACTTATTATTTAATTTTCTTATTTATGATATGTTTATAAGGGAATATGTTATAATTCCCAAGCAAGATTTCCAATATAAATGTATTTTTATTATATTTATTTATTGGAGAAATTTGTATCATTTTCTAAACTATATTTTCAATAAAAATGCATCTATATGTTCAATAAAGTTATTATTATATCTCTTTAATGCATCGATAGGTCTCAAGATACAAACTATCTTAGGTATTAGGATGAGGCTTAACCAATTTATGTAATATTTTTTGGAACGATTCATTGAGGGTGTATTTATGGATTCTAGTATTATGAATTATCTCATTATGATATTTTTTATTAGTATCAATGTTATTTTTAGAAAGGTATGGTAATGAAGGATATGGTTCCACATTATTTAATTATTTTATCACTATTTGTTTCTTCCATTTAATTTTACATGATCAAGTTATAAGTTCAATTAAATTTGTTTTCATATATTTAAATTCAATTATTGATTTTGAATTATTTATTCAAGATATATTCCACTATGGGAAAACCCATTCACAGAATTTTATCATTCACCGTTATTTGGATTCCTTTCTATGTGATTCCAAGAAGTTTATTATGACTTAAATGTAGGGTTATGCTAAGGTAATAATTGTTTTATTGATGTAAATTGTTTGTTTATGTTTTTAAATGTACTGTAAAACTCGTGTATATATATAGTTTTAAATAACTTTTAAACTAATGGGAACATTGGGATGTGATCACTTGTGTATAGTTCCATTATAATAAATCAACCACTGAATCAATGCTATTAGGGTTAAAGTCTTCATAGTTGATAGCAGATAAATTTTAGTAGAAACCATGAGAACTAGATTTTTTAAAACATAGATTATGAACTGTATTTATATGAATGAATTTTAGGATATGTATAACAATATGAAATCCTACTAAATTTATATAAAGGTATAGATTATATAGATTTTCTAAAAATACATCCTAGTAAGGATACTACATAGAGAGGTTTGTGACATACCCTAATTTTCTGCTCTCTAACGTGGAAATAATTGGCTGGTTATGAGACCTCAAGCACAACACCCCAGATGCCAGAGGCTACCGACTAGTTAAGGTGGTGTGATCACAATAATGGGAGAATATACCTCATGGTATAGAAATCATAATTGAAAAAAATAAAAAATTTAATTGTCATATTCATAGTACAGTATAACAAAAAACCATATGATACAACTGGTAAATTAATAAGAAAATAATATACCAATAGTAACGAATAAGGTAATGGTATGCTGAGATGTATATAAATATCAAATTGAAATCAAAAAAAATAAGACAACCATATAAATAAATTAAGTACAAAATAATCTTATATAAAACCTCATGTATGTCCCATATCCAACTCTAATCCTTCTAGGAAGAAAAAATTCAATACTAGGGTCCCTTCCCTGCATTGAATATTTTATACATGTAATCTACTTAGGTACCAAATGGTGGCCCAAATATGGTTTTAATATAACTTAGTAGGTCAACACCACATTTTCTATATATAACTTGTTAGATAATAAGTGTGTAAAATAATGAGATAATATGTTTATTAATTATATAAATAATACAATAAATAAAACAACCTAATTTAGATCCCCATGATAATATCTTGTATTATGTATTATAATCACTCAAACCAACAACTATATAACCATGGTAACCCATAACCTTCCTGGATTCCATGAAGGAATGTATCTGATCATATCTCACTACAATTTCATCCAAAAAATTTAAACTTATTAAAAGTATACAAATATATGTTAAAACCAGTTATATAAGAATTTTGAAATAGAAGTGGGTAGATCCCAATCAATATAACCATTACAGCATAGAACTGAGATGATATTCATCAATATAAGCATTACAAAATGGGACTACACTAATTAACCTCAATATAAGCATTAAAAATCATAATGGTCTAAGCCAACTAAATATAATAATAATTATAGGGGACTCAGTTGAGCACTCATAATATAAGAATTACAACATGGGAATGGGCTGACCACATTAAATTTATAGATCACAACATGGGACTACACAACTCCCACTCGGTAAAATCATTACTACATGGTAATGGTCTGAGGTCATTCAATATATTCATTACATCATGTTTTTGGGAAAATCCTACTCATTATAAGAATTACATCGTGATAATACAATAAGTGACAACATCATTGATATCATAATATCCCATCATATATCTCAATAGATAATTACGAAAATTACCATTAATCATTCAATTTAGATTTATTTATTTCCAAAATGATCAAAAGTTGTACCAATAATGAAAAAACAATTACCCATGGATTATATCTAAATAAATTACCAAAGGCCTCATTTCATGCTAATGACTCTTTAATTTACTAAGTAATTAATATTAACAAATGGTTTTCTTGCCCAAATAGAATACAAAATCCATTCCAAAAAATATTATTCTACAGAGATACCAATGAATAATATAATTCATAATTTTAGAAATTTAAGTTCAAGTCATGTTGGGGAAAATGAAATATTTCATAATCATTACTTTCAGAAAGACCGTCGTGTTAATTTTTATACCCCTAATAATTAAATAATAACCATACGTTGTGTTCCACAAGATTCACCAATGAAAACAAAGACACTTTTGATCATAATAAGGATATTAGATTGAAACCTATAAAGAGAAAAATAAAAAATGAAAACATAAAAGATATTCCACCAAAAATACTAAAGAGAAATGGAGATAAAGGAAAACTATATCAAACCCACTGACCAAGGATCGGATGTATGATTGGATGTCTACAAAACAGAATAGTGCTCCAAAAATTCCTAGGTGATTTCATATTTCTTAGAGGATTAGGTTGTATGATGGTCAAAGAAACAAATCCTCCCCAATTACCACATAAATTCGATGCTTGCGATAAATACATGGTGTGTAATATATATATTTTAATCATATATTTATTATTAAAGGTTTACAATGAAAATCCTATCAACTCAAATTTATTTAAACCTTAATCGACTTTTACACATTGTGAATGGTATCCATAATCTGTAACTATTTTACACCCTATAATAGTTCAAAATATGTATAGTATAATTTACACATCGGGTAATAAGAAAACCTTGTTTAATCTCCCCTCAAGTTTTTTCAAGACAAAATTCTATAAAAGGACTTGAGACACCTCCAAATACTTATAAAACATTCAAACCCCCACAAACCCATTTAAAATGCTTCTATCTGAACTCTTTAAATTTAAATAAACATACATCCCCTAGATTCATTTCATTTTACCTAATTAAGGATCTATGTCTCCAAACAAGACATGGACTCCATGTATCATATAAAAAACTCAAAGAGGGAAGTTCCTAGAAAAAGAGAGTATCGTAAAAACTCCTAACAACATAATAGTTTTTCCATGATGTAACGCCCTAACCCCAGAATCCTAGACCCAATGCATTATTTTAATACATTAGCATTATTACAAGGAATAAAATCCTGATGGACGGAATAGTTTAGATTATTTTGAAAGCCAGATACACAAATAATTTTCAAATTACAACATGAAAAGAAATAAAACATATAAGTTTTATCGGGAACATCCACCACTCTAATGTTATCCTTGTATGTCAATAATAAATGAACATCTTTGTGAACTGATAAAATGAAACATTAGAAAGTGGGGAGATCAAATTCAAATTTAGGGTAAGAAATATAGTATAATATATCACAAAAATAAAAAATAGTAATGGTCAATAATTGAAAACACTTGCCTCTAAAAATAATAATAAAATTGAACCCTTTGAGGAAAGAATATTAGCTGAGTAAATAATTCCATAATAAAATTTAACCATTGGTATTCTATTTGTTGATTAACACATGAACATTCATTTAAAAGCTTTATAATGAGGGAAATTAATATTCTGGACTTTCAAAACTATTCCATGAAGGCCTTGTCCAGGATGTCTATAAATGATTAAGGCCATGATGAAAACCGGAAATATTCTTTTTTTGAGGGCCTCGTGCCAAGCCCATAGTTTGTCTTATGAGACCTACTGATGCATCGAGGGGCTATAGCAGGACCCAATTGACACTTACTAAGTAAAATTAATCCCTATTATAAATGGGGACAATACTAAACAACATGTACATTTATATTTAATCAATCATATTAAATGTAAATAACTTTCCCCAATCATTAATCATAAACTCTAACCATTTAGAGTAATATGGTGAATGGTTTCAAGATTTCACATCCACATTAAAACTAATCATAAAACATCCATTAAAACATATTGCATGTTTTCAAAGGATTTAAATCTCAAATAATTAAAATATTCAATAAGGTATGTGGTCTTAGATGATTATACTTTTAGATGAGACCATTGAAAAATTCATAAAGAAATAATCCTTAAACAATCTAATGTGTCGCATACTAGCTTGAAACATTAAAATCACAATCCCTTAGAATATCATGAGAATGACTAGACTCCTGATATGATATAACAATAGTAAGTACATACACCATATTCCTGGAAGAGCTGGTGAAAATGGAATATACTTTATAAAAGATTACGTGAGATAAAAGAAACACTTTTTACATTTGAAATAATAGTTCTTTTGGAAATTCGTTTTTATTTTCCATGAAAAAATATTTTAAAAAATTATATCCTGGAAAATAAAAGGGAATGATATTGAAATTAAATTTGAGGAATAAATGATGTCCTGCTGAAGTTAAATCATATAAAAATTATTCTTAAGAATCTTTAGAAATAAAACATTTTAGGGAATTTTAGGGAAATATTATAGAGAATTTTGAAGTGGAAAGGATTGTTGGTTTTCCTAATTCTACAAATTAACCAAGATAATTTTTAATTATAAAATGAGTAATTTTATAAAAATAATAGTGCCTTTAATCATATTTTATAATGCTCTTGAAAATGAGTAATAATTCGAGAAGTTACCTTTAATCGGGTCTGTTTATGAGGATGAAACTTTGAAATATTATTCTAAAACATGAAACTCTCCACAAATGAAAGAAGGATTATGATTGGTAATCATATATAGAATATCCAATATTATTTTATGTGGAGTAATTAAGAATAAATAATAATTTCATTTCAATGAATAGAAAATAAGAGCAACCCGTGTGAAATTGGAGGTTTGGGTAGAAAATACTTACAACTTTGTAATCAATTGAATCGTAAGAACCAAAATTAATAATATTAAAATGGAACATTTAATACCATTAAAATAAAGAGATTAATGATATTATACGTAAATGGGATGTATAGATACAACACATACTTGTAAAATTAGTGAATATGGAATGTCTCACAAAAATGGAAGTGAGAGGAGGAAACCCTTACCTTAAGTCAGGTGGTGTTCTTCACATGGTCTTAGTGTCATGGATAACCAAATTAAATTCATTAATTAATTTTTCCATAACCACTTATATGTTTAATTTATTTATTAAACCTTATTATCTTCATTCATGGTTCTTTTGATGGGTTAATTGGTTCAATTTAATTATTCGGGTCCCTTTGTTTCATGACCGGTTTACTTATATGCATGAATGGAAAATCATGTAAAATGAGGATTGTTGTACATAATTGAAACCGTTAAGGTATATTTATTGAAATAAGGTGACATAAAATAAAAAAATTCATTGCTCCATAATAAATTTAAAAAGATCATAGACTCCATTCTTCCATGAATGATTGGATCCAATCAATCATGATAAGGAAATTCTCACTGATATAGTTGCCACTAATTTAACTTGTATTTTAAATGGATGTGGAATAGGTTTGGGTTTATGGAATATATTATACTCCACTTATAAATATTGAATACAACATCATACTTACTATTTTTCCTCTTTAATTGGTGATTAATGAAACTATTTTGAGTCTCAACTCTTCTTGTGGTCCTCACCCAGATTGTTTTACTAATTTTTTTCTTTAGGAGATTTTTGGACATAAAACCTATGGGTGTTTGTAGGATTATTTAATCTTTATTTAATATTGATAATATTCCTCAAGGTATTGATTCACAATTTCTTTCTATAGTCCCATAGAAGGACAATGCTTTTGATATTCATCTCTCTGGGATAGTATCCCTTGTTAATTCCATCTATAATATCATTAGCAAAATTATTACAATCCGGTAAGCTTCCATGAATAAAAATATCACATCTTGGAAAAAAATTGACTTATCAATGGTATATATATTCAAGAGTTCATTTCTAATACATCAATGTGTGTGAATATTTTTCAAAAATTTATTTCGAGGGGGAAATCTGGCTCTATATACATGAAATATGGAACACTTATGGCCCAATGAATTTGGATTTAATATTTATATGTAATGGAGAGTTTTAGATTCAATAGTACATTCATTGGGTGTGTGAAAATATTATTATCCCTAATCATATTTTGGTTCTGCTAAATATATCATTTAAATTTTCTATCATAAATTCTATCAGGGTCAGATAGGGGATCCTTTATTAGATATTCTTTCCTCTATTGTTGAATGATACATAAGAATGTTTTTCTCTCATGTGTTTGATTATTGAATGATCAAAATCATTCAGTAATACTTGTCCTTCACTACTCAATCCCACCATATATATCCTAATGATGTTATATTTTTTCAAGGTTTTAAAAAAGACATCTAAATTTATATGGAGATCCCTATTCATAATAAAAAAAAGCAGGACAATCTATCAGTGGTTTGAAATAATTTCCTAATTTTGGGAAAATACTTTTTTCAAAAAAAATTAATTTTTTCTATGCATCATATATGTGAATGTTCCCTTTATCTATCTTAGAGTAAAAATGATCTAGGGAACTCCAATGGATCACTTCATCAGTGGTATTACCGACCAAATTAAAAAGAAAACATTCTTCCTAGAAATGGTAGGTCTTCTCACTATATGGTAGTGTTTTCAATATTAATTTCAATAGTATTTCCAAGTTTCTATAATCCATTATGGATTATAAGTGGCCTATGAGTATGATAAAAAAATAATATTTTCATTAAAAACATTTTTTGAAATGGTAGTATTTTTGAATGAATGATATTGATAATCCCTTTGATCAAATGTTTTCAATCGATTGATAATGATGGAATCTCTATAAAAAATTATATTTTCCTAATGAGTCATTTCAAGAACATTTCAGATGGAACCTTTTCAATAATAATTCATATTCCCATACATTTTATTCAATCCATATTCCTTAACATTCTGAAGCATGATAATTCTTTATACATGAGTTTCACAATTTGGAAGTCTATGGAACCATATTAAAAGATGATCATGACTAACATGGATTGCATTTTCATAATCAAATCCTATATCAAATTCTATTTCAACCCTTTGATATTCTATCAACATACTGATACATTCATCCTATATGACTTCTTCTTATGGTTATACAGTACTATGTAGGACTATATTTAGGCTCAATCGTATATACAGTTGGAGGTAAGATCAATTATTGATGGTTGTTATTTTGTCGTATGAAAAATATTATTATATGGGAACTGGACTTGATATATTTTTTCATTACTAATCTATTCTATAACTGTTTCACCATGCATTTATATTTGGACATTTAATAGACCATGCATTTCAGCATTGGTTGGATTAAACCATCATGTTTAAACTAGACTAGTAGGATCATAAACAGTAAATTACCAACAAATAACTATTTTTTAATAAGAAGAATCTCACTATGATAATGTTGCACCCTCTACAGTCATCATAGGGAATATGTTTAACACTTATTTCTTAGTTTTTCCATGGAATAATCTACATTGAAGTTGGTTTATGATCTATTTTAAACATTGAGTCCTAAAGACAATTACCTTGATATTCTCTCTCATCATGTCATTGATGAGGAACTGTCTCCTTAGCTCAAGAATCTAATCCATGTTCTTATCACAGAAATTCTTCATGCCATTTGATTCGGTTGTAAATATGTTATACAATGGAATTCATCCATCATCTCTCAGTAAGTGATGTCAATTACTATTTTCTAAATTAATTAGGTGAACCTGATTGGAAATATTCATTATGACATCAGTCCCCATGACATCATGTTTCTGATAAGTTTGTGGATTACTATAAATTAAAATCCACCAACTGAGACATTTTGAGGTTTTATAAAAACCACTTATTAATATTTGGATAAGAGTCATCATTGATTGGGTGTAAAAAGGGATCTTGAGACATGCATTTTGAAAGACTGTATTTTCTCATTATGGAGTGATCCTCAGATGTTTTTATGGATCATGTTGAATGGAATATTATCTCAACATAATAATTCAAGGTTTCATCATTACAGTATATTTATCTCATTATAAGGGATGGAAAAACTTTTTATTGAATGTGATTCAACTCTAATCATCCTAATAATTAGAATATGTAGGCTTCATTTATCTTGGAGACTCACCCCAAAATATATTGAGTGTACGGAAATTATGAAGAGCACCAATTTTATTATCACTCATAACAATTTGGAAGAAATCTCTGTGGAATATTAATTTTTGAAAAAGGGGATTTATATGGTTGTCACTTGGCTAGAAGATCTCCCATTAGACCTAGTACTACTTCATATAAGTGAATGTAACAATATTCATACCTTTATAATTTGTAAATTTTTTATGATATTTAATTTCTTTTCCATTTTTTAAAGGGGCCTTTTAAAACAATCATTGATTATTTCCCAATATAGACATTTTATAACCCGTAGTTTTTTATAAAGGAGTTCTGTGGGCATTTGAATAAATAGGAATCAAAGGTTAAGAATTTCTAAACATAATTTTTCATTACATGAGTTATAAACATTATTCATGAAATTAGTTCTTCTACAATTGATTAATTCCACCCCAAATATAAGTTATAAATTATTTACTCCATCTTTTATAGAGAATTTAGATATTGAAATAAATTTTTTATTCTTTGTTTTATTTCTACCTTTATAATATATGTTTTAATTGTGATTCATTATTTCCTTATATATTTTTTATATTTTCTCCACATATATCATTTCATTCAAAAAAATGCATTAAAAAGTAATTTTTAATGTTGATGATGAGTCATTTATGATAACAATTAGATTTTCCTTGATCTCTTGTGAAAATGTTTTTTATCATTTTTTTCAATGATGTGGGATCCATTAAAATTGGTCTAAAAGGTCGAAATGATATTTTTTCCAAGTATTGTATATTTTATCTGTCACTCCCATTTTAATATTATTCCTCATTATTCTAATTTATGACTATATTATTTATATTTTCATTGGAAATATTGTTAATAATATTTTTATTTTCACCTTCTTGAATATTATAGTTTTTAGTGACTCGTGACATTAATTTTTACTACCATAATATTAATTACAATAGTATGAAGATGTATCTCCAATTTTGATACATTCAACATATTTTAAGATTCAATCTGTGGAATGAGTTTTTTATGTAGCACTATTTAAAATATCTAATTTTTACAAGAATTAATTCATATCAAAACTACTTTTATAAGATGTTTTATTTAAATAAACTTTAATCAATAGTGAGAGGTTTTTTTATTTCAATCAATGAAATCTTCCAAATAGTGTTGATAATATATTTTATATAAGTCAATATCCTTTATAAATTTACTCATCCTCCTCTTGGTATATCCTAAAATTATACTATCCATTTTCATTCACTCGTTAGATTAGGAACATTTCATAGGGATTTATTCATGAATCTAATTTTAGTTTCCCATGTTAATTATTATATTATTTAATTATGAATTTTTTATTCTCTTGGGACAAAAATATGTATGGATTATAAATATGTGATATAGGGACTCATATAACAACCAAATGCGAGTGTTATGGTATTATATCTCATGATATTACACTAAGAAATTAGCTTTCATTCTCTATCAATCAGGAAAAATGTTTTGTGATACATGATATTCTATATGGAAATTATTGTTAAGAATAATCCTCTTTCTAATGATAAACTAGTATGGATACTAGATCAAATATTTTGTTGTACACATGTTAGTTATCCTATACAAATTTATTGATTTATTATTATTTTTCATATGTCGTATTTGACATGAAACATTTATTTTTTCAATAAGAATATAAATTGATTCATGGTTATTTAATATTGCATAATAAATTTGAATTATTGTATTATTGAATAGGTTTTATATTATGAGGTCAAATTCTATTCATTTATTATTTATATACATATTTTCTTATTTCATTTTCCTTTTAAATAATAATTTCTCCATAATTTATGTTTTATCACATATTTGTACTCCAAGCCGTTAGGGCTCTTTGATATATTTTATCTTACATATTATTTGAGTTGACCACATATATGGTTATCATTTTAAATGGAAATTAGATTCAAAAATATTTTTAGAATAATGCATTAATTTTTAAATCTTATGGGGAATGTTGATTAAAAATTTATATTTATACATTTATGTGGACAATCTACAAATATACAAGAACATTAGGTTCTTAAATTCTCTATTTATTTGTGAGATTGAAATTTGGAATTATGAAAATGATATCAAATATATGTATTTTTTTAATCTAAGTTGTTATCAACTACAAAAATTAATGAATGATATTTTAGAACTACGTCTGAGAGTGTGGCTCTAGGATGTCTCCAAAAATGGGAGATACCAAATAAATATTAACATAAAATGATAAATTTAATAAAAAATTGGAACACTAATGATTATTTTATATGGTTTTTAAATATATGAAATGTCCATACATTAGACACTAGATTCAAAAATCCGCCCCGTACAAGGCTAGGCTGTGTGGTTTTTCAAATTTTCAAATCCAAAATATTCTCCAAATTTTAACTGCGTCTTGTTTAGAATTAAAAAATCTATATCATGTAACTTAAATTACAAAAATAACCATGAACCTATTATATAATTGGGGAGATATAAGTATTGATTGATTTTTTATTTTTTATCACCCAAAATATGTTTAGAAAATCAATCATTAAAATGTAAATTTATTTTGAATATCATAATTACATCTTTTTATGCCAATATTTGAAAAGTGATTACATTTTATCATTATTTAGAACATCATATAGAATAATTGTCTTCATTTATACATTAAATGAATATTATTCTATGTATTGGAGAATTACAAATGAGTTATATAAGGATTATTCAAATAAAATGATGACTTGTTACACTAGTAAATCATTTTTTTGTAATAATGTTATAAAATTTTCAATCATTAAAAAAAAATATTTATTTTGGTTACATTTAGGAACAAAAATGTTTTATTTTCCCATATCAAATGATGAAACTAGCATTCTAACTAAACATCATAGTCTTTTTTGAGTGACTCTTCATGTAGGTTTCACGCATAGAAAGTAAATTTCAAACTCCTTTGGATAAAATCTTGATATAATTAGAACAATAATATTGGTTATTATCAATAGAGTTTGGTGTTTTCTATATTTTTAAATATATTTATATATTTATTATGTTATTATAATCTCAAAGAATGAACATAAATAAATAATTCAATATTTTTTAAATTATAATATAACATAGATGAATCCATGATGTAGTAAAATTAGACAATGATTGAGGGAATCCATGATAATGTTCTCACTATATATAAATGAATATAATTATCAAATAATATTTTATGGATCCATGTAATAGAACAAATGAAATTATAAATTTATATTTTAATTATTTTAAATATTATATTTTTTAAATTCTTAGATCCACAATACAAATTTAAATGAATGGTATAATTTTAGTGTATCAATTATGAATGTAACATTGAGGGTATTCGGATAAATAATTACACCCTCAGACTTTATGATATATTTGTCTTTAAATAAATTTAATCAATTCAATATCTTTTGGTACACACATCCCCATTTTAAAGGAATCATAAAATAGTATACTCTTATTACCTAGACATTCAATTGGCGAGTATGAATAGGACATAAAAAATTATCAAAATTTCATTATTTAGTAATTTATAAAATAAATTCTATGGTTATATGTTGAATATGAATTAATATAAAAATAATTTTATGCAAAATTAAGTGTTCCTCTAAGAATTTTTTTTTTGATAAGCAATTTTGTTGAATTCTACAAACTTATTTAAAAATTTATTTTTTATGCAATTAGATAATTTTTTTTCGAAAATGAGAAAAAATTTCGAAATAATCATGTAAATGTTACTTAGGGTTTGTTTTTGAGAAAGTTTTTGTAATATTTTATTTTTGACAAATAGTGAGAAATACTTGTTTTTCAACATCTATTTAGTTTAAATACTTTGAAACGGTCCATTTTTTAAAAAAAAATTAACAAAAAAATTATTTTAAATTTGTAAAAGTTAGTCCAATTTTTTTATTTGGATCAATTTTAATTTTTTAATATAAAAAAATTTAACACATAAGAATACTTTTCATTTCAAAAACTATTTTTACACAAGGTTGTGAGTTTAATTTTTAATTTTATTCATACAATTATTTGGATTGAATATGAAAATAATGGATGAGAAAAATTATTTAAAATAATAATAATTATTTTATAATGGAAATACTATTTTCTTCATAATGAATATAAAAACAGTAAGTATTATTTATCGTGGTTTAGCTTAAAATGTGTTTTTGGGGGGTCTATACAAAAATATATCAGTATGTGTGATAATTTACCTTGAAAAAATAATTTACTATTGACATATTTCAAAATTATTTTATATAATAATATAATATGTGTAAATTTTAATTTATTTGTATTGGTAAAAAAAATAAATTTTCCATTCTATTCGGAAATTTCCCTGTAAATTAAAATAATGTCTTGTCTGCCAGTTATAAAAGGAAAACTAGTATCCTCTACTTATAAACACAAATAAAATATTGTTTTGGAAAATAATTTCCCAAATAACATCCTCAAATACATCCCTGATAAAAATATTTTCTTTTTATCAAAAAATAATTTTTGGAAGGCTTTAGATATAAACCCAAATATGTTCTCTGAAGAAGAGGTACAGATTCTAACCACACACCTCCAACTTATTTATTCCACTAACAAAATATAATTTCCATAAAAAATAATGAAATAAAAATAATAGTTTATCTAATATACATAGGTGTTATTATGAAAATTAAATTACCTATATCTATCTCAATTTTAATCAAAAGGGAAACAAAATGTTCTAGCATGTGGGGACCAGGCTACGACCTCATAAAAAAATCTAATTCATTTTCCATTTCCATCCTTCATATATGGATTTATATTTAATATAAAAAATTTATGAAATTATTATATCTATATTATCATAATATAACATATACCTTCTTACCATTCAATACATTTGAAAATGATAACGATGTCCATGTGTATTTCTTGAATATCACCTCACCAATGCGATGTGAAATGTTATCCATTGTATTTATAGATGGATGGTAATATGAGTAGATTTAATTAATATGTATGTAATATATATAAAATAATACTAATTATTGAAATTTTAAACATTATTTACCATTATTTTATTCCATCCATCATTAAATAATAACAACATTCATGCATATGTATGGCCTACAATCTCTACAAACAGTGTAACTAATTTCTCTATTACTAACATTTATTGAATATTATAAATACATATATAATGAATATTAATTTTCTTTATATCATGATTTTAATTTTTTATATTATGGATCCATTATCAATGTTGAATGAATAAAACTAACAAACATAATCATACCTCAAAAAACATGGCAATTATTATAAGAAATAATAATTTTAACAAAGAATTTTTAATAAGTGGGTCACAATAGATAATAATTTATTGATATAAACTGTTACATATGTGACTTTGGTTATATAATTTATTTATAATAATTCAATATTTATTATATTAGTGTACTATATATTGACAAAGGAATTTGGACCTTAGTATATTTTTACTCATCTTACTTTTACTTCTGTGGAATATATTTCACATTCACTACTAATTTATTTTTTTTGTTGTATATTATTATAGTTTTAAATATTATATAAATAATTTAATTATATTTATAGGACATAATTATTCATTTTATTTTAGTTATTTCATGGTTTTTATTATTTAAATGTTATTTGTAAGAGTTTATTCCACAATTTCAACATTATCTACGATTTTTTATGTTAAAGTGTCTAATAGGGTAATTATTTGAATCCTTATATCATAAACCATATATAATTTATTATCCTCTATGAATTCACGAATATTTCATGTGATAGTAACAACTTCCTCTCATAATTACTAAAAATGAATGAAAAGTTTTCACAGAAAATCATTCATTATTTATCACTTTCCTAGAATATCATTTTTTATATCCTTGTTTTTTTAAAATCTTTTGAAAAATGGTTTCATAATTATCAAAATTATTTTTTAAATATATTATTACCTTTTTTGAATTTTAAAACAATTTGTAATGAATCTTGTTGTCTTTTTCTTAATGATTTACTTTTTATCCTTTTGGCGATTGTTTGAAAAAATAGTTTTTAACTTATTTCAAATGTATTGAATTAGACACTATCAGGACCAAAACATTATTTTATGTTGCCACTAAAATATTCAAATATTATTTTAATGAAGATAATTTTACTAACAATCTATAATGTTTTAGTTTTTGAGTGGGATCTTTTGATAGAACAATATATTATCATTATGATTTTTTCAAAAACAAATTTGGTATTCATATTCATCAATAGTAAACCCCTAATTTTACATTTTTCTATTTGGAGTTTTAATAAAAATTCCTTACTTATTGTTTAATTTTATTATTTATGATAAGTTTATAAGATCATATATTATAATTCACAAGCATGATTTCCAATATGAATTTTTTTTATAATATTTATTTATTAGAGAAATTAGTAACATTTTGTAAACTATATTTTCAATAAAAATGCATCTATAAGTGATAGAAAGTGCTTGTTATATCTCCTTAATACATCGATAGGTCTCATGATACAAACAATCTTAGGTATTGGGATGAGTCCTAGCCCATTTATGTAATATTTTTTGGAATGAATCATTGATGGTGTATTTATGGATTCCAGTATTATGAATTATCACATTATGATATTTTTTATTAATATCATTGTTATTATAAGAAGGGTAGGGTAATGAAGGATATGTTTCCACTTTGTGGAATTATTTGATCACTATTTATATCTTCCATGTAATTCAACATGATCTATTTATAGGTTCTATTAAATTTTTTTCATATATTTAAATTCCCATGTAGATTATGAATTATTTATTCAAGATATTTTACACAATGGGAAAACACATACAGAAAATTTTATCATTCACCATTATTTGGATTCCATTATATTTGATTCCAAGAAGTTTATTATGACTTATATGTACGGGTATTCTAAGGTAATAATTTGGTTCTAGATGTAAATACTTTTTTATGTTTTTATATGAACTGTGAAACTCGTGTATATGTGTAGATTTAAAGTACTACTAAACTAAAAGGAACATTGGGATGTGATCACTTGTGTATAGTTCCAATGTAATAGATCAACCACTAAATCAATAATATTAGGGTTAGAGTATTAATAGTTGGTATTAGAAAAATTTTAGTAGAGACCTTGGGAACTAGATTTCTTAAAACATAGATTATGAAATGTATTTCTATGAATGAATTTTACGATATTTATAACTATATGAAATCTTCATAAATTTATATAAATGTATAGATTATATAGAATTCCTAAAAATTCATCCTGGTTAGGATACTACACATGGAGGTTTGTGACATCCCATTATTCTTCCCTCTCTAACATGGAAATAATTGGCTGGTTATGAGACCTCAAGCACAACACCCCAGATGCCAAAGGCGTCTGACTAGTTCTGGTGGTGTGATCAAAATAGTGGGGGAATATACTTCATGTTATAAAAACATAATTGAAAAAATAAACAATATAAATGTCATAATCAGAGTAAAGTACAACTGGAAACCATTTGATAAAACTGGGAAATAAATGAGAAAATAATATACCAATAGTAATGAATCAGGTAATGGCATGACGAGATGTATATAAATATCAAATTGATATCAAAAAAATAAAACAACAATATAAATAAAGTAAGTCCAAAAATAATATTATATAAAACCCCATGTATGTTCCATCTCCAACTCTAATCCATCAAGGATCAAATAATTCAATACCAGGGTCCCATCCCCGTGTTGAATCCATTATCCATGTAATCATATTTGGTAGTAAATTGTGCCCCAATTATGGTTTCAATATAACATTGTAGGTCAAAACCACATTTTCTATATATAACTAGTTAGATAATAACTGTTCAAAATAATGAGATAATATTTTTATTATTTATTTAAATAATAAAATATATAAAACAGCCGACTTCATATCCCCATGAGAATATCTTGGATTATGTAGTATAAACATTCAAACCAAAAACTATATAACCTAGGTAACCCATAACCTTGATGGATTCTATTAATGAATGTATCTAATCATATCTCACTAAAATTTTATCTAAACAATTTAAACTTATTAAAATTATACAAAACTATGTTAAAACCAATTATATAAGAATTTTGAAATAGAATTGGGAAGATCCCAATCAATATAACCGTTACAGAATGGGACTGAGATGATATTGCCCAATATACACATTACAAAATGGGACTAGACTAATCTACCTCAATATAATCATTAAAACATTATAATGGTCTAAGCCAACTCAATATAATCATTATTTCAGGGGAATCAGTTGAGCACTCATAATATAAGCATTGCATCATGGTAATGGGCCTACCACATTAAAGTTATGTATTACAACATGGGACTATGCAACTCCCACTTAGTATAATCATTACTACATGGTACTAGTCTGAGGAAATTAAATATATTCATTACATCATGTTATTGGGAAAAGCGTACACATTATATGAATTACATCCTGATAATACAGTAAGTCACAGCATCATGGATATCACAATATCCCATCATATATCTCAATAGATAATTATGAAAATTACCATTAATCATTCAATTTATATTTATTTACTTCCAAAATGATCAAAATTTATACCATGAAGTTAAAAACAATTACCCATGGATTTTATGTTAATAAATTACCAAAGGCCTCATTTCATGCTAATGAATCTTGAATCAATTAGCTAATTCATATTAACAAATGGTTTTCTCACCCAAATGGTATAAAAAATCCCTTCCACAAAATATTATTCACGAGGGATTCTAATGAAAAATCTAATAATTAATTTTAAAAATTTAGATTCACGTCATGTTGGGGAAAATGAAATAATTCATAATCATTAAATTCCGATAGACTGTTGAGTTAATTTTTATACCCCTTTCCATTAACTAATGATCATACCATGTGTTCCACAAGATTCACCAATGAAAATGAATACAATTTTAATCATAATAAGGATATTATATTGAAACCTATGAAGAGAAAAATAATAAATGAAAACATACAAGATATTCCACCAGAAATACTAAACCACAAAGGAGATAAAGGAAAAATGAATCAAACACACTGACCAAGGATCAGATGTATGATTAGGAAGTCCATAAAAAAGAATAGTGCTCAAAAAATTTCTAGGAGATTTCCTATTTTTGAGAGGAGTGGGTTGAATGAAGGTCATAGAAACAAATCCTCCTCAATTCCCACATAAATTCAATGCTCGTGATAAATACATAGTGTGTAATATATATATAAAAAATGTATATTTATTATTAAAGGGTTACACTGAAAATCTTATCAATTAAAATTAGTTTAAACCCTAATTTACTTTTACACATTGTGAATGGTATCCAAGATGCGTAACTATTTTACACCCTAAACTGGTTCACAATATGTAAAGTATAATTTACACATCGGGTAACAAGAAAACAGTGTTTAATCTCCCCTCGAGTCATTTCAAGACAAAATTATATAAAAGGACTTGAGACACCTTCAAATACTATTAAAACATGGAAACCCTCCCCCAACCCGTTTAATATGATTATATCTGAACTCTTTAAATTTAAATAAACATACATCCCCTGGTATTAAGGCATTTTCCCTAAGAAGGGATCTCTGTCTCCAAACGAGACATGGACCTCATAGATCATACCAAAAACTCAAAGAGGGATGTTCCTAGAAAAAAGATAGGATCATAGAAACTACAAACAACGTAATAGATTTCCCATGATGTAACGCCCTAACCCCAGAATCCTAGACCCAATGCATCATTTTAATACATTAGCATGATTACAAGGAATAAAATCCCAAAGGACCGATTAGTTTATATTTTTTTTGAAATCCATATACACATATAATTTCAAAATTACAACATGAAATGAAATACAACATATAAGTTTTATCTAGATCATCCACCACTCTAATTTTATCCTTGTTTTTAAATTATAAATGAACATCTTCGTGACCTGAAAAAATGAAACATTAGAAAGTGGGAAGATCAAATGATCCTTCAGGGTAAGAAATATATTATAAGATATCACAAACATCAAAAATAGTCATGGTGATTATTTGAAAACACTTGCCTCTAAAAATAATAAACTTGAATGCATTGAGGAAGGAATATTAGCTAAGTAAATAAGGTCAAAATAAAATATAACCATGGGTATTCTATTATTTGAGTAACCACATGAACATTAAATTAAAAGCTTCATAATGAGGGAAATTAATATTCCAGACTTTATAAAATATTCCATGAAGTCCTTTTCATGGAAGTCTAAAAAGATTAAGGCCATGACCAAAACCAAAAATATTCATTTTGTTAGGGCCTCTTGTTAAGCCCACAGTTTGTCTCATGAGAACTATTGATGCATCGAGAGGCTATAGAAATCCCCAAATGACACATACTAAGTGAAATAAATACTTATTATAAATGGGGACAATCATAAACAACATGTACATTTATATTCAATCTATCATATATAATTTAAATATGTTTCCCCAATCATTAATCATAAACTCTAACCATTCATAGTAATATGGTGAATGGTTTCAAGATTGCACATCTACAGAAAAAGTAATCATAAAACATCCATTAAAACATATTTCATGATTTCAAAGGATTTAAATCTCAAATAATTAAAATATTCAATAAGGTATGTTGTCATAGACGATGATACTTTTAGAGAGACCATTGAAAAATTCCTACGGAAACAATCCTTAAACATTCCAATGTGTCTCATACCACCATGAAACATTAAAATCATAATCCCTTAGAATATCATGAGAATAATCATACTCCGGATATGATATAACAATGGAAAGTACATACACCATATTCATGGAAGAGCTGGTAAAACGGGCATATACTTCATAAAAGATTACATGAGATAAGAGTAACACTTTTTACTTTTGAAATAATAGTTCTTTTGGAAAATCATTTTTATTTTCCATGAAATAATATTTTAAAAATTATATACTAGAAAATAAAAGGGGAGGATATTGAAATTATATTTTAGGCATAAATTATGTCCTAATGATGTGAAATCATATAAAAAGGAATGCTAATAATCTTTAGAAATAAAACATTTTAGAGAATTTTAAGAAAAATATTAAAGAGAATTTTGAAGTGGGACGGATTTTTGGATACCCTAAATATAGAGATGAATCAAAATATTTTTTAATTATCAGATGTGTAATTTTATAAAAACAATAGTACCTTAATATATATTTTGGAGTGCACTTGAAAACAAGTAAGAATTTGAAAAGATCCCTTGAATCGGGTTTGTTTATTGGGATGGAACTTTGAAAGATTCATTTTAAACAGGTAAATCCCCACAAAAAAAAAAGAAGGATTCTCATTGGTACACATATATAGAACATCCAATATTATTTTATGAGTAGTAAATAAGAATAAATAATAATTTTGTTTGGGTGAATAGAGAATAAGAGCAACCCGAATGAAAATAGGGGTTTGGGTAGAAAATACTTACAACTTTTTAATAAATTTGAATTGTATAATCCAAAATTATTTATATTAACATGGTACATTTAATACCATGAAAATAAATAGATTCATGATATGAGACATAAATGTGATGTATATATACACCACATACATGTAAAAGTAGTGAATATGGAATGTCTCACAAAAATGGATGTCAGAGTCAGAACCCCTTACCTTAAGTCATGTGGTGTTCTTCACATGGTCTAAGTGTCATGGATAACCAAGTTAAATTAATTAATTAAGATTTAAATGTCCTATTATATTTATAATTTATTTCTTATGACCTTATTATGTTCATTCATGGTCCTTTTGATTGGTTAAGAGGTTCAATTTCATTGTTCGGGTCCATTTGTTTCGTGACCAGTATACTTATATACATTAATGGAAAATCATGTAAAATGATGATTGTTGTACATAATTAATGTTATATGTTATTATTGAAAATACATAAGGTTACATGGTTTTTAATTTCATTTCATTACTTTGATTAAAGAATATCCATTATTTAAATAATTTAATGAAAACTATTTGGGTTAATTTGTGGTTTTTTTAAAATAATGCACTCAATTTTCATTATAAATAAAACCCATGGTTAAAAAATATTACATAACCATATATGAGAAATAATACATATATTATAGTCTGTTTGAACAATAATAATGGTTTCATTATAATAATCGAATATGGTAATAGAAATTGAAAACCCATCGTCCTTGAATGTGGTTGATTAGAACATATCGGGTGGTGTTTTCATTTTTATTATAAAAGAATGGGAAATGAGAGAAGATGAAAAATTATTCCATTATCCTGAAAAAATTCTAGTAAATTAAAGATACTGGATGCATAACAACATTTGGATCAAATTATATGAGGAATGAAAAATAAATGAACTCAAGATAAAAGAAAAGTTGAGAAATCCATTACGAAAATTGAATAGCCTAACTATGTCACTTAAAAATTCATAAAATATATTGAATATATAAAAAGGGTATCTCATCATTATTAAATAATATATACAGTATATGGGATATTTAATTAAATATCAAAATATCATACAATTGAAATTAAATTATAATAACATAATAAGAGTGCATGAAAATGAGCGAGATTATGAGACGAAAATTCTGCAGCATAACGCAATGGTTTTAGAAAACATTAAAAAGAGAGGGTAAAGGGGTAAACCATTCATAGAAGACTCATAAAACAGCAGTGTGATAGAATAAAATGTAATGAATAACAATATATGAAAACATGAAATACATACCACATAAAAGACAACTTGAAATAAAGGAAATGAAAAGAGGAATTTACCTCTTGAATCCACCACCTTGAGAATCACTTTAAGGGAAGGGGTTTTAGTCTTTTGGAAAGACAAATAGCTTCTTTTAAGTGGTAAGTGACTAGGGGAAGTTATTTTGTTAGAACATTGGGGATCATAAAGGATAATAAGAGTGTGGGGAAGAGGGAGTGAGGGGGATTTATAGTTGATGGGATGTGTGAATTTTGAATATTTTATTCATTATTTTATTATTTCCATAAAGAAAAACTATTGTGTTGTTTTAAATGAAACATGATAGTGGAAAGTGGATTTAATTTCTAACTATGTGGCCTTACATCACCCATGATTTCATATAAATTTTATTTAACTGATAATTGGTATATAAGGTATTTTATCGTATTTCACTATTCCTCAAAAATTTGTGTATTTCCTAAATATCGAAGAAAATTAACCCTAAATATTTTTTGATCTGTCCAATTCCAAAATAAAATCCATTATTTGAAATTTATTTTCAAAATATTGCAAATTTATTTTTTCAATAAAATCAAAATTTATTCTAAAAACACAACTTTAAAATTATAACTCGTTTTATAACACGTTGAGAAATTAATCAATATCCGATAAAATTATCTTAAAACCATAAGGAAAAAAGGAAACAATTTATGATCATATTTTTTGAAAATTCTTTTCCATTTTTAATTACTAAATAAATCATAAAATTTTAATTATATTATTTATGACATACAAAAATACCAATAATTATACTATGATCATTTTTTTTAATTGATGGATGTCTAAATTATTTTTATACATTCATGAGAGAGGAATATATTTTTTCCCAATTTACGATTCATTACTATTCATAATGGTATGATACTATTTACAAAAAATTATTTTTGTTTTATCAGACTCTAAATATATAACTAAACACAACCATGTATGTCAGTTTTTCGAAATTCAAATCACAAATGTGGAAAAATTATATTTACCTGGCCAGGTTATAACAAAGTGGTTTTATGTAGTGACTCAGTGTTTCATGCATTCTATATTAAGTCTATTTGTAAATTCATTGGGTTTTACATTATCCCATCCTTACAAAAAAATAGTCCTCGAAATATGAAATTGAACTTCAAAAGTGAATGGTTGATACATGAAAATTCTCATATGGGAAACCCACATCAAGAATATGGTTAAAATATCCTATCAATAAGAGGAAATGGAAATACATCATTTAATTACAAAAAACACATCCTAATTGGATAACTTGGACAAGGAAGAATAATAAAACCATCATTTCGTGACATTAAACTCTAAAACCCCATACAATTATCAACATAAACCATTTAGTAAATGCTTGAAATTCCAAAATATAATGATTCAAGACATTATAATGAAGGACTCAAAATTTCCATCATGATCATATCATTAACCATTAATCAACAACAAGTATATCTAAAATTCACATGCCAAACATGTGAATAACTTCATCATGTATCCTCCTAAGAAATGGTAATACCATGAATTATTATAAAACTACATTGGAAACAAACATTCTTCTATATTTTTTAAGTAATATACATGTTATTGGAGATATTCCATAAATCCAAAAGTGTTGTAAACACCATTAATGATATCATAGACCACTTCTAGACATGTTATGAATTAGTACCATGGATGTCTATATTTATGAGATGCAATCATTTCATCATTATTATCTCAACATCATATATATTTATATTAAGGGTAGTCTTTCCCTCATTCGTTTATTTTTTTCTAAAACGTAAAAATTTCATATGAATCATGTTTCCTTTGTACCATTCATCATACGACTATATATTCTCAAAGAATGAGTATTTCAGTATAGTTCTTATATATCTCATAATTTATACAATCAGTAAATTACAGAAAAAAATATTCAAATGAAATGATTCTTGACAAGTCTTATTAATCATTCTAATTCATATGTGGTAGCATCATAACGAGATCATTATCCAAAATAAGATTTTGGGGTATATTCCTTTTATTCTTTCGAAATTGATTCTCATAGTGTCGCTTCACCTAACAGTTAAAGCATTGAATATAGGGAAATTAAATATTTTTCTTGAAATTATGAGCCTGGGGGTAATTTTCAACACATGAAGGAAAATAATTTTCTTCTCAATCATATACCAAGGTGTTTACTTCCACAATTATCACATGTGGGAAAATATATCATTCCCTTCTTCCCTTTATCCATGTTTTCCCCTACCATCCACTTATTTTATTTCTTCCTTTATAATTCATGGGACTCGGAGAAGTCTTTACTTATGTTGTCAACACATCATACTGTCTTTTTATATGATGAGGATACGTGATAGATTAAATTCCATTGAAATGATAGCTTGAGACCATTGTAGATATTATCCTGCTTATTCATCACATCATATTCAATGATGAAGTTCCCATTCCTTTTGTTATGTGCCAATTCTAATCAATTCCATATTATATGTTAGCTGGTAACATTTTGAACTCAATGACCATGAACATGGTAAAGAAAATAGCATAAAATTATGCATTTTAAATACTTGAAACATAAACATTGGTTACTTTGGGGGCATAAAGCCTTCATAATGGTGGGTAAATAAAATGTGAATTACCCAAAGAATATCCCATGAGAGTTTCAATCCAGGGGCCCCGTATGGCCCATTGTCATGTACCAGGATACCTCGAGTCATTCCTGAAACTCCTTGTCAGAGTTTTCACACATAGGTACATATGTTCCAGAACCACGTTAAGCTGTAGTATCTGTATTGGGATGTATTTTCTAGGAGGATAGACAAAATCTATTTCTTTCTATGATTCTAGGATCCTCTTGTTTTTAATCATCATATACTATCTTAGGAGTTTTATCCCTAATCTATGTTGTCTAAATATAGTTTCAATGTTTTCTACTAATCATCCACTGCTACCAACTGTATCGTCCCAACCCTAGAAACCGATAGTAGGTGCATTTTTTTAATACATTGAAATGATTAAAAAAATCATATACTGAAGGACTGAGTAGTTTAGTAGATTTGAAAATCCATATACATACCTAAGTTCAAAATTACAACTTGAATATAAATACAACATATAAGTTTTATTCATAACATCCACCACTCTAAGATTATCCATGTAGGTCGATCATCAAAAAAGATTCATGTCCTTAGAAAATGAAACAAAAGAAAGTGGTGACCTCAAAGACCCAGTAATGGAATGAAATATAGTGGAAGATATCATAAACATTAAAAATAAGCTTGTGTATAATGGAAAACACATAACTCTAAAAATAATAAACTTGAACACACTAAAATATTAATATAACATGAGTAAATAATTCCATAATAAATTATAACCATGGATATTCTATTAGTCAAATGACCACAAGTACTTTCAATTAATAGCGTCATAATGAGGTAACAGAATTTTTCGGACATTCTAAAATATATAATAAAGTCCTCAGGAAAGATGTCTAAAAATGATTAAGGCCTCGAACAAAATCATAAATATTCATTTTTTCAAGGCCTCGTGCCAAGACCATAGTTTGTCTCGTGATACCTACGTATGCATCGAGGGGCTATAGCAGTCCCCACACAACAATTACTAAGTTAACTGCATTCCTCATTAGAATGGGTATAAACATAAACAATATATACATTCATATTGAATCTATCAGATGAAATGTAAATAACTTTCCCCAATAATTATTCATTAGCAATAACAATTCTGAGTAACATGGTGAATGGTTCCAAGATAGCACATCCATAGTCAAACAAACCAAAAAACATTCAATAGAACATGGTGAATGATATAATATGATATAAATCTCAATTATATAAAATATTCAATAAGGTATGTTGTCTTAGATGAAGATACTTTTAAATGAGACCATTGAAAAATTCCTAAGGAAATAATCCTTAAACATTCCAAAGTGTCTCATACCTCCTTGAATCATTAAAATCATAATCCCATAAAATGTCATTAGAATAAGGAGACTCTTAATATGATATACCAAAGGTAATTACATAAACCACATGCATGTAATAAGTGGTGAACAAGGAATATACATCATAAAATTTAACATGATATGAAAAAAATACTTTTTACTTTTGAAAGAAGAGTTCTTTTGAAAGATCCATTGTATTTGCCATGAAATTAGATTGTAAACATTTATATCCGATAAAATAAAATTATACTACATATAAATTATATTTTAGTCATAAAAAATGTAACTATAAAGTGAAATAATATCAAAATAGTTCATAATAATCCTTATAAATAAAACATTTTAGAGCATTTTAAGGAAAATATTAAAGATAATTTAAAAGTGGAAAGGAATGATTGTTTTCCTAAAACCAGAAATGAACCAAGATAATTTATACTTATATAATGAGTTGTTTTTTAAAAATAATGGTGTATTAAAACGGATTCTAGAGTCACTTGAAAATGGGTATGAATTCGAGAAGTTCTCGTGAATCGGGTTTGTTTATCGGGAAGAAATTTTGAAAGATTCTTTAAAAACATGTAAGTACCCATAAAATAAAGAAAGATTCTAATTTGTATACATATAAAGAAAAAAAATATGAGGATTAATTATGAATAAATAATAATTTCATTGAGTTGTATAGAAAAGAAGACCAGCCCGAATGAAAAAAGGAGTTTGGGGTAGAAAATACTTACAACTTCGTAATCAATTGAATCATATTCCCCAAAATTAAGAATTTTAAAATTTTAAATTAAATAACGAGAAAATAAAGAGATTAATGATATGATACATCAATAGTAGGTATACATAAATCATACCGACGTATTTGTAGTGAATAAGAAATGTCTCAAAAAAATGGAAGTGAGATGAGGAAACCCTTTACTTAAGTCTGATGGTGTTTTCACTTGGTCTTAGTGTCCTGGATGACTAAATTAAATACATTATTTAAAATCTAAATAATCTATAATACATGTAATTGATTTTTTGTAGCCTTATTTAGTTAATTCATGGTCTTTTTTATTTGATATGAGGTTTAATTTCATTGTTTGGGTCTGTTTGTTTCATGATCAGAATACTTATATACACGAAATGAGAATCATATAAAATGAGTATATTGGTCCAGAATTGATGTTATATATTATTAGTAAAAATAAATATGGTTACATGGATGTTATTTTCATTTAGTTACTTGGATTTTAGATGAATCAATATTTAAATAATTTAATGAAAACTATTGGGGTTAATTTTATGTTTTTGAACACAAAGAAATAAATTTTCTTTATAAATAAAATCTACGTGTACAGAAAGATTCCTGAACCATAAATGAGAAATGATACATATATTACAGTCTAGTTCAATCAAAATAATTGTTTCAGTTCTATAATTTAATAGGGTAATACAAATTGAAAACCTATCATCCTTGAATGTGGTAGATTAGTGAATCTCATGTGGTGTTTTTATTTTTAGTACCAAAGAATTAGAATGGAGAGATGAAAATGAAATTTTATATTATCCTGAAAACACTCCTATATATTTAAGACACTAGAGTCATCACAAAAATTGGATGAACGGAGGAGATTAATGAGAAATAAAGTAACTCAAAATAAAAGAAAAAGTTGAGAAATCCCTTATGAAAATATGGAATCCTAATAGTGTCACGTAAAAATTCATAAAATAAATTGATGGGAGAAAAAATGTATCTCATAATTACTAAAAAAAATTATATGCAATAATGGTGATATGGAAATACATATTCCAATATAATAAAATATAAATTAAAATAATAATATCATAATAAGAGTTCATGAAAAAGAGATTGATTTTGAGATGAAAATTTTGTAACGTAATGGCTATGCAACATGGTTTTAGAAGGCATTAAAAATAGAGGTGAAAGGGGTCACCCATTCATATAATAATCATAAAAAATTAGTGTAAAATAATAAAATTGAAATAAGATTATGGTATGAAAACTTTAAATACATACCACATAAAAGAGAACTTGAAATAATAGAAATGAAAAGTGGAATTTACATCTAGAATCCACCTCCTTCAGAATCTCCTTAGGGGAAGGGATTTTAGTCTTTTTTAAAGAAAACTATCTTCTTGGACATGGGGAGTGTCTAGGGGAGGGTATTTGGGTAGAAAATTGAGGAGATTAATGGCTTAGAATAGTGGGGATAAGAGGGAGTGAGGGGGTTTTATAGTGGAGGAGAGGAGTGAATTTTGAATATTTTATTCATTATATTATTATTTCAATCAAGACAACCAATAGTGTTGTTTCATGTGACCCCTAATAGTGATATGTTCATGTGAGTCATATCTAAGTTGTCTAAAATCACACATGATGTCATAAATTGTGTAATTAATAGATAGTTTTTATATATTGTATTTTACCGTATTTCACTATTCGTCAATAATTCAAGTATTTCTGAAATATCCAAAAAAATCCCCATAACAATTTTCTAAAGAGTAGAATTAAAATATGAGATCTATTTTCTAATAGTAATTTTTTAAATATTTTTAGTTGAATTTTTAATGAAAATCATAATTTTTCCAAAAACACATAAAACTATAACTCCTTTTATACACATTGAGAAATTAATCATGGTCCCATAAAATTATCTTGTAACAAAAAGAAAATAAATTAAAAACTTATGATTACATTTTAGGAAAATACATTTCCATTTTAAATTATTAAATTTATCATAAAATTGTAATTAAAATATTTATGACATACAAAAATACCAATATATATATTATGATCATTTTTTCACATTTAAGAAGTATAGATTTTTTTTATACATTCATTGGTGAAGCTTATATTTTTTGTTTGATTTACTATTCATTAATATTCATTACTATTCATAAGGGTATGTTATTATTCCCCAAAAAATAATATTGACTTATCAGACTCTAAAAATCTTACTGAATGCAACCATGTCTGTCAGTTTTTCCAAATTCAAATCAGATAGGTGGAAACATTATGTTGAATTGTCCATGTTATAAAAAGTGGTGTTTTGTAGAGAATCAGTGTTTCATGATTTGTGTATAAAATATATTTGTTAATTCATGGGGTGTTATAGACGAACCACTCAAGTCATTACTTTGGGGTCTTGGTGAACAGGCCTAGCCAATGTGCTTGAATATCAAACATCCTCTCAGAGGTCTCTATAATGCCCTGACCCCAGTTACCCAGAATCAGTGCATGATTACATAATATTTTCATGATCACAAAAGATCAATTCTCAAAATACCGATTAGTTTAGTAGCCTTGGAATAACTAGATTGATTCATAAAGTTCACATTACATCATAAAGTGAAAACTACTGCAACAACATCTTATCTTGATATCCCCTCATACAATCCCTACAGGTCATTCATAAATTACTTCTTCACATCCTGGAAAAAATAAAACATTTAAAGGGGTGAGCTCAGATGCTTAGTAAGGATAACAATATAGCGAAAACTTTCATAAATAAGCATAAACATTTAAGGCAATGTATAACTAAAACAAAATCCTTTTAAACTTGAACATCAGCATAATATGGAAATGATAAAATGAAATAATTCCATTTACTTATTCACATGGATATTCTACTAGTCTAATAATCACATGCAATATCAATAACCACTTTCATAATTATGGAATGCATAATGCCAGACTATCATAACAACATAGTCAAGGACTCGTGCTAAGACTACAAAAAATATTTTGTCAAGGCCTTGTGCCAAGACACTAGTTTGTCTCATGAGACCTACCGAAGCATCGAGGAGCTATATCGGGCTCCACCTTTCACTTATTATGTCCAATGCATTCCTCATATGAATAGGTTTAAACATAACATAAACATTCGTATTAAAACTAGCATACGAAATGTCAATACTTTCTCAATAAACCAAGAATGGTATAAAAATAACACATCCACAGTCAAACATATCACAAAACCTTCGATACAATATGGATGTTTTGTATCATAATAAATCAACTTCAAATAATCTTAAAATCCATCAAAGGATGTTGACATAGATGAAATAGAAATTATTTGACAGAAATATCACTTTTTTTAATCATTTAATAGTCACAAAATTATAATATAAAACATTTACAATGAAAATATTCTTATAATCTTGTAAGGGAATCTTTAATGATTTTATAATGACCGAAAAGAGCCGCACTCGCCGTATAAGTTAAAAAAACATTCTTACCTTAATTCTGTTGAAAAGGTTAAAAGGGATCTTGTTTAGAAAATGACAGAAATATTCCTTTATAATCATCTTATAAAAAGTAAAAAACGGTTTAAATGAATTTATCTTATAGTCTTTAAAATATTAATAATTATTTGAAATACATTTTTAAGAAACATGGATGTGGATGATAAAGAGGTCCCAGTAGATAATTACGTATAAACAACCTCGAATAATGAAGAGATTGTGAAAAAAACCCTTACCTTTTACTTTTTCTTAATTGATGGTATTTTAACCTCATATGAAATAGTTAATACATTGTAATTAAATTATAAAGAACCATATACATGATTATGATATCATATATGATCTTCAAATAACGCTTTGTTAATAATATTTTAGTATTATTGTCATTTGGGATGTTAACTTACTCGTTTTCTTTTATATGTTTTGTTTCATAAGTCATGATTGTTATGGATAGGTTGTATCTTATTCATATCCAGAATGATATAAAGTTCTTAAACATTAATTTTACTCATAAAATGAGAATTTTTCTTCAATGGGTACGATGGGGAATGAATCTCATCGCGTTCGTGGAGACGGCAGTCCGTACGTACGTACGAGCGACAATATCATTCTTTGGATATTAAAATAATCTATAATTAGATTATATATCATATATAAAGAATCATTATTATGTTATATTTATTTTTCACATGAATTACGCATCATTATTATACCCATCCGCATAATAATATATTGAATAACAATTACACCATGACATGGAGACGGTAAGCCATACGTACACATGTATGGTGACATGTCATTCAAAGGATGGATAGAATAATGAATATGGTTGTACCATATTTATAATAATATCATAGTATATAAAAGATAATGGAGTTATTATTTAAGAATGGAAATAACAATGAATGAGGAAGTTGAAGAAGAAAGGAACATGAAAGAGGGTTGTGAAAACATTACCTCTTCTTTGGGTTCTTCCTTTTGATTTGATCAAAAGGGCTCCATAGGTTGGATTTCTGATAAAACTAAGGCCTCTAGGTTGAAGTTACGGAAGTTGAGAGAATATATGGGCAATGTTTGGCCGAGCCAAAAGGCTTTGAAGGTGTAAATTAGAGAGAAGGGGGGGGGTACCCTTTTATAAGAGAGGTGAGGGGCACCTTTGGAAAAGCTAGAAATATTATTTTATAATAGATTCATATTCTGTTAATAATGGCTCCAAAGAGGATTATTTAAATTCTACGGTGGGAATGGGTTGAAATCCTATCAACCAATAGATTTTAGATAGGTTTGGGTCACTATATTAACATTATCATTTATATTTAACTCTTAGTTAAATAGTTTGACATTTACCAAGTCTCATTGTATTTTTATATTATATAGTTAATAAGCATACTATATAACTCCAATAGACCCCCAAGTTGTCCATTTATGATACAATTATCATTATATAAGTCTTTTGGTAGAACCATTGATTTTTAGGAATAGAATATCAATTTATAATATTATATTTGTTTTATAAACTCTTTTATGTCAATTTTGACACTATTGGGTATTTTGTTTTTGATAATTTAGTAATAGCATTATTACATCAATAAAAATGTATATAACCAATAATAATATTCCATATTAACCAATAAAATTTGTGGAATTAATAAAAAGTCTCCAATTACTTTTATTTTGATATTTATAATATCAATTATTTTAATATTTCATTAATTAGTTAATTACTACATCACCATTGTGTAATAAATAAATTAAATTATATAATTTCTAATAATTATAAATAAAATACCATTATGTAGGAAGTATATTTATCTTTTTAATTAATATTTATAATTTAATTCATCTTATGAATAACATTATATTAAAAATGTTTTAGATTTTAAACTTTTATTTTATCTACTTTAACTCTTCTTTGAATTAAATAATGATAAAAGTCCTAATCTAATCCATGTGGACCCAAATGATAATATTTTATTCCTTATGTATTTTTTGGTCGAAATAAACTTTTACAATAGAATTAGGACATGTTTTAGGGTAATATTAATATCATTTTTACCCTTAATTACCCTATTTACTTTTAACTGTGGTAAATAAAAGTAAAAAGTTATTATTCACCAAAAATTATTTTCATCTCATTGAACCACATTTTACTCCTTGATATTAACCTTGTCTCTCGTATTTTCAAAATTCCACTCACAAAAGTGGTAAAATTTTGTTTTATGTAAATTTCCTAGTTCTCCTAGGAGGTGGGTAAAAGACGGTGAAAAGTTCAATAAAAATTTTATATATCTAAAATTATTCTAAACTAACTCCAATGAACTACATTGAACATATATAGGTATTATGTATCTATTTTGACCATAATTAAATTTAAACAAATTAAATAATTATTTAAATAAAGATTTTGTTTTAATCTATAACTCAGTGTTTTTTCACTATTCATCAAAAATTGAATGTTTACAGAAAAATACCAAAAATTCACCCTAAGCTAATTTCGATATTATGAATCCAAAAATGAATTCCATTTTGAATGATAAAATTTATAAAATTTCAGAAAGTGGGTATTACTATTCATAATGGCTAGTTAAATTGGTTGTGGTGTGTGTTAGAACTCGACGTTGCATGCAACACATGCTACTGTATTATTCAAAGAGAAGCGTAACATGGAAGCTTGGGGTGTTACATTCTCCCCTAATTCAAATAATTTTGTCCTTGTAATTTTTAAAATTCGGCTTTAGAATATGATGGAAGGTCCCACATTGGAAAAAGATTAAATAAAACTATCACCTTAAAAGAAAGAAAGAGGAGTATAAAGGACACCCAAGATAACTCATACTAGGATTCCATGTAAGAAAACATGGATACCGAAGATAAACTAAGTGTCATATTCTGATGGAGAGGGATAGAAAACATGATTAGGAGAAAGTTAACAATAATAAATCCACTGACTTGTGATCGGACAAATGGTCATTAGTTTCCCAGTAGGAAATGTATATAGACAACATTTTTGTAAGATACATTACATAAATATGAGTAATTCATTTACGAGATTGACTAAGAAAATAAAGAGATATACTTACTTTTTAAGTAGAGTTTCATTCTTTAATAAATTTCTAACACTAACTCATTTTTTTAAACAATGAGTATTCAAGAAGACTTGGTCACACTGGAAGATCTAGAATAAACTTCTATTGAATCAAAGGATCCACAAAGGATAAACTATATATTTACCTTGACTTTAGAGAATAATCAAAAATAAAACGGTTAGTACAAGATCTGATGATCCCGCAAAAGGATATTCCTTTAGAGAAATAAACACCAATATTAATTTCTAAAATTAAACCAAAAATACCGCAAATATAAATAAATACCATTCAATAAACAATTGTCCTTAAAATCCTTCATTATAATCCAAACAAATATTGAAACCCAAAACTTAAAAGAATTTTGTTATGTAGTCTTCCACGTTAAATTGTATCTCCAAATGACATCAACTACTCTTAAATTCACATACATAAAAGTAATTAACCTTATCACATATTCTCTATTATAGGTTAATCATTTCCATAAATAACCCAAATCACTATAAATCCACAATAAAAATTTAGATAAAAATAAACCATAACTCCTCAAATGAAATGTCATTGTATTCTAGTTTCCTTGGGCATAAAGTGTTCCCAACAAAGCGAACATCTTCCAAAATAACATTTATCACTTAATCACCAAATCATTTTCCTATACTAAGGGTATTCATTTGATAATACATAATAACCCAAATCAACATATTATTGATCAATAAAATCATTTAACTCAAAATAATTAGTCACACTAACCAGGGACATCAAGTAGTCGAGTGGTAGGCGATAAATCCCAATCGCACTTTGGATGTGGGTTCGATTCCCACAGCTTTGTTGGACGCAATGGGTTGTCACATGGTCTGCATGTTTTCCTTTTTTAAAAACTATATTTTATAACATTACCAAAATGAGATAAATTCCTCAAAATAACCATAACATAATTTTAACTAGAAATGTTATCTCATACATTGCATTTTCATCGCAAAATATAATAACTTGTAATTGCATCAAACCCAATGATCATATAAAACCTAATGGTTATTTATAACTATATCCACAAGGGAAAAGATAAGTCTTCCTCAAATTTCATTCTCACATGGAAAACTGTTGGGTTACAAATAAAAGAGAAAATTATTCCAAGGTAATCCCATCAACAAGGAGAACTAATAAATATAAACATTTCTCCAACAATTTATATCCACATAGCTTCTTCTTTGACCGCGAAAATATCTAATGGAATAGTGCATTCACTCTGGTAATGGCCAAGTCCCCTACATTTACATAAAATAACTGTAAATTGATTTTTGGGACCATTTTTTTTCTTCCATAGTACACTTCATTTTTCCTTGGTAATTCTTCACTTTATGTCCTTCTTTCCCACATGTAAATAATTTCTTTATTCTGTTGAGACACTTTCCTAGGGGTCTCCATCCACATTTCCTTCATGATGGAAATTTAAGATTCTTTTCACCATGGTCTCCACTACTGGGGCTCTTATCATTCATCACCTTTCTCTTCTTTGTTGAGTGCGGGAGTTGGTTAATATATATGTTGTTGATCATATTTATTGAAAACTTATTTGGCATGAACATGATATCTTTTACGCCTATCAACATTCCATTTTGTTACTCATTTCCACACCCATTCCCACCTTATACATCATTCTCAATGTTACTATGACTTCCTTGGACTCCAGACATTGACTAAAACCAGAAAGAATTGTGTGAGTAACTGTAGTTATAAAATCATTTAGAGAATATCATGACACCATATTCTCATTTTGAAACACCTTAGAATTAACCAAGGTCAAATAATTTAAATTCGCTTTCAAAGAAAATGTAAATTATCCGAAGCATATCCCCTGGGAGTGTCGTAACCAAGAGTGCAGCAAGGCCAATTGTCGTGCACCAGTTCTCGTTCGAGTCTAGCTCAACGCAGTGTTTTTGGGTTTTACCCCTCGGTACATCTGTGTCAGCGCCACCTCTACTTGCTCGTTTCCAGACAGTGATGTATTTCTTGGAAAACTCAAAAAAATATATCCAATACCAAAATTCTATGAAGTTCTTCTATACTAATCCTCAAAGTCTATCTTAGGGCTATTTTCTCTAATAAGAGTTTTTCTAAATCCAGTATCCACGTTTTGTACTAATCATTCTCTGATACCAACTATAATGCCCCATCCCCAGTTACCCAGAGTTGGTGCATTATTACATAACATTGTCATGATCACAAACGATCATGTCTCGAAATATCGATTAGTTTAGTAGCCTTGGAAACACTAGAAACATTCATAAAGATTACATTACATCATAAAGTGAAAACTACTACAACAACAACTTTTCTTCATATCCCCGCATACTATCTCTACAGGTCATTCATAAATTACTTCTTCACATCCTAGGAAAAATAAAACATTGAAAGGGGTGAGCTCAGATGCTCAGTAAGGATAACAATATTGCGGAAACTTTCATAAATAAGCATAATCATTTAAGGCAATGTATAACTAAAACAAAAGCCTTTTAAACATGAACTTCAGCATAATATGGCAAAGCTAAAAAGAAATAATGTCATTTAATTATTCTCATGGATATTATACTAGTTGAAAAATCACATGCAATATCAATAACCACTTTTATAATGATGGAATGCATAATGCCAGACTATCATAACCACATAGTCAAGGCCTCGTGCCAAGACTACAAATAAGATTTTTCAAGGCCTTGTGCCAAGACACTAGTTTGTCTCATGAGACCTACCGATGCATCGAGGAGATATAGAGGGCTCTACCCGTCACTTATTAAGTCCAATGCATTCCTCATATGAATAGGTTTAAACATTACATAAAAATTCATATTAAAACTAGATTACAAAATGTCAAAACATTCTCCATAAACCATGAATGGTATAAAAATAACACATCCATATTCAAACATATCACAAAACCTTAAATACAATATGGTTGTTTTGTATCATAATAAATCAACATCAAATATGCTTAAAATCCATCAAAGGATGTTGACATATATGAAATCAAAACTATTTGAGAGAAATACCTCTTATTTTGAAATCATTTAAAAGTCATATAATTATAAAATACAACATTTTCATTGAAAATATTTTTATAAGCATATAATGGATGGTTCGATGATTTTATAACGGTGGGAATAGCTGCACCCGCCGTATAAGATAAAAAAACATTCTTACCTTAATTCTGTCGAAAAGGTTAAAAAGGACCTTGTTTGGAAAACGACAGAAATATTCCTTTATAAACATCTTATAAAAAGTCAAAATGGGTATAAATGACTTTATCCCATAGTATTTAAAATAGTATGATTGATTTGAAATACAGTTTTAAGAAACATGGATGTGGATGACAAAGAGGTCTGAGTAGATAATTACGTATAAATAACCTCGAATAATGAAGAGATTGTGAAATAAACCCTTAACATTTACTTTTACTTAGTTGATGGTATGTTAACCTTATTTATAATAGCTGAAAAATTAATTTTAAATTATACAAGAACCATATACATAATTATGATATCATATATGATCTTCTAATAATGCATTGTTAATAATATTTTAGTATTATCTTTGTTTTGGGTGTTAACTTACTCATTTTCTTTTATATGTTTTATTAAATATGTCATGTTTTTTATGCATATGTTGTATATTATTCATATCTAGAATGATAGAAAGTTCTAAAATATTAATTTTAATCATCAAATGATAATTAGACATGAATTGATACGATGGGGAATGAATCTCATCACATTCGTGGAGACGGTAGTCCGTATGTACGCACGAGCGACAATATCATTCTTTTGATATTAAAATAATATATAATTGGATGATATAAAATATATAAATAATCATTATAATTTTATATTTATTATTTACATGAATTACACATCATTATTATACCCATCCAAATAATAATATATTGAATAACAATTACACCACGATGTGGAGACGCTAAGCCGTACGTACGCACGTATGGTGACATGTCATTCAAAGGATGGATAAAATACATAATATAGTTGTACCATATTTATAATAATATCATAGTATTTAAAAGATACTAGTGTTATTATTTTATAATGGAAATAACAATGAACGAAGAAGTTGTAGAAGAAAGGAACATGTAAGAGGGATGTGAAAAAATTACCTCTTCTTCGGGTTCTTCCTTTTGATTTGATCTAAAGGGCTCCATAGGTTGGATTTTGGATCAAACTAAGGCCTCTAGGTTGAATTTAGGGAAGTTTATAGAATATATGGGCAGGTTTTGGCCGATCCAAAAGGCTTTTATGGTATAAATTAGAGAGAAGGGGGGGTACCCATTTGTAAGAGGGGTGAGGGGCACCTTTGGAAAAGCTAGAAATATTATTTTATAATAAATTAATATTCTGTTTCTAATGTGTCCAAAGTGGATTATCTAAATGTTAAGGTGGGTATGGGTCAAAATCCTTTCAACCAATAGATTTTAGATAGGTTTGAATCACTATATTAACCTTATCATTTATATTTAACTCTTAGTTAAATAGTTTGGCATTTACCATGTCTCTTTGTATTTTTATATTATATAGTTAATAAACTTACTATATACCTCCAAACGATCCCCAAGTTTTCCATTTATGATACACCTATCATTATATAAGTCTTTTGGATGATCCTTAGATCTTTAGGAATATAATATCAATTAATAATATAATATTTTTTTAAAAACTCTTTTATATCAATTTTGACACTATTGGGAATCTTGTTTTTTATAATTTCATAACAGCATTATTACATCGAACAGAATTTATATAACCAATCCTAATATGTCATGTTAATCTAGAAAATTTTTGGAATTCATAAAAATTCTAAAATTAAATATCAATTATTTTAATATTTCATTAATTAGGTAATTACTACATCACCATTGTGACATAAATAAATTAAATTATATAATGTTTAAAAATTATAAATAAAATACCATTATGTATGAAATATTATTATCTTTCTAATTAATATTTATAATAGAATTAATCTTATTTATAAACCTATATTAAAATTTTTTTAGTTATTAAACATTGATTTAATCTCTTTTAACACTTCTTTGAATTAAATAATAATATATGTCTTAATCTAATCCAAGTCAACCCAAATGATAATATTTTATCACTAAGGTTGTTTTTGGTCAAGATAAACTTTTCAAATAGAATTATGACATGTATTAGGGTAATATTAATATCATTTTTACCCTTAATTACCCTATTTACTTTTAACTGTGGTAAATAAAAGTAAAAAAGTTATTATTCACCCAAAATTATTTTAATCTCATTGAACCACATTTTACTCCTTGATATTAACCGTGTCTCTCGGATATTTGAAATTCCACTCACATAAGTGGTAAAAGTATGTTTTATGTGAATTTCCAAATTCTCCTAGGAGGTGGGTAATAGACGGTGAAAAGTTCAATAAAATTTATATATATATAAAATTATTCTAAACTAACTCCAATGATTTACATTGAACTTATATAGGTATTATGTGTCTATTTTTACCTCAATTAAATTTAAATAAAATAAATATTTATTTAAATAAAAATTTGGTTTTAATCTGTAACTCAGTGTTTTTTCACTATTACTAAAAAATTGAATGTTTTCAGAAAAATACCAAAAAATCACCCTAGGCTAATTTTGATATTACGAATCCAAAAATGAAGTCCATTTTGAATGATAAATTTAATAAAATTTCAAAAAGTGGGTATTAATATTCCTAACAGTTAGTTTGATTTGGATGTGGTGTGTGTTAGAACTCGAAGTTATGTACAACACACGATACTGTATTATTCAAAGAGGAGCATATCATGGAAGCTTGGGGTGTTACAGTCTCCCCCAAAACTCGCCAATGATGTCCCTATACATAATAAATATGTATATTCCTAGATTGTTGATACACCTCGTAGTGGTCCAAAATCTGTATTTGATGCTCCACAAAGGATGAAACATCACTAAGCTCAACATCCTCAATGCTCTATAAAATTTCAGTTTGGAAAATTTCTATGAAGCTATGACAGATTAGAAACATAGTTCATGGATCAGTAGCACTGTGGAATTGATAATCAAACCATCACTAGGAAAACCATATCCACTCTCTCAAATGGCTAGAAAAATGTTGTTGCTTGCATTCCCTATTTTTGAATATGAAATTTCTCCAACCAAGGAATCACCTGAAGGAAAATATGATGATGAACCCCAAACTCTATAGTTCAACATCACTGGTGAGCATAAGATTTCGTACAACTATGCATGGTCAACAATAACCACTTATTCATCAAAACCATCTCAAGTGTCTCTTGTATGAGACTAGGCCCAACTAATGTTAACTCACCTTCCACTAAAAAACAAAGACAAATTAACATGAAAATCCTTAAAAACCTTAAATGGTTCTATTTATATAGATGATTGGAATCTATTATGGTATGAAAAGTTGAGGGGTTCCAAATAATTGTCCCATGAACCACTAAAATCGAATACATTTTCTTAGAAAACATATTCCAAAACCATAATAGTCTACTCAGATTGACCAGTAGTCTAATGATTATAGGTTGTAATTAAAAGAACCTATGATCCCATGGCCTTCTAAAGACCCTTCATGAATCGTGATGTGAAACAAGGATCTTAGTAAAAATTGATACTCCACAAATTACTATGCAGTCAAACTACCTAATGCACAAAAATACTACAAAGATCATCAGTGATGAAGGACACCCAAATTGGAATGAAGTGTACTAACTTCATTAATCAATCCACAATCACCCATTAAGCCTTGTTTTTACTGATTATCTTGGTAATCCTATATCAAAATCCAATGTAACATCATCCCATTTCCACTCTGGAATGGGAAAAGGTTGAATCAGACAAGATGGCTCTTGATTCAGGGATTTTACCTATTCACAAGTGAAGAATTCTTCGAAAAATATTATTGTTCCATTATTTATTCCTGACCAATTGTACTTTCTACATAAATCACAAAACATATTTTTCACATAAGGATGTACCAACCATCTAGAATCATGAAATTCTATAATCAATTCCTTGAAAAAAACCCATAATAACCCATACTCAATCAAATAATAAAATAGAATTTTCACTTCCAAGAGACCATTTTGACGATGTCCCTCCACCATATAAGTTGCCACTCTAAACTAAGACCTTTTGATTTTATAACTTCTATTACATAATATACTCTAAAATAAAAGTATAATAGATGTGGATGTCATATAAACTCATCCTAGAGACTCCTGAATAATAAGTTTGATGACTTCGAAGAGTTCTATTATTTTCCACTCATTGAAAAATAAAAAATTGCCTTTGTGTGTATCAATCAGCTTTATAAATCATCAATTATTTTCCCCCTTCATGGTGTATAAGAAAACTATAGTTTTAAAGAAAATATAAACTTTACCAACTTTATATAAATAAATTTCATGTACGCCTTAGAAAAGATGCACCTAGGGATCTTGTGGTCTGTGTATACCACAAACCTATACTCCATTAGATAATTCTTTAAGAATCTCACGGCATGTACCACTATATCTAACTTCAAATCATGATTTGGGTAATTCATCTCATGTGGTCTTAGCTGTCTGGAGAAATTAGAAACCACTAAATCATCCTATATCAAAAATATTGTGAGTTTATCACTAGATGTGTTATAACACATAGTATATTATTTAACATTTATAGCTAAATTGATATTTGGTGATGAGGTTTTTCCACCTTTATGCTCATGAGAATATATATTTTACAAATCTGACAAAACAAAAAACACTCCCATCTTGTTCATCAATGACACTAGTCCTTAAAATGGGATATGTCCCTGATATACCACCATTAATAACATGTTAATCCATAAAAGATCCAATTTTTAAGACATTTTTCATGTGTTCCAAGAATACCACAGCATCAACTTTATTTTGGTCCACAGAAACACATACCTCTATGATGACATGGATCATGAAGTTCTTATTATGAATATAGAAACTACATTTCTTTAGATCAGTAAAAATGGGATTCCCTCTCAATGTACTCAAGAGGATTTCAAGATGTTTGGAATGATCACCAGATGAGTTTGAGTAAAATAATATGTAGTCTAGAAAATTTATCATAAACTAGTCTATAAAAGTATGAAGAACTGATTCATCAAGGCCACAAATATGGCTGGTGCATTGGTCAGTCCAAATAACTTCAATTAAAAATCTAACTACTCATACCTCCTCTTAAATTTTTTCCATGCTATTTATGATAGTCTCTTTATCAATGGATGGTATCCTGGTCTAAAATCAATCTTGGGGAAGATATTGGTACATATTAAATGATTCAATAGATCACTAATACAATGATGGAGATATTAGTTCATGACCAACACCTTGTTTAATATATTACAATCCATACATAAGCGAAAACATCCATATTTATTTTAGATAATAGAACTAGGAAAATTTAGGGATATATACTAGGTCGTATGAGACCTTTAGATTCTTGATATTCCAACTGAACATTCAACTCTTGATGATATTTTGGTGTGATCATATATAACTGGATAGAAGATGGATCTGCTCTCTAGACTAACATGTACATAAACATGATCTCAAAATTGAGGGATAAGACATAGACTCATTAAGAAATTCATCCTGAAAATAGTCTACCACTGTAGGAAAATAATCATGATGAATTACACCATGGCATGTAGAATGGTTGACTATCTCAGTTATGAGATAATGAAATCTAAACAAAATTCATCCCGTAAGACAAGTCAAAAGATCCCACTAACCATGGTAAGAATTAATACCACCTTTTAGAGATAGAAACATTATTATCCTCTGAAAATTGTTGATATGAGCTTGTTATATAAATAGAGAATCCATATTATGAATTAAGTCTAACCCTATCATTTACATCACAAATGGTTCCCAAATGAAACAGTAACCACCAATCACTAGATAATATACCTTTTAATGATTGATAATCTCTGATGGAACTCACAATAGCATGTTTATAGAAAAAGAACCATCTAGTTTTTCATTCACAAGCCAAAACCATTCCAATAAAAAGAATTTGATAAGTAATGTGACTATCCTCTATAAAAAAGTAGGGGTAGATGATTAAAAAAGTGTAACTCTGATGTAAGATTGTTCTTCATCCACACTATTTGGAGAAGTCTGTAAAATGTATAGTTATCTTTCCCATCTTCCCTAGGCTTCAGTGTGACTCCGCTGAGCTATTTTAATTTCCTAGTAGAACTATTTCTATACTATGTTACAAAGTCCCCACCCTCAAATATAATGATATTTGGAAGACTAACTACCAACAAAATGTCAATTAGGAGAGTCCTTCTTCGACTCTGGTTCCTATCATGATCCCCTTCCACCGCACTACTCCTACATGGGACTAAAAATCCTTTATTGGTTTCCCGTCATACATTAAGAACATTAATCCAATGAGTAGTACATAAATTGAGTGAATATTTGTCCCAACATCCCACACTAAAAGATCTAGAATGGATCATAGTATGGATATGGATAGTCACTACCCTAACCACTCTTAAAGAAATTTCTCTAGGGAAAATAGTCAGAATGGTTCTTATTTTCACCATAAGAATATCTCCCATTTAAACATGTTGAAATAGCCTTCCCAATACTCAAGGAGTCTATCAGATTCTCTTCCTTTATATGTTCTTGATACATCACATTTACAAAACTAATCAGGCATAACAATTTCAATAATGACGTAATCTTATAGCAATAAAAATCATAAAAACCGAAATACCAACAGATATCATCGGAGGAAAATATGAAAATAAATGTGGGTTGGTGAAAATTTTAGTGTTTTACATTATTTTCTTTCACTCTTTATTATTATTTAAAATAACTATACCCTTTTAATCCATCAACATAATATGACATAAATGGATTAATAAGTTCATCTTTAAGTCCTCCAAATATAACTCCTCTTCCTTCACTTGATGGTCAAGAATATCCTCCCATACAATACTGGAATATGAAACTTATATGAAGGAATGTTCACCCTCCTATCCACGGGTGTATAATGGTTCCTAAATAACCATTTGGACTGACTTTTTCAAGATCAAGATGACCAGGGTGCCTCCCTCCTAGTGAATGTAGGTTGATGCTACAGTCGGAACTCTCATATCTCTATATATATCAATGGAACTATAGAAAATGTCTCCCATTATAGGTATCACATGACCCTCATGATGTTGTTGTGAATATGAATATATTTCATATACTTAGAAGTATATAGAATCATTGTTTCATCTTTATTTCAAGCATGTTGATTTTCCACTCTCTTGATGCTCAACTCGAAGATGAAGATGAAGTGTTTTCTCTAAATGAACAACTCACTCCTTATAAATCTAGATATAAATGAATGGTAATACTCAAGAAGTAATAATAATAGATAACCACTACTCTATGTATCTCTAAAAATTTGTTACATGTGTATTATAATGAAATAAATGTTTTGTATTTCATTATACAGATATTACATCTATCTAATATCACCATTCATATAGGAAATTATATAACACATTCAATAAAGATGTCCCTATTATGAATAATTCATTTCAAGATATATCTATATGTTCCTATCATGATTCAAGCATAATGATCTCATCTTATCCCCTAACATTAGTATGAATCTCAAGAAATGTTAACTTCATAAATTGATAACAACAAACAATAAGTGAATCAATACTTGTGAAATAATATCAATGGTAATAAGGAAACATCATAAGTAGAAATCCCATCTGTGGGAACATAGATTTTCCCCAAACATGGGTCAAATACTCCAATGAAAAATCTCATTAAATATTCATGACACATTCTTGTCACCTTTATACCATTCCCAAATATTAAATGAATAAAAACGAAAAACTACTGCTCTGATACACCTTTGTATCATCCCCTGATATGGGACTCTATCACATAGCTATAACGGGATAGTTACAAGACATAAATCATGCCTCATCATATACCATAGGCTACTGAATAATATTTGTGGTGTAATCAGCATCATGGGTATTCTATAATCCATGGTATAGAGTATATAGAATCAAAAATAAATAGTAAAAATGACATAATCATAGTAATAGAAAATTGGAAAGCATATGATTAAACTATGAAATAAATGAGAATCCAAAAAACAATAGTATATAATCAAGTGGTGACTTGTTGAAATGTATAAAAATGTTAAACTAAAAATAATACAAAAAATGGAATTCAACATATACAATTTAAACCCAAAATCCTCAGATCTTGAACCCAATGTTAGTCTAATATCTAAAAATAATCCCATCTTGTAGGAAACAAAATTATAGTAGGGTATCATTCTATTTACGAATCAAGAATCTAGGTAATTGTATTTTAATGGAAATGGAGGAACGATTTGGCTGTGAGTATAACATAATAGGTCAACACCACTGTGTAAAAATATTACATGTATGATTATAACTTCATGTCATAATGTGATAAACACGCATATTAATTAATAAATTAATAAAATATATAAAACAACCTACATTGAAACCCTGTTGGAATATACCTTCCATGTTTCATATCCAATATAACGAAAAATTATATGTCCCTAATAAAAGATCAATTCATCATCACCATGTCATAATTTTGTTAAGAATGTTCCACAACCATGCCACCAATACCACATAACCATGTTGAAAGCACAAAAATCATTTTTATAACCTAGTGGATAAGAATTTAAGCATTCGAATGGGTATATTCCTCTGAAATTATGCGTTATAGAATTTGACAGGGCTGAGCCTGATCAGTATAAAAATTACAGCACAGTAGAGGGTTGATCTCACTTAATAAACGCACTATAGAATGGGACTAGTTTTAGCCTTATCATATTAAACATCAAATAGTGGGACTTGGCTGATCCCACACAATATAATCATCACATAAACTGATTGTATGTATCTCACTCAATATAATATTTCTACCATGGTGTTGAGCATATCCCTCTCAATACAAGCCTTAGAACAAGATAATACAAAAAGTTAAAACATCATGGATATCACAATATCACATCATATATCTCAATTGTTAATTATGAAAATTTATATTTTTCATTCAACTAAAATATATTTATATCCAATGTGGTCAACTATTATTTTAATAAGAAAATATAATTTACCCATTGATTCAAAACAAGAAACCACCTAAGGTCACATTTCATGGTAAACATACTTTAAGACATTATCTAATTCATATTAATTAAGGGATTTCTCCCACAATAGGTTTCAATAATCCTGGTCACAAAAATATGATAAATATGGATTTCAAGGAATAATCAAATTCATAATTTAAAAAATTTATCCATAACTCAAGTTGGAACAATCAGAATATTAGGATTAAACATACCAAAGGTTTGAGGCTTAAACCACCAACTATTAACTGACAATCGAGCCACACTTCCATTAGGATTCAAAAATGAAAATGATGTTTTAGATGATCATAATAATGGTCCTAATTCATAATAAATCATGATCAAAACCAAAAAAAACCATTGTCAAGATATTTCACTTCAACCTCCGATGATCAAAGGGAGGGAATGGAAGAATGAAGAAAAACCACACACCATGGATCTAATGCATGAACAGGATATCCAGATTGAAGAATATTGATGGAAAGTCACCTGATAGATTCCCTAGTGTAGAGAGGTGGAGGTTTCAATAAGGAATTAAATAAATCATTTACACATCTCAATGAATATCGATTCTCATGGAAAACACGCAATGACTAATCTACTTACATGTATTTTATTGGTTTTTAAATGGATACACTAAAAAATACATCACCTTAGACCAATTTTAACCATTTTTGAATTTTAATAGATGTTAATGGTTTTCATGATGTATAACCTCTTCTCATGTTTCACTATTTTAGAACTTTTCTAGCTTCATTTATAGGTCATGTAAAAGGAATATAGTGTGTAATTTCTAATAAGATAGTTTTATGGCCAAATTCTATAAAATGATGTAAACAATTACCAAAGCCTTCAAAATAATTGAAAATCCTAGTGAATCCTTTTATATCATCAATATATAGAATCTAGAAAATTCAAAAAACATATATCATTATGATTCAAGACATGGGGGAGTAATTATGGAAATATGGGATCTTACATGTTTCCTCTGGTATGGTTTAATATATGGGGAATAACTGTGGAAATTGGGTATTGGGATTTCACAAGACTTCCTCATAGGGCATATAAAGTGGTCTTTATAAAATCTTGGTTTGAAATGCATGAGGGATATTGTTGTCCTAATTAATATTATAATTAAAAACCATTATGATGGATTTAAATGTATATTGATGAATTAATACTATTCCCAAAGATATGAACATTATGAGTTTGAGATTAGTTATACATACATTTTAAATTTTTTTATGGGTTTCAATGGTCTGTGAGTTAAAAATTATGGTTCATAATGTTATGTTCAAATCAGTTGTTTTACATTTTCTTAGAAATGATACCGATTATGAGGTATTTAATCCATACCAATGACCATAACACAAGTTGGGGTTTCCCACCTAGAAAGATAATGTTGTTAGAGCAAGAGATGGAATTGGAGTGAATAAAATGAAGATTATATTAGGGAAGCAAACTAAAGTTATAACCAATAAACATTTCCTCATAGGGCATCCAACTAATCCAAAAAATGGTTTGATAATGTTAGACCTCATTATTCCACACTATCATCCATCATTTAATAGGACGAAAATTTGATTTATAGATTTATAAAGGATCTATTAAACATATAAGATATTTCATGTTATCAAATGTAATTAATTATTGAAATAATCTTTGGTAGTTTATCATATCTCTGTGTATGGGGGTCAATAAGGGTCATTAATTCAAAACACAAAGGTTGAGGTGGAAAAAATATACCATGGTGTGTATGGATTTTAAGGATATTTTCATGGAAAATTATTTCCAATGATAAAAACAAGTAGATTTGGAGAGATGGTTGATGAGTATGAGAAAAGTGGAAGAAAAATATTTTTTCTATAAATGTATCCATCTTTATAAATAAAGGAAGTCATGTTTCTAACAACATAAGTAACCAAAAGATTATGATTGATCATTTAATTGATGGGTTAAGTGATATAATTTCAGGGGAACTACACTAAATAAATTTCACATCACATAAAGATATTGTATAATATTATCTCAATAGAGAGATGTAATTCTCCAAGCCTTATTAATATGAAGGTAATAACATGAATACCAGTAATAACGAGAACAAATTGATTTGGGAAAGAAGAAAAACATATATTTTCCAAAATATAATAATTTACATGATTAAAGATAATGAGAATATGATTAATATGATTTGTGGATGTACATGAATCATGTGAGTTTACATATGTTAAATAAACCTTTCATGTTTTGTGTTTCAAATGTATGGAGATAGTCACTAGGAAATTAAATTCTCCCATCATTAAGGGAATATAACATAAACAAAGATAAGGCATCAAGGTCATAATTATTTTATTACTATATTCTAAGTGGAATAATGTAATTATGTTTTGGTTTAATAAATTAAATTTTTGAATTATTACATCAATGATATTCTAGTTATAAGAATCATTAAAAGTATAAATATTGTACTATATTAATTTTCCTTTCTTGATTGGAATGTATAAAGTATATGGTTCAGATGAACAAGAAAAGTGATTTAGTGGAAAGGTGGTATTTAGGGAGAATACATATATAAGATAAAAATAACCCTTAATATGATAATAATGAATAGTTAGTAATGTATTTTTTGGATAAATATAATATTCACATTAAAAAGGTAAATGGAATATTGACTCTCACATGAACATGTGTTAGTGATTTTATGAAAAAGTGGATTATGTAAAATTTGATAGAATTTACTACATTTTTTGATTTTTGGAATATATTAAATATTTCATTATTTTTAATTACTAAATTATATGAGAGTAAATATTTGATACCATGCATGTTTTCATTATGTTTTTACAGTAATTCATGTTATTATTATTTTTTAATACAACATATATTGTCAAGGTACTCACATGATTATTATATGACATAATGAAAAATTTTATGTTCATTATGGAGAAATTATAACTCAAATAATCCATGCTTTTGGGTTTTAATTTTTTAAGACTTTTATTGGAAAATTCTTAAGAATAAATATTTAAAAATCAATTAATTATAACATATATTATTCTATTGGGATATTAGACAGTAATATATTTTATTTAACGATATGGTATAAGAAACTTGTGTTTGGGAAAAAATTAGAGATATATAGAAATACATTTCACTATATGGGGGATCTTATGATCAAATAATTGTTAATTTTTATGCATCCGGAAAAAAATCATCTCAGATATTCAATTTATAGAGTAAGAAATTAAGTGGAAATTGATCGAAGGACAACAAAAGGATGAAATAGTGATTATGAAATAATAAAATATTTTGTAAATATATTTTCCCTCTATAATGATATTATAATAATGCCCAAAATTTATTAAAAAAATTTTATGGAAAATTTAACCCATTTAAATTCATTTATATAGTAGATTTATGGTTTTTTGGTTGTTATGTCACCCAAGGCCATCTTTTCTATCACTCTATATATTTCCATTTCCATTAGTACTATCCACCATGTCTATATTTTCCCAAACCACTAATTTTATCTATATTTTAGTCCTTATTATTTGTTATCCAAGATGAAATTCATATTCTCATTTTCTAATTTTTGAGATAAATTTTTATTAACCTTTCTTATGATGTGGGACTTCAAGAAAGATATTTTTAAATAAAATTTTATTAAAAAAATTATATTTTTAATGGATAAAGTATTTTTAAATAGTTAATAATGTAACAAAAAGAGACAATGTGAAAAAAAAATTAAAAATTTTAATCTCTTTAATATTATTTTTTGTATTTAACCTCTATTTTTAAAGAATCATAAAATAGTATGATGTTATACCATAATTGTTAAATTGGATTTTATAAAAAAAACTAAAAAAATTATAAAAATTTATATTAATTAAACAAGTATACAATAAATTAATTGGTTATTAAAATATTATATGTGATGATAAAAACATTACAATGAAAAATAAATGTTTTTCTAAATAATAATATTTTTTTTAAAAGTCATATTGTCACATTTTTCACACTTATTTTGAAACTAATTTTATCCAATATTATAAAATTTAATTTAAAAAATAAACATTATTATTTAAATTATTATTTAAAAACTATCATAGTTTGTATTTTTGAGAGTTTTCTAGAAACTATATATTTTTTGACAAAGAGTGAAATATATTAATTTCCATTAAAAAATTCATTTTTATTTAATTTACTTATATTCTTCCATTATGTTTAAAATGTAATTTATATGTAAAAATAGTTTAATTATATTATAATTTATTCAATTTATGACAATGGAATAAATTATATCTATATTTTTATATTAAACCACTTTATACATAAAAAAATAAATTCCTTTGGAAATCAATTTTTTTACATGTTTGAAGTTTTTATATTGAATTAAAGTAATCCACTTATGGGTATTAAATTTTATAAATTTATTTTAATATTTGGATCTTAAATATTAATATCATTTAATATGGTAGATATATTTTTTGTTTATAATGATTATTTAAAATAAGAGAATTTAATTACCATTATCAAGATTAAAACAGGACTACTGAGGTTGGTACAAAAATATAAGGGTATAATTTCCATTTATAATTTTCAAAAATCTATAATATGAAATTCTTTATTTGTCATCACATAGAATATTCAAATCTATATTAATTTGGAATCAATTTACATTGGATTTAATTTATCATTTTTTATTATTTTGTAAAATTTTCATGTAATTTCCAAGAAGGCATTGTCCCTGAAATATGAAAGGACACCCCCTCTCCTATACTATCCACACTTCATGAACCATATGATTCAACAATATCTTGTAAAAATCCCATAATTATAACACTGACTAATGTTTGGAATCTATAATTATTTCAGAGAACCATTCTAGTTTGTATTTAAGTACATACATAAAGAGGTTCTCTAAACTATAGGTATAGTTTGTAACAGTCCATCTTCATATTATTTATTTCTCAAAATCCTTATAATATTTTCAAAATCCAATTAAATAATAGAATAGTTTCTAAAATATAATAAGATTTTATTTTTTTAATGTCGTAACCCATATGCACATAATATTTCATCAAATTGTAAAAGAACCCATTGATCATGTCTATGGCCGACTACTGCCTCACATGTAACCATTTCTACCATCCTAGTATGTTACATTTATTATTTTAGTGGCCTTATTTTTTAAAAGGATGTTCCGAGGTTTTCTTGTGTATGTTGGACTAACAATAGAGCTACTACAAGAAATACACATCATGTAAATAAATTTCACGATGTGTAATAGTTGTTCATAAATTTTGTATCTGAGTGGTTCATGGATGTTACGCTGTTATGGGATATCATTGGTAAAGGATAAACATCATGAAAGTGAGATTGATGATGTGTAATTAATTTTTTTGTTATATCCGTTGATGAAACATGTTTCTTGGTGAAACCATTAATTTTAAATAACCTAAGAATTAAAATCTATGTAATGGTTTCACGATGTCTAATCTATCAGAATCCTGGATTTAAGGTCTTCACCAGCAAAATATCCATTCATTTTACTTTTTATTCTTCTTCCATTTTTATAGAGAGTAACCTAGGCACCCCGAAGTGACCTTTAGACATTATTTATCCCTCTATGATCCATTACATCTAGTGTTTTGTATTGTTAATATGTGGTGAACCACCCTTTTCTTATTAGGTTTTTCCCTATTCGTTTTGAAGAAACTACTTTAGTGGTATGGTTTTGGTTTAGTGACTAAGTTGGGTTTCATTTTATATAACATTAGGTGTAGTGTATGTTTAACAATTGTGTCTCGTGGTGTGGTTGTGGTTAATGGGAATTCATCTTCATCCTATGTATCACAGTGAGTTAGAAAATTTTGTTGAGGAATGGAGTACCTCATTTTTCATTATTATGTATCATATATGAGGGGTTTTCTTTTGATCATTTATGGGTATTATATTTGATTTCATAATAAAATATAATGAATTTGGTTGCATTGAATTTAATGGTAAATGGTATTGACTCACATGTTTTAAAAGGCTTTTTAATGTGATATTTTTTATTGAATGTACTTGATACCCTGATGAAAATTGTAGCAGTTGGGGGATTTTTTTCTGAATAAATTTATTTTATTTGACTACTGATATTTTTTGTAAAATAAAACTAATATGGATATTTGATAGACATTCATATTTATATTGAAAAATTGTTTCCCTAGTATTACAGTTTCTGTGATAACATGCATAAAATAGTTTTACAATGTCATAAAAGCCTAAATAAATTTTTATAATGATCTTGATGAGTCTTGATGTCTGTTAATTCTTATTGGAAGTTAATTTCCATTTGAGTAATTTGAGGGTGATGGATTGTTAATTGTGAGTTTGGAGGGGTGATGTGGCTTTATAAACATAAATTTAGGGTGGAGATGTATCTTTTTGGTTGTCATTTTTTAGAAGTTAGATGGTTTGTTGAAAGTGATTTTGGGGAAGAGTGGTGTTTTTTCATGTTTTTAGTGTTCATATGTATTTTTTTCATTCTATTGGGGAGATTATTTGGTTTGTTTAGTCATGATTTTAGTTCTACGAGGTGGTGGATTATTTATTATATATTTCCATGTTATGAAGGACTAAATAACTTGTTTAAAAATGATTCAATGGTTAGATCTAGTTTGGATAATGGAATGGAAATGGTTAATGGATATTTGAATTTGGGGATGTATAGTTTAATTTGGTTTCTTGATTCTTTATATTTCTTTGAGATACTACGTTTTTACTAATGAGAATTCATGTATACTCACACTACATGTATCTAATTGATTTTAGTTTTCAATGAGGATTATGTTAACAATAAGGGACATTACATTCTCAGACCCTGGGATAGTTATTCTTTCTTTACATTTGATTTTCTATTTGGTATTTACATTGGATACTATTTTCTGTATATTTTTTATTTAATATTATTTTTGGATGGTTCTAGTTTAATTTAATATTCTGTCATGGAGTTTATTATGGAAGATTCATATTATCTCCAAATCCTAATTTTTTTTATATGTGGTAATACATCCTATTTCATTTGATTTTTCTTCCCTCGGTGAATATTGAAAACATGGGGCCTAATAGAAGTGGGACTCGAGGTTCATTATCTCTCTCCTCTAATTGTAGTATCTTTATATGCAGGGGGTCATGATAGAGTGGTGTTAGTGATGATGTTTGAGATATAAGGTGTAGTTTGGAGTTAGGAACATTGAGGATTTCATGGGTTTATTTGAATGAAATACAAGTTGTCCTTGTTTTGTGATATAGGATAGGGAAACTAGCTACAACACAAGATTTTAGTGCCACCCATGATCTAGTGAATAGACTCTGATAATATTTAAAGAAAATTTTAGGTGGACTGTTTTGATGGCAGAGACCAAGGAGAGGTACTTGCATCATTATAATTATTGTCATTATTTGAATTGGCTTGTTTTTGGAAGGTGAAAATGGATAATATGAATTAAAATGAACATATAGAAATTCATTACTATCAACATTTTGTTGTCCTTGTTTTTTTTCGAGTAAGGATCGTGTTCATCTTATGTGTGTGGCTCAGGTTGTTATGGTTTAGCATGATGATCTGGATAATTTTCGGATGGTTGACCTGGTAGAGGAGGATAATCAGTGGCATAGGGCATTGATTTCTTTTCAGAGGTTGTATTTGGGGAAGTAAAATGGTTATATGTTAAATGTGGAGATTGATATCTATGTAGAGGAACTCAATATAACAATCAGTTTGATTTGTGACCTCATGGGATACTAGGTACCTTCTCTAGTTAGTCAGATGTGGGGAGCCACATGTCAATGGTGGACATTGTATTTGGGGGAGTGGAATTTGGTAGATGTATCATGGTCCAACTTCCAAAAATAGTTATTCATAGAAATTTAATCTTCCACTATGTTGTAAGTGGACACGAAGGTGAATATTAAAATTTTATCAAGGTATTATGTCAACGTGATAGATGGGAATCATGTTCATGGACATTCTATATTTTCCCTTAGATCGTTTTTCAAATGAGGTGTCTCATGTTAGAGATATTGAGATGTCACTCTAACAATCTATACAACATGTAGTTATCACATTTGCATTTTCACCATATCTGGATGTCTATAATAAATGAGATGTGATCTATTTAGTATAATCATGAGTAAATATACATTATAAAGGATTTGGTAGGGTACCTCGAGGATAATGTTTTTGGTTTCTAGTCATAGATTCCATGACCTCGGAGGTCTTGACCAACAGGGAGTCAAACATAGTAAATTTATTTTCTTATTTCGAGGGATAGTGGTTTCTGTTCTTTTCAATACATGTTTATGGAAGTATTTTTGTTGTTCCTGGGTTGTTTATCATGTCTCAATATTGTTCTTAGTGGTTACCCATGAACATTTTTGTAGAGGTCGACAATTTCAAGGTCATACTCATATGAAATTTCAAGAGAGATTGTTCCTACAATAGGGGAAGTAGGATTGTCATCATTCAGGGGGAGATTGTACATGTGGAATCTAAACTATGGATGTTTCTCGGTTCATAGACCTATACCCATACATGTTCACAAAGTTGTTCATTATCCATGAGAATGTGGGGATTTCTTTTTTCATTTTAATGTTTTGGATGTGGTAGTTATGTAGGGGCTATAGATCTACAAAGGAATGATTTTTTTCTTATTACACTTATTTGTGCCTTGTTTTATTTAAGAGCTTCACACTCCTATGTTTCACCCATAAATTCATATTCTCTCTGAGTAGATTTAGAGAGGTATTCCTTACATTGGGTGTTTAATACAACATTTGGATATTAAACCAGCTTATTTATTTTATGTTTGGGGTGTAGATTGATGATGAGGACACATGGATACCATGGGGATATTTTCATTTACATATGTTTCCATACAATGTTATCCTCAACATTGATTTCTTGAATTCAATATGTTGTATTACTGAATTCATCTAGGGGAGGGTAATTTTGTCATATGTGGATTGTCGGTGTGTAGTATTTTGTTGATTAGTGTGTTCCGATTAGAAATCACCATGTAGAGATGATCCTTTATTTTCCATCTATGTTTCTTGTGGAATTGATAGAGTCTTAGATGGTAGAGGATCCCAAGTTCATTGGGAATTTTGTAGATTTTTATTCCAATAAAGTTGTAATAATAACCCCTCTGATTTATGTTGAGAAATGGATAGAATTTCAGCATGATGCTTATCCGATTTTGATGGAACTTTATCAGAAGGAACCCTCCTAATTATATATCCTAAGATTTCATATAGATTATCTAATTCATTATGGTTATATCTGGCCTAGTGTGTCTCTGTTGGAAATCTAGTATTATTGAAAAAGAAAAACAATGGTTGTATAATGTTATTCAACTACATATATATGTCAAATCAGATGATAGTCAAGAACAGTTACCCTCTTCTATGTATTGATTTTCATTTAAATTGGGTGACAGTGGCGAGTTGGTTTTCTATGATCAGTTATTGGTATGGATTTCACCAATTTAGGGTGGAGCCATATATTCCAAATACTACCTTCAGATGTGGGTATTGCACATTATATTTATATTCATGCCATTAAGTGTTATGAACACACCATTTATGTTCATGGGTGTTATGAACAATGTGTTCCATGAGTTCTTATACAAGTTCATTATAATCTTTATTAATAATATCTTCGTTTTCATGTTTTTAGAGGAGGAGCATGTCGAGCATCTCAGAACTCTATATCTTGTTCATCGACACCACCATCTCCTTGGAATGTTGTCTCAAGGTACGTTTTGGACATCAGAGGTGAATTTTTTAAAGCATGTGGTATCATATATGGTTGTTATACTGGACCCATTGACGGTTGAGGGAGTTTTTTCTAGGGAGGCACCAAATAATAGTTCATATTTTTGAAGTTTTCTTTGCCCTATGGGTTATTATCAGATATGTATATATATATATCTGATTAATCTAAATCTACAAAACCATTGATAAATTTGACCATGATAGATCGGGAATTTTTATGGACTAATCAATGCTAAGAAGTGTTTGCTTAATTCAAATGGATTTTTGTTAGTTCTCCAGTGCTTTAGTTTCCCAATGAGGTTTTGATGTTTGAGGTTTTTTTGGATGCTTCCCGCCTAGGTGTGGGTTGTGTATTAATGAAGAAGAGGGAATTTATCTCTTATTGGTCAAGGTAGTCATGTCCTAAGAAGTGTAACACTGACACCCATGATCTAGTGAGATCATCATTTGTGTATTTACAAAATTTTTGGAGGAATTACCTCATTTCAGGGAACAAATTTCTTCATTGATCATAAGAGTGTGAGGTATATGTTTTTTTAGTCTGATAATCATTTTTGGAAGTGGTGGTGGATGTAGTTTCATCATTATTTTGATTTTTATATCTACTACAACTAATGAAGGTTTAGTTTTTTGGGTCGAAACATTGAGCAGGAAGTCATAGAAATATGTTGTTCAAGAGTCCGGGGATTCTTGGGAAGGAATTAAGGACTTGGAATCCTTTCACTTATATTCATGGGAGAAATATGATAGAGTATATATATTTTAGATTATGGTGAATATTTCATCGATTAATAAGGTGTATGGGACTCTGTAGGGATAATTTTAGGATGATGTGATCCTTGATCATGTTGGTCATTGAATTGTTTGGAGGGATGGTCTGAAGAAGATGTTGTTTTAAGGGAGGTAGTTTTTTCATTAGTGATGTATATGGGAGTCTGTAGGGAGTTTCATAACACACATTTCCAGGTAAAACCAGGAGTATAAAAGTTGTACAATGGTTTGAGGATATAGTTTTGGATTCTAGGGATGAAATGTGTGTGGGAATAATTTGTTGTGAAGTGATTGGTATTCCAGCACCTAAAGGCAGAGCACTATGTTATTGTATGTTATTTATATCATTGGAATATTATTAAGTATAAATGGGATTATATATTGATGGATTTTAATATTTGTATACCTAGAGCTCATGGAGATTGTAGTGTTATCTAGGTCAACATGGAATAGTTGTACAAATCATCCCACTTATTAGTGATTAATGATTATAGAGTCGTGTATGCTATAGATAAGAGGAATTTCAATGGGTTGGTGTTGCAATCTGTATTTATGAGATATGTTGTTTTAGATTAGGAAAAAAATTCTCAAAAGTATGTAGGGAATTTCAGCATGATTTTGGCACAATGTGACGTAGCAAAACAACTTTCTACCATCATATAGTTAGTTAGATCAAATATACTATCCAGACACTCGAGGACATGTTTTGGTTTTGGGTCTTATACATTGGTTGATCTCTAGTATGGAACTGTCATTTGGTTATGTTTAAATACAATAATATCTATCACTCATACATTGGCATGTATCTCTTTGACGATTTTTATGGGAGAAAATTTCATTCTCAATTATTCTAGATAGATGTTGGGGACGTACTAAATCATTGTCTTGATGCGGTGCACCACAAAACATTAATGGTTTATTTTATATGAGAGGGTGAAATTAATGTTGTAATGTAAGATGTATCAAACCTATCATAGGAAGATGAAATTTTATTTTGAGGTTGGGGACCATATGTTCTTGATGGTTTCGAATTTACATGGGATGGGGAGGTTTGGTGTTTGCGTAAGCTTTCTCTATTTTTTTTGTGTCCTTCCATTAGTTGGGGTGATTTGATGAGGTGGAATATAAATCGGAATTTCCACCATGGGTGGATATGATCAATGATTTTTTTCAAATCTCTATTCATTTATACAATATTATTGATGACTCCCATTTTATTTACACAGGATAATAGGATATCAAGGATGATGTAACACTCATGGAGCATCCAGTATAGATGTTGGATCGCCAAGAGAAGGAATTTCATGGATAGTCAATTTCATTAGTTTGTGTGTTGTGGAGGAATCGTGGCATGGTTGAGAGTACATGGAAATGAAAGATATAGATTTTTACCTTGTACAAAAATATATATTGGGATTTTTATTTCTTTATTGTTATTTGTGATTAAATTTTTGGATCTTTTTTAATGAGAGGATATGTTTTCCATTTTTAGTGATGTATCATGAGTGAATATTTTCAGACATATGAAAATGTGAGTACCTCATCCCTAATCAACAGTCATTAACTTTTGTGTTATTAAACTCATTTAGGAGATTCATTATTTCCTGGAGGAGATAGTATCATGTCATTGAGGGAAAATTATCTAATTCATGTTTTGGGTTAGTGTGGTTAGTTTGTATGATGGTCGTTGGTTTTCATTTCTTGGAGGATGAGAAGGTTCTGTGGAGATGTGTTTGTGTGAGAGAAGGTGGTTTATGGTTGTGTGGTGAGAAGATTGTCACAAATTCATGTGGATATCTACTTTTCCATGTTTGGAGATTAGTAGTGCTCAACATATAATGATTTCCTTGAGAGGTATCTTTCATGGTTGTTGTTCAAAACACCATCCTATAGTGATTAATTTTGGATTATAAAGGGAGTAAATCTTTTGAGAGGTATCTGATGTAATTCATTATACATTTTCATTTGATAAATTTTCTTTTTTTGGAGGTTTTTGAAAAATATTCTTGGAGTTATTTTTGGAATTTTGAGAAGTAGTTTAGCTACTACAAGAAATAGACGGTGTGTAAATAAACAACATGACATTTAATGTTGGTTCGCATATTATGTGTAGAAGTGTTTCAAGGCTTGGATTCACTAACGTGTAGCCTATGAAAATGGTACATGTTCTGTAAGTGGGATTCATGATGTGTAATAAAATTGGTTGTTAAATCCTTTTAGGTGATAGGATTATTTGTGAAATATTGAGCTTTCATAATCCCAAGTAATATATGTTATTTAATGGTTACCGTGCATGTAAATTTTGGGATCCAATGTTTTATGTTCTTTTTCAGATTAATTTACATTCATTCGGTCATGGATTTATCTTCTTCCCATTTTGGGTGAACCCTAGGTTCCCCCAGTAAACATTCTGGCTATCTTCCCCCACCATTGATCTATTGGTTATGATTGATTTTTCTAATAAATCCATATAAATCCCTCCATTTTATTATTGGGGATCTACTGTTCTTATTTTAGGAAACCACTATGTATGTTTAGTTTTGGTTTGGGGTTTTTTTTGGGTTTTATTATAATTAAGATAGTGTCGATGGATAAACAGTTTCCAATGTTGTTATTGTAGTTTGTGGGTGTTCTTCTTCACCCTACACTTAAAAAAAGTCAAGAAAGATTATTTGAAATATGAAATTCCATGTTTCCCCTTATTGGGTATCATGCAAGAGGGGTTATCTTTATTCATCTATGGTTGATAGTTTTTATGGATTAATCAAAGATAAATAATTTTGAAATTTTAAATTAATGGTAAAATGGATTTGATTCATTTGTTTTTAAATATTTTTATTTTTTTTCAATATTGTGGATTATACGAGCATGATGGCCCACTGAAAATTGTATCAATTGGGGACTTTGATTACTCGATATATACGTGATGTGCCTCCTTTATTTGTTGTGATTCTGGTGAAATCACCCTAATATTGAAATTGGATAACTACATATATTCGGATAATATAATTATTTCCCCATGATTAGAATTTTTGTGATTACATTCATAATATAATGAGGTATGTGATAAAATCCACATTGTAAATTAGGAAAATTATAATGATGTGTTTTTGTGTGTGGTATTTCTTGTGGGATAATGATTTTTTGTTGGGGCATGTGGCACTTACTGTTTGTCAGTATTTCTTTATGGGAGGCCAAGTGGTTTTTTGGTCATTCTTTTGTGGTGGTGAGGTGGTCTATTGTCTGTGATTTTTGGGTAGTGATTTAGTTTTTTTTCAAGATTTTGAGTGTTGTGGTTGTTTTTTCGTTCTATAGGGGCGTTTATGTGGTTTGGAGGCCATGCATTTGAGGTGGAGAGGTGGTTTGTTGTTCTATTATTTTATGGTGGTGAGGTCATGGTTTAATTTTTCTAGATTTCGGGGTAGTAATGGAATAACAAACATGTTTAATAATTATTGAGTGTCTTGGTTTGGTCATGATAATGGATTAGAAATATCTAATGAAAAATAAAATTTTGTCTATGAGGTTTAATATGGTTTATTCTTTTTCCGCATGTTCATGAGAGACATTGGAGTTCATATAGAGTATACCTATATGGTCACCCTATGTATAAAAACATGTTATTTTGTTTCTAGGAGGTTAATGTGGATTATTCTAGACATTACTAGCTCAATCCATTAGATTGATGCAATGTTAGTGAATTAGATTTTATTTTGGGTATTTAATTTGGATACATTTTTCTATATCAGATTTATTTATACATACATGTGGGATGGTTTGGGATTCTATTTATATTATGTCATCGAGTTTGTTCTAGATGATTCAGCTTATTTCCAAAATCAATTTATTATTATAGGGGGGAATTCTTCCAACTGATTTTCATTTTTATTCATTCGGTGATTATCTCCATCTGGGGACTAATTTAGGCACGTCATGTTGGTTAATTATCACCCCCCCTCCCATTGTGGTATCATCGGAGGAAGTGGTTCCTGACACCACAATCCAATATAACCCATTCTCCATCATTGTCTCCCGTGGATGGATATAATTATGTCTATTGTGATTATATATTATATTTATAAAATTTTATAAAACTATATTATAATATAACATCTACATTCTTACCTTCCAATCTGTTATAAAAGGATATATTCACTCTTGTGTATGTCTAGACTACCTCCTCCATGGAGGAATGCTAATAAAATCATTTTATTTATACATTAATTGTAATAAGATTATTTTTATTGAATACATAGGATTTATATGGTAAAATAATTATTATTTAATGGTGAAATATTATATACCTTTTTTTCATCCCATCTTTCAAATAATGAAAAAAAAAATTATTCCTAAATATGACATATCATCTCCATGAACAGAGTAAAAATATTTCTATCTCTAAAATTTATATAAAATTATAAATTAATATAAAATTAATATATATGTTATTTTTTTCATGTATATAATTATTTATTCTATATGAAAATGATCATTGTACAATAACTAAAACTAACAATCCATAAAAAACATAAAAAACCAAGCAGTTATTACTCAAAATACTGATTTTACAAAGAATTATTAAAAACATGCGATAAAAGATTATATATCAATCAAATAAAGTGTTACATGTGTGATTATTTTTATATCATATATATAATAAATTTATATTTATTATATAGGAATGTTGAACATGTACTAAGGAAGTCATACCTAAGGTAAGGTCTTCCAATATCATTTTTACTTCCATGAGACATATTGCATATTCACCCCAAATTTCATTTCTGTAGTGCATATAATGACACATAGATATTTAATGTAGTTAATCTAATTGTATTCATTTTATTTAAATTATATTTTTTTGTTATATATTTCTATGGGTCTTACCATTCATTAGTTATTAAAATTTTATGGTTTTATTTGAAAATTTTATCAATACTTTGGATTGTTTATGTCAAACCCTATACTGGGGGAATTATTTGAATATTTCATTATTAAACACAATATAATTTCATATAGTATTTTCAGACTACAATTCATGTTATAAAATTACCATTATTTTTTATTTTTTATATAATATAAAAGAGATTTTTTAGGAAAAGAAGAATTTATTTCTCATTTGGGTCTAAAATCATTTTTCTTCTATATCTATGATCCATAAAAATATTTTCATAATTATTTATCAAATTATCAGGATGATTTTTTAAAGAAAATTTTACCATTATTGAATTTTTAAAAAATTATTTGTATTGAATCTTAGTATAAATTTCCAAATGACTTAGGTTTTAATCATGTTTCAATGGTATAATGTTTTTTAACTGATAGAAAATGAATGAAATTACAAAACGTTATAAACACGCAATTCATTAAATATAACATTACAAGTATCTGTGATTTCTTTCATATAATGTTTGAATCGTAAAACTAGATAGATTTATATTTTTTCCAAGGTATTTTCAAATTGAATTGTATATTTTCAACTATAATGTGATTCATGGAATTTTTACTATATTTCAATTCAAAAATTTCAACAACCCTCATTTTAGATATTCTTCACTGGGGATATTTTTTAATGATATAATAATTATTATTTTAAGTGGATGTTTTATTATATGTTTTACTAGAAATTTATTAACATTTATAAGATAGTTTCCCAATATAAATTTTTATTGGTTTGGAATGTTTTTAAGATGTTATATTCCTAGTTTTTAAAATGAATAATTATGTTTTCTATGCCCCCCCCCCTTAATATGATGAATGTATTGGACTTAGTAAAAGATGGGTAGGGATCTCTATGACTTCTCGATGTGTTGATGGGTTACATGAGAGAAAACAATAGGGTTATTTTAATTATGCCTTACTTATTTATATAATTTTTATTGTAATGTTACCTAGATGTTATTATTATTATGTGAAACATTAGTTTTTCCCTCATTGCGATATTGGTAATTGATGTACGTTTAATACTTTGTTTATTATATCTATATATTTGTTTAAATTTTATGTGATTATTTATAAGGAATTAATTTATCATCATTTATTCTTTCTATATTATTCATTATCATAATTTATTTCGTTTAAAATGATTTTTTTAAATACTTACTAGGTCATAATTATTATTCCTAATTTATTCATGATAGTTTCCACTTAATGTGTACCCTTACGTTACATATGTACTCATCCATTTCATTTTTATTCTTCCTCTAAGATTCCATGATGTGCATTTTGACTAATTTATAGACATTTTCTAATAGAAATAATAGTTTTTTCCAAGAAAATACTATTTGGACATTTTTGTTTTTATATGTAATAGGAAATTAACATATGTATCGTGTTTTCAAAGACTACTAAGATATTCAGTCCATTGGGATGTGATGACTTGTATACAGTGGCAATGTAATAATGTAATCACCTAGGCATTGATACTAGGGTAAGGGGTATTATATATTATTATTTAACAAATTCATTATAGGAAAATATTCATTAAATATATATTATTCTTTAATGTCCGTATATTAATTAATCAACATTCCATACAATGTTAAGAATGCACATTCTTATTGACTCAACTTATTCTTTGACATATATACACTACATTGGGTGAAAATATATAATTGATAAGCATTTTTTATATTTTTAATATGTACTAGAAATTATAATAAAAATTATCCTTAGGTGTGAACATATATAAGATTGATAAAAAAATTTTGGATCCTATGATCAAATCTATAATATTTCCAAACAATGTTTTCCATACAAACAAAAAAATTAAATTTAATTGAATGGATTCCAATGGAATTGGAAATAAATTATATTATACTTTCATATAAGGAAATGAATTATGATTTTATTAATAATGTCCCACATTTGAAATTTATCAATGTGTAAAAGGAATGATTCCCATGGATCATTCATTTTGAAAAAATGGGTATATTTTTACTTATATTGATGGGGTTATATTATACTCATAAATAAGATTCTTCAACTAGTTTTATAGAATATGATCCATATCATAATTATACTAATAAATTCATACCTTAGTACTTAATTTCCATATAGTTTATATAGATCATTTTATAAGACAGATTTTATAGGTCAACAATACATTGAAAGTTTTTCATTTATTTATATTAAAATAAATTCAATTTTTCCAAATTGTTAAATATATTAGAGGATCTAGATATATTATTAAACTCATTATGATTGTATTTATTGGGATTCTTAATTTATTTAATGTATTTTCAAATCATCAGGTGAGTGGGGATTTACAAAAAAAATTATAATTCATTTTGGAATTTCATTATTTTATACATAACTATAATAAAATATATAAACAGTTAAACTTCATAAATTATATCATAATTACCATTTTAATGTCACGTATTAGGGGTTTAAGAAACATCATGGAAAATTTATCTAATGGTCTTGGATTTATTATATCTCATTATGGTAAAATGAAATAATTATTGGATGTGTATTTATTTCTTGAATACACATAGGATGTGATTCATGGTATCTAAACGTATGTTTTTCCATTTGGTTAAACTAGACAATTACTACTTACTAAAAATATTAGTTTTTCACCCAACCCCAATATATGAATTTTTAAATTATTGAATATTTGACAGATTCTATAGCATGGTCATTAATAAAATATTTTCCTTATTATTAAGATCCTCAACATTCAAAAAACATTTATTGAGATATTGGGGGAAAATTTTGAACAACTGTAGTGGTAATTATATGAAATTATATATATATATATATCTTCCTTTTATAATGGGAGACTAATAATTGGCCTAATGTTATCTAGTAGGTGATGATGGTCACCATGATTAAGTCTGGGTAGCCATGTTGTGGTCTGATATAGATCTTTTGATGTCCTTAATCATGAATTACCATGTACTAGTAGATTTTAATTAGTAGATACGGCCAGATAAATAGTAATTAGGGACTTTTCTATTGAAAAAACAACCAAATTATAAGGATAAATAATTACTAAAAAATATATAATACTGAGACGTCAAATTGTAATATTTTGTTGAGATAACTATTAAAAAATAAAATCGACATGATTATTTAATAAAATAAAGTCATTCCATATAAATAAAATATTATATAAATGATTTTATAATTTCATGATTATTAATAAGGTACATCTGTAAATAACTATATCAAATGAGACTTGTTAATACATCAAGGACCTCATATTATCCTCAATACATTATCCATGACCCAATTGATCTCCTCCAACTTCACTACAATCATAAATTCAATAACCAAAATTATATTTTAGATAAGTGGTCTATATATAATCTATTATATATATCCTAATTATGACTATAACACTAAATAAAAAACATATAATATGATCCAAATACAATCTAGTATGTAATTAAAAGAATGATCAATATAATAAAAATGTATTACAACCAAAATCTATCATAATTGATGCATTATTTATTCATTTTTATTTCAAACTAATATCAATGTTATATTTGTTAAACTTGGTGGTGAATTGGTATAGTCCTTCTATTTATATTATTTGGGATTTATTTCTCCAATATAATGGGGTCATGACCATAAATAAAAATTTCCATGATATATTAAAATAGTCCTACTGTAGTAATGACAACATATTTCTAACATACTCTTAGGTAAAATTTCTCACTCAATTGACATCCTTAGAATAAATGGAATGAAATTGACTATAAAACTAATAGAAATGTTTTTTTAAAGAAGGATGAGATTTTATATCCCCTAACCCCCCCCCCCCATACAAAGGATCAATATTTATTTTTTAATATAAGGTGTAGATATTGACAATAAACTATATAGTATGTACGAAGAATGCTATTCTAGGAAAGATAATCTTAATAATAGTATTTTTAAATTTCTAGGACATGTTATTTTATAGATAAATCCCTATTAATGAACACTATGATGTCATGCGATGTATTATTTTTTCATACACAAGGGTTAATCCTTAATTATGATCATGAAACCAGGATGTGAAAATATAATCCAAGGATTGGACTGTAACATTTGGTGTTGATAGTATATACCTCATGAAATATGATGATCCATGGTAATATAACTCAATATATTTGTATCTAATCAGAATAATTTATCTCAAGAATTTTTCAACCTCTAGATAGTATAGAAATTCACAAATGTAATAGTCTGAATAGTCAGAATATTTTTCACATTTATTGGTGGAATACACATATTATTCATTAGAAATTTCCACCAGATAAAATATTTTCCAAATTACCATAAAAAGTTTCACAAAAATATATTATATTATTTTGTAGAATCCTTTTTAAATTAATAAAAAATATTTATTCTATATTTATTCATTCCATGGTTCAATTTTTCTAAAACATTGAGTACTAAAGATGTTATGACAATAGATATGAACATTATTTAATTCTAAAACCCATCATTCCATCTCATAAAATAATAAAATTATAAAAAAATTTATATTAAATATCATAACATATCTATTTTTTATCCCCAAAAATCGTATATTGTATAAAATTCAGTCCTTATCAAGAAACACAAAATTGGGATAATACATATCTAATGATTGTTACGAAAACACTTTTTAATTATAATATCATTAACACAATATTAAAATACATAATGTATTATTTAAAAGCCCAAAAGTTATGAGATTGACCTAGTTTCTAAAATTCAAACTAATATTCTACCGTTAGTTTTCCATTTTTAATTTTCAAACAAGACCACCAAGGTTCTAAAAAAACATATTCTATCATTAAATGGGTTAACATTCCTATTTTAATATATAGTATAATGGTATTTTATAAATCATTCAGCACACAATCACTAGGAAAAATTATTTAGTTAATTGATAAAAAAATTTCTATAATATAATAAATTCCATATTTGTCATATATATCTATTAAGGCCCCTCAAAATAAGATTTAGTTGGGTAATCTCGATGATTTCTACTATAAAATCAATAAAATATTTATAATTTCAAAAAAATATTGGTTCATGTAAAAATTTAAGGGAACACTTGTGTAACAAGTAATATATAAAGGATTATGAATAGCAATGCTATCTAAAACTTTTTTATCCCTAAAGTATCTAGTCTATGTCTCTAATACCCTTAATCATTCCTCCAAAATATGTAACAACAAGAAAGGCATGCATAAATTTAGTGAAAATACAATGGTCTTCCATTCAAAATGAATTTTAATATTTAGATAAGGTTATACCATCCAATATCTTGTCTGATTTAATCCAAAATAATCATGACTATTGAAATTAATTATTTAATGATTTACAAATAAACAAAAAAAAATTATCTAAATTTAATAAACATTCCGACCAAAAACATGTCATTAGGTTCCCATGTAACATTTTGACAATGTTATATAGAATTATAAAATTCTTAATATTATAATGTTCCCCTAACTATCTTAAAAATTAACAAGAAAATTGACATATTATAATTAAATATAAATCAAAAAATCCTCTAGAAAAAATTGAATTATTGAAATAGTATATTATAGGATGCATTCTTCCACTCTTATGGGTTTTACACGCAATAGACCCATGACTCAAAGTGATTAATCCATGGTATAGTTTAATAACATCAACCAATGAATAACTAAAATAACCAGAATCCCCTTATAAACTGAAAATATTTGGAAAAATATAAATAATGAAATCTATTATTGAAAATCAATTATCGCAAACAACATAATTTTAAAAGGATATGAAGGTATAAAGAATAAAGAGTTAGAGGGTGGCCTTTCTTGCCTTGGGAGCACCTACAATCGATCACAAAAATTAATTTTCATATGAAAATTCAAATAATTATAAAAATTATTTTAATCATATTTGAGATTTTTTATTCAATATTGAACATTCAATACACACCAATTGTTTATATTTTGGGCCCCAAGTTTTTCAATTGATGGGGTAGAAACATTAAACTATTTCCCCAATGATTTAACACGTTAACAAAAGTGATATATCCATATATATATATCTATATATATATATGATATGGACTGGGATATATAATATTGTTTGAAATGTAAATGTAGTATCATAAGACATGCATGAACACATTTTCATGTCATATAACATGTTTAAAGGGATATCGTAATGGGATTTATATGATTACAAGACACTATCATAACATGTAGGTGGAACATTAATGGTAATCAGTTTTATCTTCTTATAATGGTTCTCATTTATAAGATATATTTAGTGTTATTAATTATTTTGGAGTATTTTAAGAATAAATTCAAGTGATGAAGATATTATTGATAAAAAATTTACTCATATTATATGAAATACATGTTCTAAATTTATGGCTACTTTTTATGGATTAATAATGATGAGAAATTCCATGTTTTTTAGATCATAGTTCCTTGAGAAAGATCCTTCTGATTCTCCTATAACTAAAATTATTTATTCCTTTAACTTTTTTTTCTATGGAATTATTATTCCATAAATGGTAAGGGGATCCCTACAAAACATCAAGTGATTTGTATCCATATATGGATAATCAATAAAGGATAGTTTTATTTAGCTATATATATGGTATCTTCATCTACCATTTGGAATGAACCCAATTTTAGGTTCAAATTACTATATGGTTTACAAAATTTTAATAACAATATATACTTGTGTCGTTTTTATTTAAATTATTACTAGATCATGGGATTTAAAATTTAATAATGTTTTATTTTACAATGAAGGAGTGTTTTTATACATTAACTCTCATTTATATTATTTTTTAATTCAATGACGTTTTATTCTCAAACTCAATTTCAAGAATTCTGAAATTTTATATGGTAGTGGTTTCATATTCTCAATAGTATGATATAATATAAATTTTAGACATTGGAAGACCATACTTTATTTGAAAATTTACACATGTTGGTTTCATGAAAAATGATATGAGGTATCAATGGTGGTGAAATATTCAAATTATTATGTTTCTCATTATTTATATAGGTATGATATTAGATTAAATTTCCAAAGATAATGTATTACATGAATAAAAATCAGATTATCCTATCACATAGGTGACATCAATGAAAATAAAAATACATGATTTTCACAGCACTAATGGTTTGAATCATACAAGGATATCAATCGAAATCCTTGACAATCAGATATAGAATGTGTTAACCTGCAAAGTGGCTTTATGTGGGATTTGAATTAATAATAGTGTGTCCTAAATCATAAAATTTTATTGATGATTTAAAACATTTATATGATCACAAGCATATTAATCATATCTTATTATTTATAAATACATCATCCAATAAATAATAAAATGAAAATTATGATTATATTATTAATTAATTATGAATTGATGTATATTTTTATATAATTTTAACATATTCATTAAATGTTAATTTATTATTTTTATTTCATTTATAAAGACTTTATAAAAATTTATTTATAATTATTATTATGTTCGTTTGGAATATTTTATAAATTAATATCTTGAAAATCAAATGATGATATTAAATACATTGTGAATTTATTTATCTGGACATATAATGATACCTAAAATTATTATATAGAAATTATATGACTCCATTATAATTTGTCTAAAATTAAAAAAAAGAAAGGAAACTATAAAAAATTATATTTAACACAATGAATTTTCCAAAATATATAATTTTTTTTTTAAAATTAACAGCATTTCTAAGAAAAATTATGATGGTTATATGAAATTGTATACTAATATTTTATATTATCAAAGTTCAAATAAAATTAAATATGTTATATTTGAACTAAAAATGATTACATAATATATTTAAAAGAAATAAATTTTATAAATTTTTGTTAATATATAATTAATTATATTCTAAGTAATGAATAATTTGAATATATTTATATTAAAAATAAAATTTAAGTGTTTAATATTATTTATTAAAAAATCTTTTTGTTGTTTATGTATATATAAAATATTATATAATTGCTATATATTATTCAATTTATCTTAAACATTTTCTTCATCTCAAAATAAAAGACTTATATGTCTATTCATTTTATAACCTACATTATTTATATATAAAAATTGTTTTGTTATGAATTGTGATGTATTGTTGTGCTTAATGTTGTTAAATTGTGTCTATATATCATAATATAAGTATATAAGGAGTTACATTATAGGTATGAAAATGTATTTGGATTTTATTTATCTTGATGTTGGAATTTATTTTGTTATGGGTTAAATATTATATAAAAATTATTATTTATGAATATTATGGGTATGAATTATAGTGTAATAGTGTTAGCTTATGTGTAAATTATTTTTTTGCTGAGGAATGTTGGGTCAGACTAATCTATATCCTAGAGGCTTATGCCTTAATTAAAAACGTGTGGGTGGTATATTGACGTCTCACTATATACTCATGAATTCATTTTTATATAAAACTGTAAATATCCCTTCAATGATAGGGTTTCATGTATATTATACATTTTATGAATTTTGATTTGTATATATATTTTTTATTATAATTTCATTAGTAATAGAGGATGTGAATTGTTTAACAGTATCACATTAAAATTGTTTGAAAATTTTTATTTTTTTGGAGGAATATGTTTCCAAAAAATTAATAAAATCTCAAATAGAATTAATGGAAGAACACTAAATAATATTGTGAGATTATATCCCCTAATAAATTCAATGTGTTAGATTATTTCTATTAAAAACTACTATTAGTTTGATCATCAAAACTAGTAGATCCTGATAATGATTAGGGCCCTATAATTGTTTTTTATAATTAATTTAATTAATCTCTGACATGAACATCATAATGTTCTCATTCTATGAATTTTATTTTAGTTGAACATTATTAGGTGACCCAAACACTATTAGGGTATTCTACGATTAAATAGTAGTTTCTTCTTAATAAAGATTCAAAAAATAGTTTTACACTCCACAATACATGTTTAATATATATATATATATATGTTTCAGAAGATTCATTGAAGAAATATATAAGGTAAATTAAGAACTAATGTTTGAAAAATATGTAAAATATAAATGTTATCCCACAAATGGAATTAGTAGTTATTAAAAGGCGTCTTGAATTTAATAGGGTAATATTTAATAAATATCCTTATTTAAATATTTTAAAAAACTACAATTATACGAAGAAGATTTTAGTGAATATAAAATAAAAATATCATCATAATCATAAAACATATAATATTCAATAAAAATGAGAATAATATACAATAATTTTAATACCAACACAAAAACATATGATTTTTTCTTATGAACGAGTATTCCATGTATTTGGGTAAAACCAACCTCTGTATTTGAAATATGGATGTTTCTACACATTAATCATTATTCATAAGGGTGAAAAATATTAATTCATTTTTTGATTCATATATATTATATTCATACTGACCTTAATAATTTTTTACTTTCTCCTCATATAAACTATATTATTTGGTATGATATTAGCTTATAGAGATTTAATTTATTTTGTTTAATGATTATCCTTGATATGAAAATAATTAATTATTTGCACTGAAAATATCACTAAAATTTTAATATGTTTTTAACAAAGTAATATATGATAATTATAATATTTTTGGAATAAATAAATATGTATTTAGAGGATCATGTTAAGACTACGTTTCTATACTAAAGGTGGGTAAAATTAAAAATAATAAGATCAAAATAAATTCCAAAATATTTAATAACAATGCATCAAATCGGAAGAAAATCTCATTAAAATAATAAATTATTTCTTATGAATGAATGATGATTTTATTATATAATTGAATTGTTCAGAATAACTGATGGATTTTGGGAAACTCCAAGGAATGTAAATTATTGGTAATGCTGTTATAGAAATAATTAAATTGAATTTAAAGGTTATATATACTCAAATTTTATTTAATAAGTTTTGTTTCTGTATGGGAGTTCCAATTCAATGAATTAATTGACATATAATATATCATTTACTCAAAGGATGATGAAAAGTGTGTTTGAATTTTTGAATTTAATGAAAATGAATATTTCAATCATAAAGGGAACTAAAAAATAAAATGTATTATAATTCCATTTCTCACATATATTTAGAGAATATTTTTTATAATATTTTTTTTTGTAAAAAAGGTTAAATTTATACACATGAATGAAAATTATTTAGATTACATAACCTGTTTTCAATAAAAAAATGAATTTTTTTTAATCAAGTACAAAATTAGTATTATCCAAGATAAATGTTATAATACACATATCTGTAAAAATATGAGAGATATGATCTTACAAATATCATTATATTTCATAAGTGAAAAATCTTATTTCATTGTTAATGTTTCAAACATACATAATTCTATATATGATATGGATATTATTGTTTGTTATTAAATATTCTTAGTAATGGAAATAAGTGTTATTTTCTGAATAGAAAATATTTTATTGTTATAGAATAATATTAGAAAGTGGAAACACTGTCTTATAGGGTATAAGGAGTATGTGTGGAATTTATTATGTTAAATATTAGTGAATAAGATATCATAATAGATAAAAATTAATTTGAATTTGACATTATGACTTAAAGATTTTGATTTATTGATGATCATAAAAAGATAAATAATTACATGAAATACTAAAATATTCCATAGAAACTTTTGAAGCAATATATTCCATTTATAAAAATGATGATATAAATAGAAAGATATTTTAGTTGATAATAGATGTTACTGAGAAAACAATATTATATGCTAGGAAATGAAGGAGTTTTAAGTCCATTTTAATTAGTTAAACATCATGAATATTATTCTTATGTCCCACTATCATCCAACATGTCATAAATATTATATTTTAAATTATAAAAATAATTGTGGGGTATTTTTCTCCCATTTTCACATAGATATGTGAACAGAATTATTCACAAATGTAATGTGTTTGGAAAAACTAAACAAAGAACGTATGTCCTCAAACTAGTCTGGAATCCTATCATGTGTTATAATATAAAAAACTATATTATAAATGGTTTTATTTTTGTTCTTAATGGAAAAAAAATCTAGAAAATTTTTCAGATGATATATAAGTTGAAATATTAACTTTATCTTATATTCATGGTTCATCTAAATTCTCAGGATGTGAATTGATATTTAACCTTCACAAGTATGCATAGGAATTATACCAAATTAATTTTCTCTCTTTATTTTTAAAGGATATGATAAATTTTAACCAGTACCTTTGGATGAACTCATATGTTTAGGGAAATAATATTCGTAGGGGCTACATAATGGGTTTTTAAAACTAGAAAACACATGAAGTATAATATTCGGAAGGTCCAATACTATGTCGTTTCATATAATTTTGGTGGATGGTTTAAATTTTGATTATCACAATAACTAATTCTGGTGAAATACCTATCATCTGAAAAAACATAATTTGATACTTTTATTATACTTTCCTTAAGGAATTGAATATAAAGTGATAATTTGGTATAATTTTTATCATTTCTTTGACAAAATAATAATAATTATTCTATTTTTCTCTTATACGAAGAGAATGGCATATGGGCCCTTGATTTATAGGGAGATATGGAATATAAATTTATACCTTGAATATTCAGATTATTGGATCTTTAATCATGGTATGGGAATGTGATGTGGTCATTTATCATGGTGAATGAAGTGTGATGTCTTCACAATCTTGGTCACTCAATACATTTAGAATCTATTATTTATGTGTATTTAAATGGGATTTAGATATTATGTATATCATTTTTACTCTCTGTATTATTCAATTAATTCATTTGACAACTCTTCCTTAATAAAATGCATTATGAGGCTAAAACTATTTAAATGCATGTTTTTATTGAAATTAAAATTGATTGATTCTTAGTTTTTATCATAATGATTATTTTTTAGATTTTAAACATTAAAAAAATTGAATTATAGAATCCAAAAAAAATCAATTTTATGTATTACACTATGGTAAAAAGATTCACTGAATGACTACAGTGTGTGTTTTAATCATGTTTCTTCTCTAAGTGTGTTTTAAAGTAGTCCATAAATTTTATTTTTGGGAATTTAGATGTCACTTCATGTGATATGATCCATGTTAGTAATATTTATATCATTCCAATAGTGATTTGGAAAAAATATAATCTATTTTATTATATGATTTCATAACTACTTCTCTGTGACATAATATAATTTGAAAACACACATAGTATATGATGCAATAAATTCAGTAGATTATTGATTTATATTTTCCCTAAAATGAAAAAAATTGAGTTCAGTTATCCATAATTGTTTTCCTAATATATTAATTTCATATTATATGACACTTATTTGATAATAGCCATATTATATGTCTCGTACTATGGGATACCATAAGTCTTCAACTGAAATATATTTTCACTTTCATATAATGGAATTATTTCATCATATATTAATGTTTATTTTCTCATTCCTCACTGATCATTAAAAAATAAATATTTCATAAAATAAATCATTAGCTGGAATATTATAATTAATTCATGTGGTAAAGGAATTAAAATTTTAAGAACATACTTCTCTATTGTGTAATGAAAAGATTATATTCATTATTAAAAAAATTAGTTTTTATAAAGATTAAAAAACATTTAAATTATAATTACTCTAACATAACCTACAACATATTTTTTTACCTTGGGGCATTTATTTTACTTACTCCTTTTCCATATGTGGAATTGTTATGTCTTTTTGATAATCATACCCATAAAAAAATTTTAGGAGATTCATTTCTATAAGTGAGTTGACCATGAAGGATGGGAACTTCATAATTCCTTCTATTATATTTGTCCTAAATGTGGAATGAACATAGGTGTGGTAAATAATGGATTTATGGTACACATATAAATCGTCATTTTAAATAATTTAATGATTTATTATTTAAAGAATGACAAATACATAGAGTTTTAGTAATATAATTACAAACTGTTATTTAGTGGAATAATTTCAAATCATTTTCAAGACTTCACTAATAAGATTCACTTAGGTCTTCCGTGGGTACAATTATATCCCAATTACCATTAGATTTACTAGCTCATAGTGAGTTATTTCTATTTGAACATTTAACTGGTGTAATCTTCCCCGGTAGTATAATTAATATAAATTTTTTCATAAAATATATTTCAATGACTTTGGTACTGAATAATATAAATTTTGAGGATTATCTATCTAATATCTTAGGATTCTAGGTATAATTATTGTTTGATCCTTAGAAATTCATCAATTATGGGATGAATCTAGGTCATCATTGGGTGTTTTTTTGGCCGAACCAAGTTTTCAACCACCAGTAACCCAATATGGTTCACTAGAAGACCTCATGAGTACCTACCTGGATTCCATAAGCTGCAGACTAGCATTGAGGGTCTAATAGATATATCATGGGTAGATTTTACCATTTTTCTCAAAGTATAAAAACAATATAAATAAATAATAAGCAGCCCCATTATAAGAACCCATAATTAGATTAATGTCAAAATCAATATAGGGAAGTGTCCCATGATGTACCAGAACAAGAAAATAATATCCTAAAAATTGTAGATATATAATCCAATTATGTGTGAAGTGTCCGTATGAAAAACAAAAATAATAAAACACTGAAAACTCCCCAATGGGGATCCAATATCATGTACAATTATATCATCAATGATATGACCCAATTATTCCAACTATCATTGGGCTCTTTCCCATATCATATGCTAGAAAAATGAAATCTATTATATTTCTAATCAAGAAACAGGATAATGGTGTGATTGCAACTTAGAAGGCCCCCACCAAAATAATCGTAAAGAACATGTAGTCAATAATAGTGTATGTAGTTTTATAAAAGAATAATGAATAAAAATAATATAACTTCTTTTCACATCAAAATATTTTTTATTTTTCCATATAAAACATCAAGTTCACGATGTACCCAAAACCAAAATAACTTCATTTGATCATGCTAGAGTCTGAACCATATCACATAGGGAATCTAAATTTATTATATCAGGGACTTTCCTTATACATTTAAATCAAATTTCATAAAATTCTAATGGGTAATGAAAATCCAATACTAATTTCATGGGGCCTAGAACATCATGTATGGAACCATGTGGGTATTTAGAAAATAACTCCATATCCATCAACTTGTGGGTATTTGGAGAATCAGTATATGTCCATTATATTAATATTCACATGCATTATTTGAGTCCTATAATGTCATTTATGGAAAACTCTAGGTATTTTGAGCATCATTCCTTGTCCCACACAACATTTATTAATTAATCACATATACCACATATATTATTTAGATCATGGTTAATCACCATTATCCTTATTTTTAAAAATTCTCATCAGGTTTCACCATTTCAATTTATCACAATGATCATGTTTGTTCACTTAAACAACATGGAATAATATGAACAATTCTCCATTAAACCATTTAGTAACATTTCATCATATAATCAATTAATCGTTTTGGGTTTAGTCAACTTTCATTTAATTCCTAGTATCAAACAACACATAATCATATTAATAATAAAATTTAATAATCCCATTAATTATCCAATTCGATAATCAAATTATCCCCCCAATTTAATAGTACCATTGATTAATTAATTAATTATATTCTGAAATTGAATTTTCCATTTTGGAAATTGAAACTAAAATAATACAAACTAATAACTATAATAATGACTATGGAAATTGGAAATTTGACAACCTACCATATGTTCATTGACGAATTATTTCCAAAAAAGAATAAATGGAAGTGCTTCATTCATGGTGAAAACGTTGCAAAAGATCTTGGGACAAAACCTGATATCAAGATCAAATAGATTAATATCCATTAAAACCATGATCTAATGATTTTCCAACATTAAAAAACTCGTCCATGTTCATTGGGAAAGAGATATTGGGGGTAGAGATAAACAATTGGGGAAGAAAAAACATACTTTTTAGAAGGTCATACATTGATTGGATCTTTAATTCAATAATAATTGGTTTTGAGGAGCCTTGGAACCCATCCCGGATCATAAAAAAATGATTATTGTTAGTGATGAGTCGAGTTATAATGTATAATAATTTGCGGTTTTTTATTTTTTTGTAAATTTTTGTGGAATTTTTGACATGTCAGCATGGTCTCATGTATGGGGCACATAGTTTGGAAAATGGTGAAGCCTAACCAAGTGATTATCCATAGGGGTGACCTATTTCACTTATTTGGGGACAAAGTTTGAAAAAACTATGCACCATATATGTAGTATAAAGACCCGTAAAATTCAAGGGAAATTTTTTCTTAATTTTCTATAGAATTTTACAAGAGCGCGGTTTCAGACGGCACCTGATTCTGAGGCCCGGAGTGCCCGGAATCAATTTCCGAAGTTTGGCTCGGGTACGTTCTGTGAACGAACGAGCGGGAATTCCTAACTTTTGATCCGGTGCTTGGAATTGAAATCTGAGGGCACCGATGAACTCGCAGCGCCGATATTCGCTTAAGGAGACCTTTTCGAGAGTTACGTTTGTTTCGGGTTGAAAGTTAGTTTTTGGGAGATTAGATTAAGTTAAATAAAAATTGTGTATTACATATTTTTAATTAAACTTATTAGTTAACTTCTCTCAAAGGAAGTTAGGGGTGGGACTCACCCCCACTTAACCTCCCTTGAGAGGATTAAGTGTGGTGGGGCCCACACGAACCCTAAACCTTTCATCTTCTCCCAACTTCCTTAACCCCTCATTAAATGACATGAGTTATTTAATTTTGGAGTTAATCTTTTTGAATTTAAAACCTTTGAAATTATGGTGTTAAGTTTTTGATTAAATTAAGCTCTTCTCTCTTTTTGTTGGGTTAGAACTCTTAGCCAACATGAGAGCTTTTCAGAGCTTCTTCTTCTTCTTCAAGCTCTGACGAAGAACACGAAGAACGCTCAAGCTCCGACGAAGAACTCTCAAGCTCCGACGAAGAACGCCGCCTCTCTTCTTCGTCTACCATGTCAACGAGAGGGAACGCCGCTTCCTCCTCGGACCTTCTTCATCGGCATACGAAGATTCTCCAACGACGTATCTCTTCGGGCGTATCTCTTCGTCAACGGATTTGACGAACGAAGACCGCGACGCCCGACCTCCACGACGTTGTCTTCCGCGGGACATTGTCAAATCTTCGAACCTGTACCCGAGGTAGGGGTTGTTGTTTGATTGTTTAATTATTTCATTCTTGATCGTGGATCTAGCATGTCTATCATGAGGCAATTTGATTATTTTAAGTTGTGTTTAACGTGAGGGGGCCGGACCGCATGAACACGGCCGAACCCCCTCCTCCGTTCTTGGTGTTTTAATTTGAGGATGAATCAAGGTGGCGTGGTGCTGTCGCACCACGCGGATATTCGGCCAATCTTGTTACGCGACGCCGTCGCGCGCGCACCATGGAAGAAATATCAAGAACGTGACGCCGTCGCGCCGCGTTGAAGGAAAACAAGGTGCGGCGGAGGGGCACGGTGCCGTCGCACCGCGCAGGACGACGAACACCGCGGCCGGTTCCGGGCCGTGGCGGGAGGAGGAGACCGGCAGCCGGGCCACCGGCGTCGGAAGCCGAAGAGGGGACCGGATTTTCCGGTCCCGTTGTAGAAAAACCGGCCGGCCAGCTGGCCGGCCGGATGGTAATAAACCGGGGGAAATTAATCCCCCAGCCAGCACACAAAACCCCCCTCATTATGAGGGGGGCGGTTTCCATGAAGGGGGGGCAGCAGCCCCCCGGTTTTTCCTTAAGCCGGCCCCCACGTGGGGGCCGTTTATTTTGCAAAGCGCGTGGCAACTAGCCGCGCCGCCACCTCCAATCAAGCGGGGGGCTTTGCCCCCCCCCCCCCCCCCCGCGTGCAGCCTCCATGCGGCGCCAGGCCGTCGCGGCCACCGCGCCGCCGGCCAGCCGGGCCGGGTCGGGTCGACCCGGTTCGGGCCGACCCAGGGGGGGTCGGGCCGGGTCGGCCCGGACCCGGACCCCCCGTTTCGAATCAGATTCGGTATTTTGTCCATATCTTGAGCCACGGACCTCCGATTGACGAACCGTCTGCGGCAACGCGATCCTTGGATAGAGGCGGTCGTTTCGGTATATTGCACTCAAGGTTTCGGATTACTTTGAGTTCGGCCGGGTTGGTTCGTTCACGAAACCAACAGGGCCTTCGGAGCGGAAACGCTCATATCTTGAGCTACGGACGTCCGATTGACGTACCGTGAGCTGTGTTCTGTTCCTCTTAGTGAGACGGATCTTTTGGCATACTCCGCCCGAGGTTTGGACGCAGATGGAGTACGGTCGGGTTGGTTTTGCCTTAAAACCCAACCGGGCCCCGGAGACGAAAATGCCAATAACTCTCAGACCGGGCGTCCGATCGACGCGCTGTCTGTTGCGTTGAGTTCCTGTTGACGATACGGAACTTTTGGATACATCAACTCTGGACTTCATGATAGTTGATGTATCAGCCTCTCGGCTCGTGGAGCAGACCCTCCGAACGAGCTTGCTGTGTGCGGGAACCCTAGAGCTGGCTGCGACTGTTCTACTGCTACTACTGCTACTACTGCTACTGTGACTGCGACGACGACAATACAGAGATCCTGTATGGATTCGACGACGACGACTACAGCACTCAGCTATCCTACGTGGATCAGTGCTACAGGTCCTGTGTGGGCCCGATCCTGTGTGGTTCCGATCCTGTGTGGGTCCTTGCGCTCAGCGGTCCTGTGTGAACCAGCGCCTACAGGTCCTGTGTGGGCCCGATCCTGTGTGGGTCTTTTGCGGGGGTTAGTTACCTATCGATCCTTCGTGGGTCCGACGACTTAGATGGATCAGAGATCATCTTTATCGTCCTTTGAAGAAGTATACCTGTGTGAGTTGAATCTGTTGCTTTCCTGTGTGGATTGTGTTGTGCAATCGTGTGTGGATTACGCTTTGCTTTCCTGTGTGGAATACGTTTACTTTCCTGTGTGGACTGAGTTGTACTTGGGCTCGGAGGTTGGAGCGTATTTGAAATTGATGACTTAGGTATATGTATGGGCATATACCTAAGCAGTGTCGGTTATTACTTCGTGATTGCTCCTTTCTTCGTGGTTTATCCTTTGTGGATTTGAGAGACCTTTAGGGGTCTCGGGGTCCCTACTGAGTAGCTTATACTCACCCCTATAGGGGCTTTGCCCGCACTACGTTGTGTTGGTTGCAGTCGACGGACAGCATTGACCTTAGCTGAGGCTTGCAGAGCGGGACGGTACCCGGAGGTGGACCACTGGGCGGGACGTGCTCGGAGCGGACGGCGGGACCCATGGAGCATAGGAGCTATCTGTACCCACCCTTCAGGTGGGATTTCCAGTGGACAGCTCGGTGTAGCGGCTTTTACTTTTCAGTTGTTGTTTTCCCTTTCGAGTTGTACTTTACTTTCAGTTTGGGTTTGTATACTGGCCCATTTACTTTTCCACACTTTCAATTGTACTCTGCTTTTGTTTAGTGTTTACTTTCCACTTTCTTACTCTGTGGTGTTTGTTTACTTTTCAAAGGCAATGCTTTCCCATTTTACCGGGATTTACGCCTTGGAGCTAGTCGCCAGCCCCTGGCCTATGGAAGGCGGGCTTGGGGTAGTCACGGCACGGACCCCGAGGGCGGGTCGTGACAAATTGGTATCAGAGGAGTTCGGTTCTACCGCGAACTCTGATCTTTTCTATGTGAAGCAATAATGTTTAGCGTATTGAGTGTGGTTATCAGTCCAGGGAGTCCAGTGTTGGTGCGGCGGCCGACGTATCCGTACACCAGGACCCTGACTTCTGATTTCCGACTTAATGCACGAAAACATTGATTGCGTGTGTGTTTCAAAGTTTTCTTTGTGATTACTTATATCAGCTCACCAGGTATCCTGTTCTGACCGTGGCGCACCTGTTTCCTTTTCAGGATGGCCCCACGACGGCAGCCAGCTAGGGTTCCGAGAGTCGAGCGTGACGACAGCCCACCGAGTGATGAGGCCTCGGTGCAGGGCCCTTTGCCAGTAGTGGCACCGGCGGTAGCTCTACCCGCCGAGCCCCCGATGCTTCCAGCAGCAGCCGCTGACGATGCACGTCGCCACAGCGCACTGCATGAGTTTCAGCGCCAGCGACCGCCCAGGTTTCGGGAGGAGGCGGACGAGGCAGAGGAGCTGGATGAGCATCTGGTGGTGGGCGACGCTTTGAGGCTCTGCCACCACCACCACCAGGAGGTCCACCCTGACCACAGGGAGCTGGCGGGCAACGACAAGCACAGCTCCAGGCAGCAGAGGCCTACGACCACGGCGCACCCGAGATGATTCGAGGTACTATCTGTGTCTACTCCACCCTTGCTGCAGTTCTTATAGACACAGGAGCGAGTCACTCTTTCATAGCCGCTGCCCTTGTTCGGAGCTCGGAGATTCCGACAGAGCTGTTGGCTCGATCCTTACGGCTAGAGACTCCTACGGGAGCAGACTCGACGATTACGCACTGGTGCCGGCAGTGTGAGCTTACTCTAGGAGGCGAGAGCTTCGGCTGGGATCTTCTTGTAGCAGCGTCGAGGCCTTACGACGTCATCTTGGGCATGGATTGGCTGTCTACGGTCCATCCACAGATTGACTGTTTTAGGTGCAAGGTGCGATGTGTACGCACCGACGGGAGCAGGTTCACCTTCACCGGCGAGAAGGGAGCCTTAGCAGCACAGGATGGACTTCCGCGGAGGAGAGGACAGCCCATCACCCATCAGTTGGCTAGCCTTATCCTTGGAGCAGTTGACGTGCGGAGTCCTGGTCTTCCTGCAGTGGTGGATCAGTTTGCGGACGTTTTTCCCGACGATGTTCGAGGGCTACCTCCTCGTAGAGAGGTAGACTTTTATATTGACTTGTACCCCGGGACAACCCCGATATCCACTCCGGCATATCTAATGGCCCCCGCCGAGCTTTGAGAGCTACGGGTACAATTGGAGGACTTGCAGGGCAAGGGGTTCATCCGACCCAGTGTTTCACCCTGGGCTTCCCCGATTTTGTTCGCCATGAAGGCGGACGAGAGCTTACGACTTTGTGTTGACTATCGTCGCCTAAACCAGGTGACAGTGAGGAACAAGTATCTGCTACCGAGGATTGATGACCTCTTTGATCAGCTCAAGGGAGCACGGTGGTTCTCGAAAATAGACCTCAGGTCAGGCTATCATCAGCTCAGAGTCAGAGACGAGGATGTGCAGAAGACAGCCTTCAGATGTCGGTATGGCCACTATGAGTTCTTGGTTATGCCATTCGGTGTAACTAATGCTCCAGTAGTGTTCATGGATCTCATGAACAGGATCTTTCAGCCATACCTCGATCGGTTTGTCGTGGTCTTCATCGACGACATTCTGATTTACTCTACGATAGAGGAGGAGCACACCTATCACTTGCGAGTTGTACTAGACACACTCCGAGAGCACCAGCTTTATGGTAAGCTCTCGAAGTGCTAGTTCTGGATACGTGAGGTCTACTTCTTGGGACACGTTATCTCTGAGGCGGGAGTTGCAGTGGATCCCGCGAAGATTGAGGCTGTGTTAGCTTGGGAGCCACCCAGGAGCGTGACTGAGGTTCGGAGTTTCTTGGGACTAGCTGGATACTATTGGAGATTCGTGTCAGACTTCTCTAGAGTTGCGGCATCACTCACATCTTTGACGAAGAAGGGGAAACCCTTCGTATGGACAGACAGATGTCAGCAGAGCTTCCAGGAGCTGAGACAGAGATTGACCTGCGCACCTATATTGAGGTTGCCTGAGGAGGGAGTAGGGTACGTAGTCTACTTCGATGCATCAGGGACCGGACTCGGATGTGTTCTGATGCAGGAGCGGGCAGTGATCGCCTATGGATCACGTCAGTGGAGGCCGCATGAGCAGAACTACGCTACCCATGACCTGGAGTTAGCAGCAGTGGTCTTCGCTCTGAAGACATGGCGACACTATCTGATGGGCGAGCGCTTTACAGTCTTTTCTGATCATCAGATTCTCAGGTATATCTTCTCGCAGAAGGACCTGAACCTGAGACAGCGGCGATGGCTCAAGTTCCTCCAGGACTATGACTTTGAGATAGTCTATACTCCTGGGAAGGGGAATGTAGTAGCTGATGCCCTCAGCAGGAGGACGGGCATTCAGCTACTTGAGGAGGTGACGGAGCAGCTAGCCTCTTTGCAGATATCCTTCGTGGATAGAGATGGAGCAGCCTTCCTCCAGTCTCTCACAGTCACCCCTCCACTACTGCAGCGGGTCAGGGAGGCACAGCGTGAGGACGCTGACTGTGAGACACGGCGTGCACAGATATCCTCGGGACAGGCACCTGATGGTTTCTCCGTTGGAGCAGAGCACGACATCCTTTTCAGAGGACGTACCATGGTACCGGTCGCTTTGTGAGAGGAAGTGCTGAGAGAGCTTCACACTTCTCCTTTGGCTGTGCATCCTGGAGTGGCGAAGATGTACCAGGACCTTAGACGACAGCACTGGTGGCCGGGCATGAAGAAGGCAGTAGCAGAGTTCGTTTCTCGATGCCTCACCTGCCAGCAGGTGAAGGCAGAGCATCAGGTACCAGCAGGCTTGGTACAGCCCTTGGAGGTTCCGGAGTGGAAGTGGGACGGCATATCTATGGACTTCGTGACTGGACTTCCACGTACTACCAGAGGTCACGACTCCATCTGGGTGATTGTTGACCGACTCACCAAGTCGGCACATTTCTTACCCATCAGAGAGCAGGGCTCAGTAGAGAGCTTGGGACGTCTCTACGTTCAGGAGATTGTGTGGCTCCACGGCGTGCCATCATCTATCGTCACCAATCGAGATGCTCGTTTTACTTCCCGGCTTTGGAAGGGGTTACAGGAGGCGTTCGGGACGCAGCTACGTCTGAGCACAGCCTTTCACCCTCAGACGGATGGTCAGACGGAGAGGACCATTCAGACTCTCGAGGACATGCTCCGCGCATGTGTCCTCGACTTTGGTCATAGCTGGGAGGACCACCTACCCTTAGTGGAGTTCACGTACAACAACAGCTACCACTCCACTATCGGGATGGCACCGTACGAGGCGTTGTACGGCCGACCATGTAGATCTCCTTTGTGCTGGACATACCCTGGGGAGTCAGCACTAGTGGGACCGGAGATGGTCTAGGCCACGACAGAGAAGGTACAGGTCATCCAGGAGCGGATGAGGACAGCTCAGAGCCGGCAGAAGTCATATGCTGACAGGAGGCGGAGGCCACTAGAGTTCGAGGATGGCAACCATGTCTTCTTGCGGGTCTCACCTCGACGTGGTATTCGGAGATTTGGCCGAGGCGGCAAGTTATCTCCGCGCTTCATCGGACCCTTCCAGATTCTCAGCTGGATTGGTGAGGTGGCTTATCGCCTGGCTCTACCACCTCAGTTGCACCGGGTGCACGACGTCTTCCACGTGTCTCAGCTGAGGAGATACGTGCACGACCCGACACACATCATTGACCATGGGGAGCATGACATTGACGATGGGGAGACTTTTACGGAGGTCACGGTGGAGATAGAGGATCGACAGGAGCGGGTCCTGCGTGGGCGATCGATTCCTCTTGTGCGCATCATATGGCAGCACGGGAATCTCCAGGAGAGCACATGGGAGCGGGAGGCTCAGCTGCGTGTTCAATACCCTCATTTGTTTCCCTAGTTTTTGATGTATCTTTACGGGGACGTAAAGCCCTAAGGTGAGAGTAATGTAAAGACCCGTAAAATTCAAGGGAAATTTTTTCTTAATTTTCTTTAGAATTTTACAAGAGCGCGGTTTCAGACGGCACTTAATTCCGAGGCCCGGAGTGCCTGGAATCAATTTCTGAAGTTTGGCTCGGGTACGTTCAGTGAACGAACGAGCGGGAATTCCTAACTTTTTATCCGGTGCTCGGAATTGAAATCTGAGGGCACCGATGAACTCGCAGCGCCGATATTCTCTTAAGGAGACCTTTTCGGGAGTTGCGTTTGTTTCGGGTTGAAAGTTAGTTTTTGGGAGATTAGAATAAGTTAAATAAAAATTGTGTATTACATATTTTTATTTAAACTTATTAGTTAACTTCTGTCAAAGGAAGTTAGGGGTGGGACTCACCCCCACTTAACCTCCCTTGAGAGGATTAAGTGTGGTGGGGCCCACACGAACCCTAAACCTTTCATCTTCTCCCAACTTCCTTAACCCCTCATTAAATGACATGAGTTATTTAATTTTGGAGTTAATCTTTTTGAATTTCAAACCTTTGAAATTCTGGTGTTAAGTATTTGATTAAATTAAGATCTTCTCTCTTTTTGTTGGGTTAGAACTCTTAGCCAACTTGAGATCTTTTGAGAGCTTCTTCTTCTTCTTCAAGCTCTGACGAAGAACACGAAGAACGCTCAAGCTCCGACGAAGAACGCTCAAGCTCCGACGAAGAACGCCGCCTCTCTTCTTCGTCTTCCGTGTCAACGAGAGGGAACACCGCTTCCTCCTCGGACCTTCTTCGTCGGCATACGAAGATTCTCCAACGACGTATCTATTCGGGCATATCTCTTCGTCAACGGATTTGACGAACGACGACCGCGACGCCCGACCTCAGCGACGTTGTCTTCCGTGGGACGTTGTCAAATCTTCGAACCTGTACCCGAGGTAGGGGTGTTTGTTTTATTGTTTAATTATTTCATTCTTGATCGTGGATCTAGCATGTCTATCGTGAGGCAATTTGATTATTTTAAGTTGTGTTTAACGTGAGGGGGCCGGACCGCATGAACACGGCCGAACCCCCTCCTCCGTTCTTGGTGTTTTAATTTGTGGATGAATCAAGGTGGCGTGGTGCCGTCGCACCACGCGGATATTCGCCCAATCTTGTTACGCGACGCCGTCGCACGAGCACCATGGAAGAAACATCAAGAACGTGACGCCGTCGCGCCGCGTTGAAGGAAAACAAGGTGCGGCGGAGGGGCGCGGTGCCGTCGCACCGCGCCGGACGACGAACACCACAGCTGGTTCCGGGCCGCGGCGGCAGGAGGAGACCGGCGGCCGGGCCGCCGGCGTCGGAAGCCGAAGAGGGGACCAGATTTTCCGGTCCCGTTGTAGAAAAACTGGCCGGCCAGCTGGCCGGCCGGATGGTAATAAACCGGGGGAAATTAATCCCCCGGCCAACACACAAAACCCCCCTCATTATGAGGGGGGCGGTTTCCATGAAGGGGGGGCAGCAGCCCCCCGGTTTTTCCTCAAGCCGGCCCCCACGTGGGGGCCGTTTATTTTGCAAAGGGCGCGGCAATTAGCCGCGCCGCCGCCTCCAATCAAGCGGGGGGCTTTGCCCCCCCCCCATCCCCCCCGTGTGCAGCCTCCATGCGGCGCCAGGCCGCCACGGCCACCGCGCCGCCGGCCGGCCGGGCCGGGTCGGACCCGGGTCGGGTCGACCCCGGGGGGGTTGGGCCGGGTCGGCCCGGACCCGGACCCCCCGTTTGGAATCAGATTCGGTCTTTTGGCCATATCTTGAGCCACGGACCTCCGATTGACGAACCGTCCATGGCAACGCGACCTTGGATCAAGACGGTCGTTTCGGTATATTGCACTCAAGGTTTCGGATTACTTTGAGTTTGGCCGGGTTGGTTCGTTCACGAAACCAACCGGGCCTTCGGAGCGGAAATGCTCATATCTTGAGCTACGGACGTCCGATTGACGTACCGTCAGCTGTGTTGTGTTCCTCTTAGTGAGACGGATCTTTTGGCATACTCCGCCCGAGGTTTGGACGCAGATGGAGTACGGTCGGGTTGGTTTTTCCTTAAAAACCAACCGGGCCCCGGAGACGAAAATGCCAATAACTCTCAGATCGGGCGTCTGATCGACGCGCCGTCTGTTGCGTTGAGTTCCTGTTGACGATATGGAACTTTTGGATACATCAACTCTGGACTTCGTGACAGTTGATGTATCAGCCTCTCGGCTCGTGGAGCAGACCCTCCGAATGAGCTTGCTGTGTGCGGGAACCCTAGAGCTGGCTGCGACTGTTCTACTGCTACTACTGCTACTACTGCTATTGTGACTGCGACGATGACAGTATAGAGATCCTGTGTGGATTCGACGACGACGACTACAACACTCAGCGATCCTACATGGATCAGTGCTACATGTCCTGTGTGGGCCCGATCCTGTGTGGGTCTGATCCTGTGTGGGTCCTTGCGCTCAGCGGTCCTGTGTGAACCAGTGCCTACAGGTCCTGTGTGGGCCCGATCCTGTGTGGGTCTTTTGCAGGGGTTAGTTACCTATCGATCCTTCGTGGGTCCGATGACTTAGATGGATCAGAGATCATCTTTATCATCCTTTGAATAAGTATACCTGTGTGAGCTGAATCTGTTTCTTTCCTGTGTGGATTGTGTTGTGCAATCCTGTGTGGATTACGTTTTGCTTTCCTGTGTGGAATACGTTTACTTTCCTGTGTGGACTGAGTTGTACTTGGGCTCGGAGGTTGGAGCATATTTGAAATTGATGACTTAGGTATATGTATGGGCATATACCTAAGCAGTGTCGGTTATTACTTCGTGATTGCTCCTTTCTTCATGGTTTATCCTTTGTGGATTTGAGAGACCTTTAGGGGTCTCGGGGTCCCTACTGAGTAGCTTATACTCACCCCTGCACGGGCTTTGCCCGCACTACGTTGTGTTGGTTGCAGACGACGGACAGCGTTGACCTTAGCTGAGGCTTGCAGAGCGGGACGGTACCCGGAGGTGGACCACTGGGCGGGACGTGCTCGGAGCGGACGGCGGGACCCGTGGAGTAGAGGAGCTATCTGTACCCACCCTTCAGGTGGGATTTCCAGTGGACAGCTCAGTGTAGCGGCTTTTACTTTTCAGTTGCTGTTTTCCCTTTCGAGTTGTACTTTACTTTCAGTTTGGGTTTGTATACTTGCCCATTTACTTTTCCGCACTTTCAGTTGTACTCGGCTGTTGTTTAGTGTTTACTTTCCGCTTGCTTACTCTGTGTTGTTTGTTTACTTTTCAAAGTCAATTCCTTCCCTTTTTACAGGGATTTACGCCTTGGTGCTAGTCGCCAGCCCCTGGCCTATGGAAGGCAGGCTTGGGGTAGTCACGGCACGGACCCCGAGGGCGGGTCGTGACATGTAGCTACACCTTGTCTAGGAACTCATGGTTTTCTTTGGGGGTTACATTCATGGTTTGGGAATCCAATTCCCTAATATAATCCTGAACCAATATATGATAAAAACTTGGGGAAAAGAAAACCTTAAAAAGATCACCAGGAATGTCAATAATTTTCGGGATCATAAAATCTCCCCATTGTATAATAGCTCCTCACCTACCACTACATCCAAAAATCTCTATTATTACAATGTAAAAAATGACAAAAAAATGGGATTGCATATATTCTTATCTCTCTTGTGTTTCCTCTTAATCATGACCATGTTTCCACAAAACTCAAGCTATCATCATGGAGTCTATCCTCAAGAATTATCACTATGACCTAAATATGATTCAGATTATCCTCAAAGAACACATCGATATCAATCTCAACATCATAAACATTAGTCACATGAAAATGGTTTGGGTTGATATAGCCAAATTTATTATGTCTGGAATAAAAACATGCCTAGCAATATACCTCTATAGAAAATCCAATCTCTTCACCAACAGCCTAATAATCTACATACTATCAACATTTCACACTTAAATGGGAACTGGCATGCCCTATCTCTGATCATATTGCGACCCAATATTTGCAACACTCGAAGGAATACACAATCACCTACTATGAACGTAGGGGGTCATCAATATTAATCAGCTTATAACTTTTACCTACTTTGAGATAATGTAATATGTTTCTGAATCAATTGAACCTCTTCAATATTTATCACTTGGGACATAGTCCCAAAAACTCTAACTGGACAATGTTCATCCAACATAGAAGTGATCTACATGGCCTATGATAAATAGAATCATATGATTCTATATGAATAGTTTCTTGATAACTGTTATTATTGTAGAAATCGATGAGTTCTTAGTGCTACTTCAAAGCCCCCAAAAAAATTAATAACATTTGATTATTCCATATCATTTAAAACCAATATAGTTGATTCTGACTACCCATCTGTTGGTGTGAGGAAATTTTTACAAAATAATTCATGTGTTCCATGAACCATGAACCTATGTTATGAAAATAATGAAGTGAATCTTAGGTCATGGTATATAACTATACTTCATGGCACCCCGTGACGATTGAATATCTCCAGAACATTGATTTCATGCAACTAATATACTGAGAAATCTATCATATAGTAATAAAATGAAAAAAATTCATCAATTCATTCACAATTATTTAAATATAATCGTTCTTCCATGTATTTCATGAGAGGCACACCAAAATATTTCATGGAAATATCATCCCAAATCCATTATAGAATGTAATGTACATTTTTACACCACCATTTCATTGATTCTCTACCTTCATCACTTGAAACGTGTATCCTCAAGTCGCAAACCTTAAAATTTCCTTCATCAAGCCTGATCACCAATACCATCGGTGTGGGTCATGATATATTTTTTTCAATACCATATTCACTGCACACTTTGAGTCATGAAATTCATGTATAATATTCTCTTTCATAATCAGGGGAACAAAAACATGATTCATGAAATATATGATCTCACCATCATCTATGTTATAAAAGTAAGGTGACACCACACCTTCAATGTTTTCTCTCATAGAAAAACACACTAAATCATTATAATTTCTCTCCATGATCCTATAATGAAGTATAGACTCTACATATATTAATATGGGGGTAATGTTCTCTTATCCCTCTTGAACCACAATATGCATCGTGGTGATAAAGTTATCCTCCACCACTCATAACTAGACTGCTGAACTTCTTGTGTATTAGTATTCATGCTCCGAGAATAGTAACATTGTTCCCCTTCATAAGTGTATATGGCAACTCAAAATCAAATTATATCATATATTGAACACATATAATCTTTAAAAGTTTCAAAGATTATTGATAAAAGATATAATCAAATATCTTGTGGTCTGTATAAATAGTAAACATTACACCCAATAGAAGATTATTCCGACAGTTCAAAAAATAAACCACTATAGCTAACATGAGAACATCCATAGGGTAACTACCTTCACCAGGATTTATCTTCCAGGACCCATCTACCACAACTCGATACCACAATATCTACACTACTTGATGTTCGAACCTAGAAACATAAAAAACATGGTATAGTCCTCACTCATCTGAGGTAGGAAAAGTTTAAAAGTTTATTAAAATACTTATTCAACTCCTAGAAATAATTATCACATGTTCTAGACCATCCCAAATATATCCCCACATTATTCAATAATGATAGTGGTTTATTCAAGAAGGATGTATCTAGGATGAACCTTGGATTGTAGAAAACTGATCCCAAAAAGATACTGATATCAAAAACATTATTGATCAACTCCCAAATAAACACTTCCTAAAAAATATTTTGGAAAATAGAAATTCCTAAATTTGATATTATGTGACCCAATAAATTACCTTGATTTATCTATAATTAAATCATTGACCACTTTCTGAATAGAAAATTCTCACTCAGTCTATCTATGTTGAGGTCAAAATTGTCAAAATTTTCATCCTGAATCATGGAGTAAACCAATATTTCATCCCAAAAAACATCCAAAAACTGATCTAGGTAGGGGTTAGAGATTGGGTTTATCATGTACATAAAAACTACATGGGAAATCATCATCCCAAAAGACATCTCGACAAACTCATATAGGCTATACCTACTTCAAAATGAAAAATTAGATATATCAAAATGTCTAACTCTAAAATGATGATACCATAATCTCATGTCTGTATTGGTGAAAACACATCACCCTCTTAGTTTGTTAAATAGATCATCTATACAATGTTTAGGATACTATTTCTTCACTCTCATCATGCTTAACTTCTGTTAATCATCACTTAATATCAATGTCCCCGCTACCATCATTAAAAAAACAAGATAACCCCAATGCAATGTGCATTGATAGATAAATGAGTTATCCATTAGTTACTCGAACTGTTCCATGAGATCTTGAATCTCTATTGGTTCCATTATGTAAATAATAATGGAATCTACATGATCTCTATACATGATCTCAATATTAAAAAACACATCTCTCTTAGGTGGTATCCCTAAGATATGCTTGGGGAGAATGTCTACAAATCGGTACTATGTGGGTGGAAATATTTGATGATCTACTCCCCTATCATGGAGAAAATGACTTCAAACATGGAAAATGATCTTCCATGATTGCTGATGAATTTTCCTGGTACAATATTCTTGGTTATCCTACTCTAAGATGAACATAATTTTCACCACTGAGAGATGTAATGGCCACACTCCTACTGTAACTATCCCTATGTGATTGGTACGATACTAACCAGTCTATAACAAATTCATCTAGATTATGAACATATCAAGGATGTAAATTAATCAACTAAAATGATACTGCCAAACCATGAGAGAAACCCCCTTAAAAAATAGACATCCCTCTAATGCACTCCCAACAGTGTGTTGATCTCTGGGACCCCACACCCAAACTCTACTATAAGACCCTTCTAATTAAAAAAATGTTACGATACAAAAGAATTATAGGTTTCCATATGAGATGCGGGACTAGAAATTATAGAATCCAAAACAAAAGTACATCCAAGGATTAATGATGCAGCCTCTCCATCCAAAAGTGTAGGCTAAAATTCATGAAATTGTCTTACCCTATTCCCTATGTTGTATTTTGGGTACCCTGAGATGCACCAATCTGTTTATACAGGAAATCAGGCATAGAAGAACCATGTACACTACCACAGACACAACAACTAGTATAAGTCCAACTCCTAGAATGATATGAGGCAGAATACCCTCTTCCATAACTTTGATTCTATAGATATTTTTCATTATTATGAACCAATTGTGAGTTCCAGTTGAATATTTCTTCGTGTACTATCATGCAGCAAGATCGGCACACTGCCAATTTTCATGAACAGACCCCTTGGGTCTATGTTGTGACTACCCCAAGACACCATTCATAGGCTAGGGGTTGGTAGCTAGCACTAAACAGACCTACTGCAAAAAGGGAAGGCATTTTCATTTAAACCTATAAACATGCTCAAAGATAAAATCAAAAAAAATTAAACATGAAATAAAAAAACAATCTGTGAGCCAACTACAGAGAGTACTGTACAAGCTGAAAGTACAAAGAGGCTAGAATACAATCCCAAAACCACATTGGAATGTACAAATTCCATGGTATGTCCTCCTTAGACCCCGCCTGAATGGTAGGTGTAGGGTATCTTCCTATAATCGTAGATGTATGCCTATATGTCCTGTCTCAAGGTGCACCACCTGATTCTGGACCTCAAAGGTCTTTATAGAATGGTTATTTTATCTAGTCTCCCTAAGGAAAACCTAGTCCCAGACCACCATGGTCTCCATCAAATTTTCAATCACCTTCACGGGACACAACACATGCGGGCGATACATGAGTATAGGTGAGTAACACAGTACCCAATAGGGACCCAAAACAAAAAAGTAAAGACCACAGAGGAAATTATACACAAGGTATTGTCAGCTCACGTAGGTATAGTCTAATGTATAGAATGAAAGACTATCAGTCGTAACCCTGAACACCTAGGACTGCTAGTTTACACATCCCTAAAAAGTTTATAGGGTATACTGGGTCATTCAGAGCCCCTCCCCACCGTGGAACTAATATGTCACACAGAGCCACATCCCACCTTGACCATGATAATGAGGTACTCTTCCCTGATGAGTTCCATGGGTCTGCTAGGTCACAAAGAGTTGCTCCACACCATGGGGCTTCCTAGTCACACAGAGCTGCTTCCCACTTTTCCAAATTAGTTGATCCACACTAGGTCTCATTTAGTTGATCTGCACAGGGTCTCTTGTTGCTCATCCGCATTGCGTGTCTTGTCACTCGTCTTTGGGTTTGTGTCAACTGTAGGATTACATCATGTAGTGTGCTTCATTTTAGGATAAATCATTCCTCAAGGCATTCATCGCATTTCAAATTCCATGAAGGCCTTCTTAGATTATTCTAGAAGATACACCTTGTCATAAGGGTTCCAATGCTGTAAAAAACCCATCAATCGAATTCTCGGTCTGAACGGTATTGGTGTTTAATAAACAATATGGTGGTTGCGTCTAGTCATGGTTTGACCCAGTCAGACTGACCAGACCTAACTGGCCAAGGTTTCATGCATGAACTAACCCAGTTCGACTAATGCAACCCAAACTGGTTGGAGATGGGTTGGCTAGGTCTAGAATAGCTATTGGGTAAGGCCCATTGGGAATTTCTACACTTAGCCCAGTTTGGTCGTGGGTCCAACCTGTCAGTTCGCCCACCGACCATGATTTCTTTGTATCGGCCTACACTGGAAAGTAGATATTCATTCTTATCCCAGGCTGATGAGTGGCCTAGCTTTATCTGGTTGGGCCCTCCCATAAAATCCAGTTAGATTTACTCCTTCCTAGGCCGCCCCGCGACCTCGATGCCTATTGGTTATCTGGTTCAGCTGCACATGGCCGATAAAAGACGGTCTCCCTTCCTCATGTACGCTATCCCTACTGTACCTTGGGATTAGGTACCATTTCTTATGTGGCATGTTATACCCTTCCGACATAACCGTATTGGTGTGTCCCGCCTCTGCATGTCATTGTCCCGAGTGTTGATGGCTCCTGCTACTCCATTGTGGTCTGAGCCGGTCGCGGCATCCGCATCAGCACATCATTAAGGTCTGACACAACTCTGTTGGGGCTACCTCCCACCTATAGGCACTGATGCGGGACACCACTGGTGGTTTCCAATGTGGGCACACAAGTGGTCGCCCGTGCAGGCATGCCGACAGTGCTTTCCAGGGGCCATCGGGTCCGTTCCTGTGGCCTGTTCCGCGAACCTTCTACACCAGCAGTCTTCTTGAGCCATAATCGTCCCTGTTACAAATTCGGTTCTAGATTACTATCAATTCAAATTAGTAACCCTAAATAACACAATATAACACACAAAGGCTGAGGGGCTCAGGCCTTTCTTCTGTCGGCCCCCACGCACCACATTAGAGGTTTGGAATCACGGGAAAAAATTATGCCTTTATCAATGTTCTATCCTAATGTAAAACTGAAAGTTAAATCACCCTCCTATAAGAAAAAGAAACTCATCTATAAACCTATTTATTGGTTAATCCACATTCATTTATTTTAAAAGAAAATAGGGAAATCAAAAATCAAAATTAACCCATACCTCGAGAAGGATTGATCGGTGAGATGCTCGTTGCCGATGGTGATCCATCCACAGGGGTTGGAATTTGTTGTTCTATGGTTCCAGAACCATTATTTGAAGGAATCATTATTTCTAGAGATTCTATGGTGTTCGTTGTTGGAAAGGATTCCTCACTACCGATTCTTGAAAGCAATTACCTGATTCCCGTTTGATTCTCAAACCCGTTATTCCATTATAAGAGAAATGTGTCGCAACATTTCTATTATGTTATTTCATTTCTTCATTATGATGTTTCATTTTTGTAAATGTTTTTTTTATGGTTCAAATTACAGAGTCATTAAACTATTTCATTTATGGAAAGTAACTGTCGGTTCATCACTGCGTTACTGTGAAACTATTTTTGAAAATTTTAAAATTTATAAGTTTATTTTATTTTTCCAAATATGTATGAAAATTATGATTTTCCCTTGACCCGTGATAGTTGATATTAGGTCCATTTTTATGTAATTTCATCATTATAAACACAATGGGGACCTAAGATCCTCAATCCATGAACCCATTTAGAAGTTTTCAAAACCACACCCTCTTTTCATTTTAATTTGCTTAAAAATATCCAAAAACTATTTCTCACCCTCGACCCACACCTATCAAGAATGATCTCCACGTAATGGTGTCACACTCTCACATGATCAGTGGTAATCTTGGATTTTTAATCAATGTTACCATTTAGGAGTTATATGTATTTGACAAAAAAATTTCTACTTATTTATTTTATTCACATCAAAAAGATGACATCCAATGTTGGACCATGCTAGCCAACATTAGGCTCTGCCTAAGGAAGGAATACCCTCACGAGCTCAATGGTTCTCTCATATTTTCAATAAGATTCACCGTTTATGTCTTATAAGCATTTTAAAAATAAAATAATTGTATTTAGTTATTTTATTTATGGTTATTCCATTTTCAGGTTTTCTCACTAAAGATATGTGCTGACTAATATTAAATTTATACTAGGTTAAGCATGTCATCATGAATGCATCGGTGCCCTCGTATTTTGAATATGGGAACCCATTTAAGAGTTATAAAATATATTCAAGAAAACTGATCACTTGCCCTATTTAAAACAGAACATTTTTCGACGGATCATTTCAGTCACTCTAGGCCTCGAAATCGCAGGCAGTCTAGGTTCCTTTTCTCTAAATAATCCTATTTAATTTGCAAAAAAATCACAAAGTTATAGGGTATTTCTAAACTCCCCCTTTAGGTATTTATGTCCTCATAATCCAAAACAAGGTCTAATTAAACAAAAAGGGTTAAAGAGCCCGAATCTGAGCCTCTATCTCCAACATTCTCTCCTAGAGATTTTTGTGTTTCCAATAAACATGAACGATATGAATCGACCATCCACAAAGGAACCTATCCTATCGATCCACTATCTCCACTGGGTACTCTGTCAATGTCTCCCCTTTGTCAATCTCCAGCATTCAGTGGTCAAAGACATGATAAGGGTTATTCACATCTCTCCAAATATGGGAAACATAGAGGACGCCATGCACCCACTCTAACTTCGGAGTTACAGCCATTCGGTAGGACACCTTTCCCACTCTACACCATTTTAGTAAAGGTCTGATTAACCATGGAGATAACTTTTCACCCTAGAAAAATCTATATATCCCTCATCCTGGAGATATCTGTAGGAATACATGGTACCACACTTTGAAATCCAAGGACTCCTTCTCCTATCAACAGAAAATTTCAATGTGCTCTGTGTAATCCCCATCCACTCTTGGATGATCTGCACATTCTCAGTGGTATCCTGTACCATATCTGGACCCATGAGTGTTGAATCCCCTAGGTCTGTCTAGTATAATATTGACCTTCATGTTTTCCCGTACAATGCCTCAAATGGCATCATTCCAATTGTGTAGTAACAAATATTGTTTAATGAAAACTCCACCAATGGCATGTGGTCTTACCAAATACGACCAAAATAAATAACGCAAGCAGGAAGCGTGTCCTCTAGGGTTTGTATGGTAAAATCCATCTGACCATCATTCTGGGGGTGAAAGGTTGTGCCCAATCCTAGAAAATTCCCAAATGCCTCATATGATCCCTTCCATAATAGGGATTTAAATTGTTCATCATGATCTGACACTATCGTAAATGGGAATCTATAGAGTCTAAATATTTCCTATGCGTAGGGGATCCCAAGCACTCTACTGAACTCTATTCTCTAATGGGAAGGAAGTGGGATTACTTGGTGAGTCGGTTTATAATGACCCAGATGGTATCATGCCCCCTGGCTGTACATGGTAATCCCATCATGAAGTCCATTGATATCTCATCCCACTTTCACTCTGGTACCTCTAAGGGGTTCTGTAATACTTTTTTGAATCTATTGCTAAACCTTCACTATCTAACAAATGAGGCATATCGAGACAAACATTACCACTGCCTTCTTCATCCCCAGCCATCAGTACTGACATCAGATATCCTGGTACATCTTCTCCACACATGGATGAACCGCCAAAGGGTATATATGGAACTCCCTCAACAGTTATTCCTGAAACACCAACAGTACAGTGGTGTCTCCTCTTAAAAGGATGATTTTATCCACACCTATTGAATATCTATTAGGGACATGCCTCCTGGACATATGGTCACATATGGTCTCTTAGTTGGCATACCCGAGTTGTGCCTTCCTAACTCGCTATATGAGTGGAGGGGAAACTACCATCAACTGATGATAATATGACTCATCTCTTTCCACAAAGGATATCTGAAGCAAGGCTAACTACTCTGAGACGTCATTCAGTAGTTGCGAACTCGATCTCATATTAAGAGAATCTGCCCCCATGTTACCTTTCCCAAAAGTATAGACAATATTGAAAATATATTACTATAGGAACTCTACCCAACATCTATATCATAGATTATGATCCTTTTGAAAAAAATATACATGATACTCTTGTGTTCTGAGTAGATGATGAATCTTTTCCCAATAAGGTAGTGTTACGACATCTTTACGTCGAAGACTACAATAGTCAACTCAAGGTCATGAGTCACATAGTTCTGCTCATGCAGTTTCAACTATCGTGATCCCTAAGCAATCACTAAATGAACCTACATTAGGAAAAAACTAATCAAGGTTCATTATGTGTCATAGCACACCAAATAGTCAGCACCCTCCTCAAGAAACCTCAAGATAAGAGCACTCGTCATGCTCTCGCTTAGATATGGAAAATTCTACTAGCATTCTACCATCCACACGGAGGTTTTACCCTTCTTAATAAATGATATCGTGGGTTTTACCTCTTTGGAGATGTCATGTACAAACCTACAATTGTACCTAGAAAACCCAAGGAAACTCCAGACCTGGGTAACTCTCTTGTGTTGATCCTAAGAAAGCGTCACCTCGATCACTGCTAGATCCACTATAACTCCATATTCTAAGATGACATGTCCTAGAAAGTGTACCTTTCATATCCAAAACTCACACTTCTAGAACTTTCTATAAAGCTAATGCCCGCATGGTATTTCTATAACCATCCTTAAGTGTATCGTGTGATCTTCCTTAGATGCTGAAGACCATAAGATGTAATCAATGAAGACCACTACAAATGGGTCTATGTACGGATGGATGATCCTATTCACGATTCCATGAACATTGTTGAAGAATTCACCCAGAAAATAGTATCACTAAGTACTCATAGTGGCCATAGTGACATCTGAAAGCCACCCTCAAGATGTCCTCATCTCGTATTTGATGTTGGTGATAGTCTGATATGAGGTCTATCTTCAAGAACCATCTCTCTCCTTTCAGGTGATCAAAGATGTAATCAATCCTCTATATAGGATACTTGTTCTTCATTTCCACCTAGTCCGGGAGCCGATAGTCAATGCATAACCACAATATACCATTTTCCTTCTTGTAAAACAACACTACGTCCACCCTATAGTGAAACAAAGGGCCCTAAAAACCCCTTCCTCTACAAGCCTTCCTACTATACCCTCACCTCTCAGATCTCTGTAGAAGAATTTCTATAAGTAGGTTTTGATATTGATGTCATTCCATGGGACGTTTCATTGAATAAATATACATATCTTAGAGTAGGTAGTATTGAAAAATCAACTGGAAATACATCTTGATACTCGTCCAAGTCACTAAGACAGATGTCGGTTTCCTACTTTCTCAGTGTCGACATCCACTGGTTGTATCTACAAATCCAAAGAACATTCAACCAAAATGGTTCTTCCTAGAACCCTATCATAAGTAAGAATTAACACAGCAATTGTGATGGCCTGCATGTCCCTAAACACCTCTCTCTCTGATGTCATAGCCTTGAAGAACTACTTGCATCATATTCATCGGTTACCAATAAGTGTCGGTATGCCTCGATAAATACTCAGCTACTGACATGTCATCCCACTAATGCTATAAAACCTCTTGGGCAGACCTAGAACTTGGAATTTAGGGAAATATCCCCTTATCAGAGATATTTTTCAATATGTTTCCATGGAAAAGTAATATCATCGTAATATTGGGTGATCTAAACTTCGTCATCTCCCTTTTGAGCCATGAAAAAGGCTCACTTACACGACTAATATCTGAATTAATGGTGCCTTGACTAAATGGAATACTTGTAATGAACCTCAAGAAAGTGCTTAGCTTCATTTGACTATAGATCGCCTCTGAACCTGAGGTGTCTCAGCTACTGAAACTTTTTTAAGGCACTGATCCTACATGCGTCCTCAAAAATTAGTAACTGTTTTCCAATGGGAAGTGGAAAATCTAGGACACCGCTCGAAGGTTCCATATCGGGCAACAATCCTTGTTTCGAAACCTCATCACTTTGTGGACCATCCTTGTGGTCATGCACTCAAATCTGGGCTAACTGTCTACATGGAGGCATCTGGAAGGAGATCAAGATGAATCACGATTAATCTATTATACCTAGAGATCTCCATATAACTCAAAAAGATCATGATAAAACATTTGAAGAGGCATATAACCAAGTTTTTCATGTGCCACGTCAGAAAGAATAATTCAAGGCCATGATGTATGGATATATTAGCTAGCACACCAAACTGGACTCCCTCTCCAGAATTCGTATCCCAAAACACTTAAAATGTTTTCCCTCTAAAAAATTATACAGTCTCGTAATTATTTTGGAAGAACCGGCCGCTCTAATACCAAATTATCACATCCCAGCCCATAGTTCAGCTGTCGTGACTACCTGAAAAACACCTTCCATAGCCATGGGGATAGAAACTAGCACCGAATGCGAATATCCCAAAAAGGGAAGGCATTTTTCTTTTAAACCTGTTGACGCACACAAAGATCAAACTACAGTGAGTAAACAATAGTAAACCAGAACTATCATTGTGACAACTATATAGAGTACATAACAAACTAAAAGTACAAAGGGGCTAGAATACAAGCCCAAAACCACATAGGAATGTACAACTGTCATGATCCATCCACTCAAGACCCCACTTGATGGGTAGGGGAAGGTTAAATTCATATATCCATATATGTATGTCTGTCAGTCCTGTCTCACTGAGCACCACGTAGTCCTGGAATACTAAGGTCTCTGTCAAAGCGTCGGTCCACCGCATCTCATAGAGCACCACTTGGTCCCCAACCACCATGGTCTCTATCGAATCGTCGATCTCCTTCATAGGGAATGACATAAGTGGGTGAATCCCATGCATGGATGAGTGACACAATACCCTGTAGGGACCCAAAACTACAAAACAAATTGTACAAAATGTACTTTTATTTCATGCAGGTATAATATAAATTTTAGAAAGAAAGACAATCAGTCATAAAACTGAACACCATGGAAAACTGGGGTACTCATCCCTGATAAGTACCATTGGTATGCTGGGTCACACAAAGCCTCTCCCCAATATTGGCTTGTCGGGTCACAGTGAGTAGCTTCCAGCCTTTTCCATCATACTATGGTACTCATCCCTAATTAGTAGCGTTGATCTACTAGGTAACAATGGCCCACTCCCCATAGTGGGCCCCCTGGGTCACACATAACTGCTTCCCACTAGGCCATCGTTGCTGATCCACATAGTGTTTTTTATATTATCTACACAGGGTCTCTTGTCAGTATTATTCGGGTCTCATTTAGCCACAATATTCCAGCACGTCATGCGCTTACTTCTAGGAGAAAACACACCTCGATCCATTCATCGGATTTCATCTTCGAGGAATACCCCCTAGAGTATTCCAATATAACTGTCTCATCTCAAGGTTTTCAACTTCTCAAATAGTTCATTAATTGGACACTCGGTCTAACTGATATTGGTGTTTTATTAAATAGGGGTTGGTTGTGTCCCGGTCCGACTCGGTCAGACCTACCTGACCAACCCATTCTGGGGGTCCCACATGACCTGCCCTAGTTCGGACTACCTGACCCTACCCTGTTGGGTCTATGTCAACCATGCTCATTAGAACGTGCTAGACCCATCCCGGTTTGGTTGTGGGTCCAGCCCACCGAGTCACCTAGAAACCCGTATTTATCTGTTCGGCTGGCACTGGTGGGTTGGTCTTCCTTCCCATATCAGGCCTCCAAGTATCCTAGATTTATCCGACTATCCTTACCCGCAAAAACAGGCTGACATTAATCTAGAATGGGCCGCCCTGCGGCCTAGTTAATCGCCCTACATGGCCGGATGTGCGGGTCAGTCTTCTCCAGCATGGATGCCCATTAGGTGTCTGATTTGGCTGCCCACATATGGAAGGAGCCATATTTCATTTCTCCCACACATAGTCTATTCTAGATGAGGTGCCAGTGCCGCACGGTCAAGCCGGTGCAAGCTTCCCTTGTGACGTGGCCGGATGGTTGTGTCTCACCTCTGCCAGCCACCGGCCCTAGCGTAGGTGGCTCCTACTACTCCACCATGGTCCGAGCTGGCCGCAGGAGCCACCTAAATGCACCATCATGGTGTGCCACCAGCTACATGTGGCTGCCGATGTGGGCCACCGCTGATGGTCTCCGGTGTAGGCATGTCAACAGTGCATTATGCGGGACATTAGGTCTGTTCCGAGAAACGTATGTGCTGGAGGTCTTCTTGGGTCATCGTCTTCCCTGTTCTGACCTTAGTACCAGCTTTTCATCAATTCAGAGTTGCTGCCATGAAGAACATTTAAGAACGCACAAATTATAGAACACGTGCCTTGTTCATGTCTTCCTTCACCCTTCACGTTAGAGGATTAGAATCATGGAAAAAAATTATGCATTTATCAATGTTTTCTCCCAATGTAAAACTGTGATGCAAATCACCCTCCCACAAGAACAACCGACACGAGGATCATCCTATTCATTGGTTGATCCACATTGTTCATTTTATAAATATGAATGGGGAAATCAAAAATACAAAGTAACTTCTTCTGGGAGAAGGTTCGATCATAGGGAAGCTCGTTGTCGATGGTGATATGTCTGTGGGGGTTGGGGTTTGTCGCTCTCCGATCCCAGACCTATTATTTTAGGGTATCGATGTCGTTAGTTATTTGCCAACGTTCGATGTTGGAAGGGATTCCTCATCGTCGATTCATCACAGGGATTCCCATATTTTCCCATGTTTCTCCAACCCTTTATTCCATTAAAATAGAAATATTTCACAACATTTCTGTTATGTTGTGTCATCATGTCATTATGCTATTAAATTTATGAAACAGATTTTTTTTAGCTTCAAATAAAATATTTGTTATGTTGTTTCATTTAGGGAATGAAACTGTTCTCTCATCGATGTGTTTGAATGAAATAATTTTTTAATAAAATAAATTTTGAGTATATTTTATTTTTCATATAATGTCAGAAAATTATTCCTTCACCTAATCCAACGTCGATCATGGTTAGGTCTAATATTAGGTAATTTCTTCATTTTGGACGTAGTGGTGCCCTTGGATTTTCATACCATGCACCCATTTAGATGTTGTCAAAACCGCGCACTCTTTCCATTTTAATTCTCTTAAAAAATATATGAAAACTATCCTTCACCCCCAATCCACACTAGTCAAGGTTAAGCTCTACCTAAGGGAAACACATCCTCACGAGATCAATAGTACTCTCAAATTTCCAATTTGTTTTACCGTTTAGAAGTTAAAAGGATTTTAAAATAAAATTATTGTTACTTAATTATTTTATTTACGTCTACAAATTGACTTCCATGGTTTGCTCACACCAGCCAACGTTAGGCTCTACCAAGGGAAATAATACCCTCATGAGCTAAATTGTGGTCTCAGATATTCAATCCGATCATAGTTCATGAGTTATAAGAATTTGAAAAATAAAATAATTTTATTTAATTATTTTATTTACAATTATATCATTTTATGGATTTCTCACTGGACACATGCACTGACTAAAATTATGTAGTCCTTAGGGAAAACACACAATATTTTATGAAATGATGCCCTAAAATTTCTAATCTTGTAACACGTTTAATAGTTATTCCACTTTTCTTGAAAACCGCTTACATGTGCTATTTAAAACATAACCTTTTTCGAAAGATAATTCTAGACACTTCGGGCCTTGGAATCTAAAGCCATATCAGAACCTAGTCTTAAAATAATCCCATTAAAATTTCAAAAAAATCATAGAATTATAAGGTGTAACATCAAGGTTCGGGGGGACAATCTATGATTGTGACTAGACATAACATAGTGGTGGAAGAGTACTCAATAAATTTAAGTTGTAACTGATCCTTCCCATTGAACACTCTACTTTATATCTTCTTGGTTAACATCCTCGAAGAGATAGTTGATAATTTCAGATGATGTACCTTCTAATCACCCAATAGACAAAACATGTCCTCCCTTAGAATCATTATTCATGTTCCCCTCAGAAATTACAACATGATTCTCCACTTCAGTAAAATTATTCTTCAAAAATATTTCCACCGGTAACTTAATCTCACAATTATGTCCATATTGAAAATTTGTTGTTGTAATAGTATCATCTCAATCCAATGATAGAAGAAAGTGCTGAAAATCATTTAAGTTACCATGTAGTCAATCACTGACATATTCCCCAATTCAACCTTGTAAACTCAGTTTCCCACTCTGGGTTGGTCATCTCAAGGTAAATGTTATCCTTTAACATATCCCAAAGGACATACCATACCATGTTCTCCATAATTCCATCCAATTTCTACATATCCCACTAATACTTTGATTGACCACATAACATATATACTTATAATTTGACAGTCTTCTCATTGGTATTCTCTAAGTGTTCAATGATCTTCTAGATAGCCTCAATAGAGAACATAACTGCCTGTTTTCCACACTCTCGGACAAATGTCGAAGGGTTCTAAAACATTAACTCCTCTATAAAGGATGATATGTTCCACACAACCCATACTAGGTCTCTTTCCATAAATAATATAAAGTTATAAATGTTCTCCTAAAAATTCTCTCTCACACCCTCAGTTAGAACTATCTAAGCTATAGGTTACACTAGGGGAGAAACATTTCATGCTATATTCTTCTACAACCCTCGCAACACGCTTTCTTGTGGTGTCATTTCTCATCAATGAAAAAATTGTATGAGGATACATTAAACCTAATTAAAATATTTTAATAAGTGGGAATCAATAAAATCCATAAAAATTCATCCCTAAAACCCCACCCCATGGTGAAAATCAAGGCATTGTCACTACCCTTTATTATCCCTAACATTATTCATGGATCTCATTTGGTAAAAAATTTCATGATACAAAGATTTCATTTAGGAATCCATTTATCCTTTTCAATAACCATATTTTGAATCATTCACAATTATCTATTTCATATTAGGAATATTATTCATTTAAATTTGATACATAAATAAAAGTAATTTTGTTTGAAAAAATCCCCCAAAGACAACATTTTGATGAATTTATAAAATAAAGATTGTAAAAAATAAGTATTGAGTGTCAAAAATGATTCATTATTACTAAACTGTCATTAATTTATATTAAATTATGAAAAACAATATTAGGAAACAATAATATCACACAACATGTGCATCTTCCATGGTAAAATAATAATCAATTTTTTCATCAATCATTAATAACATCAATCCCAATCTTGGTACTTTTTTTTCATAAATTTGTCAGATGCTACCTTGAAAGTGTTCATGACAAAGAGTGGTCTCATCGTATTGTCATGTATACTATTCAGAAATAGTAATTCAACTGAAAATCAAAGATAATAAAATCCCACTCATATAACACTATCACATATGAAACAAGGGTCCACACACTAGAGCCTTGAGACAGTTCTCAACCTGACTTCCGGAATTCCTCCCTATGCACCAATGAATCCCGACTACTAGTGAGGATCCAATAGATATATCATGGAGAGATGAAACCTTATTTATTAAAACAAAACAACACTTCAAATAAAATAATCAGTAACTAAATTAAAATAAAAAATAACACTACTAATTGAATAATAAATATGTACCATTATTACTTGATAAACCAAAAATTGAAAAAAATATCAAACCCCAAATAATAGATATGCCATGAAATACAGCTAAAGAGTTTCAAGATGAAAACACAAAAAAATACACACTGAAAACACCTCAAGAGGGTCTCAACATCATCTCTGATTCCTTTACACATGCTCCAACCCAACTCAACCATATAACATTGGGATATATACCTTATCCTACCTAGAAAACATAATGTCTATTTCAGTACTAATCAGGTAACTTGGGTATTGTGTGACTAGAACACGGTATGGCACCACCAGAAACATATAATACAATATATTGTCTATATCATTTTATTCACTTGTATAAATAATAAATTAAAATTTATAAAGAAAATAGTTTTTAAATCAAATTTGGTTTATTTAACTACATAAATCCACGGGTTCATTATGAATCTCGGACCAAAAATAGCCACTTCAGGATGATCTTTATATCGAACCATATCACCTAGGGAATACAAATTCTATATATCTTGGGAATTGATTTTATAATTTAAATACAATTTAATAACACTACTCATGGGGCCTATAATTTTATGTATGCCACCTCTTTCGTACTTGGAGAATCAATCTCATTACCACTCCTCATGTGTATTTGGAGTATGATCCCATGTCTCATACATTAGTATTCAAATTCAAACATTGGGTCCATAAACTTAATTTTGGGAATGATATTAGTGTATGGAGTATCAATCCTCGTTCCATAACTCATTTATCAATAAATCACATATATCATATATATCATATTCATCATGGTTAATCATCATTAACCATATTATCAAAAATTCTTCACCCAGTGAACCATTTTGATTTATCTCAACAATAATGGTTCATCACTTAAATAACACGGAATAATATGAAAAATTCACAATTAAAACATTTATCAGCATTTCAATATGTAATACATTAACCTTCAATTTTAATCCAACCATACGTTAATTCCCAATGTCTACCAATTAATAATCACATTAATTGAAAAAATCTTAAACACACTAACTGACCAATTCCAAAATTCATTTATACGGCCAATTAATAATCCCATAGAAGAATTAATTAAATTAATTCCAAAATACAATTTCGCAACGTGTAACATTCATTTGAAAAATACCAATATGAAACTATAATAAATAATATTGGAATTAGAAATTATAACACTTTCCTCTATGTCATTGAAAGACATTCTACTAGAAAAATATCACAAAATTGAATCACTACATTCAAGATCACAATGGCATAGAGGATCTAGGACCAAAACCAAAGATCAATATCAAACAGATCAACATCCATAAAAAACAATATATAATTCACCACAAATGGACCAAAACCCATCCCTCTTCATCAGTAATGATATATGGGATTATTGAGAGATAAAAAAAATTGGAATATAGCACATAGAATATAGAATATGATCCTTCAATTTGAAATTTTATTTGTTAATAATGATGTTCATGGAGCATTGGAACGTTCCAGGAGCTTCAAAAATTAAAGGAATAGGTTTAGGGATAATTATATGTCAATAGGTGTTAATAATGTGTAGTTTGGTGTTTTTTATAAATTTTTTTGGAGTTAAAAACCTACATGAACTTTTTCAAGTATGGTTCCTACAGTTTATAAAATCTTGTTCTCTAATAGTTTACCACTCCATAAGTGTGACTAGATTCTCCTAAGTGTATTCACAATTTAAGAAAATGTTTTCCAACCATGCAATTCCACTCTAACTAGGAATTCATAGTTTGATGGGGGGTAGGTTCATGGTTTTGGAATTCAATTCACCAACTAAGAACTACACAATTTTCATTTTAAATCATCATAGAATCTTTTTAATCCTCCCATGACATGACTAAAAACATTTATGGTAATGACTAGGGAAAAATAATACGTTAAAATTAATTTTATGAATCTCCAAAAAAAATTGGGATCTTACATGTACAAAATTATCTAAACAAAACATTGACCACTTATCTCATAATGAATTCTAACACATTGTCATTTTATATGATTTATTAATATACATTACTAATATTAAAATATATAGTGGTTTCTAAATTGACCCCCCTATTTCTCAAATTTATACGTTAAATTTTCTCATGACATTATCTCAACTAGAATTTGATGTTACCAATTCTAACATACATATCAAGGAGGGGGTTATTACTAAATCTTATCATGGGTTTTCTCATTCCCAAGAATCACTATCACATATCATTACTTAATAATACACTCTTATAATACCTTGTTCACAATAATATTATTGAAAACTCATTCTAATTATTGTTTTTCCCAACAATACCTAAATCGATGGACGTAAAATTATTCTAAACCAATTTCTATTAAATATGTTTACATTATCGTAACTCCAAAGATAATGTACCTAATTCAATCCCAACATCAAAATAGATAATTTTATGTAAAAAGTTTCTTATTGATACTCAAGAATATAGTATTGTAAATGAATCCTTTAATGTTCCCATACAATATTATCAAAATAATTTAACCAACACTACCGTGATGTCGTAAAAATAAACTCATTTAAAAAATACCCAATTATTAATACTAAATTACAAAAGTTGAAATAATAATGATATATATGACGGACATAAATTTTTTAATTCACACAACTACATTTTTACTCTCAAAACTGTATATTTATACACTAATATATGCTACTCTATCTTTCATAGAAAGATATGCATTTCTTAATGTATCATCCCACATACATTTGAGTATTAGTATATTTTATTACTATGTAATACACAAATTTAGTCCATTAAAAATAAATATGTTAGTTATTAAAGGTGAAATATCCACCAATATGTCATAAATCAATACACAAATATGTTAGCCAACATATGATATCATACATTCTGTTTAGGAATAACAAACATGAAACCCCACCAAATACAATAATTAGTTCAAAATGCATTCAAAACCATATGATTACAATAATAACGTCTGTCATAAGGGTGGTTTTATAATTTTAATAATAGTTTGGTCCCGAAAATATTATTTTTGATATCACTAATTTTTTATCATTAATGTAAAAAGAATCCATCCCCACCGAATCATAGTCATACAAAATTCATTATTTTCAATTAAAAATAATTATATTCTTAAAATAAGAAATACAGTATGAATAATAATTATTATATATGATAAATATATATTATATCATGTAATATCCATAATAACAACACCATATCATTGAGGATAAACCGTAGATCAGGGATCCGAAATAACAATCACATTGTACTAACATTATAACAAATAATTATTTTTATACATCCATATAAGAACAACATTAACATTTTATGGTTTTTGATAAAATTAGAGTCCCTCATTATTGATGTCCAAATCCAATATTTTCCCTACACGAGGCTCTGAATTTATCCACAGATCATAATAAATATGTATAATATCTCACAATGATATGTTTTCTAACCAAAACCAGATGGTAATTATCATTGATTGTCCCTATTAATGTCAATTGGAATTTTAATTAAAGAAAACACTGTGGTAACAATCTAAATCTTCTTATTTATGTGATCTATCATTAGAATAAAGTAAATCCAAAAAGATATGTATAATAAAAAATCACTCTCAACTGTATTCTAATATGAGTTAAGGATGTCACATTAAACCTATGAAATCATTAAATATAATCATGAAATTACATATCATATACTCTATCATAATCACTATTTTTTAGAGGTTAATTCTTCATCCTCTAATTGACAGGTCCTGCAAATAACTTATGGGTCATGACACCTAATAACAAATAACCTATCACAAAATCATGAGGCTGATATTAGGTAATTCCTATTAATATATCATATATCTCACAAGAATTACTATTATCATACTATAAAAAAAATTTGATTCAAATGAACTATATTGATAGGGGTTTATATCTATTGTCAATATCTTTTATATTCATTCCTGAAGATGGATTATTCTCAAATGATTCCATGTTATAAATCTTAATTCATTCTATAATGACTCATTAAACATTAATCATTTGTTATCATATTTAAATAACTAATAATGAATAAAAAAATATTTTTTAGATATCTTAGAATGAACTACCAATGCCTTCAATTCCACATGAACCCAAAAAAATGAAAATTAAAAAAAATTACCCTCTTACACATAACATATACCCATATTATTATCATCTTAAGGAATATATATTTAATCAAAATCCCATGTTTCAATTATACCCAAACATATACACATAACATAATGGCATCCCATTACTAGGTAATATGATCTTTCCCATTCAAAAAAGAAATAAAATTGAATTATGGTACTAATACCTCACCCATCTATTATTCCCATCAATCTTAGAGAAATTAAATAACTATTGTAATGCCTTAGATTTTATGTTCTAAGAGAACTGAGAATTTTAGATTTTAATTAATGGAAATATCATACATTCCATGCTTGGGTGATGTCTCAGGATCATTTTGGGTGTCTTGGTTATTGTTCATCTACACATATGGTTGGATATGGTGTGGTTCATGATGTTTTCTCCTAGATAAGCTCATGTGATCCATTACTCTGTTAAACAAAATCATGAATGGGTGTGGTTATGGGAATGATAAAATTGCAGTCTCAGTGCAAACCAATACACATTTGGAATCACAATTCCATTGTGGAAGGAATGGTGATTCCATCTCAGCTATGGTTCCTTACATATGAAGTGGTGTTTTTCTATAGAGGAACATTTATGTGTAGTGTGATAGTGGACACGATGGGTTTTTTGGTAGTCATGAGGTCGTAATTTTACCAATTTCAAGAATTTGAAATAACTTAATGAGATACTGATCCTCTAGTTATTTTGATAGTTTCAAGGGATAAATTATAATCATTAATTATATGGATTTATTGATAGGGACTGGAATTTATTTACTCTTTAGATTAATCTTGTTTACTATTCTCCCATCAATGATTGTCAATGAAACTTTTATTTTACCTTTGTGTTTATTTCAAATAATAAAAAATTATTGGAATATTATTTTATCTCTAGGATATGAAAAGTTTCTATTGGATTACTCTCTCCATATTTATCCTAGTATGTTGGATTTTTTCACCTATTCCAATACAAATCCACATAAAATTTCCATTTGGAATTCCATTTTATTAAAATTTTACCTGTGGAAGGTTCTAATTCCAATATACTTTTAAATACATTGAACAACATCTTAATTAATAATATATTATTTAAAGGGTTATCTTATAATATCTATTTATATCATGGTGTTTTGTAGTTCTAAACTCACCAATTTATAAAATGATTATAGAACACCACATTATAGACTCAAGTTAAACCATAGATTTTGAGTACATAAAATGGAGATTAATAATACATCCAGTCCTACCATATCTCAAATTTATATCAATTCATGTTGATTATGATATATATCTTCATCGATAGAAAGAATTTTTTTTGAGTTTGTAAGGTGATAAATTACCTCCCAAATGGTGGTATGGCCTTCTGTTATCTTGTGGGTTAAAAATTCACATTATTACCTTTTCCAATTTCTAAAATTTTGTGAAAAATGTTTTCATTACACCAATAAACTTCTATCATTCATTATTTAATATTTTAAATATAATGAATATGAAAAAAAAAATTACATTTCCCCCATCATGTTATTACAATTTATGTTTTTTCTTTAGATCACTATACATCATAGTGATTCCTAGATAAATAGATAAGGATGATATATACACATAACAAAGAATATCCCACCAATATTATTGTTTTTAGGTGGAATATATTCCATTTCATATATTTATAAATACATATTCATCAATGTGGTCCTGTAGAATACCCACTACCTTTCTCTGTATCTCCTCACTGTCTTTTGGGAATCCTTGATCCTCTCAGGAAATAATGGTTAAAGAGATATTTTAGAATGGTAGAATTGCATTCCTATTATTATAAATTTTTATATAATTTTCAAATACATTAATACTTGATCCCTTTTAATACACATTGTCTATTTTTTTGTAATATAATTTCTATTTTGAGCATGTTCCATTTTATTCACCTTCAAAAGAGGGTTGTGTGTTAAATATTCGTAATCCATAACCAATTATAACACCCTTTTTCAGTGAATATTGATCTCCTTTTTGTAATATATAATTTATGAGATTAAGATCGATATATATGTGACACATCTCTTTAAATATATAATGTAAGAAAATAGTTAATATGAATATTACTACATCCAATTCTAGATAATGTGTTTCGCAGTTCTTCCAATTGATCTCTATTTTGATGGAGGAATATTCTATCACTTTTAATTTTACATTATTACACACCCCAATACTTTTTAAACACATATCTATAGGTAAATATCCTCCTCTAAGACTTAGTAACTTAATTAGAGGTGCATTTATTTCATCTTCATTAAATCAATAATTTTCTCCTCACATTAATAGGTCGTGAAAAGTGTTACTCCATTATGATTTAACATTTTTATTGGGTTTGGAAATCATTTAATATTTATCGAAATTAAAATATATTTCCCATATAATATACGGAATAATTATCCAAACTGAAGATCTAAAATAATTATGTACTACTCTCCATATTATGGATCAAATAAGTAATTAATCCATGAATGAGAATACTTATTATATATTATTATCACGTTGTGTTCAATATAATCAACATAGGGGGACATTTAATAATAATTTCATTTAATTAAATTTACTGGGAAACCCCATGGTGAATCCATCAGAATATAGAAACATTATCCAAATTATATTTTAGATACTTCTTCTCCCACTAAAGTTCATAAGTGTCAATTCCTTAAGGATTCTAGGATACTATTAATGAATTATGTATATGTTCGATTAGGATTTAAACATAACTATTTGGAGGAAGACTAACAAATTCTTCGAGTAGCATATAAATATAGAAAATTATAATGGGGATCTCAAAAATGATGATCTTTTCCAATGTATCAGACATTTTTTCATTATACTATTGAATAAATGGAAATGATATCTTTCTTGATATGATGATACAATAAGAGATCCACCATATTACATACAAAATTTTATAACTAGAGGATAATTCATGATATGACTTTGGAATTATTTCTCCAAAAAATTATACTATATGTATATAAGGAAAATCAATACATATAATGGATATAATCAAAATCAACTAAATTTTTTATTACATGACCCTGTAGGAATTTTGTCATAAAAATATTAATTGGGGAGAAGATATATATTGGTGATTAAATTGTTTCCTCATTTTATATTTTTATAGATATATTTGTAGCCATGTTATTTGTATCGTGAATATTTTTAATAAATTTAATTTACATCATTGAAAATGCAGATATGTAATCAATTTGTATGGTCTCCATTAATGAATGAATAACTAAGATATCTATCCCAAATTCATTTTTAAGATCAACCTTAGTAGTTTTATTCTCTTATTATCTCCCTTAATCTTAATTAATATTTGTTATTGTTTTCTTTTATCACAAAAATACCTTACCATTGTGATGTTTTTTCATTTTCCATATTTCTTAGAGTCGTAATATTAGAAAATAGACTAAGGGTTTACTATGGAACTCCATTATTCTAACAGATTTGTATTTAATTTCTTGGTTCCCCTCCATACCACTCAAAAATCATTTCCATGTCCGCTTCATTGAATTCTGCGGATGATCCTCCCCCTGTTTTGATAAGTGGTATTTTTTAATTTCTTAACACCATTATAAAATTCCATTTCTAAGCCCCTAATAAAACTAAATTATCTTCTTACTTTCTACAGTCATGTGAGACCCACTAGATTAACCGATCCTAATTTCAACATTGAGGAAACATTAAAAAAATCATTATAGATTAATATTTTTTGAATCCCTAAATATATTCATAGATCCAAATTTTTCCAAAAAATGATATCAATAACATTGCATTTTGGGTAATTGATAATGATATAGGCATATCATTCATGTATTTTGAATTTTTTTCTCAAACACCGTGATTGATTCGACTTTTTTAGTTCAAGTGAATCACTATTTATTTATTGTTTTCTGATTCATAAAAATATTTATTTAAAACTGTTTTATTTAATTATTTTGACTCTATTTCATTGATTTATTCCCTAGGATTAAAATTCTTGATCAACATCCACAATTTTTCTAATTACATAATGACACTAGAAAATAAATTACATATTTTGATGACATTAAAACAGAATTTAATTTATTATATTCCCTAATATAATTTAGGAATTGATTTTTTAGGAGTTAGGTATTATTTTTATGTAAGAAACAATATATTATATTTTGGACACATCAACTTTATATCCATTTATCCCATAAAACAATAAAATATATCTTCCCAGAAATATCTTCTCAATTATTTTATTGATGTATTCCATGACCTTTCTATTTCATTAAACCTAATGAAAAAAATTTAAAATTGTGGGATGATAAGAAAAATCTCATTAAAGGAAATAAAAACAATAAGGCAACTACAGACCCGTGAACACTTTGTAAATATTCCTTCTTCAAAATAATCATTGGGATCAAAATATACTTTTTCATATCCATGAAATAAAATTCTCTGCCCAGAAAATTTCATAAATCATTTAAAATGAAAAAATAAACAAAAAATAAAAAACATAATGGATTCTTTTAAATCATGAGTTACTCATAATATGTTTTTTCACTAGTTAATACTTTTCCACCTTACAATGGATCATATGCCTTCCATTAAAATTTAAATTCATAATATTTCCATATAAACTGTAGAAGGAATAGATAAATGGTGTTTGTAACATAGGGAATAATTTCCATGTAAGTATTATAATTAGTATAACCATCAGAGTTACACATAGAATAACCATTTTGGTTACACATGAAATAACCATCGCTATAACACATAAACTAAAAATGAAGGTTATAATTAGAATAACCTTCTTAGAATAATTACATAATAACTTAGGAAAAACCTAATTAGTTTACTCCGACCCTTTATCCAATGCATTAGATATAAAAAATGGTATCACCTCTGCAACATTTATAATAGAAACAACCATCCCCATAAATAAATCCCAAGTACAGCAATAGATTCATAATATATGAAATCATTTTCTCCTAAAATTATTCTCCAAACTAATAAGAATACATTTTTGATGAATGATATATACCTTTCCATTAATACCAAATTTTTATAACTAAAAATACTAGAAAAAGGTTCTGTTGGTCTTTATTTTTAAAAAACAAAGATTATAAAGTAATCCCAAAATCAAATAATATTTATGGTGGAGGTAAAAATCATTATGACATTATAAATTTCAGAAGAACATTCCTTTTGTCTTTTTTAATGACATTAAAAACTTTTCATAAAAATATTATATTTGAAAACATTATAGTGAAATAGAAAAGATACCTAAAATTTCATTAATAATTGAATTGAGCCAATATAAATACTCTAATATAATATTTTCAAAAAATAGACATAGATGAAAAAGAGTTAGAAGTGAAACATTAAAAAAGTTTTTTTGAAGACACTATCTTACATTGAGACTGACTCATAAAGTATATTTTTTTCGTTATGAATATATAAAAAAGGACTGTTATTTAATTTTATATCTTTTTCATGTTTATTTATCCTTTTTTAATCTTCTTACATCATATTAATAATAAATTAATCAATTGAATAAATGTAGTATTTTTTTATGATATTCATTTCAAAAGTCTCAAATAGCTTCTATAAGTTGACTATAGTCAAAGAAGTCATTGTTCTACTGTCTAATGAATAATAATAATTCAATAATTTTCATATTTTAATCAATTATAATTTAGAAACTAAATATGATTGATCATTATAAAAAATAAACTGTGTAACAATGAGGGAGATGGTATGTCGTATGTATACAATTGAAACTTTTACGTTTTTAGACATTCATCATGTAATTATGGTAAGTTTCATTTTATATTTACATAATTATAATAATATAATAATTAAAATATTATTTATTTAATTATACTAATATATATAATCCATGTAATGTGGGGATGAGAAATTTATCACATCCCCTTAGGGAGGTGGTTGTCCATACATATTAAAAAATGACATTATCATTTTTAAATTAATTGAAAGGGAAGAAATACTATGAAATTATCCTATTTTACAATGATAAATATTTAATTAATATCATAAATAATGAGAAAAATTCATCATTATTACTTTATATTATAGGTGTTGTAAAAAATAAAATTATATCAGTTTGTAAGATATTAGTACACCATACACATGAATGATAAATTTATCTCTAATTTTATAGAGTTTGGAGAAGGATATATGTAATTTAATTAACATAATAAAATATAAATACATATAGGAATCTTGTTATGTAATTTTGTCATGGTTTTAGATGATTTGATGGTGTTGTAAGATGGAAAAATGTAAAATGTGTGATTGAAAACACTAAAAATTGGTCAGAAAATCTACTTTCTGAAATGAATTAATCCATCTAAGGATGTTATTATTCATATTATAAGGACCATAAATTGTGGTGAGGATTTTAGGAAGAATTTGAGTGAATTATTGGTAGAAATATAGGTTTTTTTGTTTCTGGAAATTTGATGTTGATGATACTTTTATATGAGAGGGGAGGTGACTTCTTGAAATTTATTAAAATATTTGATCGATATAAATTAAATTTTTAGGTGAAAAGGGATAGAAAAGGATATTATTCAGAGAATATATGAGGATGATTTGAAATAGACTCATAAAATATAATTTTTATGAGTAACTATCAGATATTTATTCTGGGTTTTTGTTTTAACTACCATTAACTCTTTTCTCACATACCATGATAAAATGTTTTTTTTGCTTTTTGAGGGTCAATATAGTTACCATAAATGTGGTAATATATTTCAAATAAACCATGGATAAAATATTCAACCATATAGTTATCACTATTATATATATTTTGTTTCCTTTAATTTTATATCTTTTAACAAAATTTTATTTTCATAAAATATTATTAATATCATATTTTTAAATATTCATTTCATTGATTTTCTTGAGATCAAGAAAAAAATGAAATATTTTAATAAAAACATAAAATGTTATGTTTCTCCAAAAAAAATCAACATTCTCATTAATTCATTTAAATTAAAATAATTTTCATATTTTTAATATCATTTTAGTTATTTTTCAATTAATTTAATAATTATTACCTGAATGTTGGTTAAGAATTTTAGCAGAATATTTCATCACTAAAATTTAATATTAAATTATCATAATTAATATAAGTCATTTATATTTTAAAATGTTATTCTTAAAAAAATTTCATCATGTATCCCTATGATAAATATATTATACCTACTAAAAATATGAATCTGATATCTCTGTTTTTTCTTTAAAAAAATATTTCTAATGTCATAATCCAAAAAAATGGTAAAAAAGTAATATATAAATCCATTTATTTATTAGGCATCATATATACAAAACTAATAAAACTATGGAATTTTTTTTTGTAATTTTATCATCCATATAATTTTATTTTATATTTTATTTTCCCGATTCATTATTAACTATGGTGACAAAATAATTAAAGTTATTATTCATATTAACTAGAAATAAATGGGAACTATGAAATAAACCTATAGAAAATAATTAATAATATAGAATCCATTTTTCAAGATTCAAAACAATGAAGTTACATTTTTTAATTTAATATGAAATCATAAAAACATAATGAAAAATAGTTTTTTCTTTTTAATTAAAAATGCTATAATTATAATAAATTAATGATTTAAAAATCAAATGAATATAATTTAGTGTTTTATAATGAATATGAACTAATTAAATTTTATAAATAATCCTAAATAAAATTATTTATTAAATACAAGAATATGAAACACAAATTTCGATAAAAATTTGTATTTTTAACAATTCATTTAAAAATATATATTTTTAGAAAATTATTTTAGTATCCCTTTTATATACTATTTAGTTGATGAAAAAAAATTGAATTATAATTATGTAATTTTAAAATATATATTTTTAATTATATAACATAATTCATGAAATCCAGTTTTTGATTAGAAATAAATATTTTCTCATTTCGACAGAAAATTTATCAACTATTTCTAATAATGAATGTAAATTTATAAAATCCAACTAATGAATATTTGAAAAAAAAATACCAATAGTACGTTATCTATTACATATTTCTCCCCATTTAGAAATTTCAATCTCCCATTTTTTCTTATTATACTCCAGAATAACATTACCCCATAACATTTTACATTTTCAATGTTTATTTTAAACTATATGGTTTCTTTAGAAAATAGTGATGTGGCCAATTAAATTTTTCAACAATAATTTCAATCTAATTTCATTTATCTAAATATTTTATTCTTAATATGAATTTTAATCATCCATCGGACTACCAGAGGTCTCAATACCTGAGATTAATCTTGCACAAACATTCTTAAAATCGAAATGTGAAAAATTTTGTGTATCTGGGGTGAATTCTGTCGCAAGTCTATGTGGTAAGCAGCTGACCCATAATTCTCTTTGTTTTCAGTAGGTTCAACAAAAAATTGTTTTAAATGACCTTTTCACCAATATTCATAAAATTATTTCAGAGAGATAAAATATAAAAAAATAACATGCTCACATACATTAAAATAAATATCTCTGATGTAGTTATCCTCAAAACATTCCATCCTAATTTGAGTTATCATTGAATATAGTTCAATTTCCTTCACATTGTCAACCATTTCATCAACCAATTCTAGTCCCAAAAACATATATTCACGTACTTCATCCCAAAATGGTGTCTTCTAATGATACATTCCACAAAATTATTGAAAATATTCCATCTGAATACTAGAATGAACACTTTTATTAATGGGAATTTTAACAAAAAAGACACTGCTAAAAAATGTCACGACACCCTCTCTACAAGGTGAACCCCTCCTGGGCAAAAAATATGATAAGGGATATATTAAACCCTGATTCATGCCTCTATTAGGCCTCTAGTTGGTGACTAGTACTGAGGGTATAGTAAACACACAAATCGGATGCATTACCCTCTAAGAGAACCCATGCGAAAGAGAGTGATAAGATAGACAAAAACCAAATCTAACTCAGTCTGAAATATAATATAAATCCCAAGTACATATATGTAATTTCATAAAAAAACAACTATGATTAAAATGGAAAAGTACATGTACGAAAAAAAAAGTACAAAATAACAGGAACCACCAAGCCAGAACAACTCCTACAACCCCAAGATAATATTAACCAGTCTGATCTCTAACCAGCTTCACGTGACCTGAAAATAGTTTATATATTAATAGAGTGAGTATAACATTATACTCAGTATGATCCTCCCCAGAGCCTCTCGTTCAAAAGTAATGACATCCTGCTAAAGAGTAGTAAACAACAAGTGAAACTAACTCGTCACCAAAGAAGGTATACTACGTTCCCAACCTCACCATAGCTACTCTCACCAAGTACCACATACATGATTATATAATATAATAATGAATAAAAATGGAAACCTAGTACTAATTCCCCACTAGTTTTCCGCTTTCCCCCAATATCGAATGTCCTAAGAACCTCTCTCCAAAAGGCTTTCCCACAGACACCTGGGTGAAGCACCACAACCTGAACCTCATGCAAAAAACCACCATATCCACATAACCAATGTAACCATGTTGTTTTTGGGAGCCACCATAGCTCTCATAATGTGTAAAGTGCATCATGTATTAAATCCCAAGCCATTATATCCCATACACCAAGTAAGGATACTCAAGCCATTACAGCCTATACATGTTACACCTATAGTAGTCCATAGGTAACTATATCTTGAATATATGTTTGTGAGTAACCACAAGACACTACTCCATCTAAACACATATGTGGGAAAAACTAACCACTATTCCTACCAGCACATGTAACCACCAAGAGATGTGAGTGGGGCCAAAGTGCATAATCAACCTTTCATCTTCCCACCAGAATGTTGTGTAAAACACCCCCACCCCCCAGGGATCAAAATTCCTAGGGTGTTAGTTTCACTAACTGAAGGGGTGGAGAAGCTATGAGAAACACAAAAAATAAGGAATATACGATATCTCACAACCACACTATAGGAATAACCTATTATTAGACTCAACTACAACTATCGTCTCTCGGACTCCCGAATTCCACTTCTAAGACTTGTTATCCTATAACCACACAACAATTTATAGAGATTTATTAAATTATTTCATTTATTTTTTATCAGTTTCACTTTATGATAATTAATTATTTAAACATTAAATAATCATTAACCACACCATATTATATTTCATTAGCATCACACACAATGTCCATTGTTCCATTAAATTGAAACCTCGGCATTGCATCAAAGAAAACTCCAACCCCATGGGTTAACAGTATTTATTCATTCATTTGTTAATTGAATTATTACCTTCCCATATTCCCCAAACATTCTATAAAAAATTATAAGCTAATAAACAAAAGGGGTCTCAACATGGTGAGTAGTTGAACTACCCTTAAAGTCTTTTCTACCAATAGAAAAAACGTAGACCCATCCTCCCTTGAGAAGTTAAACACAGAAATCAGGAGGCATACCGCGTGCGTCTTTAACCCTTTTTGATGTAGGGTAATTAAGACCATCTAACTTGATAAGTGGGAAAAGTAAATTAGATATATAGTCAACAAGATTCAGTAAGCATCCAAACATTCAAATGAAACCTATTTCATCATCTCTGGTGTCCTCCCCGACACCCACATGCATAAACTCATTCATCTGGCCACTCAAGGCATCAACTGCTAAAATGACCAATGGAATTATCTACCCCCACATATCACAATACCCATATAGGATCACATGAAAACACAAGTAGCACCAAAAAATCATCATATCAACTAGGCTCTTGGCTCATAAAACAAGGCATCCAACATTTAAACACAATGAGCTCTTGCAGCTCCACGGCTAAGGTTCTTGGCCTTTATAAGAATGAGGGAAACTCATAACCCTATGAGGAATTATCTTTTATCAAAAAATCAATTTCATTAATCCATCATGAATTAACTAATATATTATTCCTAGGTTTCAGTGACTGGGAACCTAAAAAGTAATCTATCACAAATAATAAAACATGCTTACTGTATCAATTTTATTAATATCAAATTACAAATAAAACAACTACTAGATTCATTTACATAGCCATATGGTTGGAAACACCTGAGCGGTTGTTATTTCGTTAAAACCTACAATAGTGGGTCACTACACAATGTGTACTTCCTATTCACGTCTTGTACTTCCGTGAGGTCGAGTTCCATAGAAAAACGTATCACCCCATTTATTTTTTTATATTTCTAAAACTTGATCTGTTCAGGTCGTGTACCCCATAGTCACATCGTGTACCCCCAATACTTATAGATTGCTACGACCAAACTCCTCGATACTACTTCTGAGCCTTCTCCAAGAACCCCAGTCTTGGAAAACTTGCAAAGGGTCGACCTATTCAATTCTAGGCCCTTTAATCAAGTACCTATAAAAATATTCTTGTCCCCAAGAATCAAAAACCAACCCAGAGTGGAAACAAAAAAGGGTTGTCCAAACAACCACCCTGTAAGATACTTTTCATGGCCTTCTCCACCCCAAGAGCTCAACCACATCAAAAGAAAAACGTGACACCTTGTGACAACCACAACCTTCTCATAAATGATATCTTGGGGGACATAAATCTTAATGAGAGCAAGACACAATATGAATAAAAGGAATCCATATCTAAAAAATGAATGGCCTATAACCACAAAGTGAACATTTGTTCCACGAAAAGAGTTAAACATAAAAAAACTCTCGGAACTGAGCATGTAACTGAGAATCACATTCCTAGGTACTCTCCTCCACACCAAAATGGTGCCAAAAGACCTGAACTAGTGGGTTATCAGGTCCACACAATACCATCTCCTTGAATTCCTAGATCTCCACATGACACTCCTCGAAGGTGGCATCATCATCAACATCGATCATTCGCTAATCAATGATGTGGGAGCCATCATGAAGATAACAACGGAGCTGTGACACATGAAAAACATTAGGTATCTAGATCATCTGTAGGGGAAGTGCTACTCGATATGCCATGGATCCAATATGAGCCAACACCTCTAAAGGCCAAAAAACCAGGGAGACACCATACTACCAATACCGAACAATCACTTCCCGCAACTGGGAGTCACCTTCAGAATCATGTTCTCCCCAACATCAAATTCCAATGGTCCTCTCCATTGGTTGGAATATGATTTCTAGCGATCTTTTTTTATCTTCATCCTCTCACAAGTAACCTGAACCATCTCTATGGTATTCTACACTAGTTCTGGTCTGAGAATTTTTTAATTTCCAACACCAGTCAAGAATAATATAGAACGGAAATATCAGCCATAAAAGTCTTCAAACGGCGCCATACCGATGGTGAGTGAAAACTATTGTTGTAATAGAAATCAACCACGGGTAAGTGCCTCATCAACAAGCGTCCTAAATCTTGGACACAAGAACACAACATGTCATCAAAATTTTGGATGGTCCACTCTATCTCATCATACATTTGTGGATGAAAAGTAGGGATAAGGAATAGCTCATAACTGCAAGAATGGTGGAGACCTCTCCACACCCTAGAGTTAAAACGAGGATCTTGATCATAAATTATCATCCTTGGGACTTCGTGGAGTCTCACCACATCCTCAAGAAACTTCCTCGACAAAACCTCCACTATGTTTGACTCCTTGATTTCTATGAAGAAGGAAGATTTCTTTAAATTATCCACTACCACCTAAATAACATCATGGCCTCTCTGATCACGAGGTAACCCAGTAAAAAAGTCCATATAGATTTCCTACCACTTCCACTGAGGAAAATCATACAAGTGGAGCAAACCACCAAGGACACGGTGCTCGGCCTTCACCTTCGAGGAATCCAAACATCAAGACACCAACTCTGCAACCGCATTCTTTAGCCCCAGACACCAAAACTGACTCCACAAGGCTCATTATATATTTTTCATGCCAGGATGCACCTCAAAAGGAAAACTATGTAACTCTCTTACAACCATCTCACACTTTGCGAAGGGAATGAAAGGATTTCCCAGACACACCACTCATTATTGTTCATTCTCAGACCAACCATTAGGGGCCTCACCACAAAAAAACAAGGTCTCTCTAGAACTCCACCTCTAGATCCCCCAACTGGGAATCTTCCACTTTTTACACCATAGATGACTGCATGGTCATATGAAAAAGACAACCTATGCCCACAAATTCTCCCATATCGATATGTAGTGTGGAATGTTCTTCCATCACTCTCAATGAATCTCCATATTTATGCACTGCATCACTACACAACATCATGTTTAGAGAATCAGGAACTACACTCCATTTTCCAGTTGCATATGATATTTTGAAGTTGTATTCCTATAATAAGTCCATCCACGGATGCTGATGCATGTTTAGTACACACTGGGAAAAAACAAATCTCGAGCTCTTATGATCGGTGAAAACCACAATGCGATTGCCAATGAGGAAATTTCTCCACACCTTCAGAGTAAACACCACAACTTCCAACTCAATATCATGGGTGGCATAGTAACTTTAATGGGGACACAACATCTAAGACCCATGAAAAACAACTGGTCTCTACTGTATCAGAACACAGCCTAACCCCGGATGTGAAGCATCCTAAAAAACATCAAAATGAACTCCCCCAACTGTAAGACAAAGAATTAGATCACTTGTCAAATACACCTTCATATACCTAAAATCTACAAAACCCAAATCAATCCACATGAATGTTAGATCATTCATGTTCAATGTTGTTAGAGGTGTGGAAATCTAAGAGAAATAGGCTATGAAGCTCCTATAGTAGCCTTTGAGACCAAGGAAACTTCTCACCACTGGAACTACCTTGGGGGATTTCCAATACACAATGGAATCTATCATTGAGGAATACATATCTACTCCCTTTTGGGAAACCACATGCCCCTAGAAACAAAAATCTTGAGCCCAAAACTCACACATTGACAACATCCCAAATAGCTACTGTTCGAGATGATACCATAAAATGGCATGTAGATGATCTATATTCTCATCCTCATACATGTATCACACAAGGATGTCATTGATGAAAACCAAGATGAACCTATCCATGAACTCATGAAACATAGCGTTCATCAATACCATGAACACAACTCGATAATTCTTCACATCGAATGATATTACAACGAATTTGAAATGCCCTTGACGACAATGGAAAGCAGTGTTCAGAATATCCAACCCTTCACATTCCTCTGATGAGATCTTGAATGCATGTTAATCTTCAAGAGCCATCTTGAAACATTTAGTTGATCAAATAAATCATCAATCTGTGGTAAAGGATAGAGATTATTCATTATCAATTTTATAAGTGATGATAATTGATACACAACCACAATATTCCAGCAGCCTTATTCATAAATAGAACTGGTGCACCCCATGGTGACACACTCAGAAACAAAACCTCATTGTAATAGACCATTAAGTTATATATGCATCTCTTGTAACATAGAAGGGTCGATCCTATATGGAGACATAGAGATAAGAAACGATGTGGGCGATAGCTCGATCCGAAACTCGGTCTATCATCGAGAGGGTATTGTTACAACATCTTCTGGAAAGACATTAGGGTACTCTTTTATGACCCTTGAATACCCCAAATTATGAACCATTAATGAACATAGAATCTAATCACCCATAATGTATGAGAAGGATGAAACATGCCCCTAACTCATCTAAGGGGTTTTCTCGCCAACAAATGTCATTGGCTCTTCGTCAGCTTCGAAGAACACCACCTTACTCCTAAAGAAATCCATGATATCCTACACATAATATAAAAAATACATGAAAAGGATAAAATCAAATGGTTGTATGCATAGACATAGAATATATCCCTAAGAGAAGTGCTGACCGAGAACTAGGTCACAGTCTCTCCGTACTTCAAACAAGTCAGCTCGACCTCCAACTAGAATAGTCAATGTCAAGGGCACTGAAATCCTCTCTACCTCAAGTCCCAAATAATGGAAAATGTCAAGTGATATAATTAAGTGTGTTGCTTATATAATCAAAAAAAGTCATAAAACCATGCAGATAACAAGAAAATGGAACCTCGAATGATGCCAGGCTCGCCTAGTGCTGGAACTGCTAAAGCATGAAGCTGGCCACAACCTCCGCCAGAACTTCTCTGACCCTGATGAAAGCCACCACCATGGACTCACTCTACTGTCTATGGATGGGGAGCATCATGGGTATGTCCTCTGCCTACCATATCTCACCTATGCTAATCCAAAGTTGGTGTAACCTACTACTACTACCTCAGATGGAACTACCACAACGGAGGAACTATGAGTGGAGAACCTGGTGCAAGATGACTTCTATAAATGTTATGGAACCATATCTATTGATAACCTCAACATCCAGAAGAAACAAATACGACATCCCATGGTATTGTCTTTAGAGCCTCTACCCACAGAGAAACGATATGTTGAGGGTTGCGACCAACCCCCAGCCGAACGGAAACTCCTCTTCCAGAAAAACCAAGAACCCTAGACCATTGTTCTGCTTCATGAGGAATCATTATGACTACCCTCTTGTGACGATACATTTATATATAATTTCCAATCTATGACCTATGCCCTCTCCATCACCACAAGATATGTTTTCAGCATAAACATGGTGACATGGAACTGGATCTCTGGACACGAAGCCTCCTCGAAATGCCTTGCCCGGGCCTCCTCATCTGGAAACAGGTCCATAACATATCATAAAGGATTTCGGAAATAGATTCCAAACTCTCTCACACAGGATCTCCCTGATCAAAGGTTAAGAAGCTCTTGAAGATTGGGTGCCTTGACGGTTGAATAAATAAACATGACTCTAATCTTGTCTAAAAATTCTTCCTGTGATATCACCAACTCCTCAAAATCCTTGACGAACTAGAACCACCACTTCCTTGATGCTCCATGAATCATTATCGCACCAAAATACACCTAGTGAGCCTTTAGAGCCTGAAAAAACAGAAGGATGTCTCAACCTCCTCCTACCAGTCTTCTGTAACTGCAACTGAAATTGAGCCCTCGATCTTCTGTAGACTCTAACGCTGGAATTATTGGAGTGTCCTCATCCATGTGTCGTCATCCTAAACTTCTACCCTATGTAAATATGTTGGCATAGCCTACTGGACATCTTCTGCACAATCCTGATGAGAACGTCAACCTATAGCCATACCAGAAAAATAAAAAATTGTAAGAGCACCTAAACATATAATATGAAAGACATAACATTAATTAATTAATATTTTTTTATTCAATTTAGGGAAACCTATACAAAGGTATAAAAATTCAAACACAATCATAAAGAATAAGGATGCATGATCCTTTTCTAGGCCTCTACCCTCAAACCAGTATCACCTCATTTAGTATCCACTATAAACTTAATGGTTTCTACATCAGATCACAGGGGGCCTAAATGCCTTTGTCTCAGTTGGTCTCCAATATTTACATCACTTTCTAAACTGAACTGACACTTTTTCCCAGCCACCCCATGAAATCTCACACGTGCCTAACACCAAAATCCATCCTATCCCTCAAGTAGAAATATGATACAACTCTATCATGACCCCCTACCCAAAAGGTGTACCCCTCCTATTCCAGAAATGTTAAAAGGGAGATAGTGTCCCCTGAATCCTCCCTCCATTTTGACCAAGATTTTCAACTAGCACTGAGAGTATAGTAAACAGAAAAATGGGAGGCATTAACCTTTAAGAGAACACATGTCAAAGAGTGAGATAAGATAGACACCAAACAACTCCAACTCAGTATGAAGTATAAAACAAATCCCAATTATACATATGTAATATCATTGATAAACTACTACAAATGAATGGAAAAACTATAAGTACCAAAAGAATGTAAAAACAGTCACAACCATGAAGCCCATATAGCTCCGGTAACCCCATGCTTTTTGTAACCATCCTAATCTCCATCCTTCTCCAAGTGACCATAAAAATAGTTTATATATGCATAGGGTGGGTATAACTTTATACTCAGTAGGTTCCTCCCTGAAGCCTCTCATGCAATAGTAATGAAAGCATGCTAACAAAAAGTGAGCAACAAGTGAAACAAACTCATCACCTAAACATGTATACTATGTTCACAGCCTCACCATGGATACTCTCACCAATTATTGCAAAAAAGAGTATATAATATAACAAACACTAACACAGGTACCTCCCAATAACTTCCCCACTAGTTTTCTACATTTCACCAACATCGCATGTCTTAAGCATATCTATCCAAAATTGGTTGGTTGCAGACACCTTGGTGAATCACGACAACATGCACCTTGTGCAAAAAAACCACCACATCCATGTAACCAATGTAACCAGGTTGTTTCCATGAGCCACCACAGCTCACATAACGTGTATCATAGTTCAGGTATTATACCTCAAGCTATTATATCCCATACAAAGAGTAAGGATCCTCAAGCCTTTATAGATTTCTACACTTATATATAGGTAAAACTAACAATTAATCCTACCATAACAAGTAACTACCAAGAGAATAGATTGTGGCCAAAGGGGGTAGTCAGCCATTCTTCCTCCAGCCGGAATGTTGGGGAAAACACCCACCTAGAGCTCAAAATCAATGAGGTGTCAGTTTCCCTAAATAAATGGGTGGAGTAAAACATAGAAACACAAAAATTATAGAATATACGATAGCTCACAACCACACTATGTGAATAACCAAGTCATCGACTCAACTATAGCTAACGTATCTTGATCTCCCGAATTCCACTATTAAGACTCGGTATAATATAAGAACACAAAATTTTGAATAGATTTATTACATTACATCATTCCTTTTTTATAAATTTCTCTTTATGTTAATTAATTCTTTAAACATTAATTAACCATTAACAATTACACATTATATTTCATTTGCATCACACCAAAAGTCCAATGTCCCTTTAAATTGCATCCTCAACATTCAGTCCCAGCAAGCCCCAACCCCATGGGTTAACATCATTTATTAAATCATTTATTAACAACATTATTACTTTCATTTATTCCCTGATCATTCTAGAAAAATAGTTTATGCTACTAAACAAATAGGGGATCCACAACGAGGGTTGTTGAACTACCTTTCAATCCTTTTCCACTTATAGAAAAATAGTAGACCCATCCTCCCTTGAGAAGGTAAACACAAATATCATATGGAATACCTCATATGTCTTATCCCTTTTAAAAGTAGGGTAATAAGGACCATAGGACTCGAGTAGTGGTGAATGTAAAGTAGAAAAATAGCCAACAAGATTCAGAAAGCATGCAAACATTCACATCCAACCTATTCCATCATCTCTCGTGTCCTCCATAATAACCACATGCATAAACTAATGCATCTCACCACTCTATGAATCAACTAATACCACCACCAATGAGCCCCCTACCCCCACATATCACAATACCCATCTAGGATAATATCACAACACATATAGCAGGAACACAAACATTGTATCAGCTGGGCTCTTGGACTTGAAATAGGGAATCCAACGTTCAACCACAGTGATCACTCACTGCTCAAAGCATAAGGATCTTGTCCTTTACAAGAATGAGGGGAACTCAGAACCCTACATAGAATTATCTTTTATCAAACAACCCATTATTTAATACATATTTAATTGGCGGATTTATTATTCGTAGGATCCAATGAGGGGAAACCTTCACAATAAGCTATCACAAATTATTAAACATGCTTACTAAAACAAATTGATTAACAAAAAATTACAACAACAACAACCAGATTCATTTAAATGCAACTTTATCTTTTAAAATTATTTACAATTAATCCATGTTATGTTATTTCCCAATTTTTGTCAGGAATGACATGTTAAAAAAGGCAATTATGGATATCACACTATCTTGGAAAACAAGAGGTGATAATATATGATCGATTCCCATTAATTTTTCTGGTTCAAATATTTTCTATTTCAATTCCATTATAATCTAATGGCTAAAAAAATCCAACTCTTCAGATGCACGTAAAAGAATAAAGATAAATAGAATCTCCAACCTCATAAGGTTTCCAACGTTATTTTCTTGAGAATGGATCAAAGAAACGGATCAGGATTTCCTACACCGCAAAAACTACATCCACCTGAGGATGTCGCCACACAATTGCATCAACAAAAACAAAGAGAAGCTCTGTTAGATCCATGGAGATCAAGCACCAAGGCCTAGAAAATATAAACGGGAGAAACAATTTTGAAGAAAACCATGAAACAAAGACATATCTTACATTATATCAAAGACGGATTCAAGAAGGAATCCTGAGATTGATCATAGATGAATAGATCTCTAAAATTCTATGAAGGGTTCTGTTGGGTCACCTGGGATGATAGGGAGGGGAGCATTGAATGTAGGTTTGGATAGACATAAGTGGATGATGTTCCATTAAAACAAATGTGGAGGGTCAGTGCATGACATGTACTTCCCAATCTTGTCATGTACTTCCTCGATTCTAGGTTCCACTGAAAAATGTGTCTCCTAAACAATTTGTAATATTGTTTTGGAACTTGAACCAGTCATGTTGAGTGCCCCACGGTCACGTCATGTACCCCTACTACATCCAGGTTTCTATGACCAAACACCTCCATACTTCTTATGAGCCTTCTTTGAGAAGCCCAGTCATCGAAAACCCACAAAGGGTCGACCTATCCGGGTATGGGCCCTTTCAAAACATTCCCCAGTAATCAATTGAAAAATCAGAAATAATTTCATCAATGGTATGAATATTACTCATGGACTTTCAAATCAATTGATGGTAAAAGGATATAATAAAATATAATTCAGTTGCCAAAGTCTTCAGATGTACCTTCCAAAAAAATAAAGTAAAAATGGGATGACATCCATATATAAAAATAATAGGAACTCTATGTAACCTCAGATTCTTTTTATGATATATTAAATAATCTTTATATAATTATAGAGTTTCTCAAATGTAAAGGATATGTGTAGATTTATTTAATCGATCAATAATAATCCAAATTTCATGTTTACCTCGAGATGTTTTTGTAAATCCCAACATGAAATCCATGGAAAAATTTCTCCATTTCACCTCTAGCACTAGAAAAGGTGGAGGAATCTCCTTCATAAATTTTTATTCTTATTTATCAAACTTAAATTTCAGACATTTTGGGTTAAAATTTATAATTCCTCTTTTAATTCCATTTTACTAATAATACTCTCAATGGTCTTTGAACATCTAATTAAAACCATGGTGGATGATAAATGAGGAACTATGAGCATCACAAAATAATTAAAACATCATTTAGGATTTAATGTAATATAAAATACTCCAAAAAAATCTAAAAATTAAATCATTTTTAGCATTAAATTCTTGAAATGTTCACACATTATCAAATTATAGATTTTCCTATAAATAATTATCTTCATTCTAATATTGATTTATAATTTTTTAAAATTCCATTATATTGAGAATTAAAAAACAAAAGTAGATCATGTGTGTAAAAAATATTTTCCAAAATTCATCAAATCTTTTACCAGGGGGTCATGATTAAAACATAATTCCATTAATATTTCATTACATTTCCGTCTCAAGATAAAAAATATATTGTTTAATTTTATCTCATTATAATGAATTTTTTAACCATAATACTTAACCTATTTTGGTCATCTTCTTGGCCTAATGGTCTATCATTCCACATCAATATGTAAATAGAAATTTAATGAAGATTTTTTGTTTCACAAATTTCTAGATATAATATATTTCACTCATTTTTAAATGAAAGAACAAAAAACACTAATTTCAAATCTTCTATAGGATAATTTAACTCATGGGGTTTCCATTTTCATGAAGCATAAGAAATTACGTGATCATTATTAATTTTGATAAAATTGTGTTCATTAAAATAATAATCAATATAGTTGATAAATTAAAAAATTTCATATGGAAATGGAAAACAATATCATTCATAAATAATTTTTTTGATCCAAAAAACAGTCATCATATTATTTTGTCCATAATAATTAATGCTCTATTTTATATAACATAGTCAGTGTGCTAGAATAAAAAGAAAAATTTTCAACCACCTATTTTTAATGTGCTAATAATACAACATATCTATGAATATATATAAAAATTGAAGGTCTGAATATTCATCAACCACTTTATTTAGTGGAATCAATTGTTATACCATCTTTATATATGATGTATCCATGTTATAAAAACAATTTTTAACAAAAAAGAACATTTGGATAATTTTATATATATATACAGTTATTTAAATGTATAAAGATCATTCCTTATATTTTTTCATGGTCATAATAATTATTTAAATAAATGATGATGTCAATAATAAATATAACCATAAAATTTTCCAATTATTCATAAAAGAATAAATTGAAAAGAATGATAAATACAATTGGGCTATTTTTAAATCCACTAGTAATAACCACAAACTCAATATACACATATATATTCCAAAACACTATTTTCCTAGATTCATCCTCGGTCACCTTCTCCTGATAGTAACCAATACCTAGGTCGTATTTTGAAATATAATGAGCTAGTCGGAGCTGATAAAAAATGTCAATGAAATGAGGGGATAGATACTTATTCATGGTATACAAGTTATTAAAATAACTATAATCAATTAAATTAGTCATGGAACAACATTTATTTTCTGTAAAAAAATCATAGAACCCAATAGTGAAGTAGTTATATGAATGAATACTTTACCAAGAAACTCATGTAGCTTCTTTTCCAATTCCATAAGGCGCACATGAATTATTCAATAAGGTGACCTTGTATTTTCCATGCCATAAAGAACTATTTCAATAGTAAATTCATCTTCATAATTTGTTATAAGAAAAAGAAACTCATATGAAAATACATCATAGTTTTATTTTACTATCAGAAAATAATTTATTTGAACAATTCTAATGACCCTAACTCCTGTAGCCTGGAGCTGATGTCTATATTATTAAATTTCCATTGATACAATGACCCAAATCATGAAATAAAAATCATTTTACTATTTTTTGGATATCAATATACATAAGTTATATCCATTTTACATTGGAAAAAATATAAAACATAATAATATATAATAATCAACATCACTAAACACATTAAAAAATACATTTTAGTATCATCTGGAATGTAAACAAAGGAAGATATCAATTGATCAATAAGTGTTAAATACAATAGAATTTATAATGAATATGTAATCCATTGCCTATATGGTTAGGTAGATAACGTAAAACAAATTCCATTTAATCAACAACTATTGAACAAAATGAATAAAAAATAATATCAATGAAATGATATCATTGATAATAATAACTATATTCATAATTAAGGAAATGATTAGTATTTTTACCCATTATCTCATATAACATGATATCTATACAGTCAAGACAGTCCACAATGAAGTTTAAAATTATGGATAAAAATCCATTTTATTTCCCCATTAATTTTGTTCATGGTGCTTAGTGATGGCTTGAGGGGATATATAATTCAATGCCCCACCCCTAACAGTAAATCATATCAATTATTCATAAATAAAAAAATTTAGTTAATTCAAGAACAATATGAATTATCAACATATATCTATATTGAGTAAATAATGTATATTAATTAAAATCCCACAGTTAATCAAATAAAATTCTGCATAAAACACCATATGTAGAAATGATTAATAGTTTATGAAAGATGAATATATATGAAAAATAATTTTAATATTAAAATTATTAGAGATTATTATGGATAAATTATAATATCCCTTCAATTAAATTTAATGTTATTCAAGAAAAACTTGGTATTGTAAAATAAAATCATGCCTCTTTGGTGACATTCAAATTGCAACCCTGAAAAAATTGAAATATTATTCACCATGAATTTATATTTATTCATGGTTAATACATAAAAGGTGACTTATATACATTATATAAATGTGAATATACACATAATGACAAATATGTCTCAGTGGAGTGTAATTTGCAGTGAAATCTCTTATAGTGATCAAATAATTTTATTGATGATTAATAAATGGATTGACTATGTATATCAAAAGTGAATTCATATAATATAAGTGGAAATAAGTAATAAAATATTTATATTCATTATAAACATAATTTTATTATAACAAAGATAATAGAGAATTGATATGATCCAATAAAGTAAAATTGAGTAATGTAATTTGTAACAACTTGATAAAATTCATGTCAAACATATTTATTTGAAATAATTCATATATAAAATTATGTTACCATGTAATATTAATGATTCATGATATTATAGGTAAAATGGGTAATATATTCACAATATAAATATATTATATTCATAATAATACAATATTCCTCAAAAATATAAATTGAGACACAATCCTTGACCTCACACTTCGACTCAATTAAATGTTCTTTAAATACTGATATAATGGTTCTAAATGTATCATTAAATTATTATATAAATATATTAATATTAATAATGTCATATATGATCCTCTTATGAAATATAATAACTCAGTCATTAAAATTATTTTTTATTACTCTTATTTTGGATGTTAATTGCCTTGTTTTCTCATCTGTTCTATATTGGGTATGTTTCAATTCATGTGGATATGAAATAGAAACATCAAATCCATATTTATTTTAAGGATATAAATATCTTATTTTTTCAATATAAACCTTCTGTAACCATTATTTACTATGTAACATGAAAAATTAATCGCATCACTTCATGGAGATGTTTAGTTATATATATACACGTGAGAAGATAAAATTCAATTAATTGGTGAAACGGTAAGGATGTGGGTAGTATATTAATTTTGAAAAATAAATTTCATTTCTTAGATACCAAATATTTTCATAATTTATTACATTTTAACAATTAATATGTGTTAGTGATGGAAAAAAGTTATATATATTCCTGTGGTTGTATTCTTCCTTAAAAATGAGAGATGGCTTTGTCACACATTTGATAGATAAGTCTATGGAAAATCATTTTTTTCATAAACATAATAAAATAACATTATATGTGACATATATTATTTACTACATATAATGATGTATCAAATAATGGATTATTGTTAAATAATAAGCAAAATGAAACTATATTGTTAAGTTGATTACCTTCTCATAGAAAAAGAGTTATTGGATCACATATTAAGGACACTAGGGTTTGGGGGGAACAACTCCTATAAAATGATTCTAACTATTTTTCGAAGATATTTTGTTAGGGTTGGAATATCCATATTACTTGAGAAGTGTGAATAAGTGATCTTAGGGAGTTCCATTTTAAAATTTATGAATATTGAAATTTTTTGTAAATACCAAAAACTATTCAATATTGGGAAGTCAATTTCTCCAAAATTATCTCCAAAATGGATAAATAATATTGTGGTTGGGATTTTTGGTTTAAAAAAACCTCTTACAAATAAAATTAAACAAATTTTAAACATGTAATTCCCTACTACTCTATATTTTCTTAAATTTACAATTTTATTTTTCAACATGGTAACTAGTTTTTTAAACAAAGAATTTATTCCTACAATCCTAAAAACTAATCATAATATATAATATTTACAATAATATACTAAATACTAAAACAAAATTATAAATTAATAATATATGTCTGTATTAAATTTATTTAAACCAAATGGAATTTAATTCAAAAAACATCGTTTCAACCTTAACCATAATAACTAATTTTTATTGTTTATACTAGTCATTATGAATAGAAATTAAATTAAAATTATAACTTGATATTAAAAACCTTGATTTCAAATTTTTTATCCATTTTGTTAAATTTACTTTACATAAGTTATTGAATGTATTTTAAAAAAATAGAAATTATTGTTGAAGAATTGTTTTTAATGAAAGGAATTTTTCATGCACAGGATGATATTGTATTAACTATGTGAAATTTAATCATGAGTATATGGATTCAAATTCATATATATAAAATTTATACATATAATTTATTTTTTTTCATCCTTAAATATTATTCTATTTAAAAAAAATGGATCGAAAATATGACTTTTAAAAAAAATAGTTCTATGAAAAAACCCCATTTTAACCTCTAAATCTTATTATAGGTATTTATATAAAATTTTGTTTAAAACTTTTTAACTATATATATTATTACATATTATTAAAAGTGTAATATTTAAAAATCCCATTTTTTAAAAAATTCATATTTCTAAGGGATGATTTCAAATAATTAATTCATGGATTATTTTTAATAGTATCTTCAAAATGTATATTAATCCAACCAAATATGGATTTTTAAACATTAAAATGTTAAAATGTTAATTTTATTAGGTTTTTAATAATGTGTAATGTTTAGATACCAAAATTGATGCTTAGGTGTTTCATTCTCCACCTTAAAAAAATTCCATAAACCCTATCATTGATGTTACATTCTAAAAAATGAGAATAGTTCTTCTATATAACTACCTATAATTCCAACATATATTTATCAATTTAATGAATTACCCAATATAAAATTACATGTATAGTTATCCCCATCCTCAATTATTTATATCTAGTATCATAATTTTTGATAGTTGCATTATAAGAAGATAAATAATTTTCCAATTCTATTTCTTCATAGGTGAGAGCTTTCATTAGGTTTTTAATATTCTTCCTCAAAAAATATATATAGAAAACAACATCGTCATAAGACATACATTGTGTATTTTTTAATAATTTATGCCATAAATGAATTTTTATCTACAATTGTGAAGGGATTTATGTACATAGACATCACATTTCCATTCTTACATGACCTTTTGAATGTCTTCCATGGATGTACATTTATTAAAGCATGATATAATATTGGAAATTTAAAATCATTAATAGGAGTTTCAGAATTAAATTTCACCTACTTTGATATTCGTTCATATGATCCTAAATATTCTTTACCTATTTATTTATATCCTAAAAACATTTGCTTCTACAAGGTTCATTTCCCCAACATCATCCCAAAAAGTGTGAGTATAACATCTCTCAACATAAAATGCATCATACTACATAGTTTGAATATATGAATGAAAAATATTATTTTAGGAATATTACAACAAATCTAAACACTAATCCCATTTACCTTTACGTTCATGTGATAATAACCTCAAAAAATATTATAATGTTTCAATAATATATTCAGGATATCTATTTGTTTGGGGATGAATGAGGTTCTCCAATAAGTCATAGTATCATGAGACAGTAGAAGTGACATTTAGGATTTCAATGTAAAACATGGAACCAAATCCCAATAAATTAAAATTGGTCACCATGATGTATTACAATATTATTAACATTTATTCTTAAAAGGTGCTAAATAGGTAAAACATATTTTTTTATAAGGAAATGTGTATATTTTTTTATGAGATAAAAATGACCCATATTTCATTATTCCTTCTATGAGTCCCTGGTATTCCTATCACAATGTCCATCTTAACTTCATCCCATTTACACATATGAATAGGAATAGGTTGCAACAACCCTATTAGATGTCATCTCTAAACCTTCACTTACTATAAAACCAATCATATTGATAGGTAATCAATAATTTTCAATGTCATGTAATCCCACCAAAAATCTTCCATCAAATCTATAAATATAATGGTTCAACAATGATGTATAGTGAAATTTGAGCAATGAATTCCATAAAAATTTCAATTTTTAGAAATGTTATGGGCGAAACACGTAGCAAATTTCTGAATTTTGGAATTCAATCTTCATTGACATTGTCTTCCAAGATAACATCATTCAAAACCTAAATTTTTTACATAAAATTCAGATCATAACAAAGATAATATTTAATAATTTCAAATATATATGTTTTCACATTTTTTTGAAAAATAAGTGATGTCCTTCATTAATTACTAATTCCCATATCTATATTTACTAGATCCAAGAACATAGGATCCATATTAATCCTCATTTTTTCATAACTCCATCATCCTTCTTACAAAATACATCTGCGACATTATTTTATTTCCCATTGGGGTGGTATATTGGGATATCACAATCCATTAGTATCTAAATTAATGGGTTTTCCTCATGTTGAGATAATTTTATAAAAGATTAATTTTGTATCATATGGTTCATTTATATATGAGAAAATTCCCAATAAAATAAATTAATCAATATCTTCATATAATATATAATAGGTTTGAAATAAGGATAACTTTATGCATACTTTTATTCATGAGTGGTTTATTTCATTGAATAATATATAATAATCATATCATTTTTCATAATAAAACAACATTGTTCTTTCTTTGATGCATCAATTTATACCACAAACCCATAATTAGATCATGAAAGAGTAAAAATAAGATCATTTGAAAATATCTAGATCAATTTTCCTAAATAATATTCACAATCCTTTTTCCATGTAATCATAACCTCTATACATATAATATTGGTTAATTATTTAGCTAATCAAGAGATATACTAAAATAATTTCTGATAGAAACCTACCATCCCAATGAAACAATATACGTCAATTGTGTATATTGGTGTGGAACATTCTATGGACACATTTTCCTTCATAGTATCAAATAATATTATATTAATATTGAAAATATGGCAATGAAAATAAATATTTAGAAGCTAAAATTCAGAATTGTTACATTTAAAAAATAACTATTATCATCTACGAGACTCAGGTATGATTTGAAAGTAATTAACATAATCGTTATAGATTTTGGAATACACCAAGATATCATCAATTTATAAAACAAAATAATTCATTAAGATTTTCATTGAATAGTTTTTTCATTATATCTATAAAAAATATATTATGTATATTTCAATCCAAGTGGTATAACTATATACTAATATTTCCCATACCTTGATCAAATTTTTTTATTTAGTAGATATCAGAATTATTTAATAATAACTGATAATACCGAAAAGGATTAAAACTCATTTAAAAATATTTAACACTAAGAAGTTGATTAAGAAATTAATTATTGTGAGGTAAATGATTTTTGTTCATTATCATAATAGTATTCACTTCCCTATAATAAATAAATATCCTCATAGATTCAAATTTCATAATAATGAAGAAAATACGGGAATTGTAAGGTATACGATATATATAATAAATATAATAGGGCCGAAATCATATTATTATCTCTTCAAATTCATAAATTATATAGTGTTTATTCTATAAGGAGTGTTGAATATCGGTCTTGAATCTTGAATTAAATCAGTTGAAAACTCTATATCACACTCTAGTGGGTTTCTAGGTAATTCCTCATATAATACAACAATTTATTGTTTCAAAATTGTTAAATAAACAATTTGAAGAATATATTCTCCATATACAATTTTTTCTCTTCTTCCAGATGGGTCTAACTTAGAAGAGCTTATATCGGTGGATCTATACATGACTCACATGATAAAGTGTCAACTCTAAATATATAGAATTATGCATCTTCATCCTAAAATTTAATTTCCATCTCCTTCCAATAAGATTTTTCGTCTTATTTGGAAATCTCATATATAAACTGAATTATATAATTGTCAACCATAGGTATGATAGAAATTTCATCAAATAGATCTTGTTTTTGTTTCATTACGGGAACTTCCATAAACATACTTATTGTAGTGAGACCTCTACTTGGGGTTTTCATTGATAAATCCATTCATAAGGTTATAGGTATGTTTCTAATATTCATAGAAAATATAGAAGAAACAAAATAGTGATAAGATCCATAATAAAAAAATTAATTTTGTAAAATTATGTCTATAATAAATATAAATACCCCCACATCATTGTGAACATCCACCTCATTTGTAGAGATTCTTGAATCTTTTCCTTCCCCCCCCCCCCTTAGGCTCTATTGTGGTATATTCTTTTTATTATTGGGATATTGGTTTAAATACTTAAAAAATTTACTTCTATTGAAGCACTTGATAGTAGTGCCTTCATTGTTTCTCTTAACATCATGTTCCAAATGACCAATGTCACCACACTTATAACAAACTCCCATGTCTATCAAACATTTTATATGATGTTTCATTATAACATTTTCACATTTTGTAAATTTAATAAATTTATTTTTTTATTTAATGTCTTCCATTGTTATATGTTTTCATATGACTTATTATTATCATGATTCCTCTTGAATAAACTATATCTATAGAATTACTTCCCTACTTCAACAGTTTATACAACTAGTTTATTATAAGACAAGAAATATTGGGTGATTATCACCCTTTTTAGAATTTACTTATTCCCTTAAAATAAATGTTAAATATAGAAATCTGTATTTTTTATATTATCCATATAATACCAAGTTGTCCTTGTCAATTTATCTCTATATTCCATCACATTTTATTCCACCTGTCACATAAATATTAGGAACAACTTTCTTATTTTAGGTCATTCCTCTCGTGGAAAATATGTATCAATGAATGTTTATTTAAAACAAATCCATTCAATATATTTTGTTTCTTCTATATCCCTAGTATTCAGGGCCAATTACCACTATTTTTTAGGATCACTGTTGAGATAATACACTACAATTGCATCCATTTCCTTTTCATTCCATTCCATGACTAGTAATATTTTTCATGGGACTTATCCATTTCTATTATATGCAACAACAATTTAACCTTATGATTCATGAATCATGTATAATTTAAATGAAAAATAATTTTTATCTTAATCTATATAAAACATAAAGGATTTATGAGGTTATATGAAACCATTACATTCTTTTCCATTTCCATAACACGCAAGACTAACTTTTAAAGAATACCAATATATTATTAAATTATTATTATTTAATATAATAAGATATAACATCTACATTATATTGGTTGTTATTCATATGATTAAATAAATTATAATATTATATGTCCGAATTTATTAGTTACTATTTAATTAAAACTAAATTTATAAACCAATTTAATTTAAAGAAAATATTTCTATAAACAAATATTTTTTGTACACCCAAAGTCATTTTGTCTCATTAATTAAATTCAGAAAAATTATTAAATGTTATTAGTGTAACCTATAAATTGTATATTCAATAAAATAATTTTTTCATTCATCCAATATATATGATAACAATAAAATAAGAACAAACAAAATATTGATCTTAAAAAGTAATATTTTTATAAATGAAATTTATCCACCTCTGAATGGGAAACCAATTTTAAATCTAAATTTGGAAAATTTAAAAAAAATATTAAAAAATAAAATTCATTATTGAATTATGGGTATGAAAATTATCTTTTTCTGAGTTTATTTATTTTTCAGAGAAGATACATTTTTTTGAATAGCGAAAAAGACAGAATATCAATTAAAAACAGCTTTTTCATGTAGTTTATTTATATGGATACATTATATTTGAAAATGATTTTAAATTCACATTGTTTCAATAATAAAATAATTAATATCATTTTTTAGTTGAAATAAATATCACATTCAATATTTTTATAAAAATATTTTGAACATTTCAACTTTTTTACATTAAAAACCCTGCATTTTCATGCACCCTATGAGACTAAATTTAAATTTATTTTTTAAACATCTATGATTATAATTTGTAAAAAAATTGACTCCATATTTGTAATAAGAATAATTTCTATTTTATAATAAGGTATAATTAGTTTTTTTTAAAAGTATTAGTGATTGTAGTTAAAATTAATAGCATCGATTATGGTGAGATTAAATTATCAAAGGACTAAACCTTAAACCTATGGGAAAAAAGAGATTGAAACATGTGAGAAACATATTAGTTATTAATTTTTGAATAATTATACATCATTTAGTTTTTTTATCTTATTTGAGTCACACGATGTATGGTATTCCTCTAAATAGTGTTTACATTTTCATATTTATGAGACTGTCACTCCTCTACAATGAAATGGAACTCACCCTTTCAATGTATCCACACCTCTCCAAAAATTGGTCTCATCCAAACAACACCAAAATTAACTCCCAAAATCTAGGAAGTCATACATGAGTCCTCACTTTTTTTAGTGAAATCCACTTAATTATTTTGGTGAAAACCAAAATGAGTTACCCAAAAAAGAGGTAATATTCTTCAAAAATGAATTTTGTTTTATTTAATTATCCATCAACTAAATTATTACAGAAAAATATTATATAATAAATTAAGTATAATAAATATTATTACATTATTTTATATTAAGGGTTTTACTAACACTTATACACACATCAATCAAATGGGTAACAATGTATCATTCGTGTGTACGGAAGACAACTACCTCACAAAATGATGTCATTCATTTTGTCTTTTACTACCTCTCGTCATTTTAAATATTAATGAAAAAAGTTTTTTAGGATATATATTAAATTTATATTTTATTAATATTTTTTTAATTTTTATTTTACACATAATTTCATTAATTCAATTTTGTGTAAAACTGATAACATCATGTTTGCAAGTGTGGGCTATCGCCTCCCCAAAGCTTTGTGATTTGTTCACACTATACATGGGATTTTTTAAAGATGATTGTAAGAAAAATGTATGAAATTTATGACATAAATATGATACTGGAATTATAATATATATATTTATCATTTACTTTTTATTGTTTTAATATGGAAAACAAATTGAAGTAGCATTCATTCGTACGTATGACCTACCTATTGTGTCCATGAATGGTGAATTATATTTCCTATATACAAATTATATGTATTAGTTTAATTAAATATATATTGGATATATATGATAGTTAAATCATTTTTAAAACCCTATATTATATTAAATTACGATCTAATTAATAGTAACAACAAGGAATAAGTCAAAATATACTCAAAAAACTAGGAAATTAACATTCCAAATAGTGAAAATAAGGATTATTGTTAATAAACTGGTAAAAATATTTTATAATTAGTAGAAATATGATATTATAAATATAATTCTAGTTTTTATATAATTTTATAAAATTATTAAAAACATTATATATAAGGATAATGTATGTTCACCCAAAAGGAAACACAAGGTATTTGGTTTTCTTCTCGCTTTTTATATTTGTGAGATAAATGTAATATTCACCATTTACTTATTCTATGTTATTTATCTAATAGAACTTTTGAAATATTATATCATGAATATTTTAGTACTAATTTTATTAAAATTTATTACTTCGAATTATCCATTTGATTTTTTTTCTTCAAAATTAACATGTTGTAATAGTTATCTTTCCAACCTCACTTTCTTTTATGATTATTAACGTTCTATTTAAATAATAAATTTTTATGAAAATTTACCTTTGAAAATCACATTTATTTAATCCATCTAGACAATTTTTTGATGTGTATAATTATTTCCTAAACCATGTACAAATTTTACATATGGATTATAATTTATAGTTATTTTATTAACTAGATAAATCATGGTAAAACCTTATCTTTTACTCTGTATGTACATTTGATAAGGTAGATTGTTCAAGAATTAAATTGATTATATTATAAATGAGGATTGATTTTGAATTTTATGAAATTCGTGGGGATCAATTATAGATATCCCCTTGAGCCATCGGTAGTCTCATGAGATAAATAAGTTGGTCGAATATGATGGGTTTTCACCTGATATGTTATAAACTGTCTTATGAAATGTCTTAATGATAATGATGCCATGTACCTAGGAAACAATGAGTCCAATTATTTAGAATTTCCATTATTCAGATCCATGCTATTTTTGGTTTTGACATTATCTATGGATTATTTTCATTATGAGTTTATTTATTATATATCATGTGTTTCAGTTATTTACCATAAATATAGATTAATTCTTATCAAGTAATGTAAATATAATTCGGGTTCTGTTTTTTACATTTTCATATTTTTTATGACTATTGATTTACGATTAATTTAAATTTATATTCACCCTTGCTTATGATTTGAGCTCACCCTTATTTTGTTTCTTTTCAAAAATATGTGAAGATTTATTCTTGGATTGAGTTTCAAGGATGTGGGTTTTTAATATTTCTTATGTATTATGTTTTATATTATATTTACAATTGTAATCTATTTACCATGTATGTAATTTGGTTTTCCAAAAACACAAAATTGATTTGTCATTAAGGAATTTATTCCTTGCAATCTTTCTAATGTAATAAAGTCAACGACTCTGGGATTTTGGGGTTGATTTGTTACATCTACATAGATTCAATACCAATTATATTGGATTTATCATAATAGAAAATTATACATTGACATTGAGTTTTGAACCATTTCTTCTACTAGGAATCATTTTTAAATAGTGTAATATACCTAATTAGTTCGTATCATTATTAATTTTATATCAAAACATATAATTATAAATTTGGTTTAAAATTTAAAATAGATTAAATTTTTGTGATTTTTTTATCTTGAAGTCATAAAATAAGTATTTTTTAGATGCTTTACTTTTATATTCTATCAAAACTATTTTTAAATAAAATGATAATTATCCTATGTATATCCAATAAGAGTATAAAAATAAGTGTGAGTTAAAGCCCATTTTCAAGCACCAGGTGATGATTTTATAAAATCCCAATGAACACATTTTAGAGTTTTTCCACCTAGGTAAAATTGTTCCAGAACCACATAAAAATTTAATATCTAGAAAGGGTTTTATTTCTATAATAAACCATAGAATATATTCCCTACCCTGAAAATTTGGATGTTCTTCTAAAATTATAATCAATGTTTACTATAGGGTAATGTTCCTTAATCTATGATTTTTTAATCTAGTTCACATGGATTATATTAAACATTAACATCAACGACAAATTTAATTAACCTCACTTTTCTACCCCATAGTTTTTGTATAATTATTTACTTTGGAAGATATATAAGGGGTAAATACCAATGGGACTATTAGTTTAGTTGTTTTGGAGAACCAAAAATATAAATGATTCCCATTTTACTATAAATATAAAATATAAAAATAATGTAATGTAAAAAAATATGAATCCTTGAAATAATTCAATGAACTATTCCTTAAGTCATAATGAAAATAAGAAAAATAAGGGTGATCTCAATTTCTCTTTAAGGGTAATGTACAACAGAATCTATGATGAATCAACAAGACATAATAAATATAACATGGTAAAAAAAATAAAAAAAAAGCATTTAATCAATAACATGAATAAATAATGAATCCCTGTATAATATTTATGAAAAAATTTCATGAAAAATTATAATTCAATTCATAATTAAATAATTACATAAAAATGTATGTCAAGATATTTGACATCATGCTTTCTATATCGTAGGTGCCTTTGACAAGATAGGATAAAACTATTAGAAACCCCCTTTTAATTTGGAAAACATATTTTTCAAATGATACCCAATGACAAATAATGGGTTCATATTATTTTGTAACCACCCATCCCAGCATGTACAAAATTTTCATCAAATGTCAATTTTTTAATTTAATTCATGGATTGAAATCATTGTCAATAAATATCTATATTTAATAAATGATATTGATATATAAACTTTTCACTTCTTCATCAACTAATATTAAATGTAAAACACTATTTGTTGATATCATTTATGGTTTATGGGAGAATAATAACCATGATAACTAATATATAATTTTAAATAATTTATTATTATGAAGGATAAGTGATAAGATTCCATCAATGTAAATATACAAAATCGAAAAACAATATGAGATTGTAAAATAAATTCATAAAACCTTAATATTATTTGAATTAAAATATATTGAAATAATTAACCTAAATTTAAAAAAACATCATCAAAAAATATATATCCATTTAAAATACATAAAATTAGAGGAATATATATCACCTAATTGTTAATAGGATCATAACGACAAATATGTCTCAATGGAGTGCAATTCAAATGAAATGTCTTACAATTATCATAACATTTATGTGTGGATTGAACAATTTATTGATTAAGTGTATGCAATGTAATAAAATTTATGTTAAGTGGATATATGATATAAAATAATCAAATAAATTAAATAGATAATCATTGAATATCAAAAACAATGGAGAAGAATTATAACCCAATGAATGAAATTGATTTATGAAATTAGATATCACTTGGTAACACTAAATTTAATCCACAAAGATGATATAATTCCAACTGAGACATAAATTACTAATTAATAATAATGATTCAAGATATTACATGTAAAAATATAATTATATACAATATATAAAATATATTCTTTGAATAACATTTCTATATTCCTGAATAAAATTAAATTGGGATATAATCCCTTACCTCATAAATCCCATTAGGTAAACAATATTTACCTATTATTTAATAATTTAAAAATATTACTAATTTATTAAAGAACCATATTCATAATAAAATTTTAAATATTATCGTCTTATTAAATTTTATAACTCCTTTGTAAATGATCTATTTTTATTACTATTTTATTGAGTTAATTTCCTTGTTTTCTCATGTGTGTTTCATGATGAATGTTTCATTAATCATGAATAGGATATTTATACATAACTAAATTAATTAAATTAAAATTTTAAATATCATTTTTTTATAATAAATACATTTCTATAACAATTCATGAATTTTGGACATGGAAAATAAATCACATCGCTATATAGTGATGGTAGGTTTTACGTACGCTTGAGGGACAAAATCATTACATAAATTAGTGAAAGGGAAAATAATTTGATGATATATTAATTTTATTATTGTTAAGATTATGTATTCAGTATCATATATATTATTTCATTCCATTATTTTTACTATCCATGAGATTAAGTTATGGAAAATAGTTCACATTGGTTCGTTTGGCGTTTTTCTATTATACACATGAGAAATCAATTTTCTTCAATTTCAATGGAAGAGGAAATGGATAAATGTTATTAAAACAAAATAATGTCAAATCAATATATTTTATATAATTTTTTATAATATTTTAATTCTCAACCCATATTATTATTTTTTAAAACAATAATTAAAAAGGAATTGATTTCTAAAGATGATAGCATTCTCTTAGAGAATCCTCTTTGGGATATCATATTAACAACCCTAAGGTCAGACTTTTGAGATAAATAAATCCTCTTTAATATTTATAAGGATTTTATAGAGATATTTTTTTTGGGTTTGGTTGATTTTAAGGGCTTGATAGGTGTGAATAAGAGTGGGCAGGTAGTTCCCCGTTATAATAAAGGGGGAGTGGAATTTTTTAAAATATCAAAAACTATTAAATAATGTGAATTCACACTCTCCCCATGTGTGTCCAAAATTTCTAAATAATGTTGTGGATGTGAGATATTGTTTTCTCACACATCCACCATAAAAAATGAATCATTTTTAACTTTTCATTCCATTATCCTCTATGACTACATATTTTTACAAATTTAGTTTTCACCATAGTAATTGGTTTTTTAAAAATGTTTATTAATCATATAAGACTAATATAAAATGTGGCTTGTTATATAATTTATATTTAATGATTCAAAATTTGAAATCCAATTTATCAAATAAAAATTATATGTGTGAGGAAAAGAAATTTTCACACAAGCCCATATAACATGAAAAACATCATTCTATCCTTAACCACGTTAACTAATTTTGACCATTTTTACTAATCATTATAAATAAAAATTATTTTCAAATTTTAAAATAAAATTAATTATTTTATTAAAAAATATGGAATCCATTTTATTAAAATAAGTTCATCTATTTATTAGAATTTATATTGATAACACACCATCAATTCATTAGAACAAAATGGCTTTACTTGAAATGAATTACTCAACTATTTTAAGATCAAATATTAACTATTTGACTTGTTACCATAATTATAATATTTTAATTCTAGTATCTGTATATATAATTTATATATATTTCATTTATATAATTTATTATCAAGGTATATTTTAAATAATTAAAAAAATTCAACATTATTAATCATAAAATGAGTATTCCTAACAATAATTTATTTAGAAATACTAATTTTACATATAAATGATCTTTTATAATTTTCAACAAAATTTATTGTTAACTAATTATTATTTATAAATAATAATACCTATATTTAAAGGATTAATATTTAATTACTACATTTTTTTATTTTTCATGAAATATTATTTTTAAGGGAATATTTGATTAAAAAACATCAATATAATATTTTGACTTGGTAGGTTTGACATAAATATTGAAACCAAAAAAATAATATTTTCATTCCATCAAATATTAAAATTATCATTTTATTAAACTTTTATTACAACATAATGATTTATTAATATAATTGAGGTATATGTGTGATAAAATCACCATTATTTTCAACAATATGTGCAAGATAACATTAAATTTATTATTATAATAGTTTCATGACATGTTAATATGTTATCAATTGTATGGGTTCATTCATGTATAAAAAATGAAATAGATTTTGAAAAAAAAACTTTTCTTTAAATACAATTTTTCTTAGCTTGTTAAAAAGTGAGACAATATATACCTATAATAACATCAACCTCTATTAGGGTAAAGACATCAAGGACTCTAGGTAATTTCTTCCCATAGAGAAATATGTTAAGATTTTAATAATTTATGTTTTCCAACATAAGTCACTAATGTTTTTTACAAAATATTACAGATTCATTTCTTTATATGGAATTTCAAATTAACCATAAAATTTCACATAAATGAATGAATCTGTAGAACCCAAATCCAATAATGCATTAGAATAATGTAAACAAACATGAATGTTACATGATACCACTTCATATGATATCCCAAAATCCAATTAATTTTTTTTAATGATTTAACCACACATTTATGATTTTTGTTTAGAAATTTCCCACCATATGGGTACTTATTCTAACCTGCATGTGTATAATGACCCATCACATTACATTTAAAACCAATTACTATCAATTTATAAAAATTGTCCTTATTACTGCCAAAATAATTATTATCATAATTATGAGAATTATTACCCAAATTATCACTTTATAAGAACTTTATAAGCATCATAATTAATTTCATTGTGATATTTTTACAATAACTCTAATGAAATGAAAACAAAATTTTCTTATCATCATATTTATTTGATATATTCTTCTAATTTTTCTACCATCAAGGCCAATTTTCCTATGGGTTTCCAAAAAAATAATGATCCTCAAAAAAACACCTTCTATATCTACCACACACTCTAAACATGATTCACATATATTTTGAGTTTACTATATGAAAATTCCCTTCTATATCATGGATTCAATCATCTGGGATGCATATTAATTTTTCTGTAATGATCCTCGATAAAATGTTGTGGGTACCTTCCAAATGAGGTGATGTTTTCTTTTTTACTCAGCCAAAAAATATTCCCCCATTATCCTTAATAAAAATTATATACTATACATTCTAGGACTAAAAAATTTGGGAAAATATTTATTAAGGAATATATTTTTAAATTCATCTCATTACACGTATTCAATCTCTTCTCTTTTCTTGATATTCATGACCACTGACCACCACTGGAAAAAATAACATTCAAAATAGTAGAAAAAAATACTTAACATTTGATGATAAGATCATCTCTAGGTATTAAATGACTTTTCAAGAGCTTTAATCCATCATTAAACTACCACTGTGTCAGAATATCTACTCAATGGTTGAGGATTTTGTCTCGTAAATTTATTTACAAACAACATTTTCCTCTAGGGTAGATCTATTTTATTTCTATCTTAGATGCCACTTCTATTTATATTTTTATTCAACTGAACCATTAATATAAGTAACTATTTAATTCCATTAAAAATCCTATTAGGTTGGGGATTTAGGAAGGATATAATCACATTTGTGTCATCTTACACCAGCAGTCCAAGTTCCTCCATGAAACACAATTCTCGATAGTCATATTTTAGATTAAGAAAAATCATAATTTGATAATGATATATAATTTTAAGATAAACTTAATTTAAAATATTCTATTGGTATTATGATAATATTATACCACATGTGATGTTATTTAAACATTTCTCTATTACTAACTATAAGGACCCTATCATAAAAAATTCAAATTCTTGTGAATTTGAAATAGAATTTTTATTCTTACTTTTCAATAGACCATTCACGTTTATAAATTATGATTTTTAGTTCATGAAACTTATATAACTAACCCATATGTTTCCAAGTGGACTCCTCAACATAGTACACATTTTTTCCAGAAATCAAAACATTTAAGTTGAAAAAAATATATTTTAATGAAAAATCATCCCAATTTTAATCAAGAATATTTTTTTCCCGTAATCATCCCAAAACCCCTATGAAAATAATTTGAAAAAAAGGATGTTTGAAAAAATCTTAGTTGGGTACATAAATACAATGAATGAAACTATTAATCCAAGAACAATTATAGATATTTTCCTTTTTAAAAATTATATTTGGGAAAAAATAAAATTTTCCTTAAACAAGAAATCAAGTTTTCTTCCACATTATTTTTATAAAAAAATTAATTATAAATATAATGGAAATATAAAAAAATTATAGTTTATTTTAAATTAGTTAATACTAAATAAAACTTTTTAAAAAAGGTATAATATTCAATATTAAAAAGTATCACATACAATTCTCAGCCTTCTGAAATTATAATATTCAAATAAAGAAACATAAAAAATATATAATTAATGTAGGTATCTTATGGAACCAATTTCATATAATCCTTACAAATTGGAAATAATTTAAAACTATATACAGCATAACTATCATTGTTACTCACAAAAAACTGTAAAATTTTCACATTACATATCCATCGTGGTCACAATAGATTTTCTATCAAATTATGTTCTTATAATATAGAGAAATGGACTTTTCATAAATGAATAGTACATCCTATTTAGATTAATTTTAAATAAATTACAAAAAACCCAATTCTAAGGACCATCATAGTTTTACTACCTTTAAAATCACATAACCAAATATTCGGAAGTTGGTGAATGATCTTCAATGACTCCAACAGAGATCTTCCCCCTTAGTACTCTTAAAAAATAATTCCTAATAATACATTTATTTAGAAGCTACATAAATGAATAATAATAAATGTTGAGATAGGATAATCAGTATGGGTAAATAATATAGATACATTACCATAACATGAACATAAGGACATGAGAAAAATAAATGAAAACTATATTATGAATATCAAAGATCAAAATCATGAATTCTGATATTAATATTGAATATTCTAGAGAGATGATTCATAACAAAATAAAATAACATGGGATAATAGATTATATTTTTGGAATAAGACAATGAATTATGTAATACACATAAGCTCATAAAATATCAGGTCATTTAAAAAACCAAGACATTTAAAACATGTTAGATTTGGGATAACAACCCATGTACATACTTTAGGCTTGGAAAAAACTCTTGTATGCCCTCTTCCAGGATTGGGATAACCAACCTAGTACCCTATGAGCTAATGGATCATTTATCCTTACCTAATGTGTTGTAGATATTGTTACCACCCCTCATATAATAAAAATCATATATATATGTGTGCTACAATATCATAATAATTTATAACATCACAGCCCATGAAAAGAAACGGATTTCATAAAAAATTTATCATATCAAATATATGGAAAACAGATAGGTATTATAATCATTTAATCATTTAATCATAGCATAACGCTTATAAATAAGTGGGTTTCATAATATTTTTATCATAATATAACCTAATGAAGAAAAAATAGGTTTCATAAGCTTCACATCATCATTAACATAATCCATTAAATGAAATAATTTTAACAGTATCTCTAGATCATAACCACACTAAATAATAAGTAACCACAAAATATATCACCCTTAATAGAGAAGTATTTTTAAATATCACTTTTGCCATTTTTTAAGTGAAATAAATTTTCATCAAAAATCAAACTTTAATACATAAAAAAAATTAAAACACCTTCATTTGAATATAACATTCAAAAAATATATATGAATCCATGAAAATAGTTTAAAACATTAATTGGGAAAAATAACCTTTCCTATTATTAAAATACTTTTTAAAACATAAAAACCACTTTTTTTAAAATTACATTGAATAATTATAATAATACATTTTAAAATTATTTATAATGATTCATGATGAATATATCTACTCCCCATTGAATAAAAATTCAAACCATAAATAATTTATAATTTTTTTATTTTAAAATAATATCAATAAATTTTAAAGGAATATTCAGATAGAATTTTTTTAATGATCACACAAGGTTTGGAAAACACTTGAATATTACGTTCAATACATTTTATTTAAATAAAAAATTGGTAAAATTTAATTTAATAAATAATAGCATAATTATAAATCTTTTTGGAAAAATATTTTGTCAAAACAATGTTTTGAGAAGAAAATGGGTATCTGATCAAAGAGATAAATAATGTAAGTTTTATTTAAAATATTTTCTCAATTATATTAAGTAATAAATAGTGTTAAAATAGAAATAATACATGAAAAAATCATAAATAACCTAAAGAGATAAAACTTCGGGAGTTTCATTAGATATAGATCATAATATTTGATCTTTAGAAATGTAATGACAAACAATACTGTTAGATTATGAGATCATAACATAAAATCATTAGAAATGAAATAAATTTAAATTATAAGGCCCCATAACTATTATCTTAAAATGAAACATAAAATATTAGATGGATAATAAATTTATGATATTATATTTCCAAAGGGTTGTATATAAACCATGGTAGTGGATATAAGTTCATAATAGAGACTACATCACAACAGAAACAAATTCAAACCAATATCCCTTACCAATTTTTTTAAAAAATTAAAATTAAACCCATGACTGATATATACTAAAATGGATATCTAAAACCAATATTATTTGTTATAATAATATTATAAATTCATGTAATGTATATACATCAGATAAAAGTAATTAGTGGGGAATATGGAATGTTTGTCACGGAAATAAATTAATATGAATATCCATTACACTAAATTTTGATTTCCTTCATACAAGTTATAACCTATTATATAATAAATATAAGTATATTAGAAACATATTAATGTAATATAAATAAATATATCAAAATATCATATTGTAGATAATTTTCTTATGAACGTTTATTACTGGATTATTAACAATTCAGTGTTACATTTAGGTTTCAGGTAATAAATTCTTTCTTCGTATATGTTTTGATATGTTATTTTTGGTAATATTAAATTAGTCATGAATGTTTCACTCCTATAATGATACCCATGATATAAAAATCATATATTTTAATTAAATATGAATTTCTAGTAAACTAAAAAATTAGATAGGAAATGGACTACACCATTCGTTGAGATGGTAGGCCATATGTACTCATGAACACTATTTCATTTTTATATAATTATAGAAATAAAGAAACTATAATGATATATTATAATTATTAATAATTTTTATTTCATATATATCACATATTTCAATTTCTCATATCTTTATTATAGTCCATTTAACTCCAAAATTAATCACATCACTTTGGAATGGTGTAGTCCATCGAACACATGGGAAACAATATTGTATTCCCACATATCTAAAACATGAATTTAGGTGTGATATAAAAATTAAAAAATAATAATAATATAATAAATTTATTCTATAAACTATAATTACATCATTATTTCAATATTTTTATGGTGATAGTGGAAATACAAATTGCATTGGTTTGGGACATGGTAGTGTGATGTACTCATGAATGTTGATTTCATAATCAATTTAAATGAAGTAGATATGGTTGTAGGTATTCAAATTAAAAATATTACATATATATATCATATAAATATTATATTGTATCATCATGTAATAATATTATTTTAAATAGGTTGAGGAAAAAATAAAACAATAATGGTCTTTGATGAATGTTATATGCTCTTTGAGTATCCTCTGTAGGTTGTGTCAATAGCCTCTCTAAGTTAGGTTTATATCCAAAATAAGGCTTATATTATGAGATGAGGTTTTTTGGAATTTATTTATTTAGGTATTGGATGAAAAAAATTCTTTGAATCTGTCACTTAGAGAGGACAAGTGGGGCCTTTTATAAGTGATGTGAGGGGCACACTTGTAAATTTTTTAAGGAAATAATTACACTATTGTTTTTTCTTTTGACAACGAATAAATAATTGACCACTAAATACTATATAAGTATTATGGTCGATATATTTTCTGAAAATTGGTGTTGGATATATTTTTGGGTCATTTTGACCCTTATCTTTTCAATTTAACCCCCCTCTAAATCCATTTTTACCTAAAATATAAAAATTTATTTTTACTAATTTTATTATTGATTTTAGTAAAAAAAAATTGTTTAACTTATTATATAATGTAAATTATTATCATTCCAATTATTTAATACATTTTTCCAAGTTACGTTTATATTACTAGTCAAGTTTAACTAAAAATTAATCTTATTGACATTTCGAGAAAATGGGTATTCTTAAAGAAAATGATCAAATGTTTATAATGTTTTTATACACAGTTTCAATAAGAAAATTGGTAAAATGTTATAAATTAGATTTCTAGATATATAATTGAACAAATTATAAAATAAAACCAATTTAAATTGTAATTTAACCTAAAAATTAATTAATCTAAAAGGTAGTTTTATAAAAAACTATATTTCTCACTTTTCATCAAAAAATACTAATTTTAGATAGTATTCAAAAATTCATTCTATGATAATTTTAATATTTTGGTTCAAAATAATAATTAATTTTTTTATAAAAAACTTCCAAAATTATTTGGAATTTTATTTAAATAAACACATGAAAAGCAATTAAAAAGTGGGTTTAAGATAAGTGTATTTTTCTTGAATTATTTGATTTTTATTAACTATATGTATAATAATATCAACTAAATTAATTTCAATTATAATTTACTGATATATTATATATCATTTTATTTAAAATATCAAACATCATGGTTTAATTTAATTAATCAAATTGGATAAAAATTATACACTTTAAAATAGTTTTTAAAAAATAACACCATTTCAACCCAAAATTAAATTTATACTAAAATCCAATGAAAATATTAATCAAAAGTAATTAAGTGGAATAAATATATATATATAATACTTATATTAATTTAAAACATAAATGGGAATTAAAATTACGTAATTTTTTGATGTGAAGTTATTATTTAACAAAAATATATATTTTTTACAATACATTGAAAAATCATAAATTTCCAAAGAAATAAAAATACCTCCCAATATATTAATTTCAATTTGATTATTTCAAAAACATATTCCATTTTAGAAAATTCTCAAATATCAACATATTAACTATAATATTATCTCATAAAAGAGTTGAAAATCATTTTTGAAGAAAACAATTTTTTGAATAATATAATCACTTTAATAAAAGATGATTGATTATTTAAGAATATTTAATAAATAAATTTATATTGAGTAGGTGTATTTTAATTATATATCATAAGCATATTTATACTATTCAAACCTTCCTATTTAATATAATTATTATAATATTATTTTTTAAAATAAAACTTGTTCATTGATCACTAAAGGTCTGTGTCGCATGTCATGCATGCTATAATTGTTGGGTGTAAAGAAATATAAACACATTGTTTACTATAAAGAATTTTAAACTCGGTAATGTATGTAATGTGACATAACAATAGTGTTTCATGTAATGAATCCTATTTAAAATATTAATTATAATTTAAAAATATTTGTTTCACTAATTTTTTGGTGTTACAAACTATCCCTTTATGATTAATATCTTCCTAAATACTCATCTCTTTTATCAAAGGATTGAAATTTGAAAATTCCTTTATATATCCCACATCGTAAAATGGATAAATAAAACATCCCCTTGAAAAATAGAAATGTATTTCAAAAGGGAATCTAGAATAATACATACTAGGTTTCCAAATAAGATATCATTGGTGGGACATCAAATCATAGATATAAAAGAGAAAAAAACTCCCAAATATTTATTGAGAGTTATATAGAACTTGGAGAGTAGAAATAAAATCACTAAAATTGCACAAAAAATATGATTTAAAATGCTCATTAATATCATCCAAAATGATGATAAAATTAAAAAGAAATTATTTTAGGATACCATTACACAAACTGACTAAATTTTCCTTATATATAGTACTGACAAGATTTCATTCCATTTTAAAAGTTCAATCTCTTCTATTAGGGCTTTCATTGACCAATTTCCACTTCATTTATTGCTCTATAAAATAGAGGTTAAAGTGTTTTGCATGAAAGGCTAATAGATCATAATATATATAAATGGAATGAAATGTCATTCCATCTCTCATTAGTTAATAAAACATGACACTAGTTATCCAATGTGGATAAATTATCATATGGTAAAGTAATACATTAATCTCAAAACCTCATCCAATTTTTAACATACACTGCTCTATAAATGGTTAAACATTTAACCCTTACAATATTTAAAATATTATATAACATCCAATAATTCCATAAAATCAAATTAATCATCAAAATATAATTATGTTGATCATATTGATTATAAGATAAATATGTGTACAACTTGGTCATATATTCTCATAAGGCACATTAATAACTATAATTACCTCAAAACAAAAATAAAAAAGATGAATTAACCCTTATTCATTTAATAAAATCATTTTTTATCATTTATATTCCATATATACAATAATTTTGTAAACTATACCGATGATAACATAAACCACAATCTAAAAAAACACATTTTTCAATTCTAGGTTATCAATAATATCAAATTTACTTTACCCATATTAATCATCTTGTAGTTCAAAATAAACACCATTTTCTCAACATGAGGAACATTTTAAGGGTTACATTAACCTAAAAAAAATTATCTTAAATTATATCACATTTTATTCCATCATTACCATATAACATATTTGTGAAAATCATGAATAAAAATTTGTTGTGGAATAATAACATAATGTCCCATGATTCTAAAAACAAAGATACCACTGATAAAAATTCATATAATAGAAATAATATAATACATAAATAATTATAATTTCGTTATACACCATTAACTATGATTTATCATCATATTCCAAAACAATTCATCCTTTAATTTGTCATTTTTAGTCCCACTATCATCTAAAAATATTATACTACTTGTAAATAATTTTTTATTTTATTCATGAGAATTCCATTTAGGACATTAATTTTCATAATTCACATAATTTACACATTTTAAACATTAATCAATCAATGATACCTTAGAAGACCTATAATTATCAATAATTTTATTAATAAAAAAATTAATTTTTCTTTTACAGTTATTTTATTTTTTCCATATTTTATTCAACAAAACATATTCTCATCCCCTCAGTACATTACCTTGAGTGCATATTTCAACATTAATGACATATAAAATCATCATAATCTTTCCTTTATGGTCTCCACTACCCTAATTATCAGCAAACTATATCCATCTCTTATTTATTGAGTCTAAGATTTTGGTAAGGTGGATATTCTTAATAATGCTTTGTGATAACATATTAGGAATAATAAAAACATCCTCTACTACAATAATCATACTATTTGGATGATCATCTACAATTTTTCTATCACAATCAATGTTATACAAATTACTTTTAGTTCAATCCTTTGAATAAAATATAAATGAATAGTTTGAGAAATACTATTCGTACCTAAAATCCATGTAATCATGATAATCACTTGTAGGATGTCTAAATCCTAACACCTTGTTTCCAATAAATGAATCTTTAGGATCATACTAGATTATTCAAAGTCATCATATATTTAAATCCATTATGACGGTACATAAATAATTCATTTATTTAAAAATAATATCTTCCAGGAATGTCTATCCAATTGTGTAACATGTCCTATTAACAACTACCAACATAATTTCAAGTCCAACTAAATGAACCCTTTTGATTTTTTTACTATTAGGTGCCACTATTCCATAGCTACATCAATTTTAGAATCTAGGAAAGGATTAAATTTTATTAATACCACTCATAATATGTTTTACCAAAATTCCCAGACACATTCTTATACTTAAACTACTCATTAGACTTATCCGTTGGGATATCACTAAGTATTTCCCCAAATAGTTTCCAATGTTTAACTATATTTTTCATCTGATACCAAATATAGGGACCCCAATCATTTAAAATATGGATATTATATCTTCTTTAGATGAATATTCATTATATTACACAAGCACACCCCTAAGGACCAAAATGTTTTACTTCATTTGTAATAATGGAACATATTATTATTAATTTGGTAAAGATCTTCATCATCTCCCACCAAGATCATCCACTATTGGACTATTTTGAAACATACACTACATAGACCCTTCTTCATACCCATGGTAAAGGAAGTAGAAGAAAAGGGATGTTAGATTCCCATTGAAGATAAATATGAGAGATATATAAGAATAAATTTTACATAAGGATTTGATAATAACATATTAAATCATACCATATATATCAAAGATCATAATCATGATTTATAAAGTTAATATTGGATCTTCATAATAAATGATTAAAACAGAAATCAAAGAATATGATCTATGAGAGAATAAAATTAGAATAATATAAGGAATTGTGGAATGCACATAAGTATATAAAACATTATGTCAGGGCTACCCACAAAGAAATTATTAACATGTTAAATTTGTTTCAACAAATAATTTACCAACATTGTTCAAGGGGATACCTCTCCTCTACCGTTATTCAATCTTGGGCTAACCACCCATATACCAAGATTTTCCTACTTGGTAAAACCACCCATGTACCCACCATGTTTGTATTTGGATTATAACCCATGTATCATATTATCTCATTGATCATTATTCATTATCCCATTCATTTTATGTACAAATATATCCCACATAACACATAATGATAATCATTTAGATTTTCTCTACAAGATCATAAAACATTCAATACATAATATACAATAAAAATAAATAGTTTTCAAAAAAATTATTTCATATCATAACCTACGGAAAAAAGACATGCTTCATAATAACATCATCATTTGATCATAGAATAAGTTGTAAAAAGAAGTGGGTTTCATAATTGTTATATCATGGTATAACCCACAGAAGGGAAACAAGTTTCATAAACATTATGTCACCATAAACATTAAACAATTATATACATCATAAAAATGGTATTATTTTTTAATAATCCTATTAATGATTAAGTGACCTAAAAGTATATTATATTATACGAGGAAGTGTTTTAAATTATCACATGAAACCATTAAAATGGGATTTAATCTCTCTTTGAAGATCTATTTTTAAAACATAAATCATATTCAAAATCAATTCATATAAAAATAACATCGAAAACATATAATTGAATATTTGAAAATAATTTGAAGTATTTCATGAGGAAAATATTCATTAATCATTAAAAAATTATGACATAAAACCATTTTAATCCCTATTCTTTAAAAATAATCTTGATAATATATAATGGAATACTTTAAAATATTATAAAACATTTTTTTAATGAAAATATACTTCCAAATTTGAAAAAAACATATCTTAAAATATAAATTGTTTTGAAAATAAATTCCTTTCAAAATAACCTCAAAAAATTATACATGGAAATTCAAAAAAAATGGTCATGATTATGGGTTGTTTCATTATTTTTATTCATGTTAAAACATAGATTCCTGAAATATATTTGGAAAAAGAGAAACATAAATTTGTTGGAAAGAGAAAAGAACATAACATTCAAATCATTTTTTTAATCAAAATTAAACATGTGTAAATATTTATTTTATAAATCACAGGATAATGCTAAAATATTTTGAAAAACATTTTTTGAAAACATTGATTTGTAAGAAACGGGATTTCTTATTGAATATAGAAATAATGGGTAATTTTCATAGAAACATTTACCCATTAATTTATTAACTGATGAGTTGAAAATGGTACCATAACATTAAAATATATTTAATAATAACAAAAGAAAAATATTAATTTGTTTATTGATATATGAATCAAAATATTTTATCATTGTAAACATAATTATAATAAATACTGATAAAAGATGAGATTGTGTAATAAAATCAATAAGAGTTTAGTAACACTGAATAATTATCCCTATGAAGGAGAAAAAATAAAATGAAACCTAAATATAAATAAGAAAAATAGTTTTGTTATATTATATTTAAAGTGGTCTATATATACACCGTGTGAAGTAAAATAGGTGGATAACATAACATATGTATCAAAGAAGCAACTTGTGAAAAATATTCCAAACCAATTTGTTAACAATTGAAACATACACCCCTTGAAAGATAGATTCCAAAATGGATATTTAAACCCCAATATGTCTCATTATAATCATCATAATATAAATTAATGGTTGTTATAAAAATGATATAAAATAAATAATTAGTGAATATGGTACACGTCTAGAGAAAGTAAAACAGTTATACACAAATCCAATACAATAAGTATTGAATTACATAATACAAATTTTCATATCTAATATAATATATATATTTATATTATAAATACATTAAATAAAATATACAATATATATCATACCTTATCTAATTTACATATGAAATTTTATTACTCGTTTGTTAGTATTTCCATGTTAAAGTTATGTTTAGTATAGTAACTACTTTTTTTCATATATGTTTCATTTGTATATTTTTGGTAATCTTAAATTGACCAATTATTACTTATATTTATAATGGTAACCATGATATACATTTCATATTTATTCATTATATTTGTTTTTATAGTTATCAATAAAAGATTAATATTGAAAATGAAATATAATATTCGTGGAGTTGGTAGGATGTGTGTAGTCTTGAACAGTGTTTCAATTTTCTCAAAATATTAATTTAAAGAAAAATAAATGATATATTAAAATTAAATATAATTTTTATTTCATAAATATGATATATTTTCATTAAAATAATACTCATAATCTTCCAGGTAAATCAAGAATGCACCACATCACTTTACAATGTGGTAGTCGGTCGTACACTTGAGTGACATTATCGCATTCCAACAAAAAGTAAATAATTAAGGTATGTATTATATAAAAATTAACACATCATAATAAAATAATAATTAACATATGTAAATAATTAATCCATCATTTTTTATAACTACAGTAGGAGGGAATGGAAAACCCAATTATATCTGTTCATGAGGCAGTAGACTACAATACACATGAATAATGATTTTAAAACCCATTTGATTGATATAAAGAAGGTTTTAATTGACATAAAGAAGGTTTTAATTCTGGAAACTAACATTAGAACATATAATTATATTCAATATAATGATTTTTTGATATAATTTTATTATAATAAAACGTTATCAAGTTTAATTAAGAACTAAAATAAAAATCTTTTTTGATGTACGTAACCTCATCTTTGAGTGTTCTCCTTAGGTTTTCACCAAAATCCTTCCAAGGATGGATTTATGTCAAAAATAAGGATTTGGCGATGATATTATGTAATTTGAAATGTGATTTGGGAATTCATTTTCTAAAACAAGAGGGTGTTAAGGAGTGAATGGGAGAGTAGAAGGGTTTCTATTTATAAATTAAGCAAGTGGTATATTTGTAATTTTTTCAAAGAAAGAATTCCATACACATTTTTCAATTCCAAGTGGCCCCAATAATGGAAAATTCTTGAGAATATAATTTTTAAGGAATAAATATATTTATTAAATGGTTTTTGGAAAAGTTTATGTTCATTTTTGACCTTTATCGTGTTTATTTAACACCATGATAAAACCATTTTTACCTTATGAGTGGTAATTAGTTTTTACTGTTTTCACTATTAATAATTATAAAACAGTTTATTGAAATTTTTAGGTAACATAAAATATTCTGATTCCAAATAAATAATTTTTTCCCAAATTACATTCAAATAATTGGAAAATATTAATATTAAACATTTCCCACAGACATAGTGAGAAAGCTGGTTTTCAAAGAGAAAATGTTCTACAAAAAATATTTTTGTGTACAATTTCAATATGAAATTAATTAAAATGAACTATATAGGATAAATTGTTATATAATTTTAATAATTTTACTATAAAACACATTTAAAATATAATTTAGCTTTATAAATAATTTTAATGGGAATGTAATATTTTTTTGAAATTCATTATTATTCACTATTCATCAAAAACATTATTAATTTCAGAAAATTTTTAGAATATAACCAATTGATAATATTGATATAATTTTAAAAAAGTAAATTATTTTTCAAAATAAAATTAATAAAATTTGGAATAAATAAATTTATTTTACACCTACAGACATGATGAAAAAGAGTGTGTGTGATAATTATATTTTTCTTCAAGCATAAGATAATTCTTACTAACACTATGACTAATCATAACTATTTAATGAAGATTAATTATAATTTCTAGATATATAATCTAAAAAATTAATTTAAAATATTCCCCAATTTATATTTTTTTTATATTTAATGTTGATAAACAGTGTGCAGATTAAATTTTTTTTTTGAAAAATAAAACTTTTTTAACCCAAAAATAAATGTATAATAAAAAAATAAAAATAAAAAAAATTATTATGTTGATTAAATATAACTAAATAATTTTTTGACACATTAAAATATAATGGTGTATTCAAAATACTTAATTTTTTAAAAATTAGTTGTAGTTTTTAAACAAATTCTATATTTGTCACTATTCACTTAAAAATCAACATTTTCTGGAAAACCAAAAAAAATCACTAAAATACAATTTTGATATGATATTTTCAAAAATAAAGGTTATTTTATCAAAAAAACTTCTAAAATATCTATATTTTAGTTAAAATATTTTGTAATAAAAAAATAAATTCATTTTTAAGAAAATATATTTTTTATAAATCAAATTACATTACAAAAACATTATTGATTGTTGAATAATAATTAATTAATAATTTTATATTTAATTTTAATTTTATTATTATATTTCATAAATTAAGTTATAATATTCATACGTATAATGAACTGACCCAAATACCCTCTCAAATTTGTACCTAACCCGACCCTTCCCATACCCGAAGGGTGTTCTCGATCCCCATGGGATGGTGACTATAAACTATGCATCATAAAATAACCAAACGTAATGACTTCATCTGGTATTAAGAAATAAAATGGAATATATATATATATGATGAAAAATATAGAAATGAAGAATATATTCCAAAACTGAATGAAGACAGCATAATCTAAACAACCCATGATAAGAAAGAATCTACATGTACATGTCCAGCCGAAAAGGAATACCAAAACAGGAATGAAAACTACTCTAACTGATAACATGGCCAGAATCCAAACATCTCACTATAATCTACTCAACTTAGTTAACATATTGCCTCTCTGGATCCCTACGTAGGATTTTCATTCCCTGTATCAAAAGAAATACCATCATCTACGAACCGTTGAAACATTACAAAGGGTGTGAGGTGACAGGCTCTGTAGGTTCCCACACAAGAATTCAAAAAAAACTATCTATAAAAAAATAATGAATTGTCATTTAAAATAAAACCATGAATGAAAAGTAAAAAATTATTTTTATCATAGCGTGATAAACACTTCCCTTTTCCAAAAACTCTAAAACAAATACAGGTATTTCAATTTTAAGCAAAATATCCATTATCATTTATGAAAATCCAAATCATGCATATAAAATATAAAATTGTAGAAATATAAGAATAGGTAAATCATGCCAAGTAACTCAATAGGTTAGGATAGAAATCTATTTATTCCTCAAAAAAACTATGGCACAACATGTCCCAAGAACACAAGATTATCATGCCATGGAACACTCAATGAGAACCCCACCCCCCAACAATATCAAGAACATGTCCATCAATTGATAGTATAAGATAACATAAAAAATCACCATGATCTAAACTCCTAATTGTTACCTGGATGAGGTACCTAAGAGAACCCTTTCATCTACGTACACAAGGATTCCCAAATTCTTCATTTCAAAAATCATTTCAATTATTTGAAGAAACCCCATTACTGATTTACAAAAAACCTATAAAAAATAACCATTTATAAAAATCCATTTAAAAAACAAAATAGTCATTCTAAGTATATTAATAAATTAATTTTTAGTAATTGGAGAAATAAAGTCCATTGGAAAAGGCTACATACGGAACAAACTACCCAAAAACATGAGGTTGTTCATTCCCACAAAGTATCCTTCGATAAGAAGATCATGACAAAGATAATGGGAACCCAAAAACCAATCAACAAAAAATTAGAATTGGTTCAATTTTACCAAAGGGTTTTATGATAATATGAAACAATGCATACCTCAAGAAAACATAGCTTATTTACCATAGACAATAAAGGAAATAACCTCGGGCCAAGACCACACAATGGATCTAGAGAGAAATAATAGAGAAACATTGCCACAGATCAAAGGATATGAGAATGAAACACAACGGTTCTTCTGTGATAATAAAACAATGTAGTATAAAAAATAATCGCTTAGGGTGACACAAACCAACCGCAACAATGATAAATCACCGAACTGAGCAATGCGGATCAAACACAGACTACCAAAATCATCGGAGATTCCATCATGGTAGAGATACAAAGGAGCTGTAGAATAATGAAAGAACATTTAGGCTGAATAAAACACTAAAATTCTAGTTAATGACATTTACTTGGAGTTTAATCCCTTTAAACATCGAGTAATCCCCTGGGATTAGATATTATGAAAAATGCGTCATATTTTTATTAAAAACCAATCATTTAAAATTACATATATACAATATTTACAAGGCCTATAATACATTCAAACTATATTGTTGGTTAAGGGAATTTCATCTGAAAAAAAACATTTCATGTAATCACATTACATTACATGTATTTTTCATGAATACGATAGAAACTACATATACTTAAACCAAAAACCGAAAAAAAATTATTCATTGCCCATACATGGGGAGACCCCACATAGATATTAACCCATTCATTCCCAGACTCTATTAATTAAAACTAACATAAACCCTTGATAATGAAGATATTTTCACCAGAAAATTATCCCCATCCTCAAGAGTCTAAATATGCACCCATTTAAAGACGAATCTAAGAAAATAAAAGGGAATTATCATAGAGTGGGTAATGTGATGTCAGAAATTCCACACTATAATAGTTCCCATTCCTAGGATGTCATATGGTTGAATGATGTTTGGTAAATAGGGGAATAAATTTCTCCCTTATCAATGAATCTCACTACCCTGTATCCTGAAAATCTGATATGTGGCCGAATAACACTTGGACCAACAGAATAGACTTCCCAAAAAATACATTCCCTTGAGATTCAGTGATATATTCTATGTTTTGTACAACAGAATCATCTTACTCTAACTCAATCACTTCCATACAAAGAACCTGAGTGGGCTCAAGATGATATTTCTGGAGTTGTGATACATAGAAGGCATTATGAATTCATATCAACTAAAGAGGAAATACCGGCTGATAAGAAACCTATACAATCTACTCCGTGAATTAAAATTTTACAACAAATCTCAGATCATACAATACATGTTTTCCAATACTATTATGACCCAAATGAGGATAAACTTTCATGAAAACCCATTCACCAATGCCAGTATCCAAAGAAGACACCAATAATATACATAGGATTCTTTGGAATCATCACTATAACTATACACCGACGTATATCTTGAATCCTTAAAGTTGTCTCCTGAACCAATCTTAGAACCACCAACGATGTTATTCCCACCTATAAACAATAAAGAGTTCAAGTACACGAGAAACCATACAAAGCCTCCAAATGTACCACTCAGATCTATGGTTGGTAAATTTTATTATAACTAAACAAAACCAAAACCAAGATATATATCTAAGGATCCAATAAAATCCAAAACAATGGAATGAAGAATATCCTCTAGGATCTTAATAAAATGATTCATCTGATCATCAAGTTATGGATGATAAGATGTATTGAATCTGAAATATGTCCCCAACACATCCTGGATACCTTCCAACAACCTAATAGAAAACCAATGTTCCCTTTGTGAAACAATCACTAAAGGAACCCCATATAACATAACAAATTATTTTGAATATAGCCTAACTATATCTTCAACATTTGTGGTTCCTTAGATCATGATTACACTAGCTAACATTGTATTCTGACCAATCACCACCCAGATATCATTCCCCCACATGAAATTCAATGGTAATTTTAAAACAAAGTCCCTGGATACCTCATCGCATTTCAAAAAAGGAACTGGAAGAGTATGGAAAAAACAGGAATATTTCAAATGCACTTACATAATCTATTTTTGGTGAAACATCAGGACACATACTATGAAATGTCAGGACTTACACCTTACCACTAAAATCATTATCTCATGTCTCAATAAATATTTATAGTTCCCATATGAATAGGAAACAATATAATATGACATTATAAAAAAATCCCCTTTAATGGTGTTGGGACAAAAATTCAGTCCCCAAAATCGTGTATACCATATGAAGAGAATGACAAACCCAAAATGGTCTCCCCAATATACAACATTTCATGAATTCGTCTGAACAAAACATCATTTTGATGACTCTATAGAATAGAATCATGGAGAGATGAATATAGTTTTAAAATGGTTTAAATAATTCTTAAAAATCATTCTAAGCAACCATATACAACTAATAAGAAATCCTCATAAGGTTCCACAAATTTTCCGATTCTACAATAGTAGAAAATCACATTCTAGAAAACAGAATCTCCAATAAGATTCACCTTCCCTATCGTATTGGTGATTTTGAAGTCAAATTTCTAAGGGTATTCCACCCATATATTCAATATTAGATTCATTTATTTCTAATAAATGACTAAACATAGACACTTACAGTCAAAAAATATTATGCATATTAAACAAAAATTTATAATTCTTCTAAAAAATTAGTACACAAATAACTATGTAAATATATAAATCATGAGTGGGATAATTAATCTCATTCATTATAAGTTCAATAGAACCATACAACACCACATGATCTTCATTCACGATAAAAAAACCTAACCTAAACTAGAATCATAAGTTTAAACCACATATCCCTTACCAAACCTAGGTAAGATCAAAATAGCAGTTAATTTTATATGTCTATTCAGATCATCCAGACAAAAATGAAAAATTGTATCACCAATTAATTTCACCACTTTCTCGGTAAAAAAAGTAAAACGTGAATCTATCTTCTATAAACCCTTGAAAAAAATTTTATAGTAACCAGTCATACCAAGAATTATCTTAATCTCATATAAATTCAATGGATAATCCCTTGAAAATATAGTCTATACCTTCTAAGTATCAACTAATAATCCTTTACATAATTCACATTCCGTAAGAAAATAACTTCTTGATTAGTTAATGTGCCTTTTGAAATATTTAAAAATATATAGTGACTTATCCATATATAAAAAACCATCCCCAAATACTGCTCATTCCCATTCCTAGATCTTGAATAAAACAAAATGTAATCTAAAAATAGTACTAAAAACGTTTTTGTATATCACACTCACAAACTCTAAGTTGATGATAACCCACATGTTGGTCAATATTCAAAAAAAGTGTTCCACCATTAAACAGTTGAGAAAATAATTTTCACATTTAAAATAATACTTATTCATAACTACTTCTTGTTTGATTTTATGATTGTCCATGCATAATTGGAATAAACTATCTTCATTCCTAGAAAAGTGTGCTATGGATTCTGAATGTGAAAAATTCAGGTAAATCATAATCTCTACCTCCATATCTATTAAAATAATCGATCATTCAAAAACAGAAATTTAAGTAAAATACCAAAAAATATAACACATATCAACTAAAGAGGAAAAATAAAAATCCTTAACTAAAAAATAGTTAAAAACTCATGAGATCTTGCCAGGAAGGACCTCCATAGCCAGACCTTAGATCTCACTCAGTCAAAAACACTCATAATCTCTCATCATACATAATAAATGAGACATGATAATGATGAAAAAAATAACATCATGAAGAGAATAAATATGATACATCTTGATGAACACTTCAAAAAATGAGGAAAAGATAATCCTTCACCAAATCTACATCATATATTGATAGTGTACCAGAAGGACACCAAAAATATTTCTCTTTTCTATTACAAATAGGTGTCTCAAACTATATAAAAAAGGGAATAGTCTTCATATGAATGTTAATTATATCAATATAATTTATTGATATAAATAAGTTTGAAGAATTGGTATCATGAAAATAATCCACTGCTGAAGATGCAATAAATATGGTACCTCTCACAGTCCATAGACTTGTGTCAACCTAAATAGGAAACACATCTACTATGTGATTGTGCTTCACTCATAAAGCCTATGGTTGGATCCTTGTAGTATTTGAAGTTTCTGATTGTTTCATAGTATCTTTTAGATCTTGATATCTCTAATCAAATGGTGGATTATACATGGTCAGAGAGAAATGTTGTCGATACCTAAATTTACCACTAATATTACACTATTTAGTAGGTGAAGGACATAAATTATGAATATATCTGACCATTCCATAGATATCTAAATCCATAAAAAAATCATCTCTTTGTAATTGGAGGGGCTAAAGAGGATTGAAATGAAGAAACAACTACACCACTCCTGTGGTGATCCTTGAACATCCTATTTTTTCATACAGAACCACTAAATCAGCCCCTAAGTGGTAGAAAAGTTATGGAGCATCCAAAATTTTCTTCTATATTTAGTTCTCCCAGAATAACCTTGTCCCTGTATTTGTATTGGCTAAATGCTTTAGTATATGTAAATGTGATTTAAAGTTGTGGAAGGTTCTGGACAACACCATGAACTGCTCTCGCAGTATCCTTGCTTATTTTCTGATCCATTAGAGGATTTCCTTGAGGAGAATCAGTTGTAACCTCTAGAGGAACTCATAGATTATGTATTGGATGCTTACATCTTCACACTGAAAAAAATAAATGACTATAAAATAGAAAAATCTCTGCTTAAACATTAAAAACCATAAGACAAAGCTATTATTAAAATCAAAAATAGAAAACAAGATATGTGCATCCCAAAATACTACTATAACTTGAGTCTCATCAGAGTAACAGTAGGGTATGCACCCATCGTAATATACAGCTTAGGTATAGACAATCATATCACTAATCTACAATGACTCTTGAGGAGAGACCGCCTTTTATACAAAACTGTAATGAACCAACCTGAATACCCTCTCAAACTAGTACCTAAATTAACTTATTAGTAAAAAATGTGTTCTTGATCCCCACAGGTGGGAAACTAGTACTCTGGTATCAATCAAAATTTTAACGGAATGATTTCTCACCCCCAAATTAATCAAAAACATACCATTGTATAATGGGAAAAATATATATAAATATAAATATAGCTCATAATTATAAGCCAAAAGTTGAAACCACACAACCCAATAGAAGAATCAATCTCCAGGTTCAATTCTAACCGCAGCCAAAACCGGAAAACCAACTAATAGATGTTATTTCATGGGAACCCTCCCTCCATCCCAACACCAGTTACTAAACATTGATGATAGAAAACATCACCACCTCATTTCCCTTCATTTCCTTTCCTCACATCACTTAGAAAAATTAGGCTACACACCACAGAATGGGTACACAAGGTGTGATCTAACTAGATTAGTAGGGTCAAACCAAGATATACCATAACATGTCTCTACAAAAACTATTCGCATATGATAAATTCAAATATAACATGGCAATATTAGCAGTAAATAAGGTTTACCAAAGTATGGTAAACATTTACCTTTTCTAAAAATTCCTAAAAACATTTTGTATATCAGTTTCAAGTATAATATCCAATGTCATTTATTAAAATCCAAAGAAAGAATAAAAATAAAAATAATACAAATCCAAGAATATGTAAATATCTTTAGAGACATAAATTTATTTGTCTAGAATAATTATCATACCACAAAAATAGGACTAGTTCACCACCAGTCCCTAGAGCACATGCCGATGTTGTAGGGGAACACATCATGAGTGAACCCCCCTAACAATGTCAAAAACAAGTCCCTAGTACAAAATTCATAGGGTATAGGTAAAAGTCCCATGGGATAACATATCAATGGGAACACGAATGATGGACCTAATTTAATATTTCCATGTATATACCCATGGATTATCATGTGCAACATTTCAAAAATAATTTCAATTATTTTAAAATAACCCTTTTTTATTTTTTCTAAAAAAAGGGAAAAACTGACATTTTATCATAATTCAATTTACACACACAATACAATCATTAACGATTTATTTATATATAAATTTATAAAAGTAAAATAAATTTATTTCATCAACACAGATTATAGACGGAACCAAATAAGTCAAAAATAGTGGTCATACACCCCTAAAAGGTATCCATTAAAAAGAAGGCCATAACAACCACAATGGGGGCCATAAAACCTATCTAAACATCTATGAATTGGTTCAATTTAAGAAATTGTTTGATAGATAAGGGAAAAAAACATGCCTCAAGAGCGCTCTACCGCCAAAACATAACCAACAAATGATATAGATCTTGGAAACATATCACACAATAGATGTAGAGAGAAAAAAAAATGTAACATAACTATGCATCAACAAATATAATAATTCAATAAAATGGTGCTACTATGATAAATGAAATGAAAAATAAGAAAGACTTACTGACTGAAAAAGATGAATACCAACCCAAATAGGGATCAATCATCAAATATATCAATAAGGATTAACTGGAGACTCCCAAAAATCACCATAGAATTCTTATATGATGAGAATCAAATGAGCTGTGGAAGAAGAAAATATCATTCAATTTGAAATGCACCCTAAAATTCCTATCTATTACATTTACTGGATGTGTATTCCCTTTATATTTAATGTAATCCTCAAGACTAGGATATGTCAAAACAAACCTATCACCTATTTAAAATAAACAAAACTTTTAACATTAAATGGCATGAATTCTTTACATGGAGTGTATCCCTCTCATGGAATATATCATGTTATCTAAATCCATCATGTGGAACATAAACATTGTGTAGTCCAATTAAAAATTGTGTGTTTTCATGCACACTATAGAAACTATCAATTCATATAATAAAATTCCACACTAACTCAGGTGATCCTTGAACCTGGAGGGAACCTTGCAAATCTATTAACACATTTACACTTGGAATCTAGTAATTGAAACCAAAAAACATATCCAAATATTATTTCATTTCGCAAAAAAAAATCTCTCTCAGTGCTCATGAGTCCTAGGATGCACCTAACTAAAAATAAAAATGAGTAATGGGAATGGAATTAGATTAATGTGGATAACATGATGTTATAATAACTTTTTGTTTATATGATAAGTTGTTATTTTCATGTCTAAAATAATTATATTTCATGGTTTGCTGAAGTTAGGTGTCTCATGTCATGCACACTATAAATGTTGTGTGTAACACAAACTAAAATTTATGTTTTTTATAATAGAATCTATAATAATTTATTCATGTAAATAAAGATAAAAACATTTTTGCGTGTAATGAAAAATATTGAAAATATTAATGTTTGTTAAAAAGATATTTCACAAAAACAATGTGTGTGACACATAATCTCAAAAGAGAATCCAGATTAGTTAACTCTATCCCTTTACACAACTCCATAAAGAGCTATGAAGAAATTACCTGACAATAGTTTATAATGGAACCAACCAACTTAGTAAATAGTTCCTATGGACCATAACATATTCATAATATATGAAATCATTCACTCGTAAAAATATTATTTTCACCCATATGATTTTTTTATATATTGATATATCATTTTCCATTAAAACAACATTTTAAAATTAACATTAAAAAATGGAACTATGGGGTTTGTTTGAATAAAAACATAATATTTAAAAGGTATCAAATCATAAAATACGGGTTTTTAGGGTGGTAAAAATTCACGTTCTCTATATATTTCGAAATACAACATTTTTTGTCTTTTCTAAGGAAATTAAAAACAAATAGTTAAAAGAAAAAATTTGTAAAAATGTTTAATAAAAAGAAAAAATAAATATAAATGGAAATTTATAATTAAATTATTTCCATAGCAATACATAAATATTTTTTTAAAATATAGTAACGGAAGAAAAATTGTTGTAAGGGAATCATTAAAAGATTGTTTTTTATGGAATGTTCATTACCATCAGTCTGAAACGTCGCACATGTCATATACCATCCTCAATAATAAAACTAGGTTAATTATTAACTTCCTCAATAGCTGTATTCTTGACTTATATTCATTTTATTTTATATCTAGTGATTCTATATTTAATAATTTAATTAATTGAATTCATGACGGGTTTTTTGATGATATTCATTTCATAAGTCCAAAATGGATTGCTATGTTGAATATTGTGAAACAGTTATTTATTCCATCATGTCGAGTGATTTTAATAAGGGATTTGTTAATGTATTAGGGTAAAAAAATTATATATTAATTAATTATATTAATAGGATCCCTTTTATAAGAGAGGGGTTGAACTCTTTGAATGTCTTAAAATATTAAATAAAAATTGATTAATTTTGATTTCCAAGTGGATGGAATTTTATAATATTCTAATATAATATGACTGAGTCAGATTACTCTCATCGAATAAAATTTTCCATGTTTTGTTCACATTTCTAATATTACCTCTTTATTTTAACCCCCATTATCCTTTTTTATGCTTATTATTATGACATGGTTTTTTACCATTTGAGAGCTATGATATTTAGAATAAATTGAAAAACATCCCACAAATATAATATTTTTCTAATTATGAATCATATTACAATCATTTAGAAAAAGATAGTAATTTTTTCTTCATTTTAGATAATTTAATTATTTTTTATTTAACTAAATTTACTCTAATATCGATTTTAAAACTATTCATTTTCATTGAATTTTATAAAAAAAGATAAATATTAAATTCAAATGTAATCTTTTCAAACATAACTTATATTTTATTTTAATCTAGAAATTTTTTGCTTCACATTAACTCTTAAAAATTATATTTATTTCAATTTTTCTAATCTCATATATTTTATTTCCCCATTAATGGAATAATTCAAGTGTTAGCATTATGTATGATTTTATGGAAATTATATATTCAGAAAAGAAATTACCATGATGAATTTCAATCAATCATATTTAAAAATAGTATATATAGTCAAACAAATCATCTCATTGTATCCATGTTAAATATTTTTTAAAATATATGAGTGTCACATTTTTTAATTTTCTTTACATAAATTTATTTAATGGACATAATCATACCTAATTAGAAACAAAATTCAATATAATCAACATTTTTATGATTATGGATATTATATTATCATATAATAAAATTAATACATATATTAGTTTCATTTTTTAGTACATACCATTTTATTTTTAACTTTAATTACATGATTGACCCTTTACCTTGGTAACAGAGTTACTAAGGTTTCTAATCATATTTACTAAAAATAAAATTGGACTATTTAAAAAATATGTACCACATTATTAACTATATTCAATAAACTTTTCATTATTCAATTGCTAATATTGGTTGAATTTAATATACAATTAAGTCATTAAAATATGATGAGAAACAATTTTTCAAAAAAAATATATGTATAAAATTGTTTTCATTCTAAATTCTTGTTTAAAATTAATTATATATAATATAATTTGAATTTTTAAAATTAAAAATTAACTAATTATTTTTTATTAATAATAAAAAATAGAATATATCTTTTTAAATACTAAATAATAAAACAAAATATTCAACAAAACATTATTTTCACTATTGATTGAAAAATAAATATTTTATAAATTTCAAAAAAATACTCCTATGATACATTTGAAATCATGAATAATTAATGATGTTATTTTTAAAATTAAAAATATATAATTTTGAAATAAATATTTTAAATAAAACCAAATCATTCATGAAACCCCATTTTTTTAGAAATAAAACTTTTTACTTTTGACTAAAAAAATTCTACTATTTTTTATAATTAATGCAACTGTATAAAATATAAATAATGAATATTGGGGAAAAATTATATCAATAGTAACTATGATGTTATAAATTGACGCCCCCCCCCCCATTAAATAAAACTCTACTAGGATAATCTCCTTCTCATACCATTGAAATACAATGAAGATTCTTCAAATGGAGTTCATACATTATTGTGAAATTACATGATTAGAAGATCTATTGAAATATGGGCACTATTGTAACATATTGTTACAAGTTGAAACGTTCAATTTCTAAGGGGGTATAGGTGTTTCCCTTAATTCATGATTTTGTTCAAAATTTTAGTTAATTGTGTAATTATTAACATTATGTTCTTTAATAAAACTCCATTCAAGTAGAGGATAACAATTGGTCAGTCAATATAATGAAAATCACACTAGTTCTTGGCATGATTCTACCTTTTTCCAACAATTGACTAAAATAATGGAAAACTAGGGATGGTAATTTATGATTTATTAATTATATAAAAGAGAAACTATGGACCTCAATGGAGTGTCTTGTAAATGAAATTCATTCCTCTCCCTATGAATATCTTCGTTTCAATATAAGATATCCATGGATTTTTTTTTCTAAATAATTATTTAGAAATTTATGTTCTATTAAAAATTCATTATAAATATAATATGAGTTTACCATGTAATATTTAATGGCTGTATCAAACTAGGTGTGAAAACGAGCATCTTAATCATACAATGGATACATTTTTTTTCCAACAAGTCATGTTTGTGTTATTAACCCTTGGAACATCTGTTCTTGATTTAGATAAATTTGTATTATCTTGTAAGATCCCAACTTTTTATGGTGTTTAATTCAGATTTTTTTAGGTCCTTTGTTGTCCTTTTTTGAAACCATTTTTTTGGTTTGTTACTTTGGTTGTGTTTGGGTGGAATATTGTGAATAATGAATGAAAAGTGGCTATGTCCTATTGACTCCTGGTTAGTGAAAACCATGCTCCCTATCCGTGAGAATTGTGAAATCCTAGATAATGGGGAATTTCATAATCAACACATTGTTTTTCAAAACATTCCTCCTCTTACGAGTTACTATGAAATACTAAAAGAATAGTTGTATGGTTGGTGCATGGTTTGGGAAAATCATGTTCCCCTTACCACATACCCATGAGATGAAAATAATTAAGCCTAAAAATTACATTTAAACATTCCCCAAACCTCTGAAGCTCACCTAATTAGATCCCCATTCAACACTAGGTCCAATTTCATGATTTTTTAGCTCTCGGAAAAAAAATTCAATCTCTATCAACCATCTTTCTTGATGAATAATAGTCCAAATCATTGGTATTCCCTTCTCTTTCTTAGTGAATCTTGTCCCGGTACATCCCTTGTTCTTCCCCCATTCATTTTTCATTCTTTCATTAATGAAATATAATTTTATAGATATATCTATACCTATTTCTTGAGATATAGATATATGATTCTATATCTATATCTATATTTAAAATATCGTGATTTATTTAATCCTTTATGTTTAGATATTTGAGTCTAGATCTACATTGTTGTGATGCTCATGTTTTGGGGATTCTGTTAGGGTGATTATCTATTATAAAATTGAGATAGAAGGTCTAATCCTCAATTCCCAAAGTCATTATTTTTATGTCTATCAAAATGGAATAATTCATAGTGTTCATTGGGAATTGAAATTCCAAAGTTGGGTTTAATTAATTTTTTCAATTAATTAATGGATGTATTGTGGAAATAGATAATTAATTGGAAAATTAATTATTGGATTTAGTGGCTATCTAATTAGATAATTAATTGAGTGTTTAATTATGATGTTTGTGGAAATTTATTTAGATAATTAACTAGGTATTTAATTATTAGATATCTTGTTGGTTGAATTTTGATAATTAGTTTTGGGAATTTTTATTTGAGATTGATATTATATATTGAGATAATTAATTGTGGAATTAATCATGAATAATTGAGATTGATAATGAGATAATCATTTTTAGGGTTAATTATGGGATTTGAGTTTATAAATCTTGATTAATTAACTGTTAAGTTAACTAATTGGTTTGATGACTTAAATATTTTGTGAATTAATTATGAATAATTTTTTGATAAACTAATTGATTAATTAATAATGGAATTTAGGTTATTAATTAATTGCATAAATCATTATGTGTTTATAAAGGGTATCATTTTCATTCTACATTGATGTAAGGAATAAGAACATGGCCATTCTAATGTGTGTTTGTGAAGGGTAACATGGTCATTCAATTATAAATTAGAAAATAGTAATATAGTCATTATAATGTTTTTTTATGAGTGGTAACAAATATAATTCATGTATGAATTTTAGAATGGTAACATGGTCATTCTAATGTGTGATGTATGGATTATAACAAGGGTATTCAAGTATGAATTAAGGAGTAGTAAAAAATGTACTATGAGATAATACCTCACTTAGGAATACTTAGGGATCCAACATGAGATAAAGAAAGTATTGATATAAGATATCACCATTTGATAACTCAGGCTCTATCATGAGCCGAAGAAAGTATTAAGATATGATAATACCTAAGATCACTTCAGGATCCGACGTGAACCAAAGATGGCATTGGGTTATTTGTTTCCTTGGGAACCCTAGACATAAAAATATCAAGTAAAGAATAAAAGATAATGTGATAAATGTTTACTTATTCATTGTACTTATTTTATTATTAAAATTCATACACTATTATCTGATTCAATATTGATTTAGACAATGTTTTTGGTGGGAAACTAAGTTGTACTCACACCCTACTCTGGCTTCATGATCCATACCTAATTAGACATTATTGTTGTTGGAGATTTTAATGGAAATATTCTAGTGTTATATGGATGATTTGGGGAAGAATCTTAGATGACAGAAATGATCATTTTTTGGGACCCTCTTAGGAGTCATCATTGTCTTTATTTTGAGCTTTATTTTAGACACATCTCATGTATATTTTCATGGCATGTTTTCTTCTTTAATTGGATATTTTATTTATCTACATTTATTATCTTATGATATTGGTATTGATTGTTCTTATATATTCTTCTGGTATTGTTTATTTTTTCTATAGGAGTATTACTCTGATAAAAGAGTGTATTGTCTCCCCATGGTCGACTTATCAGGACCTCGCTACTAGTAAGTAACATTTGGAATATGGGGAGGAACGCTTGACATCATGTTACCAACCGGATAAGGGAACTAGTGTGTTGCACCTAGGTCGAGACATTACAAAGTGGTATCATATGTTATTTCCTTTATTTTGTTTTCCAAACAGATTGGGAATGTTAGGAAGGAGACTATGAAGATTCAGGGCCTGGAATTGAGATCATTCAATGTAGTTTTATTCCAATGTAATGGGTAAAACCTAAGTACATATGGTGGGATATTTGTTAATTTTATTTCCTATTATGGTTTAATATTATTTCAACTTGGGAGTCACACTTGTTTTGTGATGTGGAAAATATTTTCTGAAATTTTATAATAATGGACTTATGGCCCAAAATTATGAATGATTGGAGTCTACCAGCATCATTCTAGGAACTCTATATTATTTTTTGATATGAATCATTGTATTCACACACAAGAAAATGGGTTTTGGGTAAGTTGATGAACTTAAACTATTATTCCTTACATGTGAAATGATATTGTTAGTGGTTCCCAATTTTAAATTGGAAGTGTCAAAATTATTCAATAATGTGACTAATTGGGTTTATAAATGAAAAACTTGATTTGAGAATGATAGTTCCCTTTGATAACCAAGACCAAGGTGTATGGTAGTTATGGGTAGTGATATCGCATTGATTGTGATAGTGTCGTGAGGTCTAGGGAAAATAATTTTTGTGATTATTCCCCTTACATATATGTGATAATTATTTTTTGGATTCTTATGACTTGTGATAGAAATTGTAGAAATATACCTCATTGATGATCCTTTTGGAGAGGTTGAAAATAGATTGTGGGTGGTAATTCTCTACAAGGTGTGGAACATGGGACACAAATAATGATGGGTGAGGAAGAAGTGCATAAGTACAGAATTAACTTCACTCAATTTAGGAAATTCTTAGGAAGAGACCTAGTATGGGTTGAGAAGAAAATATCTAACCTGATAAGAGAGTTTCAATTAAAGAATACTCTCACTTATTTTGGAGATGGTGGAACAGAAGGATATGAGTTATGGGTTGATTCCATCAAGAATATACTCGCCCATTTGGAGTCTCCTTATGACAACCCTGCTTTTTATTACAACTTAAACATGCTTTATTACATAAAACTTCACTTGATACAACAAAGAAGATCGAGAGGTTTAGTGTCTTTGGGGCTTAGGATCATTACATAAAAACTTTAAACATGAAATACAACATCCTTATTGAAAACTTCCTTTACATGACCACTACATTCCTTCGTACTTAGCATTGCATGGGATAACCTGAGGACATGCATAATAAAAGGGTGAGCTATAAAGCCCAGTAAGGGAGTACATAATGAATAAAATGAGGAGTACAATACATGTTAGGCAATAGGCATATCAATAGAGCATAAGAGAGACATGAACATAAAGGCATGATAAAGCATGATAATCATAACATGGAAATGTGGCAACAACACTTAACATTGAATTAGCATGAGCCAAGGCTCATTGCACATGGAGCATGAGTAAACCCTCATTGCACTTGAAGCACGAGTAAACTCTCGTTGCACTTGATTTAGCATGAGTCAACACTCATTGCACATGACGTATCATGATACTATACTTTACCCAATGCATTGGAGCGCTATCAGGGCGCACCCTTCTTAAACATTTCATTTCATGCATAAGTGTGCCACATGGATCATAAAACATGGATTCATAAAACATAATCATTTCTTCCACGATAAAGGAATGTGGAATTCAAACATGAAACTTTACAATCAATACGTATATGTGCATAAAGGTGAATACCCTTGATGGAGAAATGGGCATGGTATTCACTACACAAAGACATTGGCTTAGAAAATTGGTGCGATTTCGGCAGCATAACGGCGTGACATAAGAATTCATAAAAAAGGTTGATGAGAGAGAAAGGGGTTCCTCATGATATTTACATGTAATGGACAGTAAGGGGATCATATATATACATGTCCCAACAATAGAAATGGAATTTAGATTCATGATACAAAAGTATTGCTTGAATATAAAAGAGGAGAAAAAGGTTCCTTTCGGAATTTCGGCATAGTAACGGGTGTACAAGGGAGGCATTTAATGAGAGAGAAAGGGGTCTCCCATCATTCAAACTATAAAAGGGCAGTATGGGAGAGGTGCGAAACCATACCCCAACATTCATAAATGAAATTAAAAGGGCAATACAACTTAAAGAAAATTGACAAAAAATTAGAAAGGAAGAAAAACCCCTTACTTGAAAGTGTGCTTCCAAAGGCTAGAGAGAGGCTTGTGAGAGGCTTCTTGGGAGCTTGGGGAACCTTGAGAGGATTCTAGAGAGAGTAGGGCAGAGTTTGGACGATCTTCAAGGGATTTGGATGAGGAGGAAGTGGGAGCTTGGGTGGGTTTATATAGGAAAGGTGAGAGAATTCTTTATTATTTAGGTTTGGGACCCCTTATATTAAAATAATCCAAACCACAAACCATCCCATGGTATTTGCCCATGGTTTCTGGAAAAGGAAAGAGGGAAACAATATTTTACAAGGCCAAGGTCCGAACTTATTAAAAAATTAGGGTTGCTTATGTGGAGGTGAGTCACACTCCCATGGAAATTAATTTAAAAAGGCAATGTGTTGAATAAGTCTTGAGGGCTCCATTAATGCTTTGAAAAGTGAGTCAAACAAACCCAAAACCTCATTATTTTATTGATAAAACACATATTGGCCGAACATAAGGATTATGGTATTTTATTACATCACCATTGGGTCATTATGATGTCATAAAACACATTATATATTTAAATGGTATTTAATTTTTACCCAAAAATTTGACTGTCTCAGAAAATTATGAAAAATTCACCGTTGGATAATTTCGACGTCCTGATTCCAAAAATAATATTTATTTTATCTAAATAATTTTCTAAATATGTGAATTTTCAAATTTAAAATAAAAACCGACATTTATAAAAAATTCACGGGTTTTGCCAGAAATGGCTTTCAAACCTTAATAAAAATTTTAATTGCATCCATAAAATTATAAGATCATTTATATTTAATAAAAATTAATTTAATAATAATAATAATATTTTATTAAAACATTATTTAATTCAAAAATCCTTTAATTTAATAAAATATAATTCTTAATTAAATAATAACTAAAAACATCATTTGTACTTTAAAAACTAATTACAATGCATCAAAAATGACTAGAAATTATATTCATTATTATATACATAAATAATGTACATGAACATGGTGCTACTTATTTGTTACATAACCCCTTAAAATAGCCGCATAAGACCTAAGGGTAAGGTGTGCGATGGTGACAGACTCTTGGGGTTGCTCGGATAACATCGCTCGAGTGGTAATCTCTATCAACTTCCATTTTTCCCGTAGACGATCACGTTCGAGCTTGACTTGATGAAGCTCAGCTTGGGCTTGGTCAAGGGAAAAGCCCAAAGACGCCACCTCCTTTCCGAGCTCCGACAAATGGGCTTCATAAGGGGCAATTCTACTGGATGAGGCCATCGCTTCCTTTGTCTGAGTAGAAAATTGGTTCGTTAAAGCCTTATATTTAAACTACCCAGATGATCACTGTTCAACGGCTATAAAAGTAACAGTCACAAATCTTAACGTTAAACTAAAGATGTTGACATCATATAAAAACATAAAGAAACATTTAACTGGATCAAGAGGGATTTTCCATTAATGAAATTTTGGGTCGTTACAACATTCCCCCCTTAAGAAATTTCGCCCTCGAAATTTTCCTTTTCCCACACTAAAACAAATGTGGGTAACTTAGCTTCATCATATCTTCCGACTCCCAAGTTGCTTCTTCAAACTTTTGGTTTCTCCACAACACCTTGACGAGGGGCATTGTCTTATTTCGTAGAACTTTTTCTCTACGATCTAAGATCTTCACTGGTTGCTCCTCATAAGAAAGATTGTCTTCTAATTGTACCACCTCAGAAGAGAGTACATGTGAAGGGTCTGGTATGTACTTCCTTAAGAGGGATATATGGAAGACATCATGCACCTTGGCCATAGTAGGTGGAAGTGCTAGTCGATAGGCCACAGCCCCAACACGATCAAGAATCTCGAAGGGGCCGATGTACCTTGGACTTAACTTCCCTTTCTTTCCAAACCTCATGACCTTCTTCCACGGAGATATGCGTAAAAACACCATGTCTCCGACTTTAAATTCAAGGTCTCGTCGACGATTATCTGCATAACTCTTCTGTCGACTTTGGGCTGCCTTGATATGCTGCTGAATGGTTTTCACCTTCTCCACCATTTCTTCGACCATTTCTGGTCCAAGCAGCTTACGTTCACCGACCTCATCCCAACATGCCGGTGTTCTACACCTTTTCCCATACAGGGCTTCATATGGTGCCATTTGGATGCTCGAGTGGAAACTATTATTATAAGAGAACTCAACTAGAGGAAGATGTTGATCCCATCCTCCTTTAAAGTCCATTGAGCACGCTCTCAACATATCCTCAAGTGTTTGGATAGTCCGCTCGGATTGGCCATCAGTTTGAGGATGATAGGCCGTACTGAAGTTCAGTTCAGTATTCAGAGCATGTTGAAGACTCTTCCAAAACTTAGAGGTAAATCTTGGATCTCGGTCAGACACAATAGATAGTGGTACTCCATGCAACCGTACCACTTCCCTGATATATATCTGTGCCAGTTGATCCAAAGAGAAGTCCTCTCGAATAGCAATGAAGTGTGCAGTCTTTGTAAGACGATCCACAATAACCCAGATTGCATTGTTGCTTTTGGATGTCCTTGGAATTCCAGTGACGAAGTCCATGGTGATGTTCTCCCATTTCCATTCTGGTATGGGCAATGGTTGCATCATCCCCTTAGACTTCTGCCTCTCTGCCTTCACTTTCTGACACACCAGGCACTTTGATGTATATTCAGCGATCTCCTTCTTCATATTATCCCACCAAAAGATTTCTCGGAGATCTCGATACATCTTTGTGCTCCCTGGGTGAATAGAGAAATTTGAACTATGTGCATCATCCAAAAGTTCCTTCTTCAACTCCGAACTTGATGGGACACATAGTCTTTTCCCAAACCGCACAATTCCTTCTTCATTAACATTAAACTCTGAGGATTTTCCCTTTTTGATAGCTTCCACTTTTTCGTGGATTCTCACATCATCCTTTTGAGCATCCTTTAACCTTTCCAAAAGAGATGGTTGAGCAATCATTTCTGAAAGGATTGATGATGTTCCCTTCTTTATGATTCCCACGTCCATCTTCATCAAGTCTAAGAAGATTGGATCCTTCTCAATTCTCATCATTGATAGAATTGCTGGATCCTTTCTACTTAGGGCATCCGCCACCTTGTTCGCCTTCCCAGGGTGGTAATGTATTGAACAGTCATAATCCTTGATGAGCTCTATCCATCTTCTCTGGCGCATATTAAGCTCTTTCTGTGTGAATATATATTTAAGACTCTTGTGGTCAGTATATATCTCACATTTCTCCCCATAGAGATAATTCCTCCAGATCTTCAAGGCGAAGATCACCGCCGCCAACTCCAGATCATGCGTTGGATAGTTTCGCTCATGGATTTTCAACTGTCTTGAGGCATAGGATATCACTTTATCATTCTGCATCAGCACACATCCTAAGCCCTTCTTTGAAGCATCACTGAATACCACAAAAAGCTGCCCACTTGTGGGTAAAGTGAGCACAGGTGCAGTGATAAGCCTCCTTTTCAACTCCTTGAAGCTTTCTTCGCATTCATCACTCCAAGAAAACTTTACTCCCTTTCGAGTTAGCTTGGTAAGAGGGTTGGACAATCGTGAGAAGTTTCTCACAAATCGTCGATAATATCCAGCTAACCCCAAGAAGCTACGGATATCAGTTACTGATGTTGGCCTCGGCCATCCCTCAATCGCATCTGTTTTGGAGGGTTCCACAGATATCCCATTGCTTGTGATGATATGGCCCAAGAATGAGACCTCCTTCAACCAGAACTCACACTTGCTGTACTTGGCATAGAGCTTCTCCTTGCGCAAAGTCTCCAGTACAGTTCTTAAATGCTCCTCATGGTCCTCCTTGGTTTTGGAGTATATCAGAATATCATCTATAAAGACTACCACAAATTTATCTAGGTAATCTCTAAAGACTCTATTCATCAAGTCCATGAATATTGCTGGAGCATTGGTGAGTCCAAAAGGCATTACTATGAATTCATAGTGCCCGTACCTTGTACGAAAAGCAGTCTTGGGGATATCTTCCTTCTTCACCCTTACTTGATAATATCCCGACCGCAAGTCGACCTTGGAGAAGTATTGAGCTCCACGCAGCTGATCAAACAAGTCATTGATTCTTGGGAGAGGATACATGTTCTTTATCGTGATTTTGTTAAGTTCACGATAATCGATGCAAAGCGGCATTGACCCATCCTTCTTCTTGACGAAGAGGACTGGTGCACCCCATGGTGATGCACTTGGGCGTATAAACCCTTTATCCAGATTCTCCTGTAGTTGTTTCTTCAGCTCTTCAAGCTCAACAACAGCCATTCTATATGGAGTCTTGGATATTGGTAGCGCCCCAGGTATAAGTTCAATTGAGAACTCAACATCTCTTCTTGGAGGAAGACCAGGAAGTTCCTCGGGAAATACTTCAGCGAATTCCCTCACAATAGGCATTTCTTCAAGGGTGGTTTCTTCCTTGGATTCAATCATCTGAGCCAGATATGCGTGCTCATAAGGCAGTAATATCCATGCTTGAGATGATGGAGATAAAGGAGATTCATCTTCCTCCTGACACTTGTAAAGAATCGGGGGTCGATTCTCCATATGGAGTGTGATTTCCCTCTCCCGACAATTTATGTTGGCTCTATATAAGGAAAGCCAATCCATGCCAAGAATTGCATCAAATTCCACCAAAGGGAGTATGACGAGGTTCGCCGGGAAATTCAATCCACAAATTATAACAGGGGAGGACTTATACTCATGGGATGCAATGATTGCCCCATTTGTTGTACTCACTGACATCTTTACTTCCATGACTTGTGGTGGTGCAGGGATTATTCTACTAAACTTTTGAGATATAAAAGAATGCGTAGAACCTGAATCAAAAAGTACGTTCGCTATTCTTGAATGAATAACTAGCGTACCTGTCACCACTTCGTTGTCGGGGTTCACTTCGGCAGAAGTGATGGCAAAAGCTCTTCCTTGCTGTCTTGGAGGTTGTTGATTGCCTCCGATAACCCTTGGATTAGGGCACTGATTCGCAAAATGACCCGGTTCTTTGCATTTGAAGCATTGAACAACGCGTTGAGGTTCGAACAGAGCGTTCCTCCCCTCCGTCGCAGCCGCGGGTCCTTCTTGCTGACAGTTAACAGCTAGGTGCCCTTCTCTTCCACACTTGAAGCATTTTCTTGTCCCCCTAAGGCAATTTCCAGGGTGCTTCTTTCCACACTTTTAGCAAGTGGGGTGCTGGAATTTCTTAGAGCCGTTGGATTTATCCATCGGACCACCAGCATTGAAGTCCACCTTCCGCTTCTTGTCCCCATGATACCCCTGTGATTCTCCGATCTCCATTTCAACCTTAAGGGCACATCGGACAATTTCCTCATAGCTGTCGAAGTCACGGATCGCTAATGCTTTCCGCAAGCTAGGCTTCAGCCCACCAAAGAAGCGGTCAACCTTGCATTCGGGGGTAACGACAAAGCCGGAAGCGTATCGTGCAAGCCTTGTGAAGTTTGCCTCGTACGCTCCCACGGATTCCTCATCTTTCTGCTTGAGGGAAAGGAAGTCCCTTTCCATCTTAAGACGGAGGGTGCATGGAAAATATTTATCGAAAAACATCTTCCGGAATACCTTCCATTCCAAAGCCTCGATCTCCTCCTCAGGCTTCGTATTTTTGATCAACGTCCACCATTGATCAGCTTCACCCTCCATACGATAAGCCGCCAGGAGAACCTTCTCTTTTTCAGAGCATTGGAGGATGGAGAATATCTTTTCAATGGAGTTGATCCATTGTTCAGCAATCGTGGGATCGGATGATCCACTAAAAGTAGGAGGCCTTTGTCTCATGAAGCTTTCAATAGCAACTTGTTCTTTCTTAGTGGGGGTTGAACGTTCCTCTTGACCAGTGTTTCTATTCAAAACTTGAGTTAGCTGAGAGAGAAGCGTGACAAAGTTCGCGATTCCCGCTCCCATTGGATTGGGCATCTCATTGGTACAATCATCACACTGATCTTCACAACGGTTGTTAGCCCGTGTTCTCCTATTACCGGCCATTGGCTGGAATAAAAGGAAAGTTAGGGGTAACACATAAAGGGTAATCCAAAGACAAAAGTTGATGACTTATAAATAAACTTTAATCTCTTCAACTCATGAGTCTATAGGATTCAACCTAGGCTTTTCATGATCTACCTTCTAACATATATCCTTAGGGGCATTTTTCCCTTAATAAGGGTTCATACTAAGATTGTGAATTTATCAAAACATATCCCCCGGGAGTGTCGTAACCAAGAGTGCAGCAAGGCCCGTTGTCGTGCACCAGTTCCCGTTCGAGTCTAGCTCAAAGCGGTGTTTTCGGGTTTTACCCCTAGGATACATCTGTGCCAGAGCCGCCTCTACCTGCTCGTATCCAGACAGGGATGTATTTGTTTGATAAACCACTTACTTAGTATTTACCAAAACTTAGGGATGTTTTTATTATGCTTAGTCTTGTATCTAAGGCTTTACTAGGGTTTCCTAATCCCAAAAATAACTAAACCTATCCTTTGATACCAACTATGACAACCCTGCTTTTTATTACAACTTAAACATGCTTTATTACATAAAACTTCACTTGATACAACAAAGAAGATCGAGAGGTTTAGTGTCTTTGGGGCTTAGGATCATTACATAAAAACTTTAAACATGAAATACAACATCCTTATTGAAAACTTCCTTTACATGACCACTACATTCCTTCGTACTTAGCATTGCATGGGATAACCTGAGGACATGCATAAAAAAAGGGTGAGCTATAAAGCCCAGTAAGGGAGTACATAATGAATAACATGAGGAGTACAATACATGTTAGGCAATAGGCATATCAATAGAGCATAAGAGAGACATGAACATAAAGGCATGATAAAGCATGATAATCATAACATGGAAATGTGGCAACAACACTTAACATTGAATTAGCATGAGCCAAGGCTCATTGCACATGGAGCATGAGTAAACCCTCATTGCACTTGAAGCACGAGTAAACCCTCGTTGCACTTGATTTAGCATGAGTCAACACTCATTGCACATGACGTATCATGATACTATACTTTACCCAATGCATTGGAGTGCTATCAGGGCGCACCCTTCTTAAACATTTCATTTCATGCATAAGTGTGCCACATGGATCATAAAACATGGATTCATAAAACATAATCATTTCTTCCACGATAAAGGAATGTGGAATTCAAACATGAAACTTTACAATCAATACGTATATGTGCATAAAGGTGAATACCCTTGATGGAGAAATGGGCATGGTATTCACTACACAAAGACATTGGCTTAGAAAATTGGTGCGATTTCGGCAGCATAACGGCGTGACATAAGAATTCATAAAAAAGGTTGATGAGAGAGAAAGGGGTTCCTCATCATATTTACATGTAATGGACAGTAAGGGGATCATATATATACATGTCCCAACAATAGAAATGGAATTTAGATTCATGATACAAAAGTATTGCTTGAATATAAAAGAGGAGAAAAAGGTTCCTTTCGGAATTTCGGCATAGTAACGGGTGTACAAGGGAGGCATTTAATGAGAGAGAAAGGGGTCTCCCATCATTCAAACTATAAAAGGGCAGTATGGGAGAGGTGCGAAACCATACCCCAACATTCATAAATGAAATTAAAAGGGCAATACAACTTAAAGAAAATTGACAAAAAATGAGAAAGGAAGAAAAAACCCTTACTTGGAAGTGTGCTTCCAAAGGCTACAGAGAGGCTTGTGAGAGGCTTCTTGGGAGCTTGGGGAACCTTGAGAGGATTCTAGAGAGAGTAGGGCAGAGTTTGGACGATCTTCAAGGGCTTTGGATGAGGAGGAAGTGGGAGCTTGGGTGGGTTTATATAGGAAAGGTGAGAGAATTCTTTATTATTTAGGTTTGGGACCCCTTATATTAAAATAATCCAAACCACAAACCATCCCATGGTATTTGCCCATGGTTTCTGGAAAAGGAAAGAGGGAAACAATATTTTACAAGGCCAAGGTCCGAACTTATTAAAAAATTAGGGTTGCTTATGTGGAGGTGAGTCACACTCCCATGGAAATTAATTTAAAAAGGCAATGTGTTGAATAAGTCTTGAGGGCTCCATTAATGCTTTGAAAAGTGAGTAAAACAAACCCAAAACCTCATTATTTTATTGATAAAACACATATTGGCCGAACATAAGGATTATGGTATTTTATTACATCACCATTGGGTCATTATGATGTCATAAAACACATTATATATTTAAATGGTATTTAATTTTTACCCAAAAATTTGACTGTCTCAGAAAATTATGAAAAATTCACCGTTGGATAATTTCGACGTCCTGATTCCAAAAATAATATTTATTTTATCTAAATAATTTTCTAAATATGTGAATTTTCACTTTTAAAATAAAAACCGACATTTATAAAAAATTCACGGGTTTTGACAGAAATGGCTTTCAAACCTTAATAAAAATTTTAATTGCATTCATAAAATTATAAGATCATTTATATTTAATAAAAATTAATTTAATATTAATAATAATATTTTATTAAAATATTATTTAATTCAAAAATCCTTTAATTTAATAAAATATAATTCTTAATTAAATAATAACTAAAAACATCATTTGTACTTTAAAAACTAATTACAATGCATCAAAAATGACTAGAAATTATATTCATTATTATATACAAAAATAATGTACATGAACATGGTGCTACTTATTTGTTACATAACCCCTTAAAATAGCCGCATAAGACCTAAGGGTAAGGTGTGCGATGGTGACAGACTCTTGGGGTTGCTCGGATAACATCGCTCGAGTGGTAATCTCTATCAACTTCCATTTTTCCCGTAGACGATCACGTTCGAGCTTGACTTGATGAAGCTCAGCTTGGGCTTGGTCAAGGGCAAAGCCCAAAGACGCCACCTCCTTTCCGAGCTCCAACAAATGGGCTTCGTAAGGGGCAATTCTACTGGATGAGGCCATCGCTTCCTTTGTCTGAGTAGAAAATTGGTTCGTTAAAGCCTTATATTTAAACTACCCAGATGATCACTGTTCAATGGCTATAAAAGTAACGGTCACAAATCATAACGTTAAACTAAAGAAGTTGACATCATATAAAAACATAAAGAAACATTTAACTGGATCAAGAGGGATTTTCCATTAATGAAATTTTGGGTCGTTACACTCCTACTATGAGGTGGGTCATGTTGGATGCTTATATGCATCAAGGATCAGCAAAGAGCTTGTGAGAGGATCAATAATGGACTAGACAGACCGCTGATATGTTTTAAAGGGAATTATTGGATATATTCTTGGAGAAATTTTATCTGAAGATGCTAATTTAGGAGAGGGAATCATAGTTCATGTGATTGACTCATGGGAGCATGTCCATAATAGATTATGATTGATGCTTTACAGACCAGCAATGCTTTTTAACAAATTTGTTTGGAGATGAGACATCTTTCGTGAGATGATTTCAGGATGGACATAAGAGCAAGATGTAGTCCTAGTTTAACCTCTTTAAATTAAATATTTTTCTTGAGGTGGTGGATCAGGATCTCATAGATGAGGGAATTCTACAGAGGTATTCCAATGATGGGTAGATTATTGCTGCTCAATTATTGGGAGGTGTGAATTCTGAGATCAGGAAGTGCCATTTGGGAACTTTAGCCATCTTAGTGGAAAGATGAGTGGTCATATAAGATATTAGTCGACATGGGACCTTACTCGAGCGATCCTTCTTCGATGTGGCATGTCTTCCCATTATTGTAGAAACTTCCCCCGACCATAACTAGAGTGTTGATCTTGTAGCAAGGTGGGTAATCAACATAAGTTTTATAGGACACAACAATAGACGGACATTTAGGGTTCAAAAAGACAGATTCTGAGTGTATAAGTGGATCATCTACACTTTATAAGACTAGTATCTCTTGTTATTCTGGATCTGGTAGTAGAGGTGGTGAATGTGGTGCTTCTAGAAAAGAGTCCTCATGTCAGTATAGTGGTGCAACATAGGGGATTCAGATTGCATCACATGAAAGTGGGGAAGGAATGATAGATTTTGTGAACCCAACGCTTGTGGAGAGTCATGTTGTACCTTCAACAATATGATTTACTATTCTGGTATCTTTTATACTAGATAGTTATGTATTTGATAAAGTTACCTCTCGTTCCTTTATATCTTCAAAACAAGTTAATGGTTTGATCTTGGTGTTGGTTTTTTTGATTAGGGGTATGCCTATAGATACACCATTGGGAGTACGGTATAGAGACATATGTATATGCAATACATGTTATCTGGATTTTGGGGATTATCATTTTCTATGGGATATCTATATCCTTCGAAATTTAGTATTCGACCAAATTATAGGTATGGACTGGCTAGTTTATTGCTCAATAAAGGAGGAGAAAATCATGATATCTTTAAAATTGTGGTGTAATAGTTATAGTATGTATTTTTTGAAGACATATCAGGATTTCCACTAGAGAGAGATGTTGAAATAAATATTGATACCACGCTGAGAACTGATCCAATTTCTATATAACCATACATAATAGTTGTGAAAGTACTTTAGGAAGTCATGACAAATCTAGATGAGTTAGATGATAAGGGGTTTATTCTTCTGAGTATATCTCCTTGTGGATCATCTGTGTTGTTTTCAAAGAAGGATGGAAGGTTTTTGGACATGTGGGTTGATTATACAATGGGGAACATGATGTATTTAAAAAACCAGTATCCTCTTCCAGGAATGGATGATATATTTGAAAAATTCATAGGATCTTGTGTGTTCACAAAGAATGACTTGAGATCAGCGTGTCATCAACTGAGAGTTTAGGCATAATATACTAAGGACTAATTTTACAAAAAGTGTGGACATTATGAGCTCTTCATAATGGAATTTTGTTTAATGAATGCACCATTACTATTTAGGGACATGATGAAGAGAATCATCCCACCATACATGGATTTGTTTATAGTGGTGTTTGTGGAAGACAACTGGGTGTACTCTAAGACTCTTGATGATAATTCCAATATCTTGACATCATCCTGAGTACATTGAGATGTGATCATCTATATTCTAGGATATCTAAGAATTGGTTTTGGTTTGATTAGGTTCAATTCATAGGACACATCGTCTCAAAGGAAGGCGTGCCAATGGACCCATAGAAGGCTCATGCGTTGGTTTATTGGGAGCATCCCAAGAACATACTCAATATCCATAGATTTTTGGGATTAACTGGATATTATCAAAGATTCATCTAGTACATTTCTTGTTCAGCAGCACCATCATCCATCTTATCAAAAAGGGGAATAAATATTGATTGGTTAGAAGAATGTGATAATGCCTTATAAGAGTTAAAGAAGTGGTTGACATAAGCACTGATCTTCATCTTACCTAAGCTAGGTATGGAGTACATGGTTTATTATGATTATTTTGGTATTGTACTCAGACCTATGTTAATGTAGGGAGATCATGTTTTGGTGTATGGGTCTCAGTAGTTGAGGAAACATGAATAGAATTTCCATACACATAACCTCAGCTAGTGGTTTTTGGTATGTAGTGATGTCGTCACTATTTATTGGGTGATAATTTTTTGGTTTTACCAATCCTACGATTTTAGGGTACATCTTATCACACTGAGATTTGAAACACTAGTAGTGGATTTGGGTTGGCTATATGTGTTCATTTTATTTTGAGATAACATATATGCATTGGAATGGAAACCATGTGGGTGATGATTTCATTGGGAAGACTTGAAAAAAATATGTTTTGGAGTCTAGTGATGAGTGGATGATGATGAATTTGTTGACTGAGATTCAGGTGGTGGTTCAAGGGAAATTGGAACTGATGAGTCTAATATAAGTTTTAGTGGATCCCATAGTATTGAGATGGATCCAGGATAGGATGAATGATGATACAGAATGTTTTACCCTAAGGGAAATCCTTGAAGGTGTGGAGTCTCTTTCAGATTAGATCTTAAATGAGGGTGAGATAATCTATTTCAAGAATTGGGTTGTTGTTTCTATGAGAATGAGTGTGTATCTGATGCAATAATTTCATTCCTCAAAGTTAGTGGTACATCTAGGTGTGAATATAATAATCTATAAACTACCATGACAGTTTTTTTCTCCATGCATGAAAAAGGAGGTAGTTGGGATTGTGAAATGATTCTACACTAGTCTACATGTGAACAAATAGAATCAATGACCTGGAGGTTTGATACAGTCATTACCCATTCTTTTGTGGAAGTAGGATGAAGATATAATGCAAATTGGGGTGGTTATCCTAAATATTCCAAGGAAGAACGAAACTATCTAGGTTATTGTGGATTTACTAAAAATTGTATCACAATTCATTCCTATATGGGAGACATTCTTAGTGGAGGATCTGGTAGATTTGTATTTATGGGAGATAGTCTATCTACACAGGGTACGATAGACTGGAGTTTCATATCATGATTCAAATTTGGCATAATTATTCTAGAAGGTCTTAGATAATTTTCTTGGTATACATGTTTTATTTAGTAGGGTAATCCACCCATAGACATATGGGTAGTCTACATATATTATACATGTGATTGGGATATGTTTTGGGCATGTGTTCTTGACTTCAATGGGTCTTAGGAGAAGAACTTGGATTTAGTGGAGTTTTTCTATTAAATCAGTTATCATGAAACTAAATAGATTCAACTAGATGAGGCACTTTATGGAGGGTCATGTAGATCACCACGATGATGGATGGATGCAAGTGAGTCAGAGTTATTGGGACTAAGTCTAGTGTCGGACATGCTGAAATAGGTTAATCTCATATAGAAACTTATCGTTATGACTCGGACTAGGAAAAAATTAAATTCTTCAAGATGGAGATGACCCCTAGATTCTTTAGAGGGTTATCATGCATTCCTCAGGTGTAGAATAGGTTTGGTCACTACAAGATATAGGTGTAGGGAATGTTGGTACTTTGGTTTGTTGGACCATTTATGGTAGTGGGGAGAATTGGGCAGGTGGCGTACCTGTTGGATCTTCAATAGAAATATAGTTCTATTTATGAGGTTTTCATTTTTTCCAAAAAAATAGTTGTATCATCCCAACACTTCTCATGTGATCAATAAATATTACATTTAGATTTTGGTAGTTTTTACCCTTCTGGAGTATTTGATACATGTGTTGGATCATGGTGACAATGTTTTGTGGGGAAAAACCATGTCGATAGTTCTTGTTTTGAGGGTACATGGGTTTGTGTGGTAGAAAACATTTTACTGGGATGAAGATAAGCATGATTAATTTACCCATATTTTTGGATAAGAATCTTGGATATTAATGAGAGTTTTGCTCGATGAATTGCTATTATAAGGTGGGTAGAGGGTAGGAATTGAAATTTTTATATATTTGCCCGATATTTTTTAATGTTAAATTTTTTTCATTATTTTATTTTTTTCGGTTGTAACATGGGGTGTGAATGGGTGTAGTTTTGAGAAAAATAAATTAAAATGGGATATGCATAGTAGGTTCATAGTTAGGGAAAAAATTTCCCCCATCACCCAAACTGTGTAACCCAACACAATCGAGAATTTCATGGCATACACATTATTTTTCAAAATTGTGTTCCCACTTAAGAGTAACAATTCACCCCTAATTTACTATGTGCATGGTTGGTGCATAGTTAGGGATACTCATGCACCCCTTCCCAGCTAACCTAGTATGGGAATTAATTAATCATGAAAATTATTTTAAAAATTCCCTGAATCACCAATACTCCCCAAAATTGACCCACATTTGACCCTAGGACATCTTTTTTAGGATGTATCATAATGAATCACAATCCCTCCATACCACCATTCATCATTAATCGATGACCAAATCAAAAATTTTCTCCTATCCCAATTAGTGAATCCTCTCATAGTACTTCTCTCATGATTTCCCTATTCATTATGATTTCTTTCAGTGATTTAATCTTTTGTAATGGATATAACTATATATATTTGGAGATATCTAGGTCTATGAATATATATATATATCTATATTTACATGATCTTGATTCCATTAAAACCTATTTAGGGTTTTCAAATTCGGGTCTATGGCTACATCATTGTGCCAATGAATTTTGGGGGATTTCCATTAGGTGATTATCCATCATTTAATTGAGGTAGGTGGTCTAATCATAAATACACATAGTTTTTATATAGATATATGTATGAAAATTAATTTATTTTAATAATTCAATATAAATTTGAATTCCTAGATTTTGGTTAATTAATTTGTCCAATTTATTAATTTATGATTTTGGAAATGTATAATTAATTGTACAATTAGTTATGTTATTTAGGGGCTTCCCTATTAAATAAATAATTGGGTGATTAATAATGAATATTAGCGAATTTTATTTAGATAATTAATTAGAGAATTAGTTACAAGATATCAAATTGGTTGAATTGAGATAATAGTTGTTTGATAAATTATGTGATGTTGATATTACATATTGAGATAATTAATTGTGGAATTAATTATTAAACATAGATATTAAGAATAAGATAACTAATTTTAGGGTTAATTTTTGGATTTGAGTTTGTGAATCTTGATTAATTAGTTTTCACAAAATAAATGGGTTTGATTAATAAAGTAAGCATAATTATTTTATAAACCAATTATTCAATTATTAATGAAATTTATGTGAATAATAAATGGATAAATTGTTTATTTATTTATGGATAGTAACATTTTCATTCAAGTTTATATAAAAGAATGGGAGTATTTTAATTATAATGTGTGTTTATGAATAGGAACATGTCCATTCAATTATGAATTAGACAATGAGAACATGGTCATTGTATGTTGTGTTTAGGAATGGTAACAGGGTTATTAAATTCTGAATTAGAGAATTTGAACATGGTCATTCTAATGTGTGATGAATAGATGGTGACATGGGCATTCAATTACAAATTAAATTATGGAAACAAAGGTCCTCAAAGATATGTCCTCACTTGGGAAGATGTCGGGCTTCCTCATAATCCAATTTAGGGATTGATATATGATATCACATTCATGTACATTCGGATCTAGCCTGAGTCAAAGTAGGTATTAATATATAATATTAACTAGGAATGCTTTGGGCTCATTTATGAGTTCATGTCGGCATTGAGGTATGGGTGTCCTTGGGAACCCATGAGTTAATTTTTTTAAGTAAAGAATAAATTATTATGTGATTACTATTTAAATATGCACCGTACTTATTTCATTATGTAACAACATCCACTTTTATATTACTAGATATTGTATTAGACACCGTTGTTAGTGGGATACTGAGTTGTACTCACCCCCAACTCAGGCTTCCTGTTTAGTACCCAAATACCCTTTATCATTGCATGAGTGTTTATGCATAATGCCATGTGTCATATGGCTGATTTGGGGATGGATTTTGGATGAGTGAACCATAAGATATTCAAGACCTGCTTAGGATCTGTCTTTGTCTTTATTTTCAATTTTCATTTTAGATACCTGACATGTACCTTAGCATGTCATGCTTTCTAATTTGGATTGATTTTTTATTTTCTTTCATTTATGATCTCAAGATATTGGTATTGATTATGGTTATATATGATTCCACTATTTTTTATTATTTTCTCTAGTGCATTACACTAATAAATGGGTGTATAGACTCTCCATGATCGACTTTGTAAACCCTTACTACAAGTCTGCAGCCACTGGAATTCGGTGTGGCGTACTTGAGGTCATGTGACTAATTAGCTCAGGGAACTGTTGTGTGGCACTCAGGTTGAGACTTTACATATCTTGATTGCGATTTTGTTTCTTGAAAACCACACACATTATACTATAATAAAATATCTAGATTTAATCATATTTGTATTGAATATCCCTGTGTGTTTGAAAATGAATTCTGGTAATAATCCAAAATAATAAGTAGACATTTATATAATACCATATATGGAAACATGTATCATTTATACACATTACTTGATGATATATTTCATTAACATACAATAACAAAATCCTAGAATATTGATATGAAATGGTCTTTGGAGTGATTAGATTTGTATCCCAATATCATAGAATAGGAATACAGTTACATTTCTTATTAAACTCCCAAACATTCCCATTAATTCCATGTATCTTCTAATAAAATGTGATATAACTAGGTGATGTACCTCATAAAAGTGTGAGAAAAAAATTCTAGAAAAGGAATAATCAAATATTTGAATGATTACAAATATAACATATGATTCAAGTAACATAAGAAGGTTACATAAAAATTTCAGAATCATAATCAAAAAAATCATTGCTTGACATAAGTTGATAGCATTAAGACATCATAGGATTGTGTAAAAAAATAAAACATGAAATTATAATAATAATATAATATTACAAACCAATACATCAATAGAAATTGTTCTTCGTCAAACAAATCATGTATCCAAAATGGTATCTCATGATATAAAAATAGTAACCAATACATTAGAGGACTATATAATTTTGGTCAAACCTATATTATTTATGTTATATACATGGAATTTTGTTCCGCTTAAACTATTAAAAATAATATATTTAGTATATTTTAATCCCATTATTAATAAGTATGAGTTACATGAATGGGTTTCCCTAATAAATTAAAAATTATTACAACTCAGTGATTACGCTTGATTCAAAATGGGGAGGGGTATTAAAAACAAAAATGATTTACATTGAATTCCAAGAAAAAAATTCATTTTCATAACATGTGTATATATAGGTTCATAATAATTTTTATTGAGGGTAATATGTGGTCAATCATTACAAAGGAATGAAAATTTAAACTACGAGATGTTTAAAAATAAATTTTAATATAATAATTTAAAATTATAAAGGCTCAATAAAAAGGAACTAATTAAATTAAGAGGAATTATATGAGATTTGTTAACAAGGGATACCACTTATAAATGTTTTTGATGACCTTATTAATTGAATTTAAAAACCATTAAAGTGAATATGAATGGGAAATGTAGATTTACATCAATCATATTTGTTTTTTAGTGAAGTTCAATGGGTTGTTGGGAGTATATATATATCAAAATGGAGTGGAATCCCTCATTGATTTCTAAAAATTGGTTTTAGACTCGGTATCAAAATAAGAAAAACATTAATCCTCCCAATAGTGTCCATACATCATTCGAAAGGGAATCTTTGGAATATCTTCCATCCTCACAATTAATTATTGATATCCCGACAAAATGTCCACCTTAGATAAATAACAGGCCCCACTAAGCTGATTAAACAAGTCATCCATCCAAGTAAAGGGATACATGTTCCTTATTGTGATTTTGGTGATCTCAGGAAAATAAATGTAGTGGCTCATTGAATTAATATTCTTCTTGAATAAAAGGATTGGAGCATCCCATTTTGAATCACTCGGGCATATGAAACCCCTCTCCATATTATCCTGTAACTGCTTCTTTAGATATTCTATCACCATGGTGGCCATTCTACAAGGTTTATTTGACATAGGTAGGGATCTAGGAATATGTTCTATAGATAACTCAACCTCTCATTCAAGAGGAAGACCAGGAAATTCATAAGGTAATACATCAATGCATCCCCTTACAATAGGCAAATCGTCGAGAAGTATCCTCTCCTTTGTCTCAATCATTGGAGCTATATATTCTTGCTCATATAAAAGAAATATACACACATGATATAGTGATTATAAAAGAGAATTATCTTCCTCATTACACTTTAAATGAATTTGAGGATGATTTCCAATGTGAAGAGTGATCTCCCTTTCCCGACAGTTGGTGTTTTCTTGGTATAATGATAGCCAATCCATGCCTAAGATAATATCAAACTCCACTAAAGGATGTATGAAAATATATTATGGGAGGTTAAGTCTACATACATTTACCGAGGAGGATTCCTAAACCTTGGATGCAATAATTTTCCCAATAATTTTTCACACAGATAACATATCCTAGAAATTTGGAGGAGGTTTTGGGAATACATCTACTAAACATGTGAGATATGATAGAATGAAAAGAACCAGAATCAAATAGTATGTTCTCAATTCTGGAATGAATAACAAGTGTACATGTCACAACATTTTCTTCTTGCTCCACCTCATCACTTGTGATAAAATAATTCAATCCTTGTTTCCTTGGAGATTGTTTTGGATTTCCTCTAACAACCCTTGTCTTAGGAATTTTTTTTGCATAATTACCATGCACCTTGTAGTTGTAACATAGCACTACAGGCTGAGCATTGATTTGGACCTACGTTTCTTCTTCCAGATTAATTGAATTCTTCATATCCATTTGGTTGTTCTTTTTTAGATATACCAGATTTCTAAATTTGAAGAAATTCTTGGTTCCCATTAGACATTTCCCAGGATGCTTCTTCCTATTATTTTAACACATGGGATGTTTGATCTTATTTTCATCATAGAATTTATTTTATGATACACCCATATTATACTCTATCTTATTAATTTTTTCACGAGGACCACAAGTCTACTAGGAGTCTCAGATATACATTTTAACCTTTAAGGAACAATTGTAAATATCCTCCTAACAATCAATGTCTTGAATCACCAACACTTTTCATAGACTCATATTTAGTCTGTGAAAAAAGAGATCTATGTTTCTTTCGATGTCCTTGAAAAATATAAAGGAATATCTAGGAAGCCTTTTGAATTTTTCTCCATAAACCCTAATGGATTTATCTTATTTTTTATTGAGTTCATGGAAATATCTTTCCATATTGTGGAAGAGGTTCGGGGAAAATATTTATTGAAAAAAAAATTCATTATTTCCTCGCTATCCATAGACTCAATTTCCTCTTGTGACTTCATATTATTGATCAGTTTCCACCACTAATCAACATCCCCATCAAAACGATAGACCACTATTATGAAATTCTCTTATTTTAAGCACTGGAGGATAGAGATTATTATTTCAATGGAATCAATCCACTGTTCCATGAGGAGGGGATCAAAAGATCTACTAAGAATGAAAGGCCTTTTCCATATAAAGGATTCAATATAAACTTTCTCTTTCCTTGGAGGAGGATTTATTTCCCCACGAGTCAAGTTATTATTCATAACCTGAGCCAGCTGAAAAAAAATATAGTCATGAAGTTTTGATCACTTATTACCATCATATTTGGAATATCATTCGATAAATATTTACATTCCATATCCCATTGATTATCGGAATGTGTTATTATATTTCCATCCATTAACTATGAAAATTTATTTACTATTAGTGGGCTTGAATACTTAGCTAATAGTCATAAAAAATGAAACTTCAAACAGAAATGGATAAACTATTAAGGGAAAATTATATCCTAACTAGTGATTCCCTAAGTTTAAATATAATTTATCATTGTCAATTTCTTAACTTAAATTCTTATGGGATATTTATTATTCCATTAACAATGGTTTGTCCCAAAATCATGAATTTACTAAAGCATATCCCCCATGACTTTAAAACAAAGAGTGTAGCAAGACCCATTATTGTGCACCAGTTTCCATTTGAGTCTAAATCAAAGAGTTGCTTTCGGGTTTTACCCTTAGATAAATCTATTCCATAGCCACATACACTTGTTCGTTTCTAGAAATGGATTTTTTATCTTGATAAATCACTTACTCTATACTTTCATTATTTAGGGTTATTTTCTGATACTTATTCTCAACCTTAATGTTTGTACTAAAGTGTTTTATTCATAATCTCAAAAAATAAATAGAACCTCCTTTGATACCAAATATGGAGACCCTGTACTTTTACACATATCATTAAATGATTTTAAGAATAATAACACATCATATTATAAGCCAAAGATCGTTAAGTCTACTACCTTAGAAGACTATGTACATAAAACTAAAAATATTGAACTAAATAAAACATTTATTTATTTAAACTTGATAAAGAGCTCCTAACTTTTTTGGTTCTTATACATCATCATTAGATAACCTAGGGATGACATGAACAAAGGGAGAGCTAAAATCCTAGTAATGGAATAATCATAATAATTAAGATTTATCACATGGATTATGAGTTATGGCATAACGATATAAAAACGCATGGAACATGTGAAATCATAACATATAAACATGGGATCATATAAACATGGAGTTATAATAATGTGTAAGAAATATAAAACATAAAATTATCATGATTCAATGATCATTTCACATATATGATCACAATCCATGATTAACCACCAAGACATTTTCTAATGGTAGCATGAGTCATGGCTAACTACCAAGACTGTTGCAAGTAACGTCTCTTGAGACTCAACTTTCCCATTGAATTTGACCTCTATCTGGGCGCACCCATCATAAAATGTACCTGGATAATTATTCCACAAAATAAATCACAAATAATTTATCATACATAAACATAAGGGTACCCATGGAGAGAAGTGGGTATCATAATCTTCTCATAAGGATTAATAAATTGGTGTATCATACAAGTGTCCATGAAAGAACGACATTAAAAAATATGTGGATATTATTAAGTTAAAATAGAAATATATGATGGTGAGTGATTTCAAAAATAAGTGACAACATGTAAGGATATTATTTAATAATTTTTATCATTAAAACATTTTAGTGTGGTTTTATGAAAAATAATAAAGAGATTTTAAAAAAGAAGAGGGAATAGTCTTTTATATAAATATAAAAGTGAACCAAGAAGGTTTTCATAATAAAAATACTGATTTTTTAAAAAATATGTTGTCTTAAAATAGATGATATATTAGACTTTAAATTCAGAAGGAATTTAGTACGTTCCCTTGAAATGGGCTTGCTTTTCAGGAATAATATAGGGGGAATCATTTAAAAAATGTATATCACCAAAAGAGTATGAGGAATGGATATTAATACATAATTTTAGAGAATATAAAAATCATTTAAAAAACATTCATAAAAATAAAAGATAAAATCACTTGTCTAAAAAGAAATATATAATAACTTGAAGGTATAATGATGGTTCGGGTGGAGTCCCTTACTTTAAGTCGGATGGTCTCCTTCACTCGATCTTAATGTCTTGTATAAAAAAATTAAATTAAATATTTAAAATTTATAGAACATATTCATCATTAAATTGATTTATTATATACTTATAAATTTTATTCGTGACCTCATTTGATGGGTTAAGATGTTCAATTTCATCATTTGGGAGTGTTTGGTTCCTTGTTTTTTCATGATTGGTTTACTTATATTCATGTAAAGATAAACGTGTAAGATGATAATGTCTATCTAGAATTTATGTTATATGTTATTATTGAACATATATATTATTACATGATCATAAAATTTATTTTATTTTTTAGTGAAGATGAATCATTATATAAATCATTAATGATAGCCCTTTTCTCTAATTGGGGGCTTTTGATCACATCAAACACATTTGGTTTATAAATTAATATCATTTGTAAAAAAGATTCCAGAACCATAAATTACAAATAATAAAAATATTATATTCTATTTATAACATCAAAATGGTTTTATGATCATAATTGTAGATGATAAGAGAATTTAACAACATTCCATATTTGAATGGGAAAAATTAACACATCTTAGATATTGTATTAATTTCTAGTATAAAATGAGGGGAAATGAGGGACGATGATAAATTATTACATTATAATAACAATATTATATTATATTTATGTTACATGAATTATCATAACATTTGGATTAAAGGAGGTTAGGAAAGGATAATAATGGAACTTGAATAAAAATAAAATAAATGGAAATAGAAATTTACATCTTGAATATAACTTCTTTTGAGAACATCATTAGGGGAGAGGACATGGTACTTTAAAGAGGCCAAGGGCTTAAGTACGTGGGATTGGGGCTTAGTGATATATTTTTGAATAATTTTTACAAGTAAAATGTCTTGAGAGGAGTGAAGAGAATAGGTAAATATGGGTGATATTTATAGTGGAGGAGACGAGGGGTTTCACCTTATTTAAATCATTAGTTTAAAATGTTTTCTCAAGAATATGAATAGTCTTGATTACTGTGAAAAAATAGTAATAATTCAATGTGAGTTCAAACCAAAAGGCCATTTACATCATCCAATAATCATACATGATGCAAAAATTCAGGTTTTTGCACTTATCGTAAATTATCATACTTTATTATTTGTTAAAAAATCATGTATTTTAGAAAAACACAAATATTCAGCTTAACTATTTCTTTATGTGTAGAATCCAAAAAATTAACTCCATTTTATGAAAATAATTATCTAAATATGGGATATTTAATTTCAAAAAAAAGCATCATTTATTTGAATAATACATATTTTTACATTATAACTGATTTTATAATAAATTGAAAAATTAACTAGAGCCTCATAAATTATCCAGTATTTTAAAGATATAAAAAAATATTTTATGAATACATTTTATAAAAATTCATTTTCATTTTTATTTATTTAATTATTCATAAATTTTTTATTAAGGATTTATGACTTATCAAAATACGAACACAATCATATTGTCACTTATTAGATGGAAAAATTTTATTTATACTTTCATTGGTAAGGTTACTGTTTTCCTGGACAATTTACTATTCATAATAGTCATATTAATATTCATAAGGGTATCATTACTATTCATAAGGGTTTTAAACTAATCACCAAAAATTTATTTTGTCTTATCGGACTAGAAACATCATAATTATCACAACAGTGTATGTCTGATTTTAAAAATTAAAAACTTGGAGGTTACAATATTATGATTAAAGGTCATATAGTAATTATTAGTTCATTGTGTTGGGATTTAATGTGATTATAGAACATAATTATAATATGGTAATTTCCATTGGTTAATCTTGGGGCGTTATAGTATATTTCATTATTCTTAAATGGTGCCTAGAGCAAGCAATGTGAACTCCACCAATGCACATGATCCAAATTGTAAGAAGGATTATATATTTTATGGACTTAAGCCCATATTTCCAAGGAAATTATTATCCCAATTATTCTCATCAGATTAGGAAATATTATCATGTTCTGACAAGATAGGTAATGAATTCTCCATGTCCTATTGATTTTAATGGAAGAAATTTAATAAGATGGAGGAGGAGAAAAATATGGATAAATTGAATAATGGAAGTAATTACTTTACCACATGTGATAATTGTTGAATAAAACACCCTGGTACATGCATAAAATGAATGGGATTTTTCTACAATTCTGGAAAGAAATTCCACAATGCATGTGATTTATAGAGTAAAAAATTGTTTCTAAAGTACAATTGTTTAACTATAAAGATATGGGACACTTTGAAAATCAATTTCTCTTGTATAAAAATAATGTACACAAAAATAGGTTAATGAATCGTGGTAAAAAATTTGATACTACCACAGAAGAAGAGGAATGATTAATGTGATTATTTTTGGATTTAATAATTATGAAATTTGAGTATTTTATCAATGATGTACTAGTTATAAAAATTATGGAATATATAAGGATTGTACGACAGTTATTTTTTATTGTAGATTTAGAAGAATTTGATAATTGGTAAGAATCACTACAAAAATTTATTCTACTGCAAGAAAAACGTTTTCGGAAGACACGTGGTTGAGAGAAATATGAATCTTAATTTGTTTCTGATGATGATGTAATGTCATTTGTACAAGAGGATGGTTCATGTGGATATATTACATTTTTTACTACACACTACCTAGGAAATGATTCTCTAGTGTTAGATAATAATATTTTTTAAATTTAACCATTTATGAAATTGCTTATCCATATGCAGGTTTTTAGAGGATAAGTTATAACTTCGATATATGATACATTTTATTATAAGAGATGAAGTATAAATAAATCATGGCCCAATCAACAGAAAATATTATCTTTATAGAAATTTATATTTACATATATTCTCATAAAGTGAAATGATTTATTTACTCATGTATAAAGTAATTGAAACAAAAATGATATCCTATTTTTTAAGATATGAATGAAATTTATTCACACCACTGGTTTATGGTTTTGTGGTCAACAACTCTCAAATGAACATATTGTCCATCACTCTCCATCAAAACATTATGGTTGCATTTCACTTCCATTTCTAGGTTTACACTAATATTTTCTAATTTGAAATAATTGTCTTGTGGTGATCATCACATTTCCCTTTACCTCTTATTAAGTGGATGTTTTATTAACCCTATTTACAATGTAGGTTTTTTCAAAAATTGTTTATTTTCAAATATCATACCTCGGACTATTAAGATCAAGAATAAATTTTGAGGACAAAATTTAATTAAGGTGGATAGAATGAAACCCCCCAAGACATTACCATATTTTCATTTTTTGAATAATTTTTTTTCCATGATTTATTTATATGCAGAATCATGTTAATTATATGCTACACACAAAAATAATGTGTCTTGCGTTGCACATAAGGCTCATTTTTACCGAAGAACAATTTATTACTAAAATATTATTATTTAATAATATAATATATAACCTAGACATTAAGTTGGATGTTATTACTAGTATTAACTAAATCATGAAAATAGATTTCATAATTGATTAGTTACAAATTGATTATAAATGAATATATGAACCAAATGAATATATAAGAAATGTTTTTTAAAGTGCTATTTGTATGCACAAAAAGTCATTTTATGATTATAAATTAAATTATTTATTATTATTTAATGATATCAATGAAATATATGTCTTATAAATTCCACCAAATATTCTTTATATTCCTCTAATATATTTGACAAGCATAAGACAAGAAAAAACTCAATATTGAACCTAAAAACTATATTTTTATAAAAAAAAATTTACCAAATATTAAGAGAGAACCAATTTTAAATCCGATTTTTTATACTTTTATGTATTCTATTTAAAAAAATATTCTTATTATTTTAAATTTTAATATAAAAATTTACTTTGATTTTTTGGTATTATTTTGATAATTTTCATGTTTTGATGAACTGTGAAAAATAATAAATTTTAATTGAAAAAAAACATCGAAGTAATTTGGAGGGGTAAATTATAATTTTATTGGTTTATATTTATATCGATATTATTTTATTATTATTTAATACAATTTTTGTTTTTGGAATCATTCATAGATTGAATTTAGATATAAAAACTTTTCAATCCTTTGATCGTTTTCACTATTGAAACATGTTTTCTAGTTCCATCAACAAGATTAATTTTAAATTAATTATTGTGGCTTTGGTGTTTTAAATTTTAAAAATTATTGATTCCTTTTTTGGAATTCATGGATCTAAATTATGTATATAGTTTTCTATTATATTTTATACTTTGAACGATAACATTAGTGGTATTTTATTTACCCAGGTTATGGGAAAATCTTTTATTTAAGGGTAAAAATAATTTTATTAGTATTATAAAATTACACTAACAGGTGTCATGATTTTATTTTATGAGATATTTCCTATGAAATAAATCATTGGTACGATTTTATGGCCTCTTGGATCCCCTTGGATGACTTAAAGCCTTTTATATTGTTTTATTCTAAGGGAAGTCCAATAAGTCACACTCTTGTTTCAATAAGTATTATAATTTTTATGTATATTGTTATTTATGGGAAATATTTGACTATAAATATTAATTTAAAATATAAAATGATTATATTAATTTTGGAAATTTATTTATAATTTTTAGGAAAGAAATATTTAGATTAAATGGTGACACAATGATGATAATGTAATTGATTAATTAATGGAAGAATAAAATAAATGATATTAAAATTTTAAAATAAATATAATTTAGATTTATTAATGTCATAAAATAATATTTTAGGTTAATTATAGATGTTTCTTATTTTTTTAAAAGTGTTGGTTCGATTTTATCTTGTTGTTATGATAAGGTCATTAAATGAATCGTGTCAAAATTGATATTAATAATATTCTAAAATAAAAAAATTTATTAAATGATATAAAATTTATCAAAATCTATACACCGGAAAAATTACTTTGATGAGTTAAAATATTTCATAAATGGTACATTTATGGCTCTTTTTTCATTTTATAGTAGCTATATTAATAATTAATTTATGAAAACACATGTTTTCACAGTAAGGGTTAATGAAATTAATTTGGGGTTAATGCCAAAAGATATGTGTAAAGATATTACCAAAACAATACTAAAAATTATTATTTTTAAAAATTTGGACCCATAATCATCTAATATTATAAATAAATCTGTTTTGTTATATTTTTAATTGAAAATTAATTTATATTAATGTAATATATTAAGAAATTACAAAAGTGATCTTCCCCTCTCCTATAAAAGGGAAGCCATTCTTCTCATTTCATCGAACTTCAAACCCTATTTTTCTCAGACAATATATTCTTAAATGATATATAGAATCCCTCCCCACATTATAGAGGCCATTTTATTGGCATAACACCCTATTTAGAGGTTTTAAGGTGTTAATCAAAGAAATCCCACCGACGAAGAGGTAATTCTTTTACAAACTTATTCAAGTTAATTTATTCTTACACTTCATCTTTATGTGTTGTTTCTATAAAAATGTAATAAATAAATTATAATAAATATTATTATATGTTATTATGATTATGGTACAACAATATTCCATGATTTATCTGTCCTATGAAAAATAAAAAAACATGTGTGTGTACGTACGGCTTAGTGTCTCCACTCTGTAGTGTAATCTAATATTTATAACTAAAATATTTGGTTTGGTATAATAATAGATATAATGGATATAAATAATAAATATTACTTTATATTACTTTTTTATGTTTAATATACCATCCAATTCAAAACTCTTTTTACTATTTAGGGAATGATATCATCGCCTGAGCATACATAGAGTCCGTCATCTCCACAATATGGTGTGATTCATTTTTCATGTTAACCCTTCAAGAATGACTACGAAAATGAAAATATTCAGTAAATGTATTACATAGGAATTTAATATAATTATTTAGATGAAATAAATATATCATATTCTTAATAAACATGATTTACATGATAAAACATGAAAAGGAAAATGAAGCAGGTATCACTCGAAACTATTGTAATAAAAAAATATAATTAACAAAATAATATAAGAATATCATATATGATCTCATTAATATGTAAATGTTTCTATTATAATTTTCTAAATTATTTTAAACCATTTTACATGTGGATAATGAAAATTAAACTAATGTAAATATTAAGTTAAAGGTTATTTCCCAATCTCGTTATTATTTCGGATTATTTATAAGTAAGTATCTACTGGAGAATATTTATCATCCATCTACACGTTACTTATTAATTTTCTACAAAAAATTCTACTATGATCCTAGTAATTTTTAATTTCATTTTAAACTATAATTTAGTTTGTATTAAATGGTTAGAAAAGAATCTTTTTTCGTTTTCCAAATGATATACTTTGTTACTTTTTTGAGAGAAGGAATGTTTTCTTAACTTCTATGGTGTGAATGGATTTTTTATCATCATAACACCTTAAAATTTTAAAGATTAATTTTCAAGTTTATATGATTCTTTTCATGTAAAATATTTGTATTTATAATTATTCATCTTTTTAAATAAATGATTTCAAATTAAAAAAGGGTATTTATATCAAAAAAATAAATTATTTTATTAGACTATTTTCATCTATGACAACATCCATTGTTGAATCTTATGAATAATTAAGGTCCATCTCTTATGATATCATTAATTATATATCATTAAATATTTTACAATAATTTTGACTATATATGACTTATTTTTATACCATTCAGGGTTTATGGTTGTAATATTCAAATTTTTTATGTTAGTTTTTGAATACAAATGTTTATATTGTTTATGTTAGATGAAATTAATATAATGAATGAATTGGACATAGAAACTGACATGAGGGGCCATGTATATCCCGTCTAAGCATTGACAAGACACATTAGATCGAATTAGTTAGTGATAAACCATTCTAGTTTGTTTCAAAGAAGTTTTAAATATTGAGGAGGATAGATCATGACACCAATCCGAGAGGTTTCTAGACATAGAAATAAAATGTCATGAGGATTAATTTGAAGGTGGATGTCTTGAGAATGTATCTAGATAGTTAAGACATCCAAAATTATTAATTCGATCATGATTATTATTCCATTTTATTATTTGATTAGTTAGAATATCCATGGATATGTTTAATATCAAATGAGATTATTTAAATGGCATGTGTATAATTTATTTACCATGTCATATTATTTATTCCATATTTACTAATGGAAACCACTGCATGCTTTTCGTTAATGAGAATCTCATCTATCCCATTTCTTATATTTTATTTTTCCCAATATTATAATATGTATATTATAACTGATATGAAGGGTTCATCATAGAGAATAATGATATTCTCAAAGTATTTTTAATGTTGTACATTATGTTTTAAAATGTAATATATTGTTCATGTATGTAATCAAAATTCTAAAACTATTAAACTAATTGGTACTTTGGGAATATATTCTTGTATATATTCCAAATTAATAAAGTGAGGCACTAGATCCCAATAACTGGACTTGGGTTTGTAACATTTCATCCATATCATTTAACGTGTTCCCTCATTCTTGGTTATCAAATAACTTCATCTCCCCTTGAATAACCATTAAAACATAGTATCTATGAAATTTCATCAATGACATAGTAGATCTAGAAACTATATCCACATTTAATTAAAAAAATTGGGAAACTATATCCAAAATAGTAATCCAAATAAGATAATCAAATTAATGACTAATCATGCATTTTTTATTTTGTATTTAGTCTAAAGTCTTCCAATCTAATCCCGTGATGTTATCTTAACACTCTCACAAACATTATTCTTTCTTCTTATATAGAATGAGGAAAATCCTCTGTATTTAATCACTCTATTCTTAGGTGAATAATTTTTCAAATAATTTCACATTAATGATTCTCTATTAAATGATTTCTATTTTTTCAAGCTCATTAGGGTTCTAGATCATTGCCCAAAATTTATTAGCATCTCCCCTGAAAAATAACTTACAAGAATATATTTTTCCTTTCATTATATCACAATTCCATTAATAAATTCTTTAGGGATATAAAACATCTTTTAGGTACCAGTAGATTAGTAATTCTCTTAAAAGATGAAGGCATATATTGCTTGATGTGATACACCATTATAGAATCACAACGCAGAACAATAAGTTTCTCAATTTTGGGAATGTTAATTCATCATAACCTGAGACAAATTCCCCAATGTTTAAATGAAATAATTAGTTCCAATACAAGATTTTTTGGACTTCATAGTAGGGAAATCCTTACATTGTCTACCACTTTTGTTTCATCTCATTAATGTGGTCTCATTACTAAATAATGGATCTTAAAGAGTTATCTCATAATCATAATTAATATTAAGAAATAAGATAAAAAAACAATATATTGGTAAATGATCTCTATTAATATAGGGAATTATCTTAATTATAATACAAGATATGTTCTTATAGTATCTATTTCAAAAGGTTTTTACTAACCATGATTTGATACCAAGTGTAGAAACCCATACTTCATTCACTAAGACCAAGTCCCGTCATTGTTGAATTTCCATAAGATATAAGGAATCTAATATCGAATAAATAATTGATTTTTTTTGTCTTGATGATAAATAAACCTACCATATTTTCATATTACATTTAAAAGATAAAATATATATCATATGAAGCATTCTCATATCCATTATATTATTCATAATTTTATTACTCATATCTCAGGGAATATAAAATAATAATAGGTTTAGATAATACACCCCTAGATGTTTATCTTAAAGGGAATATTTCATGATTAAAAAGGTTTAATTAATAATTAATGGTAAATAACATGAAACACATTCCATTTATTCAATAATTGGGTATGAAATGAGTCAATGGATAATATGAATACATTAAACTCACTTATAATAATAACTAAATTATAAATAAATAAATTGGTTAATATTGGACTTCTTGATATCATACATGATAATATCATTACAAAAAAACCAAGTTAAATGATAGATTAATTGACCTGTATGTATATTCCAAAACCCATTTAATAAGTCTATCTAAATAATATTTCTCATGACACATGTTGGTGCATCCACGGTCTGTGTATAATATGTCCCCCATAACTATATATCCAATGAAAACATTATATAGTTAGTGGTCAAATTAATTCGTAAATAATATTCATTTTTATTAAATACCTGTACTGATTATGTTATCTAGTATATTAAGATTTCTCAAAACAATCCAATTACATTTACAGTAAAAAAATTATTTATAATTTACATATTATTTATAAAATATTCATATACATGATGAAAGTAATATGAATATATAAGAGAAATGTTTTTTACAATGAATTTTTATTATAATAAAGTGAAATATAAAAGTAAATCACAATAAAAATTTATTTTGTAGTAGATAAAATATGAATAGAAATTTATTATTAATATTGGATTACTAATAATACAATATCAATTGGAGAAATTAAAAAATATATATAGAAACCCTGAAATGATATTTCATTAATGATTTTTCTTTTTAAAACTAGTGAAAAATAATAAAAGAATATAAAAAATTAAAATAGTTATGGTGATATCGATATACATTAATTTTATGAAAAAACAATCATTTTTGCATATGTACTGAAAGATGAAAATGTCCATTTTAGAAAAAATTTAAAAGGATCATCTAAAACCTTTTAAAATATCAAGGGTAACATATAATATCCTTAAAAGTTATTTTTTATATAAAAATGGCGTTTCTAAGACCATTTTAAAAAATTTCCAAAAAAAAATAAAAATATACACGATCAAATGAAAAATAATATAGTAATTTATTTAAACATTTATTTGCCGAATCAATGTAGAAAAGGTACAAAAATTTTAAATATAAAATTGCAACGCCATAAATATCTATAAGACAATAAAATAGGTGAATTTTATGATGGAATATTTATATTAGTCATTCAGGGAAATATATAAGTAATCTTAAAGAAATGAGATTATAAAATAAAGTATTACATATTTGGTAAAAATATTAGTCTAAACCGTTAAAAAAATTAATAAGAATTGGAAAATTAGTCATAATAAATAAATATATATTCATGTCAAATATGAAAAATGGGAATTATATACACCACATTAAGAAAATATGTGCACAATACGAACTGCCAACTAGCATGTACCCAAGTGGTAGAGACTCTTGCATGGCATCCAAAAGACCCAGGATCAAATCTGGGTAGGGACGAATTTCTAGAACTATAGCACTACTATAGAAGTGGATGAACTATAGCAGCGATGGTACTGTAGTGGTGGAGGCACTATAGCAGGAACTGTAGTGGTGGCGGTACTGTAGCCGGGATTGTAGCAGTGTGAGTACTGTAGAAGTACTATTCACTAAGGGGTCCTTTGGGCCCAAAATGGGCTTTCAAGTCTCGTATTCAGGCCACTTGGCCTTGGGCCATTGGGCTGTGTAATGGGTCTCCCTCTACCCAGTCTTAAAGAAGACTTTAATTTAAATAATAAATTGACGATTTGGCCCTAACCTTTTAAAAAAATGTGCATAGTATGAAGTATGTCTCAATGGTGTTGAAATGGGCGGAATCCCTAACCTCAATTTTGGTATTCCATGTAAGTTTTTTTTACATTGATTATAATAAATTTCATATTATTAAAACTTCATTATAAAAATGTATATATTACTATAATATTATATATGATTCATTTATAATAAATTATCACTCATTTCTTAATAATATATTATTATTATTGTTCTGGGTGGTAAATATAGTGACTGAGGCTTCTCAAACATAGATATTACAAATTTGTAAATGAATACTCAAAAAATTACACAAATTCAATGATGTGGACCATAAATGTTTACTATAGTTATACACTAGGTATGTCATCTTCATGTCGTATATGTTAAAGTAAACTCTCCATACACATTTTCAGAAAAATCCAAACAAGAATTTCAAAGGAAATGAAATGAATATTACTTTTAAAAACTATAAAACTATAACTTTGGTAAATATTTATTTAATAGGTTCATTTTATGAAAATAATACATTTTTAAAAAATATATAAAACATGTTTTTTGAATAAAAAAATATTTGACTCAGAAGAGAAATAATACTTCTTTATATTAAAAAACACATTAAAATTTATTTGAAGAACCAATGTGTCGAGAAATGGTACTATTACTTAAAAATATCATTGATAACCAGATGATAAGAAAATACATTACCATTATTTACAGTAATATCATATTTCTTTATAAAATGATGTATAATAACAAATAATCTAGAAAAATTGTGAGATTGTATCATAAAAACAATACCACTTTCTTGACATGGAATTGTAAGCCTCATGAAAGAGAGAAAATTATATGGATATATATAAAAACATAATTATTAAGTTAATAATTACAAAATATATTCTTGGTCAATATATAATCCACATTAAAGAACCGTGTGGGGAATTTGGCATGTGTCTCACATAAAAAAAGTGAACTAGAAATCGATTACCTTAAGTGTTGACTTACTTCATACATGTATGATCCATTAGTTTGAAAAATATAGGATTATAATACAAATATTATTGAACTACAAATATATATATATATATATATAATAAGAGATATGATTTAATTATAACCATTTATCACTTTTTTATTACCAATTCACTGTTAAAAACAAATTTCTGGTAATAACCATGTAGCTTATGTATATGTTTCTATTTGTTATATTTTTTCCACTTAGTTTGATCATTCTTCCAAAATCTCCAAAATATTAATAATAAAATTATTACCATATTTATGAATATATTATATTATGAATACTAATAATTATAGATTTTCTTTAGAAATGAAGTATTTTTTGATCCTAGAGATGGTAGGTTATATATATAAATGAGAAATGTTTCCATTTTTCATCAATCATGATGGAAAAGAGGTGAAAAAAATTATATTTTATAGAATTACCATAATATCATAAATAGTGTATTATTTCATTAAATATACATATACATATCATCCATGTGGTGTGTTGATGAAAAGAGAGAGTCGCATCTCTTTGTGAAGGTGTTAGTCCACACATACTCAAACAACATTTTCTTCATTTAGTAAGTTAAAAGGTAAAAAATAAAATGATATATTATATTTCAAGATTGATAAATATGTTAATTAAATAATTTATATCCCACATATTTCATAAATGTATCGTTATTATCTTCTATGTATAGAGTTACAGAAAAATAAATAAAATTGCATTGCGAGGTGGTCTTATACTATATACAAGAGAGACATTATCATATATCTTATGGAATAGAAAGTAAAAAAGGTTTATTTATTATATAATTACTCCATATATATAATTAAGTATTATATATCTAATATATAATTTATATCCACCACCATTCCCAACCATGGGTGGTAGTAATGAGAATGTGAATGACATCAATTCTCCCAGTAGTAGTCCGATGTACACATTAATTATGATATCGTAACCCATTGGACAGAATTTGAGTGGTTTTTAATCCATCCCATATACATAAATATATATCAATATAATAAAGATATTATTTTCATTATAACATCATATATGAATAATAACTAAAAGTGGTGGGGGAAGAAATAAATAAAAGCCTTCCATGGTAGGATTTATGACCAAAATAAAGCTTCTAAAAATATTAGATGGAATTTTTTTGTTATTTGGATAGTTAATTTTTGAACTAAATATGTATTTGAGGTTTGAAGAAGATAGTATATGGGTGGCCTTTTATAAGTGAGGTGAGTGGAACACATGTAATTTTTTAAATGAAAATTGTGTACACCCATTTCAAAAATTTAAAAAGGGTCATAAATGAATTATTATAGATCATTATACATTATATGGTATCAATATGGCCATAAAATATAATTTATAAAAAAAATTAATTTTAATCCTTATCATTTTAGTTTAACCCCCGAAAAACTCGATTTTTACCATAATCACAATAAATAATTTTTCTATTTTTAATATACAATACGGTCACAAATATATTTTCACTATTTTGATAATATTAATTATTATTATTATTCCAAATTTGGAATCAATTTTTACAAATTTAATACAAATAATTGGAAAATTTTAACATCAAATTATTCCCATAGATAAAATGAAAAACTCGATTCTCAAAGAGAAAATGTTCTACAGTTTACAAGATTTTTACATGAAATGTAAATATAAAAATGATTTCAATGACATGAATTGGATAAATATATATATATATATATATTGGAACTAATTTTAATTTATAATAAATAGAAAATATATATTAATTTTAAAATAAATTTAAACAATAATTTTGTTTTCGATTAAAATTTGATATTGTCCACTATTCATCAAAAAATTAATCCTTTCAAAAAATTCTCATGAAGTTAATGTAACATAGTTTTTAAAAAATTTAATCATGAATTATCTTAATTTTAACATTTTAATTTTCTAAATGTGTAAAAAAAAATTAAGTTCACAAAGGGAAACAAAACTACTTTTTTAACAAATGTAGTTTTTAAGCATAATATTTGATTTATTTATATATGCTTTCTAGAAAACACATAAGAGTTTTGTAAAATAGATTATTGAAAATATAATATATATATTTTATTTAAATCATTCACCAAAATTAGTCATTTTAATTTATTTAGGTGAAACCCGTTTGATTTCATAAAAATAGTTTTCCAGAAAAATATTTCCTCTATTATCAAAAACATTTTATTTTCATTTATAATTAATTAGTCACCAATAATTAATTATATATATATATTGAAGCCATATATTTTTATTATATAGAAAATCATATTCATACCCACCATTAAAATGTCTAGGATATAATTATCATTATAAATAATAATATTTTGATTGTATGTCACATTTTTTAAAACCTAGTGTTTGGTGTAACGCATGCTAAACTTAGTGTTACTTTTAACAAAAGTTAAACTCATTATTTCCTATAAAGATAAATATTGAAAAGATTAATTTTATTTTCAAAATAATATTTCAAAAAATCATGGGTTGTGACATTATCCCTCCTATAAAATGAATTCCCTGCACAAAATTTTTCAATTTGGTATGTAGAACTAAGGATAATTCATCCTCATTGCATACTTAGGTTCCAAAATATATTCCTCAAGCTAGTTGTTTCACTACAAAAAAATTACCATGTGGGTGTTATTTTTTAATAATTTTTTTTAAAAAACCTAGAATCTGAACCCATTGTTCCTTATAGGAAAATTTTTCTCTAGGGGTACAACCTCAGAGTTCTCTACATGTGATGGATTAGGAATGTACATCCACAAAATAGATCCATGTAACACATCGTAAAACTAAGAGTGTTTTGCAGAAATCTCCATGTGATAATATAAATTTATAATATGATCAATAATTTAAAAGTGACTGGTATACCTAGGGATTATTTACTATAAATTTCCTCCATGGAGAAATTCATAGAAAGGTCGTCTCACCAACATCCAATTCTAGATCGTATCTTCATAATATTTTTGTCAAAGTTTTTGGTAAATATTTCAGAACGAATCTAACCATATAATAAAAAAAATTAGCTAGATCAGGTCCTAATAGATCACTCTCTCCATCTTAAATCTTGTACACTATATTTCTATAGTTATTTCCATAATAGGATTAATAAGGATCCATTTGATTTCTTGAGTTAAACATACCGTTATAAGAAAACTCAAATTTAACAAGGTATTGGTCACAACCACCTTTGAAATCCATAGAAAAATGTCATATCAAACACTTTAGGGTTTGAATTATTCCTATGGTTTGGTCATCTTTCTGAGGATGATATGTAGTGATGAAACGCAACATTATATCTGGAGCTAGCAGACTACTTCACCAAGACATTGAGGTAGAAATCATGTCCTGATTAGTTAAAATTTATTTTGGTACCACATGAAAACTTATCACATCTTTTATATATATTCTATCAAGATAATGTAGAGGGAAATATTATTTGGATTTAATGAAGACTGTAGAATTCATAAGGGGGTCAAAAAAACCCATAATAACCTTAATAAAAAGATAAGATAACCCTTAACTGTTTCTAGTTCCATTCAATATATGTACATAATGATTAGAGTAATTCATCATCAAATAAATTTTTCACTAAAATAAATATGACACAAATATGTTATATTACAACAAAAATATCTTAAAATAGCCTTAATATTGAAAAAATACCATCACATAAAACATAAAAATGAGTGTTAATGACATTAAACTTATGGTCTAACTTAAAATAATAAACCCATGAATATATCTGAAACTCTTAATTTATTATTACGTGGTTATTTATACACTTGCAAAAGTAAATTTACCATATTTCATTATAAAAGATATTATCATACACCAAAACATTTCCAATGAATTCTTAGATTCATCATTATTATGAAAAAATATCAAATGTGATTCCATTATTCTGGAATACTTATAGAGTTATATAATCGCATGTAATTTCACCAAAGGATAAAAAATAACATTTTCATACATCTAAGTTATAAAAAAATGTAACACGAAATTTTTTAAAAAGGAGGGAATGGTAAGTGTGCCCTAATTATCATGATTCAGTTAATCCATTAAGATTTCATATGTTTTCCCTTTTTTTTCTTCAAAGGTTATTTTAGATTATCATCCTCCTTGGACATTGGATTGGGGAATATATTCACATAATTTTGTAACTCCATACACACGAAACAATAGGCTCTGGGTGTTTTATTTTATTAGGATCTCTCTCAATGCATTTAACTGACTATCCTCTTAAAATATTTTCTATAATATCTCTTTTTATAGACATGAAATGATAACATGGAACAACTTATTTTTCCTTTTATCCACCCACATATATGCTCCATCAAAATGTTTTGGGAATTAAGAGTTTTAAAGTTTATCTTCCATCCTTGTGACATATCATTGTAATCTTCATAGAAACCCGTATTATTTTTATTATCACCAGAACTAGGAGTGATTCCATATTCTATTTCCACTTTTAGTACACATCGAATGGTTTTTTCAAAGAATCTAAAGTCCCTTATGGGAAATTCATGTCAGGGATTTGTTTTTATGCTTCTAAAGAATCGGCCACAAATACTTCTCAGATAAATGATAATACAAAATGATTACATCAAATGTATTGAAAAGTTTCATCATATATACTAAATTATTAATCATCCTTTTACATAATCTCAATCAATTCCTTCCCTATATTTGTTTGAAAAATAATAATAAATTTCTTATATAAAGAAAATATTATCAGAACCAAGGTTTTCTATTGAGGGAAATGGTTTATTATTTGTGTTTGATTTCAATACTCACAATGAAGAATATGGAGTTTCCATGGAAATTTATTTTAATGTTCAAGTCGAAAATGGTTTTGAATGTGATATCGTTTCCTAGTGTTTGCCAAATTTTTGGGTCTAATAATATAAAAATGGAGAGAAGTTTTTTGGAAAAGGGATTTTCACATAAGATTGAAGGATTTTTGGAAACATTTCTGCAAGGATTATTTGGGATCATCGAACCAAAATATAAAAATGTTAATAATCTCATGAGTGATTTTAATTGTGCACAAAAGATAAGGTTGTTTGAAAGTGAATTATGTGCTAGATACAATGTCAAAATGGGTTTTGCACACTAAAGGAGAATGTTACGTGCACCGATAAAGATGTGTCAAGAACTTAAACGTAGGGTCATAGAAGCCATAAAATAGGTAGCTACCCCCCCCCCTCATGAATTAATAATTCTCCAATAAAGATCACGTTTCTCTGCCACATGAAAGATTTGGCGCCAAAGATTTATGTGCCATTAAAATTGTACGCAATGTGTCCCTTTAGTCTAAAAATACCTAGTGAACCATTTGGTTCACTCGTGATAGATATAAGGGTTGTGTGCAATGTACGGTTTGTGTGAAAGTCACATTGTTCTAAAATTCCAAATTTGGTGCGCAAGAATAGCTGTTGTTCACAAGTGCAATTTTGAGATTCCAAGAAGAATTGGGTACCTTGTTTGTTTGAGTAGTGGTTTCCAGTGCATCAATTGAGGAAATTGACTCAGGAAGAGTCTTGTTCTAGACATAGATAAATACTTCAATGAAAATATATTAAATATACATTGAAGTCAATTAACTGAGTAATACTTCAACCATAGTAGTGAACAAGGGGGGTTAAATGGAAGTGTCCTGAGGGATGTAGGGTGATATCCAAAAAAATAATTCCCAAGGTAGTGTACCTAGCATAGAGTGACTTAGTCTCAGCTCTTATACTCCACTACTAGTGAAGATTAGTGCACATTGGTTTGACTGAAAAATGTATCGTCATATGCTACTCAGACTAGCCTATAGTGGTGAACCAAGTAAAATTATTGTGTCATCTCTTTGAATGTGATTTTTTTCATTACATTCTAATTAGAATGGTTTAGTAGGTTCCTACTAACATGGGAATAAGATCTATCAGTTTAAAAGAAAATTTTAACACCCTGATTCACCCCTCCCCTCTAAATATGTTTGGGTTACCTATAAATTTCTAACACTCGTACCACTTTGTGTACTCAATTTCTTCTTCGTGTGTCTTATTCTTAGTAATAGTCAACCATTTATCTACATAAACATGAAAATTTTAGTCAACCAAACTCAAAATTTCATGATAGGAACACTATATAATCGGAAATATACTTTCAATGGTACTAATACATTTCTCAGAAAATAGAGAATTAATAAAACCACTAAAATAATCTGGTAATTTCCTCATGAAGGACACAACATAAAATTGTTCTATAATTTTCCCATTTTGATGTGCACCATAAGTAATACATCTATAAAGTATTTTGATCATATAAATGTTGTTTTTAATATATTATCCAATAAAATTAGTTTTCAAAAGAAGAAAAAAAACATCATTTTCAAATCAATTCATCATTAATATCATTCCTTTATGTTCCATACATTTATTAAGAAAAAAATCATAGTGTAGAAAACAGTATTCCAGGTGGGGAACCACATAATCATTATTAATCGCGTACAATATTTATAAATAATGAAACCATTTTTTTAATATATGGCATATTATGTTTATCCTAGTTTATTAATTGTCAAAATATATTTAAATCCATTATTATGGATCGTAAATAGTTTTGGAATCTCTAATGAATATCTGCAGGGTGTTTCAAACCAGGCGTGCAACTTAATCCATTTTCATGTACCAAGTAATGGTCATGGCCAAGTCAATATTCCTTTTTTGATGTTATTTACCCTATGTAACTCTGTTTTAGAGAAAGATTCACTTTTTATATCTACATAGGGATGTAATTTATGGAAACCACTCACTCTATACTTTACCAAAACACTATGACACTTCCATATTTTTTTAATATTCCTAAGTCATATCCGTAGATATATCCATTGATATATCAATAAAAATATCACATTATATCTCAATAAAATTTTATCTTCCCAGTTTCCTACGGTTTACCAAAACATTCTTTTAATAGAAAATATAGGGACAAGGTATTATCTTTCTCATATATTATATATTTTTTATGAATATTAAATATATCATATAAACACATGTCTAAGGAAAATAAAAGTTTAGTTCCACTAGGAAACTGAAATAAGATATTCTACATTAGTAAATTATTATAAATGTCTCTGATAATGATTTTATCGACTTGTACTCTACATATACATATCATACTTAAAACATTTCTTCATAACCTGGGTAGAGGAATCAAAATAAATGGATATCAGAGATGGTCAGTAAGATTAAACAAGGGTTAAAACCATATGACATTATGATATGTGTATAAGAACTTGATAATAACATTTTAAATCTATACTGTATAGATCAAAGATCATAAACTTGAGTCATGTCTTAAATCTTAGAAGTTAGTAAGACATAAATTCCAATTTAATGAAAGAACATGAGCCATAAGAACATATCCTTGGAATAAAATTTCGATTTATTGAACAAACACATTACTATAACATTATGTACATGTAAAAATATTGATAGGTTCATTCATTTATATATGGATGTGAAATGAATCCATTTAATAAACTTATGGACATGAAACCAGGTCCATGGGTCACGTTATTTACCTAAAATATCGGTGTATGTATAACATTATGAACATGTAATTAGGTTCCCACATAACATTGTGAAAATTTAATCAAGTTTGTGAATATAATTTCTAAAATGTATTTGGTTCATTTATAACATTTTTAACATTTAATTAGGTTAATTCAAAACATTTTTAAAATGTAATCAAGTTAATTACTAAAATATTTTCTCATGAGTTATCAAAATTTTCTTAATGAGTTGGACATAGATATATTTCCCACACATCAAATAATGAAAATCATATATATTTTGTGCCACAAGATCATAAAATATTAATCATATCATAACCAATGAAATGAAATTAGATTCATAAAAATTTCATCATATCATAACCAATGAAAAAGATATAGGTTTCGTAATAATTTCATAATAGTATAACCCATTTAAAAATAAATTGGTCGCTTGAAAATATTATCATTGTATAACCCATGGAGAATAACATTATTTCATAAACCTATTATCATGATAAACCATTACAATAAATAATAATAATTTTATCCTTGGTTCATAACCCCACTAAATAATTATTTAGATCATGGTATATCTTCTTTGATGGAGAATGATTTCCAAAGATCACTTGGTTAATTTATCAAGGAAAATAACATTTCATTAAAAAAACTTTTTAAAAATAAAAATTTTCAATACATTTTTAAAATTATTTTCATTGAAAAGAAACTTGAAAGTCTATAAATTATTCTGTAATGAAAATAATGAGCATGGCATCATAAAATACTTTTCATATCGTATATGTTAAAATAATGACTCCTTTCACATTTTTAGTGAAATAAAAAGATCAATTATATTGAAAATGAATGGAACATTCTATTAAAAATATAAAAAATAACATGCCTAAATATTTATTTAACAAAACATTAGAATAATTTTAAAAACATTGATGAAATTTTTGGGAAACATGTTTGTGTATGAAATTTTTTTTTACCAAATAAAGAAATAAAGAAATTTTTTATTAAAAACATTTCCCCATTTAGTTGAAGTATCATAGAGTGAAAAATGTGAATATTAATTTCAAATATCATTAATGACTAGAGAATAATAAATTTCATGATATTAATTCAGATATGGATCATAATATTTTATCTTTGGAATATTAATTATATACAATCCCCATAAAAGACGATATTGTATCATAAAACCATTTCCACTTTTCTAACATTGAAACATAACACCCATGAAACATAGATCCTTAAATGGAAATGTAAATAAAAATAACTATATTATTATTAATCATTAATTAAATTAATGGGAATTATATACATCATATAAATGAAGTATTTAGTGAAAATATCATGTGTCTCATGGAAAATAAAACTGAGATAGAAGTCCTTAACATTAAGTCTTGATTTATTTTGTACTGTTTAGAACCTCCTATATAATAAATATATTTTATTTATATATCAATTATAAAACCATAAATATATACTTTATAACATATATGATTTACTTATGACCATTTATTACTTGTTTATTATCAATTTCATGTTAAAATCAAGTTATGAGTAATAACCGCTTTGTATTCCTATATGTTTTGATTTTTTATTTTCAGTAGTATTACCAGACACATGTTTCCATCATCTCTATAATAATTATAATTAAATAAGTAATATTTTTAAACATAAATTATAATTTAATTACCAAATATGAAATATTCTTTTGTGAAAATAAGTATGTTAAGATCGTGTAGAAAGAAGGACACGCATATGCATGAATAATCATTCCATTTTTCAATAATAATTCTAAAAATGTGGAAAGTAATATTTTATATTTTATTAATTATATTAATATCAAAAATAAACTATTTTTCTATAAATAGTCATATATGTATCATCCATGTTGTATGGTTATGAATATTGACAGTCACATCGCTTCCTGAAGGTGGTAGTCCACACGTATACGAAATACATCATCATCTTTCAAATACTAAAAATGTATGAAATAAAGTGATATATTATAATTTAATAATTTAAAACATGTCATTAATTTTAAAATTATTTCATTTATATTACCTATATTCATTAATGGTATCTTTATTACATAACATTTAAGCATTTATAAAAAAAGACTCACAACGCTTCCTGAGATGGTAGTCCACCATACACACGAATAACGTTATTGTACCTATAAAAATGTAAATTTAAATGTTTTATATGATTTAACTATTTTATATTTATAAATATGTAACAAATATTATATATAAACTTTATATCCATCACCATACCCAACATCAAGAGGTGGTAATAGAAAAACAAATGATATCGGTTAACTGGCTGCTGCTCCGCCATACGCAAGAAAGGTGATTTCATAACACATTGGATGGAAGTATAGATATATGTAGTTCATTTCCATAACATTACAACATCTCGTTATATTTAATATAACTTGGGTTTTATGTCATCATGTTATAATTTTAATTTATGAAACTGGAGGAAAAAATAAAACGTAAATACTCGTTGACAAATGTTACATCTTCATCATGTAACCTCCTTATGATTTCACCAAAAGTATCCCTTGTATAGATTTATGAATAAAATAATTCTTCTAAAATTTTATTAGGGATTTTGGGAGGCTATTTGGGAAGTATGTGTCCAAACCAAAAATGGTTTTAAGGTGTGAAGAGGATAGGATATGGGGTGGCCTTTTATAAGTGAGGTGATTGGCACACATGTAATTTTTGAAAAGAATTATTTATACCCACTTTTTACTAATGGAAAAGGGTAAAAATGAGTATTATGGAGAATTATAAATTATAGGGACTAAATAATCCCATAAAGTATATTTTAAAATTGTTTTAGGTCCTTTTAACCTATAACCATTTAGTTTAACACCTAGTTAACCAATTTTTATCTTAACTGTGATAAAAAAAAGTTATTGATTTTACTGTTACTTATTGTAAGAAATTATTCTGATGTTATTTGGTAATGTTAATTATTCTAATTAAAAATATTGAATGTATTCTTCAAAAATTAAATCATGGAAGTGGGAAATTTGAATTTAATTTATTTCCACCGATGTGATGAGAATGTTAGGTTTTGAAGAAAAAATGATCAAAAGATTACTTAGACTTTATTTCAAAATTAAAGATGAAATTGATTCTAATGACTTTAGTTGGATTAATAGCAATATCATTTAACAAATTTTAATTTAAAAAAAATTAAACAATATTTTTTTCTTTTTAAATATTTTATACGAAAATTCCATTTTCAATAAAAATTTAGAATTTTTCATTTTTATTAAAAATAATCAATAATTTGAGAAAATTATAAAAGATAAACATAAGATAAATTTGAAATTATGATTTAATAAATGTACATTATTTGTTAATATAATTACTCTTAAAGCGTTATAATTTTTTCTGAAAAAAAATTATTTCTCAAAAAATGAGATAACTTTTTGTTAGAAAAATATATTTTTAATTATAAAATTTTAGTTGGTATTATTTCTTATATAAAAGAAAAATAATATGAATGGTAAATATTTGATTTAATATAAAATATATATATTTAATTAAAATCATTAAAAAAATTATGGTTTAATTTATTTTGGGGAAAATTTTTAAATAAAAATTGTTTTTATAAAAATATATCATTTGTTACAATGTAGTATTTATTTTTATTTATAAATAATTCGTCACTAAAGAATTCATTTTATACAATTGATTAAAATATATATTTTTATAATTAATTTAATCAAATTCATACCATCCATTCAAATGGCAATGAGATGACAATTGTTTTAAACAATAATATTGTAGTTCTTTTCATGTCTCTTTTAATCAAGATGTTTAGTGTAATATGAGACAAACTCAATGATCTGTGAAACAAAAGTTAAACTCGGTTTTATCTGTAATAAAAAATGTATAATGATCTAATTTTATTCTAAAAAATATAGTTCATGGTATAGTAGGGTGTTAAATTAACTACATCATTTTTCATTAGAATTTTTTTTGGTAGTTTTGGTCTTTATACATTAATTATGGTTCCATAATGTATGAACCCATTTTTTCTGAAAGTAAAGATCCTTTTAAATTTTGATTAAATCATTTTTGTGGTTCTATTTCAGCTTAAACCAAGAAACTGCACCTTAAGGTGGGTCTTTTTTAGGAAGAATTGTTACAGGGGCTAAAGGCTGGTCATAGTCCAAGTACACGATGTGTATTTGGAATACATGACATATAGGTAATATGAGGCATGTATTGTCCTGGGTATGTTGATTCATGAAATGTAGTTTACATTCCCTATAATGAAAGTCCTGATCAATACATGATATGTATAGAAACTTATTCCTTGTAAATGTGGGGAAATGTTTCAGAGGGGCAGACTCGTTTTCTTTATCATCAATCATCCTTTCCTTATTTCGCTCACATAGGAGGATATTTCCTTCCCTTGAGCTCTATTTATGCCTAAAGCTAGGATTTTCTCACATTTCTCTATATGACCATGGAATCAAGATCGGTTTCGTTCATTTGATTCCTCTAAGTAATATCTTCATCCCTTATGCTCAATTAATCATTTGACATTCTCTTGATGATGCTATTTTGATGGAGTCTCATGTTCCCTATTTTAATGGTTTTGATCTATTCTTCAATTTTTTGCATTCAAAGAAAAACTAATGGTTGATACTAGATTAGGATATATATATAGAAACTAGGTAGGTGGTCTATGAATTTTCCAAAAAAGTATCATTATTTATAAACTTCCTTTAATGAGTTCATGTGAGTTTCAACATGTGTTTTAGCTTAAATTCATATTCCATGGTTATAGCGGTTAAAATAACATTTTAAATCCTTCATAAAAAATTTAAATCATGCAATTTATGGTTATGATCTCAATAAAAACCACCACAGGTAGGTTGTTTTTTAGTTATTCTTTGGTAACCCATGTTCGGTTTAACTACGACACTGTTTGGGTTCTCTAGACTTTACCTTGATAAGGTATCTATATTAAGATCATTGATAAACTATTAAAATGCACAGTATATTAAAGAAATCACTTGGACAATATTAATATAAATAATTTAATTGGTTTTATGTCCTGATTTACATTATTATGCTTAATAAAAAGAAATGTAAAGAACCGATTATATAATTATAAATGTAAACTGGAATTCAAAGCACATCATAGCTTAGCTTGTCATATTAATTAAAAGCAAATGGAACGAACCAAATAATTTCTATTATAATTTAATTTATTATGGGCTTTATTTAGTTATCCCACCTTTTCATTTTTAGTAAAAGTTAGAGTAATTAAACCCTTAAATGATTAAATGGAATGCATATTATGTGGCCTATGATTCCATATGATTTAATGGAATATATATAAGGTTTGTATTGTATATGGTCCATTTTAACTTCATGGGAGTGGTAAGACTTGAGATGCACTTGGATTACCAATGGAATTCTGTTGATTCAATATGTTTTTCCTTATGACTTTTCCATTCCATCATACTTGGGGGATATTGTTGAGTCAATAAGGTTTTTTATGACTTTACCATTCATTATTATTTAGAAAATCAAAAACACCTTACCTCAAGGAAAATCTCATTTTACCCTGTGTTTTACTTCTATAAGTACAATTTTCCTTCCCCAAAAAATTTATCCTTAACATCTTTTTCATTTTTTATTATATTTTTTAAGGGTAAAATTAGGTTTCATATTTAAAACCTCAGAATAATATAAACATAGATAAAGAGAATTCTATTTTCAGACTCCGAGTTCTGACTCTGAATTCCAATGAATTATGACTCCGAACACTGTATGATCATGTTCCAAATTCTTGAAAATCCAGATTCTGAATTTCCTTGAAATTCAGACACTCAAATTCTATAGAGTTTAGGTTCCAAATTCCTCAGAAAACAGAATCTTAATATACTTGTATAATAGACTCTGAATACATTTTTGGTAAGACTCTGAACTTTTATTTTCTTACATTCCGAATATTGGATTTTTGTTTTGTAACCATATTTTTTCTTATACTTGATTTTTGTTATAAAAATATTTTGTGCCTTTAGTTACTAACTAACTGTTTTTTTAGTGACACGTGTACAGGTCCCTTCAAAATTCAAGGAAAAATATGATCATTGGAGGAGGGAGCCAACCGTTGGTGTTGTGCCTATAAATAGGAGCTCATTTGAATGAGATAAGAACAATTTGATCAATATAGAGATGACATGCTGCTAAAGTGATTTCTAGAGAGAGATACATTATTGCTTTGTGCGTACTGATCATCTTTTTCAGATTTGCTTTGTGCGACTCCGATTGTAACTATGTACAATCGAGGGCTTCTGGGGATAGGAATACATAGGTGCCCACTACCTTGAAGTTGAGGGGTTGAGGGGATTGCAAGATAGACTCTGATCTTTGTATCAAGGTCTTACCCTAGTGTGGGTAAGACAGACTTTCTTGTAAGTATAAATCAAGGGACCCTTATCCAAGGTTTTTGGATACCCTTCTCTTTGGTTTAAAGGATTTACTACTTGTTACATGTTTTTTTACAAGTTTATTGTTTCTTTTTTTTGAAGAAAGTATAACTATCTTATACAACATTATATTTGTACTCTTATTTAGTAAGATTCTATATGCATTAAGGTAGAATCCTTATCAATATAATCTTTCATTAGGTTTCATTTTCTAGAACCATGTTTTTGGATTTACTTTCCCAGAATCAGATTTCCAGAAACAATCAAGTGTGTAGAACTAGAGGTTTTATGAATTACCTTGTTTAACCTTGTTAAACATAACCATCATTAAAAGTTACAAAGGAATTTAAAAAAGTATATAATTCACCCCCCCCCCCCTCTTGTTTATTGAGTATCATTAGATACTAAATATAGTATCTCTATTATTTCGATCCTACATCTAGTATTATAGAGTATATCATACTCACATACCATCTCAACAATTGGTATCAGAGAAGGTGACCTTGTATCCCAATCCAATTTAACAATTGACTTCAGAATTTTGGTTCAATCTGAAATAATCTCAAAATTAGATTCCGAAGATAATTCTCCTTCTTCCTATTTTTTCGGAATCATATTTTTAAACTCCTAGAGTTCAGACTCTTTTCTTATTAGAGTTACTCTTGTTCTATATTTTTCTTACTGATGAATATTTTGCTTGTTTAAAGACTTATTATATTAACAAGTTTTTGTGGAAGGTTTTTTTAAAAGATGGTAGGAATCAATGTTCATTCCATAGACAATATCAATCCAACAAGACCACGTATTTCTGATGGGAATGATTATGAGTATTGGAGGGATCGAATGAAGACTTTTATTGTCAATACTATAGTTGATAATTTTTTTATGCTTACTGTAGGATATAAAATCCCTTACAAGGAAGTTAGTACATTCACCAATCATGAAAATCAGGAATATCAACTGAATTATAAGGTACACAATACGTTGCATTGTTCCATGACTAGAAATATATACATCCAAATTTCATCTTGTGAAGTAGAAAATTTTATTTGGAAGAAACTTGAAGTTACACATTTTAGTACTTCTAAGGTTATTGAAACTAGAAGAGCCATGATCAGAGCTGAATACCATGGATTTAACTTTATTTATAGTGAACCCATATGTAAGGTGCAATAAATATTCATTACTATCATGAATAGTTTAAAATCCATGGGTGAAAAATGATTAGACGATGAAGCTCTTGTTGATAAGATCACAGACATTAGGCCCAATGAGTGGGAATCCAAGAGGACTGATATTGATGAGAACAGAAAGGTTACTCAAATTACTCTTGATGAACTCTTTGGAACTCTTCTTCAACATGAGACTAGAATGAAGAGAGATGCTGATAATGTAAATAAAATGAATGGAAATGGTAGTTTTTCTTTTACTATAACTTCGAATCAAATTAAATCCAAGACTCCTGAGAGAGTTACTAGATCCAAATCTAAGAAGGTTATTATACAATCAGAATCTAATGGAAGTAAGTATTCAGAAAATGAGTTTGCTGATATTTCTCGATGGATGAACAAGATTGTTGGCCAGAATAACTTTCAATCCAAACATAATAAAAATGAATGAAAAGACAAGAAAGATTCAGAATTCACATGTTATGAATGCAAGAGAGTTGGACATATAAGGCATGATTGTATAATTCTAAAGAAAAAAGAAAGAAAGGAAAATCATTCCGAGAGAAACAGAAAAAAGTACTACAAATCTAATGCTAATAATGTCTTGAAATCGAATGAGACATAGAGTTCCAGTGGTGGAGACTCTTCTATTGAATAATCATATTACGAATTTTCGGGATAGAGGAATCTTGGTCTAATAGCCAGACTACCTATTTACAATCATTGCTTTATGGATAAGGTACAAAATCCTGAATTTAGGACCAATATGTCTTCGAATGCTAATAATAGTAAATATTATAACTCTTCTGAGGAAGAATCCTCTTCCAATGAAGATGATACTTTACCTTCCTATGAAGAAGTTTCTAGGGTGGCCAAACTTTTTGAAATTGATAATTCAAAACTCATGAAAAATCTTGATAAGGAAAATTCTAGTAATACTATTCTTAATAAGGAAATATCAAATCATTCTAAAGATATTGATAAAAAATGGTGATTTTGAAAGTATTTCAAAAATTCTTGAGGATGTAAATTCTGGGAAGAATAAACTTTCTAAGGATCTAGAAATTGTAATTTCTAAGAAAAACATTTTTGAGTGTAACTCTTATTCCAAATCAAATGTTTTAAAAGACAAGAACTTGGTTATCAAACTGAAATCTGAAATTTTTTCCTTGAGGAAGTGTTTGTCAAACTATACATTAGGTAAGGAAATATTTGATTAAATGTATTCTCAAATCTAACCTTTAAGGAATAGTTTTGGTTTGGTTATACTAGTTCTAAACCGATTTTTAGAAAAAATTATTTTGGTCCTCATAGTGATCCATTATATACTAAGTGTCAGTGCGGAGGACACGAGGCGAAAAATTGTTCCATAAACAAAACTCAGTCTTTAGGATGCAATAAAGCCTATTTCTCTAAAAAGATGTGGGTGCCTAAAATTTTTCTTTCTGAAATTTCGAGATCCAAGAATGTTTGTATTCTGAAAGTCTAACTCATTTTTTAGGAAAATAGAGAGAGTACCAATAGCAATACTTGGTACATGGATAGTGGATGTTCCTGGCATATGACTGGTATCAAAAAATATTTATAAAAGATTATCAAGATAAAAAGAGGAAAAGTAACTTTTCGAGATAATGCTGAGGGGGAAATTATTGGTATAGGTTACATCGTTCGCCAAAGAAAAATATTGATTCCAAATGTTTTATTTTTTAAGGGCCTTAAGAAAAATATCATTAGTATAAGTCAATTATGTGATGAAGGTTACCTTGTGAATTTTATGAATGATAAGTTCTTAGTACAAAATTCCAAGGAGGAGTTTATTCTTACTGCCCATAGGCAAGAGAATGTATACACACTAAACTTATAAGACCTTAGGAGCCAAGATCTACCTTGAATTAGTGCAATGGAAGATCATTCTTGGTTGTGGCAGAGAATGTTAGGTCACTGTATCCTTAAAAACCTATGAAATTTTTCTATGAAAAGATTAGTTAAGGATCTTCTGGAGCTTAGATTTGATTCTTCAAAAGATTTTGACCCTTGTAAATATGGAATGCAACATAAATCAAGTTTTAAATCAATTTTTTAGGTCTTAACTACTGATGCATTAATGTTAGTGCATGTGGATCTCTTTGGTCCAACACAAACTGGAATCATTGGAGTCAAGTATTATATTTTTTTTAGTTTATGATTACACTAGATTTACGTGGGTCTACTTTCTAGAAAACAATTTTGAAGCCTGATTGTATTTTAAAAGTTTTAGAGACCAAGTTAAAAATGAGAAAAACCTTCCATTGAAAACTATTCATAGTGATCATAGTGGATAATTTCAAAAATCTTATTTTAAACTTTTTGTAGTAGAAAAGGCATTACTCACAATTTCTCAATACCGAGAACTCCTCAATAGAATGATGTTATTGAAAGAAGAAATAGAATTCTTCACGAAATAACAAGAACCATTTTGAATGAATATTCTTTAGCAATAAATTTTTGGGCTGAAGCTATAAGTACTTATTGTTATACTATAAATCGAGTTTTGATTTGACATTTTCTTAATAAAACTCTTTATGAGTTATGGAATGGTGGGAAACCTAGAGTTTCCTACATAAAGGTTTTTGTTTGCAAAGAATTCATTCTGAATACCAAAGATAATCTATAAAAATTCTCACCAAAATCTAATGATGGAATTTTCTTAGGCTACTCCACAACTTCTAAGGCTTATGGAGTTTTCAATAAAAATACTTGTACTATTGAAGAGATAGTACATGTGAAATGTCATGAAACTGTTCCTATTATTTTTAAACTACCCCAAACTACATCTTTGGATGTGTTTTCAAAAAATGATTATCAACATTTGTTAGAGGATCCTTCTTCTAAAGAAAATGTCCAAGAAGATGTTTCTTAAGCATTTACCCCAGAATATTTTCTACCCTATGTTGATGAACAGGTTTTACAAAACCCAAATCAGGTGTTTCTCAAGAATCATCCTAGTGATAGTATCATTGGTAATGTGAATCAACCTTTAAGGACTATAAATTCCTTAAGAAATGAAGTAGAACATCTATAATTTCATTCCCAATTAGAACAAAAAATCGCTGATGAAGCTTTAGGTGATGATGATTGGATAAAATCTATGAAAGATAAGAAAAATGAATTTGAAAGGAATAAAGTCTATACCTTGGTTGAAAGACCTAAGGAAACTTCTGTTATTAGAGTAAAATGGATTTTTAGAAATGAATGTGATGGAAATAGAATCATAGTTAGAAATAAAGCTAAATTAGTTGATTAAGGCTATAATCAACAAGAGGGAATAGATTATGAACAAACCTATGCTCAAGTAGAAAGAATTGAATATATTCATATCCTAATTTCCTTTACAGTATTATTCAATTTTTATCTTTTTCAAATGGATGTGAAATGTGCTTTTCTAAATGGTTATGTTCAAGAGTAAGTTTTTGTTGAAAAACCTCCTGGTTTTGAAGATACAAGACATCCTGATCACGTTTTTAGACATACCAAAGCATTATATGGACTTATGAAATCCCCTCGAGCCTAGTACGACAGACCAGGATTTTTGCTTTAAAATAATTATGTTAAGGGAAATTCAGATCCTACCCTTTTTATGAAGAAATATAAGAAAAACGTTTTGATTTTTCATATTTATGTTGATGACAGTATATTTGGTTCAACTCAGAAATCTATAACTGATTCATTTGTAGATATAATAAAATCGGAGTTTGAAATGAGTATGATGGGTGAGTTAACATTTTTCCTTAGTTTTCAAATCATTCAAAAACCAGAAGAAATCTATATATCCCAACATAAGTATATTAAATATCTTCTTAAACAGTATGTATATGACAACACTAAGAGTATAAGTACTCCTATCGATACCTCAAACACACATGATCTTGATCAAGATGGTAAACTAGTAGATCAAACAACTTTTAGAGGTATGATAGGAAGTTTACTTTACATGACAGCTAGTCATCCATACATAATGTTATCAGTATGCTTATGTGCAAGATATCAATCCAGTCCTAAGGAATATCATTTAAAGGTAGTGAAAATAATTTTTTCTACTTAAAGGGAACCATGGATTTAAGACTTTTCTATACTTCTGGAAATGATTTTGTTTTCAAAAGTTTTTTAGATGCTGAATTTGGTGGATGTAGAATGCATAGAAAGAGTATATCTGAAACTTGTCATTTCTTAGGAGATTAATTATTTTCTTGGTCTTTCAAGAAGAAACACTCAATATCACTTTCCACTGTTGAAGCTAAATATATAGCAGCTGGAAGTTATTGTGCTCATGTGTTGTGGATGCAACACACACTCAGAGTCTATGGTATGAGTTTTACCAAAAAAAAATTTGTGTGATAATAATAGTGCCATTTCCCTTAGTAAAATCCATGCACATAACTCTCATGAAAAACACATAGATATTAGTCATCACTTTCTTAGGGATCAGACAATAAAAGGAGATATAATTCTTCAATTTATCGGAACAGAAGATCAAATTTCTGATATTTTTAAAAACTCTTAACCATCCAATAGGTTTGAATACATTAAACAGAAGTTAGGAATGATAACCAAAAGGTAATCCCCATTGTTTAATTTCTATTGAAACCAGTCTCTTTATTGTAGTAAACTTCTTTTCATAAGGGGAGTACATTTTATAGTTAGTTTTTCATAATGAAGTTTTTCATGTTTTCGTAATTAAGTTTTTCATGTTTTTCGTAATGAAGTTCTTCATGTTTTTCATAATGATGTTTTTAATGTTCTTATTAATGAAGTTTCTCATGTTTTTCATAATGATGTTTTTCATGTCTTTCCTAATGAAGTTTTTCATGTTTTTCATAATGAATTTTTTTATGTTTTTCGTAATGAAAAGTTTCATACTTAAAGTTTTTGTAATGGAAATTTGCGTAATGGAGGTTTTCATAGTTTTTTTAAAGTTATTCAAGAAGAATTTTACCTATTACGAATAATATTCCTTGAAATCCGAAAGGTATGATTTCATTCTTAAGTTTTCATAGTCATCGTTTCCTGGATGGTATTTTCATTTTTGTTTTAAATTTTTGGGATTCTATTTTTCTTAAATCTGATTTTTTCCTTTTAAAACCTCAAAAGATTGGATCCTGCCTAATTTTCCATTCGTCTATCATTTCAAATGTGAGATCTAATAAAAATTATTTTCAGCTATTAAATCGATCTTGGAAGTTAAACTGTCACATAATTTCCTATATAAAGGACCCCCAAAGGGTGATCCCACATCGGTTTTCAAGCCTCTACATGCCAATGCTCTGCCCCCCTATCAAAGTCCTATTCCAATCCTCTCAAACCTTTCTCAAATCTAAATGTTAGGTGAAGTTCATTCTCATGAAATTTCACCTATCAAGTCCATTTCAGGGTGACAGATTTACATAGAGATGATGGTGCATCCTAATTTACTTTCCAAGTAGGATTGTATAATCTCAAAGAATATCAAACTCAATTGATGGGAAAGTGTTTCTATTTCAAATCCCAGATCTCAAGACTTGGTGTATCTGGATATGCTTATCGAATTCTATGAGATAGCCAGGTTCTTTAAGGAAGAAGGAAGAGAGATGTTTTCATTCAAAAGTTGTGGTAAGACCTATGCTCTCTCTTATACAAAGGCTGGTAGCCTAGATGGAATTCCATATGAATGTGAAGCTAAGTTCTGTTCTCACAAGTTTCCCAATGTTCAAGAAAGTTTTGTCAAGGTGAAAGATATGGAGTGTCTTGGACATTTAGATGTCAAGACTCTGAAGATTTATCATTTGTCAACAAATAATCGGATCCTTGAGTTGTGGGTTCAAGGTTTCATCATACTGAGAAAATGTGATAAGGAGACCTTGAAGAAGAGTGACATGTACATCTTAGATTTTCTGGTGAATCTGAGGAAGATAAACTTGATGAAGCATATTCTCATTATGATAGAGAATATCAAGAATGGAAATTTGAAATCTCATATTATAATATACACAGCCATCCATTCCAAGCTTATTTTTCGGTGTCTGGAGTCTTTCAAAATCCCATTCAGTTCCAAGCCGAGGAATTGCAATGTCGTGTTGGTAAGTGATGATACATTCAAGAGAATGAATGTTGGTTTCTCTAAAGAATCTAGAGAATCCTATAACTTACCAAAGGAGGAATAAGAAACTGTTCTATAGGAATAAGAAGTTACTAAACCATCGAAGAAAGGAAGAAAGAAGTGGAATCTGAAGGAAGTGGATGAAGAAGAGAAAACCCCTAAAGTTAAAGAAAATCAATCTTCACATCCAAATCCCAAGCAGTAGAAAGATTATCTGGATGAAGTGGTTACCAAATAGAGGGAAGACAAAAATAATCGGAAGGAAGGAGAGACACAATTTGGCTTGGATCCTGTAGAGGCCAAAGATTTGAAAGAGAAGGCAGCAGATGAGCTTGAGAAGCAAGCCAACGAAAAGAAACAAAATAAGAAGATTTTTGAGGCTGAAGTTGTTCAATCCCTTTTGAGGGATACGGAAATAGCATCCGAAGAAATTCCAGTATGGAAATCATTCTTGGTTGATGCTTTACTTGAGACTCCGGGGAAGAAGCACATGACTTTGGAAAAACCCCAGGAGACGGTTATTAAAGAAAAGGATGTTTTGGAAGAAGTTTAAGAAGAAGAAAGTAGTGCTGACATAGAATACCTCATTCAGCAAGTTAAAGACTTTCATGAGAAGGAAACCCCATCTAAGAAACTATCAATCTGAACTTCTGATGTAGAGTCTTCAAAGCTCCAAACTCCTAGGAAGGATGAGGAAGGGGAAGATGAAAAGGGTGAAGAAGAAGGTAATAAATTGTCTATGGAAGAGAGTTATAGTCAACATTTCATACACCCATGGGATTCTGAGGCTAGAGATGAGAAAGAAAAGGTAGATGAAGACAATATTTTTTAGCTGTCTAAAAGTGAACCTAAATCTCCAAATGAAGAATCTCTTCTGAGAACCGATAAGGGGAAACAATTGTCATTGGATACACCTACAAAATTAATCTTACGGAAGAAGAATGATGGTGGATCTTCAAAGAGAAAGCTGTTTAAGCTAGAGAAATAGCCCTCACTAAGAAAAGTTTTAGATTCGTAATCATCTTCTATGGGACATGATTTCATAGTCCTATCCTTGAAGAAGCTTGTTGGGACAATTCCTATTTTTCCAATCATAGATTCCAGATGCCAGATACTTCAAGATTATGTAAAGGAAGATTTTGAAACTGAAGATAGAAAAATCAATGATCTCATAAATAGCTTTGAGGAAAATCTAAACCTTGACCAGAATACTCGGTTTCAGGAGGTCAAGGATCTGAATGGGAAGTTTTACTCTATTTCTCAATGCTGGAAAATAGAATGGGATCTCCAGATCAAGATTGAAGAGAAGCTATTGAAGCAAGATGACTTGTTGAAAGCTCAGGCAGAGGCTCTGAAGGCTCAAGAAGAAATGATCAAAAATTTAAATAAGCAAACAGAGGAAGATCACGAGGAGCTAAAGAAGCTAAAAACCATAGTGACGAAACTAATACCCAAAGAGAAGGAAGGAAAATAAATCCAATCTGATCTTTTGTTGTATTTAATTTTCTTGTACAAATTTTTCCAATCTTAATGAAATTTTGGTTGCTCGTCTTTTCTTTGAATTCTTTGTACTAATATTTCAGGTACTAATTTTTTCCATTCCCTCAAATTGCTTTTGAAAATCACAAAGGGTTAGAAAGAAAAAATAATGCTAAGTAAAGAAGAAATATCCCTATCTAAGGGGGTGTTTATCTAAGGGGGAGTTTTCAATATAGAGATTTATATACTCAAGATAATGAAAAATATCATTCCAGAAATTTAAAATACGACCCTTAGTGTTCCAAAACCTAAGGGGGTGTTAGTCGTATTAATCCTTTCCCATATGATAAGGGAGATAAGTTTTACTTTCAAAGTCTAGAAAAATATTTTCTAATACCTTTTATTCTTTTTCGTAAGGATGTTTTTTCTTTCCAAAAAGGGGGATATTGTTGAGTTAATAAGGTCTTCCTAATGACTTTTCCATTTCTTCCTACTTGGGGGATATTATTGAGTCAATAAGGTTTCCTTATGACTTTACCATTCATTCTTGTTTTGAAAATCACAAACACCTTATCCCATGGAAAATCTCATTTTACCATGTGTTTTTCTTCTATATGGAAAATTTTCCTTCCCCAAGGAAATTTATCCATACCATGTTTTTCATTTTTTTAATATCTTGTATAAGTGTAAAATTCAGATTCATATTTAAAACCTTAGAATCATATAATACTTAGATAAAGAGCATTTAGTTTTCATACTCAGTGTTCTGACTCTGAATTCCAATGAATTCTGACTCCGAACATTCTAAGTTCAGGTTCCATATTCTTGAGAATCCAGATTCCTAATTTCCTTGAAATTCAAACTCTGGAATATTATAGAGTTCAAGTTCCGAATTCCTTAGAAAACAGAATCTGAATATCCTTTCATTATAGAATCTAAATTCATTTTTGGTTAGACTCAGAACTTTTATTTTCTTACATTCTGAATACTGGATTTTTTTTATGTAACCATATTTTTTATTACACTTGTTTTTTTATAAAACAATGTCATGATTTTAGTTACTAACTAACTGTTGTTTGAGTGATGCGTGTACAGGTCCCTCCAAAATTCTAGGAAAAATATGACTATTGGAGGACGGATCCGACCATTGGTGTTGTGCCTATAAATAGGAGCACATTTGAAAGAGCTAAGAACAAGTTGATCAATCTAGAGATAACATGTTGCGAAAGTGATTTCTAGAGAGAGATACTTTATTGCCTTGTGCATACTGAACTTCTTGTTCAGATTTTATTTGTGCGACTCTGATTGTTGATGTGTACAATTGAGGCCTTCTGAGGATAGGAAGACAGAGGTGTCGACTACCTTGATGTTGTGGGCTTGCAGGGATAGCAAGACAGACTCTGATCTTCATAGCGATTGCTTACCCTAGTGTGGGAAAGAAATACTTTCATGAAATTATAAATCAGGGTACCTTTATCCAAGGTTGTTGGATACCCTTCTATTTGGGTTAATAGATTTACTATTTGTTACTTGTTTTGTTACAAGTTTTCCACTACATTTTTGTTGTTGAGGAAAGTATAACAATCTTATACTTCCTTATATTTGTACTCTGATTTAGTAGGATTCTATACGCTTTAAGGTAGAGTCCTTATCATTGTAATATTTCATTATGTTTCATTTTTTGGAACCATCTTACTAGATTCACTTTCTCGGAATCATATTTCTGGAATCAAGAAAATGTGTAGAACTAGAGGTTTTGTTAATTACCATGTTTAACCTTGTTAAAAATAACCATATTTAAAAGTTCCAATGGAATTTTTAAAAGTATAAAATTCACCCCCCCCCCTCTTGCATACTGAGTATAATTAGATACTACATATAGTATCTCCATTATTTTGATCCTACATTTGGTATTATAGAGTATATCATCCTCACATACCATCTCAACAAATTCCTTGAGAACTCAAAGGAATCCTGTTAGATTAATGCATCTAGCTTCTAAGGGAGGAACCAAAAATAGAAAATGGTCATTTTTTCCTAGATGATTTCAATAATGTTTTTATAGGATCCCTCACAATCTATTTGAATATTTGGATGCCTTAGATAAACTCCTTGGATCTAGCTCGATGTCTTTGGATACACGGCACCATGGATTCACCCCATTGGATTGAGTCAAGCTTATCCCATGATTACCTTAGATGTGATCCTTTGAATAAGAATATTCTATAGAGAAAGCACTTGTGTGTTATGCCTTACATTACGCAAATAACTCCTTTTATTTACAGACTACATTAACAATTACTATGAGTTGGCTTGACCTTTCATGTCCCGGATTCATTGGACTCAATTTGGATCCTCCCTTCTTATTATAATGATTTATTTTAGTACCTTTGACAATTTCACATGACATACCTATATGAACTAAAATTAAATGATATAATTAGATGAAATCATGTATAAGGACATTAACAGTCAAGGGTGAAAGTGATATGTGTTATTATTTTAGAATTTTATTATATTAATATATACCTATAAAAAGCTCAGTTTATATTCATATACTGGATTTTATGGACGTTGTGGGTGGTGGCCAACAATGATTTTACTTATACCCAATATGGGCTGTTTTTTGTACCTGGGAAATTATATGATCACATTTATTTATCAGGGTAAGCTTCCAATCCGGGACACCATTATTTCATGTTTTTATAGGATAGATCTAGGTATTATATGATAGAGAAATAACTTGTGATGCTTGGATAGTTTTTAGGCTCTTTTATTCTTTTATTATATTGCATATGTTTTTGTTTGTCTATATATTTTAAATATCTATATACATTATTCTCCACTATGACATGAGGGTACATTATTCCCAAGAATAAATAGGATAACCTCACTGTTAGTTAGAAAACCATGGCATATAGGGATGTGTTCTTAAGGCCATGTGGCAAACTGGCTAGGGAACCTTTTAGTGGCACCTAGGATGGGACATCAAAAAGTGGAATCATAGGTTTCTTTTTTAATTTGTTATAATATTTTTGAATATAGATAGTATATTTGGAACATGTTGGAACATCATTATAATTCATTTCTTGGAATATCTAATCCATGTTAGGGGTAAATAACTGGTTTCCTAATAATAGAAAATGTTGTTCTATATTTTCTCTCCTAAAGTTGATATCCTTTGACAATTGGGTGATCCACATGAATTGTGGTTATTTATATGATTTATGTTCATTTTACCATGGCCTCGTATGGAAAGGATTATTTTTCTTACTTCATTATGGGGATATAGAAATTGCATTCCACGCATATTCCATCCATATAGGTGCATTTCATTTTTTACATTTCCTATGTTCCTTCTGAATGTTGAGTGATCCATGGGTATAATATATATTCATGTGCTGATAAAATATTCAAAAGGTAAGGAAATTAGTTTTTTAATGGTTCATCAATAATCTAAATATTTTTTCCCACTATAGGTTTATGGTGGCATATTAAATTACAAGTTTCAACCCATGTAATCCATATACCTTTGGTTTTGTGAGATGTTCTTTGGCAATGATTGAGGGGATACCTATTTCTATTTGTGAGGTTTATCGAACCTTGTGAATTAAAATGGGTAATTAACTAATCCAATAAAATGATTATTAACTTTGAAATTAAGAGACCGAATGTATATATGGTTGAATTGAATTTAACGGGTGTCACTTTCTAGTATAAAGTGTATGTGCCTTCATTAGCATGGAATAATGGTGCATTTAATCAAACCGTGATATATCTATATAAACATATACAAACACTAAATGTAAAATTTTGACATATAAAATGAAATGGTTACCAGTAAATGACATGTAATTGTGTAATAGACCATTCAACTACTAGAACACCTATAATTTAAATTCAATGACCTACTAATACACTGTCATTATAAGTGGGTAGTTGGAGTAATAATCTATGGGTTGTGATCCATTTTTCCTTATGATCTCCTATTTCGTGTTCTTTTATATACATTCACTTTTTTTTTGAAGAGTGTGATTTTCATTTTCCGAGTTATTCTTCCATGATGTCCTCTGGTCATGCTCTAAGAAGGAGGTGATAATCACACTCTAAAGATAGTGGTACCTAAGGAACTTGTGATCCCTCTCTTATTTCTACTAAAGGAATTGACTATAATCCCCAAAATGGCACTGACACATAGCTTCGAGAGAGTTTCCAATATCTAATACTATCTATTTCCACAACCTGTATCTACAAAATACGATCTAACTCTTGAGTTAAAATAGTATCATCATTCCATTTTTTTAGAGGATAGTGGTCTAGAGGGTGCTAAGTCTTGGCTTTAGGTCATTCTTTCTATCATCGAGAATTTGGAGACACCTCCATAGTTGATGGTTGATCTTAAAACATACATGTGACATGATTCTGCCAAGTGATTGTGGGATGTTATTACTCATGTTGGTCTTCATTAAGGCATGGTTTGGGAAAACATATAGACTATCTTTTACGATTAAAACTGTCCTCAGATGTTGAAATAAGTCTGAGCTAAGTAGTTCATGTAACTAGAGTAAGGTGTTATGTTTTTAGGGACTATTCAGCTTGTTTTACTAAGCGTCAATTATTTTCACTATTTCTAGATTGTGGTGAGTTTTCAAAAGCGGGGAACATTGAGGATGGGATAATTATTCCCTGAGGTCATAAGAGAATTTATCTTTCCTATCTACCTTTTTGAACATCATTAACCAGGTTCTTATCACTAAGAGAATCTTTAGAGTTATTGAGTGTACTCAAGATTTAGGCTTAGTGCCTAGGGAGGTCAATAGTTCTTCCTACACTAGGAATGATATCCTTCAGTATTCTCCTTAGATTTGTGGCATCGAATGTATCCACACTTTCATCTTTTTTGTATGCAATCAGTTTGGACAATAGGGGCACCTGAAGCCTCTTTTTGATGGAGACCCTCTTCAGTGTTGTGCTTGCAGCCATATTGGTCATGTTCAAAGCTTATTCAAGATAATTCCAACTCATTAAAGTGGAAGAGGTCCCACACCATCTCTACCTTCAGGGGGAAATTAGTTATATAGAATTTGGATGGGGGTTTATTACAACTGACAGAACTAGCTAAGGAAGTTATGGTTTTGCTAGACTGACTTCTGATTATCAGTGATGCTAGAGTAGACATTCTTTGGGTTGACAGAAATAGCACAGATTCATGGATCAGGTCAGTTACATTTTCACAATTGATACCTAAGGATCAAAATTTAGGACCTTCAATAATATGAGGAACTGTTCTAGTAGCCTTTACTATTTTATATTCTTTATTCGATATAGGTGTTTCACACTACTTTAACTCTTTATCAACTAGGAAATATATATGGCTTAAAATATAGTTCTAATGTGGTGTGCTTACCCATGACACACAATTGGCAGTGAGTTCTGAAGGAATATTCCAATATATGGATTATCACCTTTAGGTAGGTAGTTATCCTTTCTTATGGGACCTCAACATCCTTAAATTGAATGGATTCAATTTCATTCTAGGTATGGATTTTTTGGTTCTATATCTCACATATGTGGACTACTATAACCTTAGGGTTTTGTTTATATCATCCGAGGGAGGAATTCATCTCTACAATTGTAATTTGAATTTCTTTTTCGGTGGAGATGGACTAGAGATTCATGGGATAGGTGGTGTTACCACCAAAATTTCTAGTCTCATAATGCAGGATACGGGAATACATTTATCATTTTTTCTTAATGTATATATCATTCTAGGTATTTTTTTCCCAATGATTTCTCTGAATTACCTTCTAAGAGAGAGGTAGAGTTTATGATTGATCTCATTTTAGGAGAATCTATAGTGTACATTCCTCTATATAGGATGAAACATATAAATCTGAATGATATCTACAAATAGTTGGAAAACATAGAGGCAAAGTATTTATATGGGTCATCAATTATACTTGGGGTTAAACTATGATTTTCCTTAAGAATATAGATGGGAACCTTCATTTATTCAGAGTTTATTGATTTTTGAACCATGTTATTGTTATGAACTATAGTCATTTTCCTCTAATAAATCAACTATTCGACCAAGTTTGTGGAGCTAAAGTGTTCTTGCAGATCGACCTGAAATGAGGTTATCATCAAGTGCAAGTCAAGATATAATATATGCCATGTACGGCTTTCCATAGACTTTTTGGTCTATATTAGTATCTCATTATGTTGTTTGGTACTGCGAATTCACCTTCCATTATCCTGGCTTTGATGAATAGGGTTTTCCACCCCTATCTGGATTCCCTTTTCATGGTTTTTGTGGACAACATCATGTGGTATTCTAACAGTCCGAGCGACCCATCTAAATACCATGAGATCCTTTTCAATACACTAATAGGGAATAATCTATATACTATGATTTATATTTTCCCATTGTTGGATAGAAAATTTTCACTTATAGGGTAAAAATATTATGGAATTAAGAGTATCATTTGACTTAGAGAATGTGAGTAAAGTCATTTCAAGGGAGAAACCCAAGAATGTGTTTGATATACTAGGATTATTAGTTCTAGTAGGATATTACAAGTGTTTTAAACAATGCATCTCAGTCCATTCTTCACTACTTATGGGTCTGAATAAGAAGGGTGCGGAGTTATTTTTGTCTGAAGTGTGATATAATAACTTTCAAGAATTGAATGGAAGGATTACCTCAGCACCAATTTTGATATTGAAAGAGCCTAGAAGATGCGACATGATTTTCTGTGATGAATCAGGAATGAAGAATGTATAAATATGGATTCTAGAGGTTATATTCACTTCATATGCATCTCTCTAGTTGAATCCTCATGATCATAATTACCAGATGCATGAACTTGAACAAACTGATATATTCCATGCCTTATGCTATTGGAAATAGTGTCGAATGAGTGAGTGATTTATGGTGTATATATCATTATATAAAATGAATTTAATATCAGAAAAATAAAATGATTTTCAATACGTTTGAATATTGATATTGAGATTAGTTATGCTCTTGAAAGGCGTAATACGGTTACTAATGACCTGTGCCAGAAGGCTCAACAAAAAGTCATACAGGAAGACCTTTAGGAATAGATGTTGATGGAACATTTTTATAAAATGATTCTGTAGTTTCCTTAGTATCATGATCATTATTCTCTTATTGCATTATCAGTTACCCTTTCCCTCATAGGTAGGGTAAAGAGGATGCTATTTTCAGACCCTATGGTGTAATTCTTATTGGATAACATATCTGGTGAGGACTCGCCTTCATATTGGTATATTGATGGAGATGATATACTATATATACATGGGTCTGTATTGGTCCCTATAGATATTATAGAGGAAGTGATGCTAGAGTCACATGATTTTGAGTGGGAAGTTCATCTAGGAATCTATATGAGGTGTGGTGATATGTATCACCAGTATTGGGGGCATGGGGTGAAATGTAAGATAGATAGTTTTATCACTAGGTATTACAACTATCAGTTGGTGAAGGTGGATAACTAGATATCTAAGGTCCATCAATAACCATTTCTAATTTGAAATGAAAATTGGAAGTTGCTTCAAGAGTTTTTATAGTTAGGTTACCGAGTTCACCTCGTGGCAGTGAAATAGTATGGGTAGTCTTGGATCGACTAAAAAAATATCCCACTTCCTTTCCATCCATGGGACATTATCTATTAATGATCTGAGAAGAATATTTGTATATGATATCAAATGACAATAAGGCGTCCCACATACTAGAATTTTTTATATGGATTCTCATTTCACATCAAGGTTCAAAAATGGGATACTGAGAGCAGTGGGTACACATGTGCTTCTGAGGCCAAATTTTCACCCCCATAATGATGTATAATTAGAAAAGTTGATACAGATATTGGAGAATAGACTTTAAGCATGTAATCCTGATGTTAGCAGTTTTTTGGAGAAGAATGACCCTATCAACAATTCCTCCTACAATAATATATTTCATGTTATGATTTAGATGGATATGTATGAGGACTTGTATGGTAGGTCATTTTGTTAACCCCTATGATAGTTAAAGGATGTGCAGTCAATGCTACTAGGTCCTCAGCTCATACAGGAGGCTTTGGAGATGGTAAAATTGATTTCGAATTGCATGTCTACTACTCAGTCTTGTGAGAATTCTTGTGTTGATCACCTTTAATGACCATTGGAGTTCGAGGTTTGGGATCGTGTCTTCTTATGAGTATCACACTAAGATTAGAATAGATGGATAAAGAGGCAAGGGATGTTTTTTCCTCATTATGATAATCCATTTGAGAACATGGATATATTTGAGAAAGTAAATTCTCAGTTTTTATTACCTTATGGTTTTCATTACATGAATGAGGCCTTACACGTTTCAAAACTTCACTATTAACATGATGAATCATTTCATAATTTTAATCCCATAGAGCTTGACTAATATACTGATGCTTCCATTGAGGATTATCCGATTAACATCATTGACTGGAGAATAATGTCACCCTGAGGATAGTTTATCCCTTTAGTATGGTTGATATGCAATTTTGGTCATGTATAAGGCAAGACATGGGAGAGAGAAGCCTATGTTCATGCTTAGTGGATATATTTATTATCAAAAAGTGTTCTACCACCTTTGTAATAGAAACTCAAGAAGAAGTTACTTTAAGGATGTAATAAAATTGGAACCTAGTTTATCATTCAAGTGTAGGTCCTTTTATCATTTGGTTAAATCCTTTTTCCAATTCTCTGTTTTATTAAATCTATAAAAAATGCCTTATAGTTGGTCTTTTTGTTTAGGAATAATTATTATAGGGGATAAAGGAATGTTACAAGCCATGTGCAGGACGTGTATTTGGAAAACACATAGTTTATCTAATACTCGATGTGTATTGTCTTGGGAATTCCATTTCATGGCATGTAATGAACATTCCCCAAAAGGAAAGTCCTAAAAATTACAATATGTGTCATGAATTTTCACGCATTGTAAATGTTAGGAAATTTTTTAAAGGGGATGACCCATTTTCTTTTTTCATGTCCCTCCTTTCCTTATTTATCTCATATAGCAAGATCCTTCCACCCGTTTACCTCTTTTAATGCCTAAAGATAGGATTTTATCTCATTTCACTATATAACATTGAAATAAATATTTCTTTGGAATGGTGTATTTTTCTTGTTAAGCACTTCCTTCCTTAGTCTTAGTTCATCATTTGTATTGATCTCGACGGTGCTATTTCTATACAGGATCATATGCACTATATTTAGGATGTTGATCTATTCTATTTTTCCTTCTGATCTAGGCCGAACTAAGGTATTCTTCTTGATGAGAAGAGTGTTCTATTCTTGAGGTAATAAGTCTAAGATTTTAACCTATACTTCTCATCATTTATAAATTTCTATCAAATCCATGCACACTAGTTTCATTAGGAGTTTCCCCCTAAATTATTATTCCATTATTATAGTTGTTTAACTCATTTTCTAAATACCTTATCATAATTTTAAATCGTCTCATTGGATGTTATGACCTTAATTCCCACCACCCCAATTTGGGTTCTTCCTTAGTTATTCCTTGGTAACACATGTTGGGTTTTTCTATGGGACCATTTGGGTGTCCTGGACTTGACATTTATAGGGTAATTGTTTTAAGTTAGTTGATTAATTGTTAAAAAGTGAATAATAATAATGATACCACTTGTCCTTGATTTATATAAATAATTTAATTGGTTTCATGTATCGATTTATGTAGTTATTCTTAATAAATGGAAACAGAATGAACCAACTATATGATTATAAATGGAAATTAAAATTAGAAACATGTCATGTATAACCTTATCATTCTAAATAAAGTTTGATGGTATAAACCTAATAATTACTATTATAATATAATAGATTATGGCTTGTATGTTCTTAGACAAACATGTTATTGTCAGTGAAAGGTAAAAAAATGAACTTGTTAAATGATTTATGGGAATGAGTATTACAATTTATAATATTACGTATGTTATAAATTAATTTTTTATAATGTTTCTATTGAATATGGGCATTTTAAACATTATAGGAGTGGTCATACTTATTCCATACTTGGATTCTTAATGGAATGATTTCTGCACTAAGGGGATGAAATTCTGATTCAAGGTGTTGGTTTCTAAGGGATATACCCACATTATATAATGGTCCTTGTCTGCTAAAAAATTCCCATCACGTTGTTTTTGGATCTCTCACTATCTCTCTGTATTTTCATATTTATTGGATAAACTCCTCGGATCTATATTGAATTATTCAGACATGTGTCCACATAGATTCACCATATTATAGCCTATCATTCCTAGCCTATGAATACCTTGGATAAGATTCCTAAACCAAGTTATAATCTTTTATTGTTGAATTATTTGGGTTTTTCCCCTTGGATTACACTTACACCACCTTCTATTTCCATAATGGATAAGTTATTACTATGATTTGGCATAACCCATGAGGTCAAGGATGCCTTGGACTCACCCAGGATCCTCTCTCATTATTATTATGATCTATTTTATTGTTGATGACACTTTAACACGATATAAATATATAAATTAATATAAAATGAAATAATTAATAGTTCTCACATTATATGAAAATTCCTACCAAGGATGAAGAAATTATAATTTTTTACTTCAACATTTCTTTACATTTATATATACCTACAAACTGGTTAGTTTATATTAATAGACTGTATTGTACAGACTTTGGTGGTGGTGGCCTAATGATATTTACCCCATTCCCTATCTGGGCCATTTTGGTACCTTGGTGGATGATACGATCATAAGTATGTATAAGGGTAATGATCCAGCATTGTACACCTGAAGTGCTTGGTTTCATAGGATAGATCATAGTATAACATTACCAAGTAGGGTCTCAGAATGATTGGATAGTTTTTTTTCTATTTTTTTCTTTTATATATCATTTTTTGTACTTCTTCCCACTATCTGATGTAAATTTTTTCCTTCTTTCTAGAGATATGGTATGACACCATCATTTTTTTATATTGTACTATTCAATATTTGAGATGGTTATTAATATTATGGATGTTTATACTTACTTTGATAGCCATTCTTGTTATTTAATTATTCTTCTTCAACTATTTTTTATCCATATATTTTAAATATCTATATCCATTGTGATACACTATAAAATTATATATTATTCACTCCATTGACAGACCCTAGTCCCATGTTTCTAGTCGGAAACCTCTCGCATATAGGGAGGTGTTCTTGAGACCATGAGGCCCAAAAACATGGGGTACTATTGGGTGGAACATAGGTTGGGACATCACACATAATATCTATAATTTTAATCATGAAAAAACAGGAATATATAATCTTTATATATATATAAATTAATTTCATAGTTCATTGAGATGGCACGACATAAGTATGAATTAAAAATATTTTCACTTTTCAACAGATAGAATTAAATAATGGTTAATAATAATTATTTATAGAAAAATTAATACATAATATAAATAAATTATTTTCATTAAATATATCCTTGTTTTCATACATGTATATAGGAAATGAAAAATTGGTCATATCTATTCAAAGACGTGATAGTCTACATGTACACACATCCGATGTTATCTTATTCCAACAGATATAAAATATAAAGGTAGAAATTATATTATAATATAATAATTATTATTATCTCATTAAATATACATATATATATGTATATATTACTTCCATCTCCATTACCATAAATGTAATGTGTGGTTGAAAATTTAATGATAATTCCATGTTGAGACAATAAGTTATAGGTACGCATGATCGATGCTTTCTCTTATCATTTGATGGAAATAAGATAGGAAAACATTATACCATAATCATAATATAATATAAATATATTTATTTATATATTTTTATTATTTAGGATGGTCACAATAGATTTATATTAGGTAGAATAAAAAATAAACATGAATATTGAAAAGATATTAACAAGTGAATTGGTGTTGGTTTTGTTTATATAGGTTTATCTTGAGGATGTATCAAAACGATTGAATCGGTGTCCATTTATAATTGAGGGCATGTGACTATTGTAATTAACATGAATATTGAAAAGATATTAACAAATTTTCCTATTAAAATGGAAAAAAATTAAATAATTAAATTTTATTGTGTGGATGATTAAAAATACTCCCGCCCAATAAAATTGGTACACATTTTGGTAAAATGTTTCCCTTTATCGATAGTTTTAAATCTTATTAACCCTTTAAACTATAACAACGATAACAATGTTTTTTACACTTTAGGACTCAATAAAGACAATGTAAGAGGAAAATTAAAATACACATAGAAAATTTATGATATTTTATTCCATATTCAAAGTACATTGTAGAATATAGGGTTTTATGTATTTTTAGTCATTTAATAAAATATTATCTACTATAAAACATTATTTAATTTTATTTATTCTTCCGTAAACTTAGTATATATTCTTAAAACATTATTATATTAAGACTCCAGTATCTGCCACAATAAGAAATATTTTATTGTGTTAATTTAATAACCTATAAAAAACTCTTTATTAAACCAATTGGAAATGAAACCATTAATCATGTGTACGGTAGGCTATGGCTTAAAGAACTAATGTATTTCATCTTCCACCACCACCTCTCACTAATTTATTTGAGAACATATTTAATGTATATATATTATATTCATGGAATATTTAACATTGGTGAAATATAATATACCAACATTGTTCTTACCATTTCATTGATTGATAAATAACAATGTCATTCATGCATATGGGTGGATTACCACCTCCATAAAGTGATTTTATTTTTTTCCCAACACATATTATAGATGATATATATAAGTTAATTTGATGTTAAAATAAGATATTTAAATTATAATTTTTAATTTTTGATGTTAAAATAACACTTACATTCATAGCCACATTCTGGTCGAAAAATGGAAATGTTACTCATGCGTGCATATGACCTACCATCTCTGTGATTGTAACTTAGTTAATTTTTCAAAAGTAAAAACCATGGATAGTTTAAAAAAATAATTACACATAAATGTTTAATATTTCATTATTATGATTTTGGAGGTGACAAAATAATTACGATGTTGTCCATATGAAACTGACTGAACACATTTTGGATATAAAATCAAAATATGGTTCAATGATTCTTCATGAACATAATTAATTATGTAATTGTATATTACATAGTTTTAAATGATGTAAAAGTAATTGTTAGATTTTATATTGTTCATAAGAAGTAAAATAATTATGATTTTTTTACTATTTATGAATATAAATAATGTACATGATGAGTCACAGTCAATGTAATGTACATTTTACAAAAAAAATCATGTTTTAAATATCCAAATTATTTAGTTTCTAAATCATTCTCTCCCATTTCCATATTCTTAAATTTATTTTGTATATGATATTTTATGGACATGAATGAATAAAAATGGAAATTTTATGTTTATTTTTTAATTTTTTAATTGGATTCCAAAGGAATATTTTTATGTGTTTTTTAGGGAACATTATCAAAAAACACAAAAGGAGTGTTATATTTTAACATATACAATATAAATTTTTTTCCAGCACCATAATAGTTATTTGACGTTTTTCAGTCTTAACAATTTTACTCATTTTATTCAACGAAAAAATGATCCTTGCCTATTTTCTATGGATTTTCAAAAAGGGTTTTAAATTGATTTGATATTTAAATATCCTGAAATGCCTCATTGTGGGTGAATATAATATTTAACTAATGGTATTGATGAAAATTAAACATTAATATTTTATGGAAAATTTATGGTTCATGGTAATTTTTTATAATGAAGGTTGATTAGATTATAAATTACTATGGATGGGTGGTTCCACTATAAACCAAGGTTGGGTGGGCCCATTATTTCCCTCCAATGCATTATGTTTGTAGTAGAATTATGGAATTTTATTGTGTTGGGTTTTCTAGTTAAAAGAGCGATATGGAATGTGACATCCCAGGATACCTACACGATTTATTTATTGAACCAATATTTTTTATAAGAGTCTATTTATTTCAATTTATAATCTAGTGATGTTTTGAAAAATGGAAAATATTTTCTACTTCATAATGGTGTAAATTATATATTTGTGAAAAAAAATTCATTAATTCTACAGAATTGAAAAGAAACCATTATGATAAATATTTTTTCATTAATATTTCAATTTGAAATATTTTATTAAAAAAGAGGAGAATAAATTTTTACCTATAGGTTTATAAATTGTTAATTTTGAGTTGATTTCTTATACTAAAAAATATATATATTTATGTATTGATGGACTGATAGGTTTATTTCATTCTTTATGTGTCCCTTATAAAGAATTTGTTACTAATACCATGTTTTAAAATGGTTCAAACTTGGATTTATGGGTTTGTAAAAATTATCAGTGTCCATTTTCCAAATTTGGATGATAAATTTAATGGAGATGAATTTCTTTATAAGAGAATATCTATTTTGGAAAAATATATTCTATGTGGGAATGTAAACTATGAGAGTGTTTTTCTTAATTCTATAAAATAATTAAACATAATTTTCTTGGTAAAGTAAGTGATGAAATATTTTTAATCAAGATTTATGTTTTCTATTGTTAAAATTTGGTTCCACTTATTTAAATAAAATACATAAATGTAATAATTATTATTTTAACACTTTATCATGGTTTTAGGGCTTTGGGATGTAATATAAAATGATAAAGAAAGGTGGATTATTGATTTGAAATGTGGTATCACTTGAAATCAACTCACAATGTGATTTATTCTTCCCAATTTATGTGGTTTCAATGAAAACATTTCCATGTGTCTTAATAGGATGATATTTATCTTGAGCCTAATAGATCTAAAGTTAAGCTACCTATTTGGATTTTGGATCTTGAAGGAAAAATATTTCCGGATGAAATAATTCCCCTTATTCATGTAAAATGAAATTGTGGATGGGATATCAATGAGACATGGGAACATGAATTATTGATGAGGGAGAAGTTACCTTTTATATTTTCATGTTTAAAATATTAAACACTTTATAGGGTGAATGTTTTTATACTGGGAATAATTATGACAACCTTCATTTCATAGGCATACATTAGTTTGAGGTTAGTTTATCCCATGGTTTGTTATAGAGTTTTCTTGGAGTGAGGGGATAAAATTTTTTATTTTTTATGGTACATTATAGGTAAATGGTTATTACTAACTATATGGTCACTATGTGGTATGAAACTATGATGCTCTGATAGAATTCCACATGGTTTAACCATAGTTTATAAAATTGTGTTACATTCATAAAACTCCATGCAGGTATATGGGTGGTCTTAAGAGTTGTATCATGGCCTGAGAATATTTTTTTAAACCATGTGTCCCTTCCCAATGAAATTTTAAACATTATTTTTTAATGTACAAAGGCTATGATGGGTTCATTCATGGTTTTAAACTATTGAGCTTAATCGTGGACCATGATTCAAATCTATTAAATATTTAAATTTACCCATTTTATATTTTAATTTTCATATATATATAACTACCTCAGATTCTCTATTTACATGAAATATCCAATAACCAGCATTATAGAGTGTTTCTTCTTGTATCATTTGTGTTTTCCATTAATTAATGGTCAAGTTATTAAATGAATGTTCCATTATTTATCTGATTTCATCTCATCTCCCTATGTCTTCCCTTGAAATATCTCCACCTTGTTCTATTAGAACATGATAAGGATGTAATATCTTGATATATAGGGTTTTATGTGCAATTGGTTTTGTTTCTTATAGATATGGGTTTTTTATGGAAACATATTCTCGCTTTGATCCCCATTAATGAAGGGAACTAGATTCCCTTCACTCTTATTGTTGTTGTCTTTATACATTGGTTCTAACTCATGAAAAAATCAATTTTATTATTGAAAACATTGTTTTGGTTTACGAAAATAATAAAATAATTCCTTATTGGAATTAAAAGGTGTTTTTATTGGGTTCTTTTAATATATTTATTATCTACTGTTGTTTGACGAAATGTCTCAAGATGAATAATATAGTAAAATAAAATTTCAAGAATCGAAATTATAAATATTTATTGTGATAATTATTTTTTTGTATGAATGTTTTGTTAAAAAAAATAGAAAATAGAAAATTGGTAACCTAGTCGTAGTTGGGTAAGGAAATATTAAAACAATAGTGATTGTTCAACTACTAGGGGTTATTCTTATGACATTGACTAACTAGGGTAAGACTCGATGATAGTAAGATTCATTTAATGTTAGGATTTATCATTCTTCATATGTACTACTTCATATTCTCATAGGCTAGTTCCTATTTTTTAATTCCATAATACATTATGTTATTTATTCATATTTTATTTCTCATATTTTTATGTTGTGGTATTTCTAAGTATAATTCCTATTATTCCTTTAGATTATCATTCATGCAATTTTTATATTTCTACTTCTTGTTAATATGAAATTAATATTTTGAAAACAATGGATTTTAAAAAAACAATGGGTTTCATTAATTTTTTAATATAAAAACATGTTATATTAAGCAAAAACTAACGGTTTCTTGTTTTTATAAATTATATAGATATTGGTGGTATCCTACAAGTTTTAGTGTAAATAATAAAATTTTACATGTGGGAATTTGTGGTCATGGTCTTGAAGGGAACAAGAAAAAGGAAGGGTATCATTTAGTTCACCAAAATCTCTTGGTTTTCATCACATTCTTATAGAGACAGATTAGTGGAGATAATGGTTTACATTTTGATTTGGCTTCATTCATGTCATATTTATTTTTTAGGTTTTTCCTTTATTCTAGATATTGTATGTCACATGGGTTTGTACTTTTCATATGCATTATACATTGTTGGTTTATCAAATTTTATTACAAATGTGATATTCTATGTTATATTTCATGGGAAAATCATTCCCATTGTTTTATATGCTAATAATGATGTGTTCGTCACATTCTCATCGTGATTGGGAACATTCTTTGGGCCTTGTGGAAGGCCATCTCAGGTGAAATTTAATGTTGAACATGGTTAGTTTGTTAAACATATATTGATTAGTTTATTTAGAAACATGAATATAACATTTAATGGAGTTTATAAAACCATATTACATTGTCCATTTCTAAAAATATTTTCTTTTACATAATCTAAATAACATATTTGATCTATCCTTATAGATCTCCATACAAAGTATATAAGATGATTAAAAATTTATTTCACTAAAAATCATTTTCCCAATCAAGTTTTTATATTATAAAAGTATGTCATATCATTTTTTATAAGTAATATTACTTCTAAATTTAATATGATAAATAACACAATTCTCCCGCTGAACTTCTTGTATACAATAAAAAATTCAAATTTTAGTGCTGAAATGAAACATTTCTATTTCTTTTACAAACATGATATTCTAACACAAAGATGTTTTTAATGATCTAGTATAAATAGTATTTTCTAAATGAACATTATAATGTATACAAATGAATAAAAGTATTCATAGTTATTACAATGATTTTTTTCACCTTATGACACTTGGTGAGCATTATAGGTTGACACAAGAAAATCTAGGTCAGTTTTTTAATGAAAATCCACACACACCCTATGGGTCTCACAGCTTATGCTGCATTTTCCGTATTTCATAGATGGAAAGTGTATATTTATTTTACCTTTTGTTTAGTATAATTCATATATTTATCTTAATAAAATCTCACTATGAACTCCCAATATGTTTTATATTCATTGTTTGTAAAAAATACACCATCGTGATTAACCATAAGAAACCCATATCTCTCATTATCCAATTAAATCCTAAAAATCAAATAGGTTCTTATGTAACTCGAGTCACTTCATCTTATATAACCCTTTATTCCATTATATTAATATCCACCTCAGGAACACTTCTTAATTTTTTTACTTTAACTTTATGATTCTCATCATTACTCATACTAAATCCTCGATAGATGTATTCCTTATTAAACAAGTTATTAAATCAGACAATAAAAAAATCAACATAGGACTATAGAAGTAATATACCTTAGATTACATGATTTAAAAAAAATTAAGAAACTATTTTAATCAGGGCCACATTTATTATATATTAATGTTTATATATTTGTTTCTAAACCCAAATAATCTAAAAATATTTATATGAAGGTTTCCAGATTAATATGTCCTATGATATCATTATTACTGTAAAAACCCGATATTTTATGATAAGTATTCGTTTTTTTGATGTCATGTGTTTTATGCTACAACAAGATTATCTAGTGTTATACGCCACACTGTATTAGCTTCAAGTATACGCAACACTATTCTTAGATTGTGTTACACACAATTTCAAGTTCATTTTATAATATTCATTCTACGTAACATTGAGTGTATATATATATATATATATATATTCTATGTATAAATGAAATATGGTTGGATTCTGTTATAAGAAAAAATGAAGGATTCTTGCATAACACGCAACCCTGACTTGGCTTGCATTACACGCAATTGCGACTTTCCTCGATAGCGTGTGTTGTACGCAATATTAGGTTTCACTAAACAATGATATATGGTTATAATATTATTATGAACTAGCCATTATGAATATTAATAACCAATTTTTGAATTTTTTTAAAATTCATCTTTTAAAATGGACTTCATTTTTGGATTTAGAATATCTAAATTAGCATAGGGTAAAATGTTGGTAGTTTTTTGAAAACTTTCAATTTTTGATGAATAGTCAAAACACAGGGTTACTATTTAAAAACCGACTTTTTATTTAAATAATTATTTATTTTGTTTAAATTTATTTTAGGTCAAAATTGATACATAATACCTATTTAAGTTCAAAATAATTCATTGGAGTCATTTTATAATAATTTTAGATATATAAAAATTTTATTGAACTTTTCACCATCTTTTACCCACCTCCAAGAGAATTTTCAAATTCACATAAAACATAATGATACCGCTTCTGTGAGTGGAATTTAGAAAATCCGAGAGACATTATTAATATCAAGGACTAAAATGTGGTTCAATGAGATGAAAATAATATTTGATGAATAGTAACTTTTTTACTTTTTTACCACAGTTAAAAGTAAATAGGGTAATTAACGGTAAAAATGATATTATTATTACCCTAACACATGTCCTAATTCTATTGGATAAATGTAATTCAACCAAAAACAAAATTTGGAATAAAATATGACCATTTAGGCCCACTTGGATTAGATTAGGGCATTTAAAATTATTTTATTTAAAGAATAGTTAAAATCAATGTTTAATAACTAAAACATTTTTAATACAGGGTTATGCATAATATAAATTCGACTATAAATATTCATTAGAAATATAAAAATATTTCCTACATAATGATATTTTATTTATAATTTTTAGACATTAAATAATTTAATTTATTTATGACACAATGATGATGCAGTAATTATATTATTAATGAAATATTGACATAATTGATGTTATAAATACCCATATAAATGTAATTTGAGACTTTTTATGAATTACACTAATTTTCTAGGTTAATATGACATGTTATTATTGATTTAATTAGTTTTTTGCGAACTCACCATTCTGTAATTATTTTCACAAAAAATCAATTACCAAATAGTGTCATAATTGACATAAAATAGTTTTTAAAACAAATATTATATTATTAATTGTTATTTTATTTCAAAAAATATACGGTTCAGCCAAATGACTTTGATAAGGTTATATATATTAATAATAAACAACTTGGGGAAATTTTGGCTTGTTATAGTAAGTTTATTAATCTTATAGTGTAAGAAAACATGAAGACACATTAAAAGTAAAATTATTTTACTTAAAGTTAAATCTAAATGATTAGGTAAAAATAGAGACCTAAACTTGTCTAAATTATATTGGATGAGAGTATTTCGACCCATCCCCACCTTAGCTTCTAAATAAATCTATTTGGATCTATTAAAAACCGAATATCACTTTATAATAAAATAATATTTTTAGTTTTTCCAAAGGTGCCCCTCTCCTCCCTTATAAAAGGGCACCTCCTCCCTCTATTCCTCACACCACATTGAGCCTTCATGCTCGTCCAACCCATGAAAATTTATCTTCTCCACTTCAATATAAACATCCTAGAGGTCCTGGTCTTCTTCAAAGACCAATTTTTGTGCCATAAGAGGAGGTCTCAAAGAGGCGCTTCAAAGAAGAGGTAATGTCTGTTACCAATTCTTTCAACTTTATTTTTTTCTTACACTTCTTCATCTTTAGTTGTTTCATTATGAAGTAATAACACCAGTATCACTCATATACTGATATTTTATTATATGTATGAAACAACCCTATTTCACCATCTATCCATCCTACGGAAAATGAAATCACCGCACGTGGGTACGTACGCAGTACCGTCTCCACGCCGTGGTGTAATCTGTATTTCCATCAACACCTTACATGGATGGTTATAATGGTGTAAAGAATAAATATATATGGTTATTATAACATCATACTAATTATGATATGTTATACCGTCCACTCCAATTCTAATCAGTAATTATGGAAATGATATCATCGCTCGTGCGTATGTACGGACTACCGTCTCCACGACGCGATGAGATTCACTCTCCATGTTAACCATTCAAGAATGATTATAAAGTATATATAATAAGTAATCATGAAATATATGACATAATAATGCTACTGGATTTATGTATATATGTATGTATTTCAAATACTTAATTCCATTCTATTCGATAAGGAAATGAAAACATCGTTCATGCGTACGTATGGCCTACCGTCTCCATGAACGGTGTATTTCTTTCCATTTATCGATCTATTATATATATGTATATTCTGAATATATATTATATATAAATAATGTTTTAAATTATGGATGTAATTAATCATGATCTAACTAATCATATGAATAATTACAAGTTAAAACATGAACGACAAATGAAACGATTTTACCCAAAACGCTACTTTAACATGAATTTACAAAAGAACGGGTAATATAAAGTCATAAGTGAACCATATATGATATAATAACAATGAATATGACTCTCTAATAAGCCAATGACATTATTTAAATCATTATACAGGAGGTTTGGATACGTATGAAGAATATTGGACCTATGGTAAGGGATAATTTTGCAAATCTCATTTTTACATGAGATTGCTTATTAGTAAGTATTTATTGGGTTTATTGGTATCAGCAGTGTCCATGTTTTATAAAAGTGTATTCATGTATGTTTAAATTCCATTTTACCCATTTTAACTTTTACCCCATGATATGGAAGTAATCTTTCTTTTATTTACCCTACAAGGTACTTTTTGACTTTTCCGAAAAAAGTACGAGAAGAATGTTTTTTAAACATATACGGAATGGAAGGATTTTTATGGTTTTATAAAGCCTTATTTTCATGAAGCTTCCTCCAAAAAATCTCATGACTATTTTCAATAAAATACGTTTCTATTAAAATTTCACGACATTTTGTGAAAAGAAAATGATTTTGGAGAAAAAAGGATATTTTCCTCAGAAATTCATTTCTAGTGTTTTATCAAAACCATTTTTCATCTAAGATGACATTATTTCATATGTGTATGATTCAAGTATCATGTCTCTATGATTTACATGGTTTCACTTTTCTTATGATGAAATGATATCCAATTTTTAGTATGGATTATGTTATGGTGGAATTATGTTTATGAAACCCATTTTATTCTTGGGTTATGATTAATGATTTTTGTTTATATTGTGGCACAAGTAAGAATGATTTCATTATGAGATGTGTGGGACCTATATCTCCCTCCAATTCATTGGGTAAAGATTTATATCTCATGATATAGACATGGATGGAACGGTAAGTTAATCTGGTTCAGTGTTACAGGACTGAAACAAGGAGTGAACTCGATTCAGAAAGGGACTTTGTCCACTAAGATGGTCTTGGAAGTAATTCCTTTACTACCATGGAAATCATATCATGTGCTTAATTTTTTTCCACAATTACAAGTTATATTCCCAACCTATTTTATCATGATTGATGTTCTATTATGATCTATGCCATATGTACTGCCATGTTTTCTGTAATTGCTCATGATTTCGATGTTTAAACATTATGTTCATGTTTTTATGTTCAAATGTATTTGGTTTGTTTTATTTTCTCCATGCATAACCTTACTAAGAATTTGAGCTCACCCTTTATATGTTTTCTTTTCCCCGGGATTTAAAGAATGGTTTTAGGTATGAAAACAAAAGGGGAAGATCTTTATGCGAGATGTTGAAGATCTTTCACCACGATTAGATAATTATTTTCTGAGTTTCCAAAGACACTAAACCATTAAGGTCCTTTGGTGGCTATTTTTGTTATGTATTATGTATTCCGTAAAATTAATGTAATGTCCATGTACGTCAGGCTTCGGGTCTCTACAGTTGGTATCAGAGGAAAGGTTTAGTTAACCATTGGAAACTAGGATGTGAAAGCTTCAGTTAAATCCCTATAGATATTTCTAAGGCATGTCTAGGGATGTCCCCAAGGTTAAGTGTAAGTATAGGTTATAGTCTTAGAATTACGGTAACGATATTAGATTAAACCTAAGATGTTAGATATTTAAGTTACTCCCCCTTGATTATGATTTTTTCCTCTCACTCTATTCTTTTTGGGTTATAGAAAATGGATTTAAATAGGAAGATTCACGATAATGGAGGATATGATGGACAATGGAATGATATTCTTCATGAGAAACCAAATGAAACTGGATATGGAAGTCCAAACATCAATATTATGCCCAATCAGCAATCTCATAATATGATCAATAATCTCAACTTTGGTAAGTATCCCGACTCTGCTAATAAGAGAAAGATGGAGTTTCATGATGATCATAGAGGAAAGAAAGTTCAATTCCCCTCCTGTAAATCATGTAGGAAGAGGCATCAAGCAGAATGTTTCAAAGGAACTAGAAGATTCTTTGGGTGTGGAAAAGAAGGACACAAATCTAGTAAGTGAAAAAGAAAATATTCAGTTAACACCATGGAGAAGGATAAGGTATTTCTACGACATCAACAATGATTAGATGTTTTAAATTTGGAATGTATGGGCATTATGCAAACCAATGCCCTAAGGGAAAATCTCATGAAGAGAATCAGCATGGTCATATGAGTAGTATTCATGTGGATGATGATGAGGAGACTATAAATGATATATGAGATGAAAGAATTGTTGAAGCTTTGTCAAAGTTTTATGAAGGTAATGGAATTATTTATGTTATGTTGTATAGTTAATGGTACTATGGAATAAATAATCATCTACGGATTGATACACTATTGTTTTTCCTAAAGTATTTGAAAGTATATGTTGAATGGAACTAGTAACCATGAAAGGTTATTCAGATATTTTTGGAAAGAAGATGATATGCACATAATGAAGGGATAAGAAGATAATGAGATGTTTGATTGTATTCATGGGCTCATGACTGATATAAGGACTAAGTGATATTATGGTTTGATTATATAGATTTTTTTTGTCTTTGGTATGTGGAAAGAGTTACCTTTTGACAGTATTCATGTTTTCACTAAGGTTCTATGGTGATTTATGTTTCAAGAGAATATATGACTAAGGTATTCATGTGTTTGAAATGCAACCAAAAAGATATATCTTATGATATATGTTGGATAATTTCTTGTATTCACATTCTTGTTAGATAACCTTTCTAGTAATTATTTTCTTTATAATATGAGCTTAGACCAAAGTATTTTAGATAATCCTAAAGATTGGAATGGATTATATTGGACATAAGTTAGTATTGTTTAAGAATATAACTTTTTTCGATATTATTTATGGGATGTTTTAGTAATGTAGTTTTAGAAAAAGGACAACCTGCAGGATGGGAGACAGCCCATCGCGTCGGACAAGGCTGTGGGAATTGAACCCACAACTGAAGTGCGACTTGCCTTTATCACCTACCACTGGCCTACAAAAAGTCACTGGTTAGTAGACACTAGTTTTCTTTATTATGTAGGATGATAGATGAAGTATAACTCCATTTTGGAACCATATATGATTAATCTCACCATAGATGGAATTATATATATATATATCTTTTTTTAAACTTATGTTTGAGACAGATGAAATTACCTATCATTCTATTGCATGATCTGATAACATTTCATGGAAAACAAATACGACATCATTTCTTTAAGAGATGAAGTGGAAATGGTTCAAAAACACGAACAACAGTGAGATTGTACCAAAATCACGCATGTATTTCTTCTAATTCAAAATTTTCAACTTTAGGGAAATGATATTGAAAACCAAAAATGTTGTCCTACTGCTCTTATATCCGATGAATCATATGGTACCTTAGATCATCACAAATTTATGGCTTTGTGATTTTTGTCTTTTAAATACCCATTTCCTCTACTACTCTCCATCAAAACATGATGGTTAGATTTTTCTTCCATATCCATATTTTCACCTATGTTCTTCTATGTGGAAACCTAGTGATCAGTTAATTTGGGTAACCGTTACGTTTCAAACTTTAGTTTATAAAGTTATGTTTTTTTATTTAATTTTACGATGTGTGTTGCAATTAAAGAAACATTCATGTAGAAAACCACGTATAACCGCGACGAATTTCGAGGGCGAAATTAATTTTAAGGGGGGTATAATGTTACAACCCGATATTTTATGATAAGTATTCTTTTTTTGATGTCATGTATTTTATGCTACAACAAGATTATCTTCTGCTATACGCCACACTATATTAGCATGAAGTATACGCAACACTATTCTTAGATTGTGTTACACACAATTTCATGTTCATTTTATAATAGTCATTCTACATAATATTGAGTGTGTATATATATATATATATATATTCTGTGTATAAATAAAATATGGTTGGATTCTGTTATACGAAAAAATGAAGGATTCTTGCACAACACACAACCCAAACTTGGCTTTCATTACATGCAATCGCGACTTTCCTCGAATGCGTCTGTTGTACGCAATATCAGGTTTCACTAAACAATGATATATGGTTATAGTATTATTATGAACTAGCCGTTATAAATAGTAATAACCACTTTTTGAAATTTTTAATTTTTATCTTTCAAAATGGACTTCATTTTTGGATTCGGAATAACGAAATTAGCTTAGGGTGAAATCTTTGTATTTTTCGGAAAACGTTCAATTTTTTTATGAATAGTGAAAACACTGGGTTACTATTTAAAAACCGAATATTTATTTAAATAATTAGTTATTTTGTTTAAATATATTTTAGGCAAAAATAGATACATAATACCTATTTATGTTTAAAATAATTCATTGGAGTCATTTTATAATAATTTTAGATATATTAAAATTTTATTAAACTTTTCCCCGTCTTTTACCCACTTCTTAAGAGAATTTTCAAATTCACATAAAACATAATTTTAACGCTTTTGTGAGTGGAATTTCAAAAATCTGATAGACATGGTTAATATAAAGGACTAAAATTTGGTTCAATGAGATGAAAATAATTTTGGTGAATAGTAACTTTTTACTTTTTTTACCACAGTTAAAAGTAAATAGGTTAATTAAGTGTAAAAATGGTATTATTATTACCCTAACACATGTCCTAATTCTGTTAGATAAGTATAATTCGACCAAAAACAACCTTAGGAATAAAATATGACCATTTAGGCCCACTTGGATTTGATTAGGACATTTAATATTATTTTATTTAAAGAATAGTTAAAATAGTTAAAATCAATGTTTAATTAATAAAACATTTTTAATATAGGGTTATACATCAGATAAATTCGAATATAAATATTAATTAGAAAGATAAATAGATTTCCAACATAATGATATTTTATTTCTAATTTTTAGACATTAAATAATTTAATTTATTTAAGACACAATGATGATTCAGTAATTATCTTATTAATGAAATATTGACATAATTGATGTTATAAATACCCAAATAAATGAAATTTGAAACTTTTTATGAATTGCACAAATTTTCTAGGTTAATATGACATTTTATCATTGATTTAATTAATTTTTTTCGAACTAATCATTCTGTAATGATTTTCACAAAAATCAATTACCAAATAGTGTCAAAATTAACATAAAATATTTTTTAAATCAAATATTATATTATTAATTGTTATTTTATTCCCAAAAATCTAAGGTTCGGCCAAATGACTTATATAAGGTTATATATATTAATAATAAACAACTTTTGGATCGTTTGGCTTGTTATAGTAAGTTTATTAACCTTATAGTGTAAGAAAACAAGAAGACACCGTAAAAGTAAAATTATTTAACTTAAAGTAAAATCTAAATGATAAGGTTAAAATAGAAACCTAAACTTGTCTAAATTATATTTGATGAGCGTATTTCCACCCATACCCACCTTATCTTCTAAATAAAACAATTTGGAGCTATTAAAAACCGAATATGACTTTATAATAATATAATATTTTTTGTTTTTCCAAAGGTGCCCCTCTCCTACCTTATAAAAGGGCACCTCCTCCCTCTCTTCTACACACCACTTTGAGCCTTAAAACATGGAAAAACCTTTCCAAATTCTATTCTCCACTTCCATAGAAACATCATATAGGTCTTGGTCTTCTTCAAAGACCAATTTTAGTTCCCAAAGAGGATGTCTCAATGAGGTGCTTCAAAGAAGAGGTAATGTCTGTTATTGATTCATTCAACTTTATTTCATCTTCCACTTCTTCATCATTAGTTGTTTCATTATGAAGTAATAAAATCAATATCACTCATATAATTATATGTTATTATAATTATGAAACAACCCTATTTCACCATCTATCCATCCTACGGAAAATGAAATCACCGTGCGTGCGTACGTACGGAATACCGTCTCCACGCCGTGGTGTAATCTGTTTTTTCATCAACAACTTACATGGATGGGTATAATGGTGTAAAGAATAACTATATATGGTTATTATAACATCATACTGATTCAGATATATTATACCACCCACTCCAATTCTATTCAATAATTATGGGAACGATATCATCGCTCGTGCGTACGTACGGACTACCGTCTCCACGACGCGATGAGATTTACTCTTCATGTTAACCATTAAAGAATGATTATAAAGAATATATAATAAGTAAGCATGAAATATATGACATAATAATGCTACTGGATTTATGTATATATATATGTAGGTCGTCTACTTAATTCCATTCAATTCAATAAGGAAACGAAAACTGCGTCCATGCGTTCGTACGGCCTACCGTCTCCATGAATGGTGTATTTCATTCCATTTATCGGTTTATTATATATATTTATATTCTGAATATATATTATATATAAATCATGTTTTACATTATGGATGTAAGTATTCACGATCTAACTAATCATATGAATAATTACAAGTTAAATCATAAATGACAAATGAAACGATTTTACCCAAAACTCTACTTTAACATGAATTTACAAAAGAACGGGTAATATAAAGTCATAAGTGAACCATATATGATATAATAACAATAAATATGATTATTTAATAAGTCAATGACATTATTTAAATCATTATATTGGAGTTTTGGATACATACAAAGCATATCGGACCTATGGTAAGGGATAATTTTGCAAATCTCATTTTTATCTGAGATTGCTTATTCGTAAGTATTTACTAGGGTTATTGCTATCATCCAAGTACATGTTTTATAAAAGTGTATTCATGTATGTTTAAAGTCCATTTTACCCATTTTTACTTTTACCCCATGGTATGGAAGGAATATTTCTTTTATTTACCCTATAAGGTACTTTTTGACTTTTCCCAAAAAAGTACGAGCAGAATGTTTTTTTAACGTATACGGAATGAAAAGATTTTTACGGTTTTATAAATCCTTATTTTCATGAAGCTTCCTACAAAATATTTCATGACAATTTTCAACAAAATCCTTTTCATTTAAAATTGCAGTACATTTTGTGAAAAAAAATTATTTTGAAGAAAAAATGTTATTTTTCTCAAGAATTCATTTCAAGTGTTTTATCAAAACAATTTTTCATCTAAGATGACATTATTTAATATGTGTATGTTTCAAGTATCATGTATCAATGATTTACATGGTTTCACTTTTCTTATAATGAAATGATATCCAATTTTTTGTATGGATTACGTTATGCTGGAATGATGTTTATGAAACCCATTTTATCCATGGGTTATGATGAATGATTTTTGTTTATATTGTGGCACAAGTAATAATGATTTCATTATGAGATGGGCGGGACATATATCTCCCTCCAATGAATTGGGTAAAGATTTATATCTCATGAGATAGACATGGCTGGAACGGTAATCTAATCCGGTTTAGTGTTACAAGACTGAAACGAGGAGTGAACTCGATTCAGAAAGGGACTTTGTCCACTAAGATGGTCTTGGCAGAAATTCCTTGGCTTCCATGGAAATCATATCATGTGCTTAATGTTTTTCCACAATTACATGTTTTATTACCAAGCTATTTTATCATGATTGATGTTCTACTATGATCTATGCCTTATGTACTGCCATGTTTTATGTCATTGGTCATGATTTTGATGTTCAAACATTATGTTCATGTTTTTATGCTCAAATGTATATGGTTTGTTTTATTTTCTCCATTCTCACCCTTACTGATAATTTGAGCTCACCCTTTATATGTTTTCTTTTCCCCAGGATTTAAAGAAAGGTTTTAGGTAAGAAAACAGAAGGGGAAGATCTTTATGGGAGATATTGAAGATCGTTCACCACGATTAGAAGTTTCCAAAGACACTAAACCATTACGGTCCTTTGGTGTATATTTTTGTTATGTATTAAGTATTCCGTAAAATTAATGTGATGTCCATGTACGTCAGGATTCGACTCCCTATAGTTGATATCAAAGGAAAGGTTTAGTTAACCTTTGCAAACTAGGATGCGAAAACTTTAGTGAAATCCCTTTAGATATTTCTAAGGTATGTCTAGGGATATCTCCAAGGTTAAGTATAATTATAGGTTATAGTCTTAGAATTATAGTAAGGATATTATATTAAACCTAAGATGATATATATTGAGTTTACTCCTCCTTGATTATGTTTTTTTCCTCTCATGGTATTCTTTTTGGGTTTTAGAAAATGGCTGGAAACAGGAAGATTCACGATAATGGAGGATATGATGGACAATGGAATGATATTCGTCATGTGAAACCAAATGAAATTGTATCTGGAAGTCAAAACATCGTTATTATGCCTAATCAGCAATCTCATAATATGATCAATAATCTAAAATTTGGTAAGTATCCTGACTCATCTAATAAGAGAAAGATGGAGTTTCATGATGATCATAGAGGAAAGAAAGTGCAATTCCCCTCATGTAAATCATGTGGGAAGAGGCATCAAGGAGAATGTTTCAAAGGAACTGGAAGATGATTTGGGTGCAGAAAAGAATGACACAAATCTAGTAAGTGCAAAGGAAAAGGTTTAGTTAACACCATGGAGAAGGATAATGGTATAGCTACGACATCAACAATGATTAGATGTTTTAAATATGGAATGTATGGGCATTATGCAAACCAATTCCCTAAGGGAAAATCTCATGAAGAGAATCAGCATGGTCATATGAGTAGTATTTATGTGGATGATGATGAGGAGACTAAAAATGATATATGAGATGAAAGAAGTGTTGAAGCTTTGTCAATGTTTTAAGAAGGTAATGGAATGATTTATGTTATGTTGTATAGTTAATGGTACTATGGAATAAATAATCATCTATGGATTGTTACACTAATGTTTTTTCTAAAGTATTTGAAAGTATATGTTGAATGGTACTAGTAACCTTGAAAGGTTTTTCAGATATATTTGGAAAGAAGATGATATGGGCATAATGAAGTGATAAGAAGATAATGAGATGTTTGATTGTATTCATGAGCTCATGACTGATATAAGGACTAAGTGATATTATGGTTTGATTATATAGATTTTTTTTCGGATTTTGGTATGTGGAAAGAGTTACCTTTTGACAGTATTCATGTTATCACTAAGGTTCTATGGTAATTTATGTTTCAAGAGAATATATGACTAAGGTATTCATGTGTTTGGAATGCAACCAAAAAGATATATCTTATGATATATGTGGGATAAATGTTTGTACTCACGTTCTTGATAGATAACCTTTCTACTAATTGTTTTCATTATACTATGAGCTTGGACTAAAATATTTTAGATAATCCTAAAGATTGGAATGGATTATATTTGACATAAGTTAGTATTTTTTAAGGACAGAACTTTTTTTGATATTATTGATGGGATGTTATAGTAATGTAGTTTTAGAAAAAGGACAACCTGTAGGATGGGCGATAGCCCATCGCGTCGGACAAGGCTGTGGGAATCGAACCCACAACCGAAGTATGACTGGCCTTTATTGCCTACCATTGGCCTACAGGAAGTCCCTGGTTAGTAGAATCTAGTTTTATTTTATTATACAGGATGATAGATGAAGTATAAGTCCATTTTGGAACCATATATGATTAATCTCACCATAGATGGAATTATATATATATCTTTTTCTAACCTTATGTTTGAGACAGATGGAATGACCTATCATTCTATCACATGACCCACTAACATTTCATGGAAAACAATTTCAACATCATTGCATTAAGAGATGAAGTGGAAATTGTTCAAAAGCGCGAACAACAGTGAGATTGTACCAAAATCAAGCATGTATTTATTCTAATTCAAAATTTTCAACTTTAGGGAAATGATATTGAAAAACAAAAATGTTGTCCTACTGCTCTTATATCCGATGAATAAGATGGTACCTTAGATAATCACAAATTTATGGCTTTGTGATTTTTGGCTTTTTCATAGCCATGTCCTCTACCACTCTCCATCAAAACATGATGGTTAGATTTTTCTTCCATATCCATATTTTCACCTATGTTCTTCTATGTGGAAACCTAGTGATTAGTTAATTTGGGTAACCATTAAGTTTATTACTTTAATTTTTAAATTTATGTTTTGGTATTTCATTTTATAATGTTTTTTGCAATTAAATAATCTTTCAAGTAAAAAACCATGTATAACCCCGACGAATTTCAAGGGCAAAATTCATTTTAAGAGGGGTAGAATGTAACAACCTGATACTTTATGTTATGTATTCTTTTTTTGATTTCATGTGTTTTATTCTACAAAAAAGATTATCTTGTGCTATACGCCACACTATATTATCTTGAAGTATATGAAACACTGTTCTTAGATTGTGTTACATACAATTTCAAGTTCATTTTATAATAGTCATTCTACGTAACATTGAGTGTATATATATATATATATTCTATGTATAAATGAAATATGGTTGGATTCTGTTATATGAATCAATGAAGGATTCCTGCACAACACGCAACCCTGACTTGGCTTGCATTACATGCAATCACTACTTTCCTCGATAGCGTGTGTTGTACGCAATATCAGGTTTCACTAAACAATGATATATGGTTATAATATTATTATAAACTAGCGGTTATGAATAGTAATAACCACTTTTTGAAATTTTGAAAATTTCATCTTTCAAAATGGACTTCATTTTTAGATTCGGAATATCGAAATTATCCTAGGGTGAAATTTTGGTATTTTTCCTAAAACATTCAATTTTTTATGAATAGTGAAAACACAGGGTTACTATTTAAAACCCGACTTTTTATTTAAATAATTATTTATTTTGTTTAAATTTATCTTAGGTCAAAATTGATACATAATACCTATTTAAGTTTAAAATAATTCATTGGAGTCATTTTATAATAATTTTTGATATATAAAAATTTTATTGAACTTCTCACCGCCTTTTACCCACCTCCTAGGAAAATTTGCAAATTCACATAAAACATAATTTTACCGGTTTTGTGAGTGGAATTTGGAAAATCCGAGAGCCACGGTTAATATAAAGGACTAAAATGTGGTTTAATGAGATGGAAATAATTTTTGGTGAATAGTAACTTTTTACTTTTTTTTACCACGGTTAAAAGTAAATATGGTAATTAAGGGTAAAAATGATATTATTATTACCCTGAAACATGTCCTAATTCTATTGGATAAGTTTAATTCTACCAAAAATAAATTTAGTAATAAAATATGACGATTTAGGCCCACTTGGATTAGATTAGGAAATTTAATATTGTTTTATTTAAAGAATAGTTAAAACAGTTAAAATCAATGTTTAATAACTAAAACATTTTTAATATAGGGTTATACATAAGATAAATTCGACTATAAATAATCACTAGAAATCTAAAAATATTTCCTACAAAATGGTATTTTATTTATAATTTTTAGACATTAAATAATTTAATTTATTTATGACACAATGATGATGCATTAATTATCTTATTAATGAAATATTGACATAATTGATGTTATAAATACCCTAATAAATCTAATTTGAGACTTTTTAGGAATTACACTAATTTTATAGGTTAATATGACATGTTAGTATTGATTTAATAAATTTTTTTAGAACTAATCATTATGTAATGATTTTCACAAAAATCAATTACCAAATAGTGTCAAAATTGACATAAAATAGTTTTTAAAACAAATATTATATTATTAATTTTTTTTTTATTCCTAAAAAACTAAGGTTCGGCCAAATGACTTCGATAAGGTTATATATATTAATAGTAAACAACTTGGGGATCGTTTGGCTTGTTATAGTATGTTTATTAACCTTATAGTGTAAGAAAACAAGAAGACACCGTAGAAGTGAAATTATTTAACATAAAAATAAATCTAAATGATAAGGTTAAAATAGAGACCTAAACTTGTCTAAATTATATTAGACGAGCGGATCTAGACCCATACCCTCCTTAGCTTCGAAATAAATCAATTTGTAGCTATTAAAAACCGAATATGACTTTATAATAAAATAATATTTTTAGTTTTTCCAAAGGTGCCCCTCTCCTCCCTTATAAAAGGGCACCACCTCCCGCTCTTCCTCACACCACTTTGAGCTTTCAAGCTCGGAAAACCCCTGCCAAGTTCTCTTCTACACTTCCATATAAGAATCCTAGAGGTCCTGGTCTTCTTCAAAGACCAATTTTAGTGCCCTAAGAGGAGGTCTCAAAGAGGTGCTTCAAAGATGAGCTATTGTCTGTTACCGATTCTTTCAACTTTATTTCTTCTTCCACTTCTTCATCTTTAGTTGTTTCATTATAAAGTAATAACATTAGTATCACTCATATACTGATATGTTATTATAAGTATGAAATAACCCTATTTCACCATCTATCCACCCTATGGAAAATGAAATCACCGGGCGTGTGTACGTACGAAATATCGTCTCCATGCCGTGGTGTAATCTGTTTTTCCGTCAACACCTTAAATGGATGGGTATAATGGTGTAAATAATAACTATATATGGTTATTATAACATCATACTGATTCTGATATGTTATATCGTCCACTCCAATTCAATTCAATAATAAGGGGAACGATATCATCGGTCGTGCGTACGTACGGACTACCGTCTCCACGACGCGATGAGATTCACTCTCCATGTTAACCATTCAAGAATGATTATAAAGTATATATAATAAGTAATAATGAAATATATGACATAATAATGCTACTTGATTTATGTATATATGTATTTATGTATGTCATCTACTTAATTCCATTCAATTCAATAAGGAAACAAAAACATCATTCATGCGTACGTACGGCCTACCGTCTCCATGAACGGTGTATTTATTTCCATTTATCGATCTATTATATATATGTATATTCTGAATATATATTATATATAAATCATGTTTTACATTCTGGATGTAATTAATCATGATCTATGTAATCATATGAATAATTAAAAGTTAAAACACGAATGGCAAATGAAATGATTTTACCCAAAACGCTACTTTAACATTAATTTACAAAAGAACGGGTAATATAAAGTCACAAGTGAAGCATATATGGTATAATAACAATGAATATGATTCTATAATAATTCAATACCATTATTTAAATCATTATATAGGAGTTTTGGATACGTATGAAGCATATCGGACCTAAGGTAAGGGATAATTTTGCAAATCTCATTTTTATCTGAGATTGGTTATTCGTAAGTATTTACTGGGTTTATTGCTATCGTCCATGTCCATGTTTTATAAAAGTGTATTCGTGTATGTTTAAATTCATTTTTACCCATTTTGACTTTTACCCCATGGTATGCAAGGAATCATTCTTTTATTTACCCTACAAGGTACTTTTTGACTTTTCCGACAAAAGTACGAGAAGAATGTTTTTTTAAAGTATACGACATGAAAGAATTTTTACGGTTTTATAAAGCCTTATTTTCATGAAGCTTCCTACAAAATATTTCTTTACTATTTTCAAAAAAAATCCTTTTCTTTAAAAATTGCATGACATTTTGTGAAAAGAAAATGATTTTGAAGGAAAAAGGATATTTTCCTCCAGAATTCATTTCTAGTGTTTTATCAAAACCATTTTTCATCTAAGATGACATTATTTCATATGTGTATGTTTCAAGTATCATGTCTCTATGATTTACATGGTTTCACTTTTCTTAGGATGAAATTCTATCCAATTTTTTTGTATGGATTATGTTATGGTGGAATGATGTTTATGAAACCCATTTTATTCTTGGGTTATGATGAATGATTTTTGTTTGTATTGTGGCACAAGTAAGAATGATTTCATTATGAGATGGGCATGACCTATATCTCCCTCCAATGCATTGGGTAAAGATTTATATCTCATAATATAGACATGGCTGGAACGGTAAGTTAATCTAGTTCAGTGTTACAGGACTGAAACAAGGAGTGAACTCGATTCAGAAAGGGACTTTGTCCACTAAGATGGTCTTGGAAGCAATGCCTTGGCTACCATGGAAATCATATCATGTGCTTAATGTTTTCCAACAATTAAAAGTTTTATTCCCAAGCTATTTTGTCATGATTGATGTTCTATTATGATCTATGCCTTATGTACTTCCATGTTTTATGTCATTGCTCATGATTTCGATGTTTAAACATTATGTTCATGTTTTTATGTTCAAATGTATATGGTTTGTATTATTTTCTTCATTATTACCCTTACTGATCATTTGAGCTCACCCTTTATATGTTTTCTATTCCCCAGGATTTAAAGAAAGGTTTTAGGTAAGAAAACAAAAGGGGAAGATCTTTATGGGAGATGTGGAAGATCTTTCACCATGATTAAAAGATTAATCTCTAAGATTCAAAAGACACTAAACCATTACGGTCCTTTGGTGTATATTTTTGTTATGTATTAATTATTCCGTAAAAGTAATGTAATTTCCATGTACGTCAAGCTCCGCGTCTCTACAGTTGGTATCAGAGGAAAGGTTTAGTTAACCTTTGGAAACTAGGATGCGATAACTTTAGTGAAATCCCTATAGATATTTCTAAGGTATGTCTAGGGATATCCCCATGGTTATGTATAAGTATAAATTATAGTATTAGAATTACGGTAATGATATTGGATTAAACCTAAGATTATAGATATTGAAGTTACTCCCCCTTGATTATGATTTTTTCCCCTCACAATATTCTTTTTGGGTTTTATAAAATGGCTGGAAGCAGGAATATTCCCGATAATGGAGGATATGATGGACAATATAATGATATTCTTCATGAGAAACCAAATAAAATTGGATCTGGAAGTCCAAACATCGTTATTATTCCTAATCAGCAATCTCATAATATGATCAATAATCTTAACTTTGGTAAGTATCCCAACTCAGCTAATAAGATAAAGATGGAGTTTCATGATGATCATAGAGGAAAGAAATTTCAATTCCCCTCAAGTAAATCATGTGGGATGAGGCATCAAGGAGAATGTTTCAAAGGAACCGGAAGATCCATTGGGTGTGGAAAAGAAGGACACAAATCTAGTAAGTTTAAAGGAAAAGGTTCAGTTAAAACCATGGAGAAGGATAATGGTATTTCTACAACATCAACAATGATTAAATGTTTTAAATGTGGAATGTATGGGAATTATGCAAACCAATACCCTAAGGGAAACTCTCATGAAGAGAATCAGCATGGTCGTATGAGTAGTATTTATGTGGATGATGATGAGGACACTAAAAATGATATATGAGATTATAGAAGTGTTGAAGCTTCGTCAATGTTTTAAGAAGGTAATGGAATGATTTATGTTATGTTGTATAGTTAATGGTACTATGGAATAAATAATCATCTATGGATTGTTACACTATTTTTTTCCTAAAGTATTTGAATGTATATGTTGAATGGTACTAGTAACAATGAAAGGTTATTCAGATATTTTTGGAAGGAAGATGATATGCGCATAATGAAGGGATAATAAGAAAATGAGATGTTTGATTGTATTCATGAGCTAATGACTGATATAAGGACTAAGTGATATTATGGTTTGATTATATAGATTTTTTGGGATGTTGGTATGTGGAAAGAGTTACCTTTTGACAGTATTCATGATTTCACTAAGGTTCTATGGTAATTTATATTTTAAGAGAATATATGACTAAGGTATTAATTTGTTTGGAATGAAAACAACAAGATATATCTTATGATATATGTGGGATAAATTCTTGTATTCAAATTCTTGGTAGATAACCTTTCTAGTAATTGTTTTCTTTATACTATGAGCTTGGACTGAAGTATTTTAGATAAGCCTAAATATTGGAACGGATTATATTGACATAAGTTAGTATTGATTAAGGATAGAAAATTTTTCGATAATATTGATGGGATGTTATAGTACTGTAGTTTTAGAAAAAGGACAACCTGGAGGATGGGCGACAACCCATCGCGTCCGACAAGGCTGTGGGAATCGAACCCACAGCCAAAGTGCGAGTGGCCTTTATTGCCTACCACTGGCCTACAGGAAGTCCCTGGTTAGTAGAAACTAGTTTTATTTTATTATGCAGGATGATAGATGAAGTATAAGCCCATTTTGGAACCATATTTGATTAATCTCACCATAGATGAAATTATATATATCTTTTTTTATCCGTCTGTTTGAGAAAGATGGAATGAACTATCATTCTATCGCATGATCCGCTAACATTTCATGGAAAACAAATTCAACTTCATTTCTTTAAGAGATGAAGTGGAAATTGTTCAAAATCATGAAAAACAGTGAGATTGTACCAAAATCAAGTATGTATTTCTTCTAAATCAAAATTTTCAACTTTAGGGAAATGATATTGAAAACAAAAAATGTTGTCATACTGCTCTAATATCTAATGAATCAGATTGTACCTTAGATCATCACAAATTTATGGCTTTGTGATTTTTGGCTTTTTCATAGCCACGTCCTCTACCACTCTCCATCAAAACGTGATGGTTAGATTTTTCTTCTATATCCATATATTCACCTATGTTCTTCTATGTGGAAACCCAGTGATTAGTTAATTTGGGTAACCATTACGTTTCATACTTTAGTTTTTAAAGTTATGTTTTGGTATTTCATTTTACGATGTGTGTTGCAATTAAAGAAACTTTCAAGTAGAAAACCATGTATAACCCCGATGAATTTTGAGGTCGAAATTCATTTTAAGGGGGGTAAAATGTAACAACCCGATATTTTATGATAAGTATTATTTTTTTTGATGTCATGTGTTTTATGCAACAACAAGATTATCTTGTGCTATACGCCACACTGTATTAGCTTGAAGTATATGCAACACTATTCTTATATTGTGTTACACATAATTTCAAGATCATGTTATAATAGTCATTCTACGTAACATTGAGTGTATATATATATATATATATATTCTATGAATAAATGAAATATGGTTGGATTCTTTTACACGAAACAACGAAGGATTCTTGAAAAACACGCAACACTGACTTGGATTTCATTACACACAATCGCGACTTTCCTCGATAGCGTGTGTTGTATGCAATATCAGGTTTCACTAAACAATGATATATGGTTATAATATTTTTATGAACTAGCCATAGTGAATAGTAATAAACACTTTTTGAAATGTTGTAAATTTCATCTTTCAAAATGGACTTCATTTTTGGATTTGGAATATCGAAATTATCCTAGGGTGAAATTTTAATATTTTTCTGAAAACTTTCAATTTTTGATGAATAGTGAAAACACAGGGTTACTATTTAAAAACCGACTTTTTATTTAAATAATTATTTATTTTGTTTAAATTTATTTTAAGTCAAAATTGATACATAATTACTATTTATGTTCAAAATAATTCATTGGATTCAATTTATAATAATTTTAGATATATAAAAATTTTATTGAAATTTTCACCTTCTTTTACCCACCTCTTAGAAGAATTTGAAATTTTACATAAAGCTTAATTTTAACACTTCTGTGAGTGGAATTTAGAAAATCTGAGATCCATGGTTAATATCAAAGACTAAAATGTGGTTCAATGGGATGAAAATAATTTTTGGTGAATAGTAACTTTTTACTTTTTTACCACGGTTAAAAGTAAATAGGGTAATAAAGGGTGAAAATGATATTATTATTACCCTAACACATGTACTAATTCTATTGGATAAGTTTAATTCGACCAAAAAACCATAGGAATAAAATATGACCATTTAGGCCCCCATGGATTAGATTAGGACATTTAATATTATTTTATTTAAAGAATAGTTAAAATAGTTAAAATCAATGTTTAAAAACTAAAACATTTTAAATATAGGGTTATACATAAGATAAATTCGACTATAAATATTAATTAGAAACTTAGAATGATTTCCTAAATAATGGTATTTTATTTATAATTTTTAGACATTAAATAATTTAATTTAACTTATGACACAATGATGATGCAGTAATTATCTTATTAATGAAATATTGAAATAGTTGAAGTTATAAATACCGAAAAAAAAATGTAATTTGAGACTTTTTATGAATTAAATTAATTTTATAGGCTAATATGACATGTTATTGTTGATTTAATTAATTTTTTTTCTAACAAATCATTCTGTAATGATTTTCACAAAAACCAATTACCAAATAGTTTCAAAATTGGCATAAAATAGTTTTTAAAACTAAAATTATATTATTAATTGTTATTTTATTCTAAAAAATCTATGGTTTGGCCAAATGGCATAGAAAAGGTTATATATATAAATAATAAACAACTTGGGGATCGTTTGGCTTGTTATAGTAAGTTTATTAATGTTATAGTGTAAGAAAACAAGAAGACACGGTATAAGTAAAATTATTTAACTTAAAGTTAAATCTAAATGATAAGGATAAAATAGAAACCTAAACTTGTCTAAATTCTATTGGATGAGATTATTTTTACCCACCCCAACCTTAGCTTCTAAATAAATCAATTTGGATCTATTAATAACCGAATATGACTTTATAATAAAATAATATTTTTAGTTTTTTCAAAGGTTCCCCTCTCCTCCCTTATAAAAGGGTACCTCCTCCCTCTCTTCCTCACACCACTTTGAGCCTTCAAGATCGGCCAAACCCTAAAAAATTATCTTCTAAACTTCCATAGAAACATCATATAGGTCCTGGTCTTCTTCAAAAACCAATTTTAGTGCCCTAAGAGGAGGTATCAAAGAGGCGCTTCAAAGAAGAGGTAATGTCCGTTACCGATTCTTCCAACTTTATTTCTTCTTCCACTTCTTCATCATTAGTTGTTTCATTATGAAGTAATAACATCAGTATAACTTAAATACTGATATGTTATTATAAGTATCAAATAACCATATTTCACCATCTATCCATCCTACGGAAAATGGAATCACCGCGCGTGCGTACGTACGGAATACTGTCTTCACGCCGTGGTGTAATCTATTTTTCCATCAACACCTTACATAGATGGGTATAATGTTGTAAAGAATAACTATATATGGTTATTATAACAAAATACTGATTCTGATATATTATAACATCCACTCCAATTCTATTCAATAATTATGGGAACGATATCATCGCTCGTCCATACGTACAGACTACCGTTTCCACGACGCGATAAGATTCACTCTCCATGATAACCATTAAAGAATGATTATAAAGTATATATAATAAGTAATAATTAAATATATGACATAATAATGCTACTGGATTTATGTATATATATATATATATGTATGTCATATACTTAATTCCATTCAATTCAAAAAGTAAACTAAAACAGCGTTCATGCGTACGTACGGCCTACTGTTTCCATGAACGGTGTATTTCTTTCAATTTATAGATCTATTATATATATGTATATTATGAATATATATTATATGTAAATCATTTTTTACATTCTGGATGTAATTAATAATTATCTAAGTATTCATATGAATAATTACAAGTTAAAACACGAACGAAAAATGAAACGATTTTACCCAAAACGCTACTTTAACATGAATTTACAAAAGAACGGGTAATATAGAGTCATAAGTGAACCATATATGATATAATAACAATGAATATGATTCTGTAAAAAGTCAATGACATTATTTAAATCATTATACATGAGTTTTGGATATGTACGAAGCATATCAGACCTTAGATAAGGGATAATTTTGTAAATCACATTTTTATCTGAGATTGCGTATTCGTAAGTATTTACTGGGGTTATTGCTATCATCCATGTCCATGTTTTATAAAAGTGTATTCATGTATGTTTAAAGTCCTTTTTAAACATTTTGACTTTTACCCCATGGTATGGAAGGAATATTTCTTTTATTTACCCTCCAAGGTACTTTTTGACTTTTCCGACAAAGCTACGAGAAGAATGTTTTTTTAACGTATACGACATGAAAGGATTTTTACGGTTTTATAAAGACTTATTTTCATGAAGGTTCCTCAAAATGATTTCATGACTATTTTCAACAAAATCCTTTTCTTTTAAAACTTCACGAAATTTTGTGAAAAGAAAATGATTTTGAAGAAAAAAGGATATTTTCCTCAAGAATTCATTTCTAGTGTTTTATCAAACCATTTTGAATCTAAGATGACATTATTTCATATGTGTATGTCTCAAGTATAATGTCTCTGTGATTTACATGGTTTTTCTTTTCTTATGAGGAAATGATATCCAATTTTTTTGTATGGATTATGTTATGGTGGAATGACGTTTATGAAACAAATTTTATTCATGGGTTATGATAAATTATTTTTGTTTATATTGTGGCACAAGTATGAATGATTTCATTATGAGATGGGCGAGACCTATATCTCCCTTCAATGCATTGGGTAAAGATTTATATCTCATTAGATAGACATGGATGGAACGATAAGTTAATCTGATTCAGTGTTACAGGACTGAAACAAGGTGTGAACTTGATTCAGAAAGAGACTTTGTCCACTAGGATAGCCTTGGCAGCAATGCCTTGGCTACCATTAAAATCATATCAGGTGCTTAACGTTTTTTCACAATTACAAGTTTTATTTCCAATCTATTTTATCATGATTGAGGTTCTATTATGATCTATGCCTTATGTACTTCCATGTTTTATGTCATTTCTCATGATTTCGATATTTAAACAATATGTTCATGTTTTTATGTTCAAATGTATATGGTTTGTATTATTTTCTTCATTCTTACCCTTACTGAGCATTTGAGCTCACCCTTTATATGTTTTCTTTTCCCCAGGATTTAAATAAAGGTTTTAGGTAAGAAAACAAAAGGGGAAGATCTTTATGGGAGATGTTGAAGATCTTTCACCATGATTAGAAGATTATTCTCTAAGATTCAAAAGACACTAAACCATTACGGTCCTTTGGTGTCTATTTTTGTTATGTATTATGTATTCTGTAAAAGTAATGTAATTTCCATTTATGTCAAGCTCCGGGTCTCTACAGTTGGTATCAGAGGAAAGGTTTAGTTAACCTTTGGAAACTAGGATGCGATAACTTTAGTGAAATCCCTATAGATATTTCTAAGGTATGTCTAGGGATATCCCCAAGGTTATGTATAAGTATAAATTATAGTTTTAGAATTACGGTAATGATATTGGATTAAACCTAAGATGTTAGATATTGAAGTTACTCCCCCTTGATTATGATTTTTTCCTCTCACAATATTCTTTTTGGGTTTTAGAAAATGGCTGGAAGCAGGAATATTCCCGATAATGGAGGATATGATGGACAATAGAATGATATTCTTCATGAGAAACCAAATGAAATTGGATCTGGAAGTCCAAACATCGTTATTATGCCTAATCTGCAATCTCATAATATGATCAATAATCTTAACTTTGGTAAGTATCCCAACTCATCTAATAAGAGAAAGATGGAGTTTCATGATGATCATAGAGGAAAGAAAGTTCAATTCCCCTCAAGTAAATCATGTGGGATGACGCATCAAGGAGAATGTTTCAAAGGAACTGGAAGTCCATTGGGTGTGGAAAAGAAGGACACAAATCTAGTAAGTTCAAAGGAAAAGGATCAGGTCAAACCATGGAGAAGGATAATGGTATTTCTACAACATCAACAATGATTAGATGTTTTAAATGTGGAATGTATGGGCATTATGCAAACCAATACCCTAAGGGAAAATATCATGAAGAGAATCAGCATGGTCATATGAGTAGTATTTATGTGGATGATGATGAGGAGACTAAAAATGATATATGAGATTATAGAAGTGTTGAAGCTTTGTCAATGTTTTAAGAAGGTAATGGAATGATTTATGTTATGTTGTATAGTTAATGGTACTATGGAATAAATAATCATCTATGGATTGTTACACTATTTTTTTCCTAAAGTATTTGAAAGTATATGTTGAATGGTACTAGTAACCATGAAAGGTTATTCAGATATTTTTGGAAGGAAGATGATATGCACATAATGAATGGATAATAAGATAATGAGATGTTTGATTGTATTCATGAGCTCATGACTGATATAAGGACTATGTGATATTATGGTTTGATTATATAGATTTTTTTGGGATGTTGGTATGTGGAAAGAGTTACCTTTTGACAGTATTCATGTATTCACTATGGTTCTATGGTAATTTATATTTCAAGAGAATATATGACTAAGGTATTCATTTGTTTGGAATGCAAACAACAATATATATCTCATGATATATGTGGGATAAATTCTTGTATTCACATTCTTGGTAGATAACCTTTCTAGTAATTGTTTTCTTTATACTAGGAGATTGGACTGAAGTATTTTAGATAAGCCTAAAGATTGGAATGGATTATATTGACATAAGTTAGTATTGTTTAAGGATAGAAATTTTTTCGATAATATTGATGGGATGTTATAGTAATGTAGTTTTAGAAAAAGGACAACCTGGAGGATGGGCGACAACCCATCGCGTCGGACAAGGCTGTGGGAATCAAACCCACAGCCAAAGTGCGACTGGACTTTATTGCCTACCACTGGCCTACAAGAAGTCCCTGGTTAGTCGAAACTAGTTTTATTTTATAATGTCGGATGATAGATGAAGTATAAGTCCATTTTGGAACCATATTTGATTAATCTCACCATAGATGGAATTATATATATCTTTTTCTATCCTTCTGTTTGAGAAAGATGGAATGACCTATCATTCTATCGCATGATCCGCTAACATTTCATGGAAAACAAATTCAACTTCATTTCTTTAAGAGATGATGTGGAAATTGTTCAAAAGCATGAAAAACAGTGAGATTGTACCAAAATAAAGTATGTATTTCTTCTAAATCAAAATTTTCATCTTTAGGGAAATGTTATTGAAAACCAAAAATGTTGTCATACTGCTCTAATATTTGATAAATCAGATGGTACCTTAGATAATCACAAATTTATGGCTTTGTGATTTTTGTCTTTTTCATAGCCACGTCCTCTACCACTCTCCATCAGAACGTGATGGTTAGATTTTTCTTCCATATCCATATATTCATCTATGTTCTTCTATGTGGAAACCCAATGATTAGTTAATTTGGGTAAACATTACGTTTCATACATTAGTTTTTAATGTTTTGTTTTGGTATTTCATTTTACGATGTGTGTTTCAATTAAAGAAATTTCAAGTAGAAAACCATGTATAACCCCGATTAATTTCGAGGGCGAAATTCATTTTAAGGGGGGTAAAATGTAACAACCTGATATTTTATGATAAGTATTCTTTTTTTTGATGTCATGTGTTTTATGCAACAACAAGATTATCTTGTGCTATACGCCACACTGTATTAGCTTGAAGTATATGCAACACTATTCTTATATTGTGTTACACACAATTTCAAGATCATGTTATAATAGTCATTCTACGTATCATTGAGTGTATATATATATATTCTATGTATAAATGAAATATGGTTGGATTATTTTACACGAAACAACGAAGGATTGTTACAAAACACGCAACACTGACTTGGATTTCATTACACGCAATCACGACTTTCCTCGATAGCGTGTGTTGTATGCAATATCAGGTTTCACTAAATAATGATATATGGTTATAATATTATTATGAACTAGCCATAATGAATAGTAATAACCACTTTTTGAAATGTTTTAAATTTCATCTTTCAAAATGGACTTCATTTTTGGATTCGGAATATCAAAATTATCCTAGGGTAAAATTTTAATATTTTTCTGAAAACTTTCAATTTTTGATGAATAGTGAAAACACAGGGTTACTATTTAAAAACCGACATTTTATTTAAATAATTATTTATTTTGTTTAAATTTATTTTAGGACAATATTGATAAATAATACCTATTTATGTTCAAAATAATTCATTGGATTCATTTTATAATAATTTTAGATATATAAAAATTTTATTGAACTTTTCACCGTCTTTTACCCACCTCTTAGAAGAATTTGAAAATTTACATAAAACATAATTTTACCACTTCTGTGAGTGGAATTTATAAAATCTGAGAGCCATGGTTAATATCAAGGACTAAAATGTGGTTCAATGGGATGAAAATAATTTTTGGTGAATAGTAACTTTTTACTTTTTTTACCACGGTTAAAAGTAAATAGGTTAATAAAGGGTGAAAATGATATTATTATTACCCTAACACATGTCCTAATTCTATTGGATAAGTTTAATTCGACCAAAATAACCATAGGAATAAAATATGACCATTTAGGCCCACATGGATTAGATTAGGAAATTTAATATTATTTTATTTAAAGAATAGTTAAAATAGTTAAAATCAATGTTTAATAACTAAAACATTTTAAATATAGGGTTATACATAAGATAAATTCGACTATAAATATTAATTAGAATGTTATAAAGATTTCCTAAATAATGGTATTTTAATTATAATTTTTAGACATTAAATAATTTTATTTAACTTATGACACAATGATGATGCAGTAATTATCTTATTAATGAAATATTGAAATAGTTGAAGTTATAAATACCCAAATAAATGTAATTTCAGACTTTTTATGAAATAACTTAATTTTATAGGCTAATATGACATGTTATTATTGATTTAATTAATTTTTTTCGAACAAATCATTCTGTAATGATTTTCACAAAAATCAATTACCAAATAGTGTCAAAATTGACATAAAATAGTTTTTAAAACTAATATTATATTATTAATTGTTATTTTATTCTTAAAAATCTATGGTTTGGCCAAATGGAATAGATAAGGATATATATATATATATAAATAATAAACAACTTGGGGATCTTTTTGCTTGTTATAGTAAGTTTATTAATGTTATAGTGTAAGAAAACAAGAAGACACGGTAAAAGTAAAATTATTTAACTTAAAGTTAAATCTAAATGATAAGGATAAAATAGAAACCTAAACTTGTCTAAATTCTATTGTATGAGAATATTTTGACCCACCCCAACCTTAGTTTCTAAATAAATCAATTTGGAGCTATTAATAACCGAATATGACTTTATAATAAAATAATATTTTTAGTTTTTTCAAAGGTTCCCCTCTCCTCCCTTATAAAAGGGAACCTCCTCCCTCTCTTCCTCACACCACATTGAGCCTTCAACCTCGGCCAACCCCTAACTAATTCTCTTCTCCACTTCCATAGAAACATCCTAGAGGTCCTGGTCTTCTTCGAAGACCAATTTTAGTGCCCTAAGAGGAGGTATCAAAGAGGCGCTTCAAAGAAGAGGTAATGTCCGTTACCGATTCTTCCAACATTATTTTTTCTTCCACTTCTTCATCTTTAGTTGTTTCAGTATGAAGTAATAACATCAGTATAACTTAAATACTGATATGTTATTATAAGTATGAAATAACCCTATTTCACCATATATCCATCCTACAGAAAATGAAATCACCGCGCGTGCGTACGTACGGAATACCGTCTTCACGCCGTGGTCTAATCTATTTTTCCATCAACACCTTACATGGATGGGTATAATGGTGTAAAGAATAAATATATATGGTTATTATAACAAAATAATGATTCTGATATATTATAACATCCACTCCAATTCTATTCAATAATTATGGGAACGATATCATCGCTCGTCCGTACGTACAGACTACCGTTTCCACGACGCGATGAGATTCACTCTCCATGATAACCATTAAAGAATGATTATAAAGTATATATAATAAGTAATAATGAAATATATGACATAATAATGCTACTGGATTTATGTATATATATATATGTATGTTATATACTTAATTCCATTCAATTCAAAAAGGAAACGAAAACAGCGTTCATGCGTACGTACGACCTACTGTTTCCATGAATGGTGTATTTCGTTCAATTTATAGATCTATTATATATATGTATATTATGAATATATATTATATATAAATCATTTTTTACATTCTGGATGTAATTAATCATTATCTAAGTATTCATATGAATAATTACAAGTTAAAACACGAACGAAAAATGAAACGATTTTACCCAAAACGCTACTTTAACATGAATTTACAAAAGAATGGGTAATATAAAGTCATAAGTGAACCATATATGATATAATAACAATGAATATGATTCTGTAAAAAGTCAATGACATTATTTAAATCATTATACATGAGTTTTGGATACATACGAAGCATATCGGACCTTAGATAAGGGATAATTTTGCAAATCACATTTTTATCTGAGATTGCTTATTCGTAAGTATTTACTGGGGTTATTACTATCATCCTTGTCCATGTTTTATAAAAGTGTATTCATGTATGTTTAAAGTCCTTTTTACACATTTTGACTTTTACCCCATGGTATGGAAGGAATATTTCTTTTATTTACCCTACAAGGTACTTTTTGACTTTTCCGACAAAGCTACGAGAAGAATGTTTTTTTAACGTATACGGCATGAAAGGATTTTTATGGTTTTATAAAGACTTATTTTCATGAAGCTTCCTCAAAATGATTTCATGACTATTTTCAACAAAATCCTTTTCTTTTAAAATTTCACAAAATTTTGTGAAAATAAAATGATTTTGAAGAAAAAAGGATATTTTCCTCAAGAATTCATTTCTAGTGTTTTATCAAACCATTTTGAATCTAAGATGACATTATTTCATATGTGTATGTCTCAAGTATAATGTCTCTATGATTTACATGGTTTTTCTTTTCTTATGATGAAAGGATATCCAATTTTTTTGTATGGATTATGTTATGGTGGAATGACGTTTATGAAACCCATTTTATTCTTGGGTTATGATGAATTATTTTTGTTTATATAGTGTCACAAGTAGGAATGATTTCATTATGAGATAGGCGGGACCTATATCTCCCTTCAATGCATTGGGTAAAGATTTATATCTCATTAGGTAGACATGGCTGGAACGGTAAGTTAATCCAATTCAGTGTTACAGGACTGAAACAAGGAGTGTACTTGATTCAGAAAGTGACTTTGTCCACTAGGATAGCCTTAGCAGCAATGCCTTGGCTAACATTAAAATCATATCAGCTGCTTAACATTTTTCCAAAATTAAAAGTTTTATTCCCAATCTATTTTATCATGATTGATGTTCTATTTTGATCTATGCCTTATATACTTCCATGTTTTATGTCATTGCTCATGATTTCGATGTTTAAACATTATGTTCATGTTTTTATGTTCAAATGTATATGGTTTGTTTTATTTCCTCCATGCTTACCCTTACTGAGCATTTGAGCTCACCCTTTATATGTTTTCTTTTCCCCAGGATTTAAAGAAAGGTTTTAGGTAAGAAAACAAAAGGGGAAGATCTTTATGGGAGATGTTGAAGATCTTTCACCATGATTAGAAGATTATTCTCTAAGATTCAAAAGACACTAAACCATTACGGTCCTTTGGTGTATATTTTTGTTATGTATTAAGTATTCTGTAAAAGTAATGTAATTTCCATGTACGTCAAGTTCCGGGTCTCTACAGTTGGTATCAGAGGAAAGGTTTAGTTAACCTTTGGAAACTAGGATGTGATAACTTTAGTGAAATCCCTATAGATATTTCTAAGGTATGTCTAGGGATATCCCCAAGGTTATGTATAAGTATAAATTATAGTTTTAGAATTACGGTAATGATATTGGATTAAACCTAAGATTTCAGATATTGAAGTTACTCCCCCTTGATTATGATTTTTTCCTCTCACAATATTCTTTTTTGGGTTTTAGAAAATGGCTGGAAGTAGGAATATTCCCGATAATGGAGGATATGATGGACAATAGAATGATATTTTTCATGAGAAACCAAATGAAATTGGATCTGGAAGTCCAAACATCGTTATTATGCCTAATCAGCAATCTCAAAATATGATCAATAATCTTAACTTTTTTAAGTATCCCAACTCAGCTAATAAGAGAAAGATGGAGATTCATGATGATCATAGAGGAAAGAAAGTTCAATTCCCCTCAAGTAAATCATGTGGGATGAGGCATCAAGGAGAATGTTTCAAAGGAACTGGAAGATCCATTGGGTGTGGAAAAGAAGGACACAAATCTAGTAAGTTCAAATGAAAAGGTTCATATAAAACCATGGAGAAGGATAATGGTATTTCTACAACATCAACAATGATTAGATGTTTTAAATGTGGAATGTATGGGCATTATGCAAACCAATACCCTAAGGGAAAATCTCATGAAGAGAATCAGCATGGTCATATGAGTAGTATTTATGTGGATGATGATGAGGAGACTAAAAATGATATATGAGATTATAGAAGTGTTGAAGCTTTGTCAATGTTTTAATAAGGTAATGGAATGATTTATGTTATGTTGTATCGTTAATGGTACTATGGAATAAATAATCATCTACGGATTGTTACACTATTTTTTTCCTAAAGTTTTTGAAAGTATATGTTGAATAGTACTAGTAACCATGAAAGGTTATTCAAATATTTTTGGAAGGAAGATGATATGCGCATAATGAAGGGATAATAAGATAATGATATGTTTGATTGTATTCATGAGCTCATGACTGATATAAGGACTAAGTGATATTATGGTTTGATTATATAGATTTTTTGGGATGTTGGTATATGGAAAGAGTAACCTTTTGACAGTATTCATGTTTTCTCTAAGGTTCTATGGTAATTTATATTTCAAGAGAATATATGACTAAGGTATTCATTTGTTTGGAATGAAAACAACAGGATATATCTTATGATATATGTGGGATAAATTCTTGTATTCACATTCTTGGTAGATAACCTTTCTAGTAATTGTTTTCTTTATACTATGAGCTTGGACTGAAGTATTTTAGATAAGCCTAAAGATTGGAATGGATTATATTGACATAAGTTAGTATTGATTAAGGATAGAAATTTTTTCGATAATATTGGTGGGATGTTATAGTAATGTAGTTTTAGAAAAAGGACAACCTGGAGGATGGGCGACAACCCATCGCGTCGGACAAGGCTGTGGGAATCGAACCCACAGCCAAAGTGCGACTGGCCTTTATTGCCTACCACTGGCCTACAAGAAGTCCCTGGTTAGTAGAAACTAGTTTTATTTTATTATGCAGGATGATAGGTGAAGTATAAGTCCATTTTGAAACCATATTTGATTAATCTCACCATAGATGGAATTATATATATCTTTTGCTATCCTTCTGTTTGAGAAAGATGGAATGACCTATCATTCTATCGCATGATCTGATAACATTTCATGGAAAACAAATTCAACTTCATTTCTTTAATAGATGAAGTGGAAATTGTTCAAAAGCACGAAAAACAGTGAGATTGTACCAAAATCAAGTATGTATTTCTTCTAAATCAAAATTTTCAACTTTAGGGAAATGATATTGAAAACCAAAAATGTTGTCATACTGCTCTAATATCTGATGAATCAGATGGTACCTTAGATCATCTCAAATTTATGGCTTTGTGATTTTTGTCTTTTTCATAGCCTTGTCCTCTACCACTCTCCATCAGAACGTGATGGTTAGATTTTTCTTCCATATCCATATATTCACCTATGTTCTTCTATGTGGAAACCCAGTGATTAGTTAACTTGGGTAACCATTACGTTTCATACTTTAGTTTTTAATGTTTTGTTTTGGTATTTCATTTTACGATGTGTGTTGCAATTAAAGAAACTTTCAAGTAGAAAACCATGTATAACCCCGATTAATTTCGAGGGCGAAATTCATTTTAAGGGGGGTAAAATGTAACAACCAGATATTTTATGATAAGTATTCTTTTTTTTTGATGTCATGTGTTTTATGAAACAACAAGATTATCTTGTGATATACGCCACACTGTATTAGCTTGAAGTATACGCAACACTATTCTTATATTGTGTTACACACAATTTCAAGATCATGTTATAATAGTCATTCTACGTAACATTGAGTGTATATATATATATATATTCTGTGTATAAATGAAATATGGTTGGATTATTTTACACGAAACAACGAAGGATTCTTGCACAACACGCAATACTGACTTGGATTTCATTCCACGAAATTGCGACTTTCCTCGATAGCGTGTGTTGTATGCAATATCAGGTTTCACTAAACAATGATATATGGTTATAATATTTTTATGAACTAGCCATAGTGAATAGTAATAACCAATTTTTGAAATGTTGTAAATTTCAACATTCAAAAATGGACTTCATTTTTGGATTTGGAATATCGAAATTATCCTAGGGTGAAATTTTAATATTTTTCTGAAAACTTTCAATTTTTGATGAATAGTGAAAACACAGGGTTACTATTTAAAAACCAACTTTTTATTTAAATAATTATTTATTTTGTTTAAATTAATTTTAGGTCAAAATTGATACATAATACCTATTTATGTTCAAAATAATTCATTGGATTCATTTTATAATAATTTTAGATATATAAAAATTTTATTGAACTTTTCACCGTCTTTTACCCACCTCTTAGAAGAATTTGAAAATTTACATAAAACATAATTTTACCACTTCTGTGAGTGGAATTTAGAAAATCTGAGAGCCATGGTTAATATCAAGGACTAAAATGTGGTTCAATGGGATGAAAATAATTTTTGGTGAATAGTAACTTTTTACTTTTTTTACCACGGTTAAAAGTAAATAGGGTAATAATGGGTGAAAATGATATTATTATTACCCTTACACATGTCCTAATTATATTGGATAAGTTTAATTCGACCAAAAAAACCATAGGAATAAAATATGACCATTTAGGCCCACATGGATTAGATTAGGACATTTAATATTATTTTATTTAAAGAATAGTTAAAATAGTTAAAATCAATGTTTAATAACTAAAACATTTTAAATATAGAGTTATACATAAGATAAATTCGACTATAAATATTAATTAGAAATTTAGAAAGATTTCCTAAATAATGGTATTTTATTTATAATTTTTAGACATTAAATAATTTAATTTAACTTATGACACAATGATGATGCAGTAATTATCTTATTAATGAAATATTGAAATAGTTGAAGTTATAAATACCCAAATAAATGTAATTTGAGACTTTTTATGAATTAAATTAATTTTATAGGCTAATATGACATGTTATTATTGATTTAATTAATTTTTTTCGAACAAATCATTCTGTAATGATTTTCACAAAAATCAATTACCAAATAGTGTCAAAATTGACATAAAATAGTTTTTAAAACTAATATTATATTATTAATTGTTATTTTATTCTTAAAAATATATGTTCTGGCCAAATGGCATAGATAAGGTTATATATATAAATAATAAACAACATGGGGATCGTTTTTCTTGTTATAGTAAGTTTATTAACGTTATAGTGTAAGAAAACAAGAAGACACGGTAAAAGTAAAATTATTTAACTTAAAGTTAAATCTAAATGATAAGGATAAAATAGAAACCTAAACTTGTATAAATTCTATTGGATGAGATTATTTTGACCCACCCCAACCTTAGCATCTAAATAAATCAATTTGGATCTATTAATATCCGAATATGACTTTATAATAAAATAATATTTTTAGTTTTTTCCAAGGTTCCCCTCTCCTCCCTTATAAAAGGGAACCTCCTCCCTCTCTTCCTCACTCCACTTTGAGCCTTCAAGCTCGGCCAACCCCTAACTAATTCTCTTCTCCACTTCCATAGAAACATCCTAGAGGTCCTGGTCTTCTTCAAAGACCAATTTTAGTGCCCTAAGAGAAGGTATCAAAGAGGCGCTTCAAAGAAGAGGTAATGTCCGTTACCGATTCTTCCAACTTTATTTTTGCTTCCACTTCTTCATCTTTAGTTGTTTCATTACGAAGTAATAACATCAGTATAACTTAAATACTGATATGTTATTATAAGTATGAAATAACCCTATTTCACCATATATCAATCCTAAGGAAAATGAAATCACCGCGCGTGTGTACGTATGGAATACCGTCTTCACACCGTGGTGTAATCTATTTTTCCATCAACACCTTACATGGACGGGTATAATGGTGTAAAGAATAAATATATATGGTTATTATAACAAAATATTGATTCTGATATATTATAACATCCACTCCAATTCTATTCAATAATTATGGGAACGATATCATCGCGCGTCCGTACGTACGGACTACCGTTTCCACGACGTGATGAGATTCACTCTCCATTATAACCATTAAAGAATGATTATAAAGTATATATAATAAGTAATAATGAAATATATGACATAATAATTCTACTGGATTTATGTATATATATATATGTATGTCATATACTTAATTCAATCCAATTCAAAAAGGAAACTAAAACAGTGTTCATGCGTACGTAAGGCCTACTGTTTCCATGAACGGTGTATTTCTTTCAATTTATAGATCTATTATATATATGTATATTGTGAATATATATTATATATAAATCATTTTTTACATTCTGGATGTAATTAATCATTATCTAAGTATTCATATGAATAATTACAAGTTAAAACACGAACGAAAAATGAAATGATTTTACCCAAAACACTACTTTAACATGAATTTACAAAAGAATGGGTAATATAATGTCATAAGTGAACCATATGTGATATAATAACAATGAATATGATTCTGTAAAAAGTCAATGACATTATTTAAATCATTATACATGAGTTTTGGATACGTACGAAGCATATCGGACCTTAGATAAGGGATAATTTTGCAAATAACATTTTTATCTGAGATTGCTTATTCGTAAGTATTTACTAGGGTTATTGCTATAATCCATGTCCATGTTTTATAAAAGTTTATTCATGTATGTTTAAAGTCTATTTGACACATTTTGACTTTTACCCCATGGTATGGAAGGAATATTTCTTTTATTTACCCTACAAGGTACTTTTTGACTTTTCCGACAAAGCTACGAGAAGAATATTTTTTTAACGTATACGGCATGAAAGGATTTTTATGGTTTTATAAAGACTTATTTTCATGAAGCTTCCTCAAAATGATTTCATGACTATTTTCAACAAAATCCTTTTCTTTTAAAATTTCAAGAAATTTTGTGAAAAGAAAATTATTTTGAAGAAAAAAGGATATTTTCCTCAAGAATTCATTTCTAGTGTTTTATCAAAACATTTTGAATCTAAGATGACATTATTTCATATGTGTATGTCTCAAGTATAATGTCTCTATGATTTACATGGTTTTTCTTTTCTTATGATGAAATGATATCCAATATTTTTTGTATGGATTATGTTATGGTGGAATGACCTTTATGAAACCCATTTTATTCTTTGGTTATGATGAATTATTTTTGTTTATATTGTGGCACAAGTAGGAATGATTTCATTATGAGATGGGCGGGACCTATATCTCCCTTCAATTCATTGGGTAAAGATTTATATCTCATTAGATAGACATGGCTGGAATGGTAATTTAATCCGATTCAGTGTTACAGGACTGAAACAAGGAGTGAACTTGATTCAGAAAGAGACTTTGTCCACTAGGATAGCCTTGGCAGCAATGCCTTGGCTACCATTAAAATCATATCAGGTGCTTAACATTTTTCCACAATTACAAGTTTTATTCCCAATCTATTTTATCATGATTGATGTTCTATTATGATCTATGCCTTATGTACTTCAATTTTTTATGTCATTGCTCATGATTTCGATGTTTAAACATTATGTTCATGTTTTTATGTTCAAATGTATATGGTTTGTTTTATTTCCTCCATGCTTACCCTTACTGAGCATTTGAGCTCACCCTTTATATGTTTTCCTTTCCTCGTGATTTAAAGAAAGGTTTCAGGTAAGAAAACAAAAGGGGAAGATCTTTATGGGAGATGTTGAATATCTTTCACCACGATTAGAAGATTATTCTCCATGTTTCCAAAGACACTAAACTATTACGGTCCTTTGGTGTCTATTTTTGTAATGTATTAAGTATTCCGTAAAAGTAATGTAATTTCCATGTATGTCAAGCTCCGGGTCTCCACAATAACTACTTTAGATAGAAAGTGGTTATGTGGTAATCCTAATGTCACATTATAATAACCCATGAATGAAATTTAAAGGTGATTCTAACTCATCATTCATTAATGTAACACCCCTATATTTTTAGCTATACTACTCATCAAGTAAATTTATTCTTTTCGATATCTTACAATAAGTACAAACCCAATATTAAACAATGCATAATATAGTATATTGTTATGACCAAGACATTTACCTAGATGGTTGAATTGGAATAATTTTTTTCAAAAATATGTATCATGGTTTTAGATAAATCAAATATTTTTATAAATAATACTCGATTTTTTTAAAGTCATTATATAGTTCAAAAATACTTTTTTCATCAAAAATGTTGTCTTCTGGTTTTTTTGATATAATAAAATAATTAATCTTTTAAACTTTTAGAAGAATTATATTAAAAAATTAGCTACATTTGTTTAATTTTCAGGTAAAAAGTATCTAGGAATTTTTTTCTCATAATTTTATGAAATTATTGAATTTAAAATTAATGGTAAAAATACTAATTTTTATTAAAATATAATGAATTTATAAAACTATATTTATATAAGGGTTATAAAACATAAAATTATTCAATTATATTATAACAATTAAAATATACGTAATTGGAATTAAATTTTTTGTTGTTTGATGTTATAAAAAGATTCATTTTAACAAAAAAAATTAAAAAAACATCTATTAATCATGTTCTATATAATTTAATTTAAATAAAATTATTTCACATATGTGAATTTGATTTGATAATATTTATTACATATTTTTAATCATAATAATTATTATTTAAAACAAATTATCTTAATTTTTGGTCATAATGAAAAATAAAAACTATAAATTTCCATTAACATGTTAAAAGTTAAACTGCGTTTTCCTACGAGCTAATCCTTCAGATAAAATTATTTTTTCTAGTTAGACATTAAAAAATTAAATTTTATGGCCATATTTCATCCCCATACTATTTAAACATTGATTTTATATACATTAGGGATCATTTTTCTTGAGTACGAAATTATTATATTTTAATATTTTAAGAAATTAAAAGTGTGTCCTCTCCCACTCTTATAAATGAACACAATACATTTCTTATCATTACATCAATTTGATCTATATATAATTACCAAAACTTAACAATGTGTCTTCTAAACATCCCAATCTAGGAATTATAGTCTTTTTTATTTTTTAATATTATTCAAAAGGTCTTTAGAAAAGGAATGAAAGGAGGCTTACATAAGAAGATACAATCATCCAATAAAATACATCTCAAATTATGTATTCTGTTACCACATTTAAATATATGATATTCATAATAAAATAATATATATATATATTCCTTAATATACATATACTTTATTATTATTATGTTAAAACTATTATTGACCCTATTATACATCAAATGAGAAGTAAATTTATCGCTCATGTGTATATGTTGACTATCGCCTACATGTAGAATTAAAATTGAATTTCCAACACCTTCATTTATCCATAGGTATTTTAATGGGTTTAATGTTAATATACTATATTAATAAATTAATAATTTTTATAAAAGTATAATATTGAAACCAATAACTTAACTTCCAATCTGTAGGAAAAATATAATGGCAATCTTGTGTATATGTGGACTACCACCTCCATGAACCTGATGTGATTAATTTTTCATTTTCTATTTACATGTAAAATAATAAGGAATGATTTGATTAATATATATGATAGATATTATATAATAATTATTGTTTTAATGGGGATTATTATTTACCTTTCTTTCATTCCGTCCAACTAAAAGTGAATATTGAATTTTTTCTTATGTATGATCTATCATCTCCATGAATGATATACTCCATTTTTCTACCACTTATGGATGAATATAAATATAATTATAATGAATATTATGATGTTTTTATAATTTTCTATAAATTGGATAGGATTAATCCATGATCGATGTATAAATATTGGAATTATCGAATATAAATTCTCATGAAAAATGAAACATTTACATATGAATGTGATTATATTAATAAGGAATTAATACTTTTTTGGTATCAAAATTTTATAACATGATAATATATGATATTATATGAATGTAAATATTTGTTTTTAGGAAATTAAATTTATTTAAATTTAATACATATTAGGTTTGATAACTTTCATAGGAATTCGAACTTGGGGTAATAGATTTTCATCTCTCTTTTATTTATATAATACACATTCCATATTTGAAACAACCTAGGTTAAGTTAGAAAAAGTCATTTTTATTACTTGTCAATAATGATTAATCATATATATTTTATATAGTAACAATAATATTAAATTGTTTTTTTAATCAAATGGAGAACACATTATTTCTAGCCAAATTGGATTTCATGCATTATATGAGTACATTTAAAAAAAATTTAAAAGTACTGAATTTGAATATATAAAAATGAAATAAATTTTTTAATTCCACATTTCAAAATTATCTATGGGATATGATTTGTGATTTTTATGTAAATATTGATTTTTCAATAAATATTAGAGAATATTTATTTTAATCCAAAAATATCATATCATTTTAATATTTCCAAATATTAACTTTTGTAATAAAATGTTCTAGGATAAAAATTTATTCAATAATTCTGTTAAAAATATAATTATGATCTTTAAAATTAGTAATATACTTTAATTTTTCATTAAAATAGTTTTACACATAATAGACATTTTAAAAAAAATAGCTTTTATCACAGCTTTTTAGATAAATTATAAATTCATACAAATAACTGAATTGAATTTGACAAAACAGCTTATATTTTTGGAATCATTATAATTAATATTTGTTAATTAGGAGAACATAATTCTTTGATATAATAAATACTGGAAAAAAATTGTTTCTATTATTACTGTTAAAAATGGTTTGCCATGTGGTTAAACTAATGTAATAAGTTATAAAATGACCCAAAAAATTGGAATAATTTATATTTTATGGAAAAAAATAACTTATAACATCTATTATTCAAATATTGTCCATTTTGGATACAATTTTAATGATTATTATATTAATATATTTTATTCTTTTTTAAAATTCCATATATTTACCCTCTACCACTTATAAAATGACAGCATCCCTACTCTCTTTTCTTCACATTAGGAGCATTTAGGTTTAGAAAATACTTCCTAAATACCTTCCATACATCTCTCTCTATATCCTATTGTTCATAGTTTGATCTAAAAAATCCTATATTTCGTATATTTGTAAACCTAAAAAGGTTGATAGAAGAATAGGTGTGTTTATTAACCATTAATTTTCATTTTATTTCTTATTCCACCTCATTAAATTATATTAAACCATGATTATAATTAAATTATAAAATAATATTTAACTTCTTTACATTATGATTGTTGAAAAATGGAAATGTGACTTATGTGTATATACGACCTCACATCTTTATGGTTGTAATGTAGATCATTTTCATAACCATGTGTATCGATTGGTTTTAAAATAAAAATTTATGTATAAAATTATTATTATTTAATTACCATTCAGGATATTATATATCAAACACCTATATTATCATTGTGATCCAACAGATGTAATTTTAGACATATGAACTCAACATATTCAAAATGTCTGATGTGAATTTAATTAATAATGTAATGAAATAAAACATGGTAATAAATAAAATCAAATATATACTAAAATTTTAAAAATGTTCATAATCATGTAAACATGTAACTTAATTTCCTTATTTATTAATATATAGAATGTAATAGTGGGGTTGGAACTAAGGTAATGGATTTTGTCTCAATTTCCACAATATTGAGACATTTTTTATATTATGAACCATTTTAATTTTATGTGTTGTATATACTACCCCATTGAGATATTCAAACTAAATATTAATTTCTTTATGATGATTAAATTTTCAATTCATTTTTGCACATTCATTAGGTTACAATTATAAATTTACAATATGTGTATGAATTATTCTTAAAATTTCATATCTGTGATTGCTAATATTTTATTTAAAATAATCTTAAAATATATACTTCATAAACACCTTTTATGTTATTATACTCTATATATTAATGTATTTACAATTCTTTGTTTCAAAATTTACTCTATTTGGTAGTTGAATCATGTAATGCAATATTTAGAACAAGAGATTATCTTATATCACTTTTTGATTATGTATATTTGTTTCCATGTTTGTGATTTCCATAAAAAATGTTATTTTATTACTCTAATTATTTGTTAGGTATATTTTTTGTTATAATATAATTGTTACGTGGTTTTAAGGTTACCTTTTTTTCAAAATAGTCATTTTAAACTTTTTTATAAAACAAATAAAATGGAATGTTTCCTTTAACATATATGGTTTCAATAGAATTTCCAACCACCATTGATTGTTTATTCCCTTTGTATTATTCTATTGGTTTAAAATGGTTTTGAAAAATAAAATTATTTAATGAAATAAAATTTAATAATTTTCTTATTAGCTTTTCTTTTATTCATTAAAATACTTGATTATAAGATAAAAACTATTTATCTGATGGTTAACTATCATCTCTTGTTAAATTATTTGTTTGTTAACTTTCCCTTGAAAAATTCACATTCCCTTTAACATTTTTCAAAGGATAATAAATTTCTATATATTACTAAAATTCATTGTAACATAGAAATTCTTATCTCCTAAACCATATACAATCAATACACATGCTATTTTTTATGTTTTTTTATTTTCTAGGAAAATAATGATATTTTATAGTCTTTACTCTATATTGATTTGTATTGATAAGGAATTTTATTTATTAATTAAATAGTTCATTAAATATATGAGAGATGAATTTCTTATACGGGGATGGGTGGTTCCTAGTTATAGATATTAGCTTAATGAATCAATATGTCTCATAAGACAAACTAGTAGATTTTCATTATTTAAATTTTTTTTGTATACCTTGACATTGATTAGAATTTATTTATGCAAGGTATTGATGGAATAGATTTAATGATTTCTAAAAATAAGTCATCAAATAGTATTAATTTCATTTATTGAGAATTTAGATATAATTATCCAAGATGTTATTTAATTTTATATTATACATGGATGCATTTTGGGCACTAATTATTGATTTAATAGCTCATATTATAGTTATTTATTTTCCCCTATCAATTATACCCTATTTATTCTTGATATATTATACTTTACATAGATTTTAATAATTATATATACTCACTATTTATTTTATTTCACATACCCTAAATATGAATAAGTATATTATGAATAATATAAGGTATAAAATATTGTTTTTGTTATTTATTTTAAATTTACATTGTAATATGAGATTCATATATATTTATTATTCATAAAGGATACTAAATTGATCATTCGATTAGGATTAAAGAAATTCATTCATATAAAAATATATTGAAATTGGCAATGGTGATGGGTTATAAGGGTTGGGGTTCTTGTAGTTGTTATTTGAGGATGTTTAGAAGAAACCTTTGTAACTTGATTTTAAATAAACGTAACGGACATGAGAATTTTGATAATCTATTATTGTATTTTATAACTTTTACCTTAGTAGGGATTTATTATAGGGCTCAAAATACAGGATGATGATGATTTAACTCGGTGTGTTCTATTATTTACTCACACTACTTTATAGATGAAATAGAATAAAAATATATAGATAATTTGGATATTACCCCAATGACTATGAAAATATAGCATGCATAGGAACTAAGAAAATATGGAAATATTAAGGAATCACACATAGGATATGATAATTAACCTTTTCTGAATGCTGAAACCCATTATTCTATAATGTTATTCTCCAATATGGATCGCTTCATGTGAAGTAATCCTCCATATTTTTTTTGTAAAAACTAAACCATTTGTAGCTAAGAAATATATTAAATAAAAATAAATGTTATTCCAATGACATAGACATTATTAAAGAAAGAAATTTATTTGGGTTTTTTCTTTTTTTAATGGAGATCATGATCAATTTCTTAATTGATTCAAATCACTAAATAATCTAAATAATTTTAAAAAATATAATAGATATATTTTAATGTGTTTTTTCTTAATAAATGTTTCCTAGAGAACAACGAGGTAGTGTGGAGATTAATTTCCTATCATTAAAAAAGTATAAAAAATAATGTTTGGAAGACTATGAGGAAAACTTTAAATTATTTTCCATGCTTTCTTCAGATAACATACCAAGAAAAAGAGAATGGTATAAATAAGAATGGAATGAAAAAAATATCTTGTGATGATTATTCAAAGAATCTTCATGAAATAAAGATGAATGGAAACCCTATTTTTTACAAGGGTGGACATAGGTTTAATCAATTTAATGAAAAAGAAATGTAAATAGACCACTACTATCTTGTTCTCCAGCTATAAAGAAATGGTGAATTATTGAAACCAATGGCCCATACATTAGTGGAATACACCATAAAAGAGGCTAGCGGGGGAACTCAAGACTTATTGAATTAGTAATGTATCACCCCAAGAATTTATAATATATTAATTTCAGAATAATTTATATTTTTTGAGTTGACTGATTTATATGCAACACACAGTTAAGAATATAAAACACACAACACGAGATTCCTTGTATTGCACACAAGAACGATTTTTGTCACATTTTAATGGAGCACAAATAATAAAATTAAATTTAAAAACATTTGAAACATTTATTTTTCAAAATAAAAGTCATTTTAAAATTTTTAATGTAAAAAATTATCTTATGGTGATTTTTTTTATTTTTCCTTAGATGTTTCTTTTTTGATGAATAGGAAATATATTTCATGTTTTTTTTAAAATAGACTTCTCATTTAAAAAAATATTAATGTAAAATTTTATTTTAAATTGGTTTTAATGTAAAAATACATCAATTATACATCTATTAATCTAATTTAAGTCATTGTAATAATTTTTATATTGAAGTTATATGTAAAATACGAATGAACTTCTGATTATTATCACTTCAAAACGAACTTTCTCAACACGGCTACGAGATTAGCTTTAAATTTAATTTTTCCGCTTTTGTGAATTGAATTTTAAACCTTAATATTAAGGGTAAAATGACATAGAAACAAGTATAAAATAAATTTGATTCCAATATTTCGACCATATCCCCTCTGGGATCAAATTTTATGAGTTATAGGGATATTATTCAATGAATGTGACCAATATAACAACTTAAGTAAATAAAAAAGGAAGAAAGTAACATTCCTCACCTTTAACCTTTATAAAGACTTTAGATTTTCAAAAAGAATCATAGTTTTGGTTATATATAACATTTCAAAAGATAAATCGGTAATTTTATCATTAATTTTTAAAGATGAATTAGTTACTTAGAAATATTAAGAAAATACAATGTAGTGATTATTTAGTTAATAATTAAAAAAATAAATGACACTGGAAATATTAAAAGTGTGGAAAATTGAATGAATTTCTATGTTACCTTATTTTTGTAGTTGAATAGTTCATCTTAAATATCTCTGAACATAATATATTTTAAATCCATAATTGTATGATATTTTTAAATTTAAAATAAATTAAATAATATCAAAATATAGATTGATGTTATTTTATAATAAATGATATTTTATTAAAAGAATTACAATTAGTAAAAAATCATGTATTCATCCAATTAATTTTTAAATGATAAAATTTATAATATATGGTCTAACTATGGATAGACAAATATTTTATAATGAAAATATTGACCCTAAATAAAAAGAACTTTGTTAGCACAGTTCGGGATAAAGGAGTGTTTTTTTCACGTTACATGTGCTTGTTTTAAATTTAATTTAGAACACAAATTGGATTTTTAATTTTAAACTTGCGGAAACTTCTTTAAAATTTAGTGGTTATATATTATTTAATTTTCACTTTAATTTAGTATTAATGGTAAAATTACATATTTTAGAAAACATGGTACATTAATAAACACAAAATAGGTAAAAGTGGGGAAACATATAAGATAAGGAACAAAATTATTAAAATGCACATATTTTTTTGGGATGGATTTTTTTATATATAATATTTTCACATTATATAATTATTTTTAAATTTTTATTCACATTATGCAAGTAATACCTCCCAATACTATTTACCTTTTTATATTTATAAGAATTTCACATCCTCTAGATTATAAAAAAGATTCCACTCTACCCATTCCTTTACACCTCTCAAAAGAATTTATCTAATCCATACATGAACAAATAAAATCCATATATCCCTAACATAATATAATAATCTCAAATATATTAAAAACCTAACCCAAATAAGTCAATTGGTGAAAACCAAAATGAATTAAGTGAAAACGTGGTAACATTATTGTATGATTAATATTATTTTAATTCATTAAAAAACATTTCAATTTTTCTTATTCCATTGTTATATATTAAAATATTTATCCTAAATATACTTACATGAGGTTATTATAGTTCTTTTACATACACATACACACTCTTCCATCAAATTAGTAATGAAGCTTTTTGTTCATGTGTACGACTGACTACCGCCTAGCAAAATGATGTTGTTCATTTTTTATTCACCACATATCATGGTTGTGAATTATAATGGAAATACTATTTTTATATGTTATATTTGATATTTATTTTTTCATAATAATTTTTGAATTTTATATAACATGAACCTTTATGATATTAATTTTTTTATGCAGCAACATCATTTGTGAACATTTGGACTACTGCCTCCTCAAAGTGATGTGATACGTTTATACATTACATGGAATGAGTTAAATATGGGTTTAATTAAGAATAAATTACATGAGGGATATCTATAAGGTTTCATGAAATAATTACCTTTTGGAAATATAATATACCATTTTCTTTTTTAAACCTTTCAAGCAAAAAAAGTAGTACTGTTAGTCATGGGCGTGTGGACTACCGCCTCCTCAACGCGATGTGATTCCTTTTACGTAACAATTATTATATATATATATATATTTATAAAAATAAATAAAACTTTATATATGATAAAATTATCATTATATGAATTTAAATTTTACTCACATTCATTATATAATTATTTTTTAAAAATGGGAACCCTACACATGCGTATGTACGACCTAACATCTCTATGATTGTAATTTTAGTTCATTTTTCATAAAAATATTTTGTTTTTTGTTTTAAAATAATAATTGATTTATAAATAAGATAATTTTTTCATTATTATTATTCTATATATGTTAACATAATTCCCCATGAATGAAAGTTGTCCTAGAAAATATGTTTTTTTACGAATGAACTAAATTTCGTCAAAAAACCTAATGTAAACATATTTGATTATCTAATTGTTTAAAAAATTATAATAAGTGAATTAAGATGAATAATAAATCTGGAAAATTTTATCATTAATGTAAATAATTAAAAAAATTATTCATCAGGACAAATACACACATGAAAAGTCGAACTCAAGCAAGGGGATTCTTTTCTCACTTTTTCTTTTTTGAGTAAAACACCATTTTTAGATCTAATTTTTTTAGTCATGTATATTCTGAATCTTTTACATTTAATATTATTATTCTATTATATTTAATGGTATTATATGTTTCAATTAGAGTTATTTTATGCAATGGGTTAGATTATAAAATTTTCAAGTAGTAAAAGTTATCTTTGAAATCGTAATTTCTTTATATGATTGTTTACATTCTCTTGAAATAATCACGTTCTAGTAATCCTTTTTAATTTGTAATTATTTTTATTTTGATATAAATATTCATATATGATGGATATTTTTATTTCCTAAACTATATATCATTTTTACATATGATTTTCACTTTGAAAGTTATATGATTTATTCTAGAAATACTGATAAATCTATATCCCTTACTCAATATAGATATTTGAAAAATAACATTGTTTATAATTTAAATTTATTTCTTAATATTTGAGGAATGTTTTGAAAATAAATTATATATATTGGGTACTAGTTTATTCAAGCCCCTCGATGAATAGGTAGTCTCTTGGGATGAAATTAGTTGTTGAAAAACACCTCATGTTTGCTTCTAAAAAGTTTTAAATTGTTAGGAGGATAGATCATAACACAAATTAGAAGGGTTTCAATTGAAAAACATATACTATCTTGATTATAGATATTAAAAATAACAATATTGAGTATAGGTCGTTATATTTTATATATATAACATTATTCATTCCATCATTATTATTCTACCAGGTGATTATTTGATTAGTTAGAATATCCATGGACATGTTTTAAGCTAATGTGATTATTTGTATAGAATTATTTTGTCATAGTTTATTATTTACATATTTATTATTCATTATTAATATGTTATATCATCCCCTCTAATTTACCCTTACTCAGCATTTTACATAACTCTTAATTTTTTTCCTTTCTCCAAGGTATGAAGATGAATTCTTAAAATGAGTTTCAAGGATTGTGATCAATTTATTTTTATTTTTTATTATTTTAATTCCCAATCTGAAATGGGTTCCATATATAAAATATAATTTGATTAAATTACTAAAATAATCATTCCTTCATGATTTTATTCACGGAAATTATGGTAATGTAAAAAATTAAGACCTCAGCTCTAGGATTCTGAGGTCGAGTTATTATAACTAAAACTAAGCTTAATGTTCCTAATGATGTGATGGATGAAACTCTAATTAGAGAATAATATTTATCTGATTCTTTGATTGATTCTGGATATTAACACACTTTTTTATATTCCATGTCTTTATAAAAAAATATATTTTACTAACACTATAATAATATAGTTTTCAATCAAAACTCTTAAATGAAATGTCACCAGAAGAAGGTTTTGTTTTCAATATTCCATTATGACACAAAAACATTTCCTATTTTAGGAATTTATTTGTATATATATTGTTGATTATGATATTATCATTGGTGTGGATCACATTTAAAAATATGATTTAAAAATATATTTTGGAGAGATGAAAATTATGATTCACAATGGTGATATGGAATTCCTTATAATTAGATAAGTGAATTAATCCTCGGAGTCAGGTCTGGATATAACCCCATTAGCTCTTTTGAAAGAGATCCATGAAGAATAGAAGCAAATAAAACCTACTTAAGGAAAAGGTAATCATAAAATTGAAAAATTTTATATTGTTTAGGAATACATTCATCTATTCAAAAATAATTTGTTAGACATACATCAGTTCATGAAGTTGTGTATTCAATTTATTTAATCCCTGATTTAAGAACTATATCAAAGTATCAATGTAGAATGGACACCATGGAATTATGGGAGTTAAAGAACCAGCTATATAACTTTTGTAGTGATAGATTTTTAAGCCCCAATGTTTCACCATGGGGATCCCCTATTATTTTGGTTAAAATTAAATATAAATCTTTCAGGTTGTGCATTCATTATATATAATCAATGCTATTATGGTTGATTATGTATCACCTACCTCCCATTGATGAATTATTTGATCTGTATCACAAAGGTTATTATTTTCTAAATATATTACTCCATTCTTAGTATCATCATCTGTTTGTATAGAAATAAGTTATTCCAAATATAATGAATTATAAGATATATGGAAATTAAAAATTTATAATAATTCTATTTGGATTGACTAATACACCCTTTATTTTTATAGATAAAATAAACATAATAAAGGAATAAATTTTTATTTTTTATAATGTTTATTATTGATATATTGATATATTATAAATGATATGATGACATTGAGAATCACTTGTAGAAAATTCATCATAAAATTATTATAAAAAATTTATATATGAAATTTATCAATTGTGAATTCTTGATTTAGAATTATTATATTCTTGGACATAATATATCAATATATGGAATCTTAGTTGATCATGCAAATATAAAGACATTCAATAACTAGATTATACCAATGAACATAACTGAGGTAATTATTTTCATTGGATTGGTAGGTTACTATCATACTTTGTTTCAAAAGCCTTTCTAATTGGAAAAGTAATTAACAAAACTTACACAAAATAGAGTTAGGTTAACATTTTCAAAGGAATGTGAAGTTTTTTTTGAATAATTTAAGAGGATACGGGTGAATTCTTCGATTCTAACTCCACTATTAGTAAATGATGAAATTTTGATACATAGTGATGTATCAAAGAAGGGTCTTGGTTGTTTCAATGTAAATAATAATAATCTTGTTTCCTTTGAATCGAATAATTTAATGACTCGTGAATAGTATTATAAAACATATGATCTTGAGTTGGTAGCCATAATTATTTCATTGAAAATATGGTGACAATATCTATATGTTTAATGAAATGTGATATACACTATATCATTATAGTCTAAAATACAAATTTTCATTGAAATATAGCTATATAAGGAAAATATGATGACTAGTTCTACTCAGTGGTTATTATTTCTCAATGTAATACCACCCAAGGAAGGATAATAATGTAACATATGAATTTAGAATGAATAATCATTTAGTTCTATCCAAAATTAGGACATATAGGGATCTTATATTATGTAATTTAGTAAATATAGATCAATGAATTATTTTGGACGGGGAAAAATCACTCATTTTATAAATTTTTAATAAACTATATTAATTAGAGAAAATGAAATTTTATTATCCTAATGAATATAGTTTTCAAATGAAAATTAAATTCATGAATGATGTGAAATTATAGGACATCGTATATGAATATGTAATTATATAATTTGGAAAGAGTATATGTGTTCCAACTATACCAATGATAAAAATTAATTTTTAGTTTATTCTCATAGCTCTAATTTATCTATATGACTTAGTATCTCCAATTTTTATATGGATTATAAGAAAAGCATTTGGAGGGATATCATGATGATTGAAGTTTCTAATTATGTATCATGATTGTTTATTTTTTAATAGGTAAAGTAAAATATATTGCATCTAGTATGAGTCATGAAACCTCTACCCATTTCTATTTAGAAATGGTTTGATATTACTATGGTTTAATAACATTATTGACAATTACTTCTAGAATGTATGATTTCATATCAGTTATTCTGGACTTTCATACCAAATCAACTTATTTTCTTACTATAATAGAAAATATAACATGTTATCCCCTCTCATGACTATATATTCATAATGTTTTTAGTATTCCTGTAACACCACTTTCAATTTTTTCTAATAGGGATTCATGATTTACATCAATATCCAAGAATATTATACAGAAGGATCCTAATACCAAACATTATTTGAGAACCATGTATCACTTTCCAAACTAATCATTAGTTGAATATTATTACTCAAACATTGGAATACATGTTTATTGAATCCTAAATAGACTTTTAAGGAATGTAGAATTATTATTTACATATTATAGTGTTTTTCTATTAAAGTAGCATCAATTCATGACATAAAATGGTGTTTCATGAATAATTATATATAAAGAGATGAAGAACTCCAAACTTTTGGGGTGAAGTTGATGAAAGGAAATTTATAGGCATATAACATGTTGAGTAGACAATAAAAAGATAATGGTAATTCATACTCATTAATGAATCAAAAATATATAAAAAGTGTTATTCCAACAACTGAATGACTGGTTTTGAATTTCAAGTAGGAGACCAAATTTTATTGAAATTAGATCTATGGAAATATGTTATATGATTTTTTATGATGAAAAAATTGATCCTCATCTACATCCAAACTATAAAAATTATGTAAATAGTTTTATCTATATATTACCAATTGGAATTTCCACCAATCCCCTACAAAGATCCTGATTTTTTCGTATATTATTATTAAGGAAGTAGATGCAAGAAAAATCATGTCTTCTTACCTGTGAAGAAATATGAAAGGATTCTGATCTATCATTTCATGAATAGGTTATATATATTCTTAATTCTAGAGAGGATGTTTTGAAGAATCATATTACTAAATTGGATATGGTAATTTGGGGAAATAATAAAATGGAGGAAACAAGTATTTATAAAATGACATGTTTTTTAGTTATTTTCCATGGAATATTGATTATACCTTATTGAATAATTATTTCTTCTATTGTATGTTACTTTGAGTGAGCATTTATGCTCACCCATTATTTGTTTTCTTTTCCCTATTATATGAAGAAGGATATTATAATTAATATCAAAGATGAAAAAAATATTTTGAAATATTTTTTATATTTCCATAATAATATGGGAATCATGTATGTTTTTAGTTTTTTAATACTAATAATTCATTTATACCATCCAAATTTGATCTTTTATATATTATGCCAATGTAATGAATTAGATACTGTATCTAGGTTTCTAGATATGGGGTTATTAAAATATTTAACACTTGATTCTTATATGTGGTGTATATATTACCCATGAATTTATTGTATGATTATTATAATTTATATTATTGGGATCTATATACAAATATAAGGTTTTATATTTCCATATTTATTAATTTAAATGTCACCAATGTGGTAAGGTATTTAGGTTACAGTCTCATTCTTTAACAAGATTTTTTATTATTATGTTTTTTATGATGGATTTTTATGACCTTTCACTCATGAATCCAACAAATTTTATTCCCCACTAGTTATTTCTTGAGATTACATTTTCTCCTTAAGTTTTTCAATATTTATGAACAGGAGAGATATAATGAATGTTTTTAATTAAAACAAACTGTGTTTCTCTCTTTAATCGAAAATAAAATTTCTTTTATATACTTATTTTCTAAAAAATTATAAATTTCTATATTTATACTGAAATATTGTTTAAATTCATTTCTATCAATATTTACCATTTATTAATTTTTTTAATTTAAATATTCATTTTATTAACTAAACAATATAATTTTGGATTTTTAACAAAAAATTGAATGGTATCATTCATTTTAAAAACACGGCATGAAATAAATATATCTCCATTATCACCACTAAATTATTTGAATAACTCGTTTAAAATTCACAATTTTTCAATAAAAATGTTTTCCATGACGTTCTGGATTTCTTTAGAATTTAATTAAGTGGTTTTATTATGAATGGGTTACGTTCCTTATGAAATGTTACATTGATCTTTAAAAGGATTGTTTCATATATAATAACATCCTTTGATGTTACATATGATCAACTAAAAATATAATCCAATTATTCTATCCTTATTATTTATCTAAATACTTTCATATTTTTATGATAATATTTATATTATACACTTTTATTTTCAATGGCAATGTTATGATGAAATGATGAAATGTTTATAAAACATGATTCCTTTCCAAGTGTTATGATATAAAATGAATGATTTATGATCATGTGGAACCAATATGAATGGATAACCATTATAAGATAGGTGGAAAATAATTATATATACCTGTTATTCATTGGATAATGACAGATATGTCATGAGGTGACATGGAAGAAAATGGGGAGTGAAATAATTTTCAAATGGGACTCATTCTACAATGCGAGACTTGGTAGTGAGCCTTAAATTTGGAAATTATTTTCTAGTATTTTTCAGATTCCAAAAACTTATTTCTTTTGTCAATGTTATGATCTCGTGGTTAATGTTCATTAATATCTTTGTGATTCATATCTTATTAAATTTCATGAATTATTCCATGACTCATGATTATGATATAAGATATGTGGAAAATGGATTTCAAATATTAGCCACATATTCCCATACCCATAAGATCATGTTATCTTTTTTTGATAATTGATATTTTCTTGGATTACCATTACTGATCATCTAATACCACCCATTCTTATGTTTCCTTTCCCAATGTTATAAATAATGGTTTTAGGTAATATATGATCATAAAGAGTTATATTTGTGACATACTTAGTGGGATATGATGTAAATATATTTTTAACAAGTTGTTTAAATATACATCTTTATAAGGGAACTAAAACTCTATGATTCTGGTGTGGATCTTAATATTATGTATATAATATTAATATTATAGGATTTAATATTTATGTTTCAAAAATATGATTCTATATAGTAGGTATCGGTGATTTGTTTTATAACCTTTGTAAGTAATGATGAGAAACATTTAGTGAAAAACCTTACAATAATTTTTTAATAGAATAACTTATTATGTTATACTAAAGAAAGTAGTGGTGTTTTCCTATGAAAACCCCATTTCTATATGCCATAATTGGATGTGGTTTTAACATAGATCCATATTGGGGAAAAATTCTAGGAATGTTTTTTTGAGTATATCTCAAAAATAATTATACTGCACGATGAGTGTTCCCTTAATATCTAACTGGTTTAACACTCAAGGGGTATATTCCAGGGTTAACTCACATAGTATTTTTAAACAATTATGAATGATTTGAATAGACAATTTCCATGAATCATTTATATTAAACCAAATGTTTTATATATTGAAAAAATGTGTCCTGATTTATATATTCATTAAAGAATGTTTCATGATTATGTGGTTTCCTACTATAATTATTCATTCTCACACTATGTGTTCTGTTATTGGTTAATGGATGGAACTAAAAGGAATATTATTAAAGCTAAATTTGAGGTAAAATGAATTAAATTTCATTTAGAGGGACAAAATGTTATAAAAGATATAATATAAAATATTGTTTCTATGATTACACGACATTATCATGTGATAAATTATATTGAGCCTCCAAATGAGAAAGGGAGTGAATAGTTTTCTATTCAGTCCCCCACAAGTCAACATCCACATTTGTTTATTTGGTTTTTTGATCTAATATCTTATGAGTAATGGATTATAATCACTAAATGGATATTTTACATTCTATATTTTTTAGGACATTAAAATGATATTTTATCTATTTAGCCTTTTATTGTTGATGAATATCAATGGAGGATTCTTATTAATGAAATGAAGAAATAGGAAGTAGTTAAATCTATGGAGTTGTACGATTTTAGGATCTTATTTTTAATTAATTACAATCATAATATTAATTATAAGAAAATGGAGTAGTAATTGTTTGAGATAAATATGTTCTATTATAAATCCATCAAAAACTATTAGGAAAATTTTACATGTAATGTGATGTGTGGTTCTAGTATTATCATATTACATGAAAGAAAGTTTGCTCAATTATTCAGTGGATTAAAACATAGTTCATTTAAGGAATTAATCATATGATAATTTAGTTGAGATTGTTATACAATTAAATATTTAATCAAAGTGGAAATAATGATTTCATTTATCCATAAATATTATGGTATTTATATGAAAATAAATATGTATTTCAAAGGAAATTCAAATAATAAAAATATTGAGAGAAGGCCGTTACATTTTTGTAATTCTGAAAGTGTAGAAAGAAATATAGAAGATTTTGTTTAATGTGGAAAAGTAAATGTTTTATGTTTGAACTGGATTATCATTGAAAAAATAATACAAAAGTGATATCAAGAATAACATTTCTAATGATGGATAAAAATCCCCATAAAAGGAACCACCTACACTCCAACATTTCAAACACAGAGATTTAGGGAATTTTACTAACATGTTCTCAAATCCAAAGGTTAATGATTATGGTTAACATCAAGGTCCTCTTAATACCATATATTATGGAAAATACCACATGTTCAATATTTAATATTTGGGTTACAATATTTATGTTTTTAATATTACACATACTATCCAATATTTAATGATGATGATTAACATCAGGGACCTCTTATTATATTCAGTATCTACTCATTCCTTTATATATGAAGAGTTTTCTAAGGGTATCACAATACCACAACAATGATATGATGATTATTTAACCAGTAAAACCCATAATTACATGATAATCACGTATCATATATATTATTTTTCTCTAATTTAAGTCTGTGGGAATGAACATCCCACAAATTGTAATATTTTCCATCTAGTGGAACTTGATGTTATCTCAATAATTTATTGGATTTAATTATATAAATCAGAAATGAATTTCCAAAGAATAGATATCACATTTGATATTACGAAAAAACCTATTTTATTCTATTATTGCATCAATAAATATTAATTTAAAATGTAAATTTAATCCATTTTAAGGTTTTTGATTCCTGGTAAAAATGGGTGTTTATCTTAGATGGTTTCAAAGAAACGCAACATCAATAATATTCCTATTATATGGGAGTATATAAATTTCTTTTTCAAAATTTTTTCCAATATTACACTAAATTTTTGATATTGATTTTTCAATTTAGCACATTACAATTGCTACACCTATAACAAATAGTCCACGTAGAATGACCATGGTGGAGTTGTAGGAATTAAAGAAGAAACTTTAAGAGAGTCTTGAAAATGGATTGATTTGTCAAAATGAATTTACATATCGGGAACCTATTATATTTTGTTAAAATAAATATGGATCAATTAAACCTTCCATTGATAATATTGAACATAAAAATAATTATCTTCTACATTATTTTTATGATTTTTTAGATGATTTTTTAGGAGCTCAATTCCTTTTAAAGATTGATCTTCAATTAATATATTATCAATTTAGGGTCAAAAGGGAAGACATGACAGAGAAAAAAATTGTATAAGGTATAGATGCAATGAATTTATAGTGATTATATATTCCATAACAAATTAACATACTATATTCATGTATTTAATGCATAAATACATTAAATATTTTCTTAATATTTTTAATGTGGGATTTTTATGAAACATTCTTATATTTTATATAATTAATGTGGATTGTGAAGATCACTTGGATATTGTTTTTAAGACCTTGGGTAAGAAGAATATGTTTGAAAAATTAACCTAGTGTTGATTTCAAATATAAAAATTTTCTTTTTTGGGATATATAATTTCAATATAGGGCATATATGTGGATCAATCAAAGAGAGACGATAATGATGTTTCATAAGACAAATCATTACTATTGAGACTAGTAGTTTTCCAATTTTGGTAGCATATTGTTAAATTTTTGTTGTAAATTTCAAAAATAAATCTAATCCATGGATCAAGTTAACTCTATGCGATCCAAGTTTACTTATTTAAATGTATTTGAGGAAAATTTCAAGGAACTAATGATATGGTTAATCACTGTACCTTTGATTACAAATCCCTCCATTAGAGAAGGGTTTGTGAAATATAGTGATTCTTCAATTAAGGGACAATGATGCATCCTCATTCAGAATAATATAGTGATAGCATATACCTCATGAAAATATATGGATCATGAGAAAACTTACCTAACAGATGATTTGGAGTAAGCTATAGAAACTCTTCTATTAATGTTATGGATGAATTATCTTTATGGAGGGAGTTGTAACATATATACTTATCATTTAAATTTATATTATATATTCACTTCAAAATGGTTGAATAACTGATAGTGAAAATGGTTTAAGTTACTTAAATTTTTTGATTTCACTATAAATTCCCACCATGGGGATTCTGATAGGGAGTTTTATTCTTTGAGTTGAAATAATTATGAATGATTATATATAATGAGGACCAAAAAATATGCAATATTTCCATATTTCCCAACCATGAATATTGAAATCACTGCACAAGGGGAGAAATATTATCTATCTCAAATGATGGTTCAATCATCCATCTCGGCATTGTCAAAGATGTGAAAAGTAAGATGTAGAGCCATAAAACAAGGTGGAAAATTTTCCTAAATTCTAAATTGATTTTGATAGAACCATTATGTCCTAGAACCATTTTTGTGCATCTATGAACTATATATAGAGGTATTTTTTTGATTAACCTATTTGATGATCATTATCTATCCATCAACGATGTATAAAGATGTATATAGATTTGAAATATTTATATTACTATAACAACATGAAAATATATATTGAAGGGTAAGTATCTTAGTACATTGTATACTATAAAGTTATGGTAGAATGATAGAAATAAAATGGTTTTTTTTCAACCACAACCCTTATTATAATGAAATTGGGAATTCATTACCATTAATTTTGTAATCGGAGTCCCTAATACAATTAATGGGCATAATTATATTTGGGTCATATTCAACAACATTATGAATACAGCACAGATTATCTTTATTAGACAGTATTTTTATCTTGATCATATTTCTATAATTTATAATAACGATGTGGTATAGTTCCATAGATTACCACATTCTATTTTATCTAATTAGGATCATAGGTTGACCTCACCATTATAATAAATTCTTCATCATGATCTGGATTCAGAGTTCTATTTCCCAATAAATTTGCATCCTTATACAGATGGTTTGTCTAAGAGAACCATTCCGAACCTATAGGATGTGCTGAGTTATTTTTCTATAGATTTTAAATATAGTTTTGATCAACACCTTCATAATGTTTAGTTTTCAAAAAACTATTTATTTCACATGAGAATTTGGGCAGCTCCTTGTGAATCCCTCTTTCTTAAGGCATGTAAAACTCTAACATATTGTAATGATGTTCGAGGAAGAATAATGTTAGGTCCATGGGTAGTCAAGTTAATGATTTATAAATTTACAAATAATAGCATCTAATCAATGAAACTAATAGTAAATATAAAATTTATACTAGAAATCATCAATGAAATTTTTAATTCAATGTTTGTGAGATAGTATTTGTGTCAAAACTCCACTAATCCTCTCCCAAGATTATGTTGTGTTCTTTATATCTATCCTTGGGAATTTTATACTTGAACCAATATATGGAAAGTGATATAGTTTCAAACCATTAGAGCATGATATTTTCAAAAATTACTAACTAGTTGAAATCTTGAATTGAAGAGATAAATGGCAATGGAATAGGGCTACTCAAATGGACGATGTTCTCTAGTGCAATAAAAAATTGGAAGAAGCTACTTAATAACCCAAAGATGTGATGAAATAGAAATATCCTAATTTTTTTATTAGCTGGATGGAAATTTATGGGTGTAATTAATTTTTTGGGGGATACAATATATCACCTTTATTTTTATGATATATTTCCCCTAAAATAAATTTTATTTTTTTAATAGCTTGTGGTACACATAAACCCGAGTCCAAATCATCTATAATATTGAATTCCATTATAACCTTCTAGTTAAAGTTTTGTTATTAATATGAATAATTTTTTTTTAAAATTATAAATAATGTTTTTTATAAATAATATATAGTTTTATATAAATACTAAATTTTTAGTAATGTCTTTATATGCTAAAATTTTACATTTTTCCTCAGTAATGTATTTTAATGTTTTTTATATGAAAATAATATAATTAAATTTTTCCTATTTGGAAAAATTTATAAAACTATTTAACATAATTTTTGAAATCATCATTTCAAAATTATCTTATAATAGATTTTTAATAATTTTTTAATAACACTAATTTTTCCCATAAATTTAAAAAAAATAATGAAAATTGTATTTTTCTTCTTCAAGAATTTACAATTTATTATTTTATCTTAAAATTGTCATAAAAATTTAAATATTTAATTCTTCTATTTAACAGTCTAACTTGTAACATTTCGATTAATTTTATTTTCTATTTTTTTATAAAAAGATTTATACTTAAAAAAATTCTTGAAAACTACTTTCCTCCATGTTTTGGGGGATAAATTTGAAATTAGATTATTCCGAATACATGACTTGGATTTTATAAAATTGATTCCACATTTTGAATAAGTATAATTAAAATTTTGAAATAATTTCATCATAATTGTTTCCTAATGAATAGTAAAATAGTAAATCTCCATTAGCACAATTTAAGTTAAAATATATTTTTTAAAGTTAAATAAAGAGGTAAGGGTATGATTTCAATTTTTATAATTTCAATTTTATGGAAGTTTTAAAACCAAATACTATCACACATTAACATATCTATCCCTTTGGAATCAATTTTCTAAAGTATTTCATTATTATATTTTATTCTGTTCAAAAATTCTTCTTTTGTCCTCTCCCCCACTTATAAAGGGATTCCCCTCCAAGATTTTATTAACACAAGAATGATCTGTATATATTAACCACCAACTATCCAATTATATTATAAACATCCCAATAAATGATTAAGAGGATTTTTATTTGTAAAAGACCATTCTATGTGTCTTTGAGAAATTATATAAAGGAGGCCCACCATCGATGGTGTAATCATCCTAAACAAAATATTTCAAATTGTTTCTTCTTTTACATTGTATACATATGTAGTATTAATCATAAAATGATAACATAAATATACTAAATATAATTAATTATTATTATTATTATTCAACCACCTTTATTCACCCATTTTCCATCAAATTGGAAGTGAATGTGTCTCTAGGGTTTCTGTGTGGACTACCTCCTCCTTGTAGCGATATAATTAATTTTACATACCAATATTTGATGGATGGGTACTATTATTAGTTTAATGTTTTCATATTAAATTTATGATGTGATTATTCTTACAAAATTATAATTTTATATCCTATATATTATCTAATACTATGACCCCATCAGCTTATAGTGAGTGCATTGTTTTATAACATTAGCATGATTAAAAGGAATCAATCCCTAAGGACCAACCTGTTTAGTAGTTTTAGAAAAAAAAAATTATGTACATTGTACCCATATTACATTGGATAATAGAAAATAAAACATGATTCATAATAAAATTAAATAAACTATGCCTTTTAAATATTATTCAAATATTTTATTCTTCATAATCTCATGAAATAAAATAAAATAAGGGTGTTCTTGAAAACTCAATAAGGGTAAATAAATCAGAAGATAAAATGAATTGATGAGAGTAAATAAACACGGAATGATTAACAAGTGATAGAACCTCACAAAAAATTAAATATATAAGAAATAATCAATATTGAAGGGTAAGAAACTAAAAACACATTCCATGTAATCAATAAATTAATAATCAAATGAATCTATAGATATTATTAAGCAAAATTTCATGGATAAATAGTAACTGAGTCTCAATGAGGGAAATGCTTAATTATTTAACACTAGGATTCCTAGGTACATGGTTCTTTTATATTTCAGACATTTCACAAGATGTTTTATTATATTGGTTATAAACATATCTAATTGGTCCTATGGATTTATCCCATGAGACATCTAAGACATTGAGGAGCTATCTCGGACTGGGCCTCACCCATGTCGTGCATATCCAATGCATTCCTCGTATATCATGTAATCGATTTAATTCATGAAAAATGTTCCTTGTAAAATATTTTTATTCTATAAGATATCCATATTTATAAATAATTATTTAGGGGAGGATTTTTAATAAAAGAAATTGATTTTGATGAATGTATATACCATTTAAAGACTATTAAATATTTCTTGAGTGAAATAATCATTAAACACTCCAAAGTGTCTCATACCACGTTGAATCGTTTGACTCATAATCCACATGAAAGAGTAAAATTTAATGAAATTTATAATATCAATATAATAATGATATTCCTGATATTTCTTTTCATAAGGCATTATATACACCATATAAAAGTCAATTAGTGAATAACAAAAAAAAAGGCTCAATGGAATGTAAATTGAGATGAAGTCTATTACATTGAGTCTAAAATGTCATCTATGTCTTTATATTCTCGAATAATAAACTTATGAAAATTATTTATTTTATTCAGAAACTTTTTAATGTTTGTCAACACATTTATTTCACTTATTAAAATATTCTAAACCATTACTTAAAGAATTGAGTTTACATTTGGTGTTTTGACCATATTCGGTTTATGTGTCAAAAATGAATTTGGTAAGACAAGTATGGTAAAATGGGTAATTATATAAAAATTTAAAGAATAATAATAACTTCATATTTATCATATTTATACATCTATCATACTTTTAAAACGAACCATGAATGATGGTTTGAAAAAATGAACAAATGTTACAATTATAGGGAAGGTAGGTCATACGTACGCATAAGTTTCATTCCCATTTTTTGGTGATCGTTATAGAAAGAAGGTAAGTAACATTATATATTTATAGAATTATAATTATATCATAAATAAAATATTATTTAATCATATATATTTATATATAAACTTATTTTTATGTAAAAGGAATCACATCATGTCGAGGAGGCGGTAGCCCACACATCCATGACCAACATTATCGCTTATTATTGTGTGAAATGGGTAATAAATGAAATGACATATTATATTTATAGAAATTTAATTAGTTCATTAATATCATATATATTTCATTTATATCACATATTTTATTAATTAAAACAATCCTTTATATGTTCCATAAATTGTGTGAATGAATCACATCGCTTTAAGGAGATCGTAGTCCATACTTCCCAAAATGATGTTATTGTATTTACACCAAATGGAATGAATGAAGTAATGTGTTATATAAAAATTAAAGAAGAATAAAAACATTATAAATATCATATATATCATATATAAACATCATTTCTATCATAATTCCCAACCAAGAAATTCGGTAAAGGAAAAATGAATAATCATCGTTTCACGAGGAGGTAGTAAGTTGTACACCCGAAGGGTAAGTTCATTACCCATTGGATGGATTTGTGTTTAATTTTAAGTAAAAACAATAGAATAAAAAATATTGTAATATTTAGGATACTTGATTAATTACATAATCGTATAATAATAATATTTTTGGGGTGCACAATGAAAATTAAACAAAATAGTTTGATGAAAGATGTTACCTATTCTTTGGGAAACTCCTTTTGGTTTGCATCTATAGGATTCCGAGGATAAATTTCTAAAAAAATTATTATTCTAGGATTACGTGATTATTTTTTGAGATTATTTTAGTATATTATTTCAGAGCCAAAGGGCTTGAGTGTTATGAATAAGTGGGAGGGGTGACAGCCTATTTATAGTGGAGGAGTGGCAATCTTGTAAATATTGGAAAAGGGAATTCCACCCACGTTTTTCTGATGTAACATGGTTAAAATAATTGACCATATTTGATTAAATGGATGATATATTCTATATATGAAAATAAAATGTATTTTGGAGAAATTTTTAGGTCATTTGTTTCCTTAATAAAAAGGGCCAGTCCCTTGTTAAGCTAAATTTCCTCTTATTCGCAGTAATTAAATTTAATTATTTCACAAATATTTTTTGCCCAAAACTATGTTTACCATATTATAAATTATAAATTATTTTCATTCCAAATATTGAAACCATTTTTCCAAATTTCAATCATTGAAGTGGAAAAAAATTAATTTTAAATTAATCCCATGAATGAGACAAAAATACAGGTTTTTAAAGTAAATATATTGAAAATTTACTAAGTTTTTATATAAAATATAAATGTTTTACTAAAACCAATGACCTTAGTTTAATAAATATATGTAAAATTGATCTATTTTAGATTTAAATCCAATAAAAAATTTAATTTATTCTTATAGGTAAACTATACAAAAATGTGGTTTGAAATTAAAAATATGTATTTTTCACTATTCCTCAAAAAATGAAAATTCACAAAAAAAAATAAAAAAAAATTCCATATAGTAGTTTTGAAGTACTTATTTCAAAACATAAGTCTGTTTTGTCCATATTATATTAATAAAAGTGTACAAATTCATATCTAAAGTAGGTTCCCCATTAAATGGCAGTAAATTTTCTTTTTTTTTTAATATTGGTTTTTATACATAATATTGGGTTTGTTCTTATCTTATACTTAACAAATCTATTTGATAAATATAAAAAAATTTCCATTTAATATATAATATATATTAAATTAATATCACTAACTAATTGTAAATAATTTAACTTATTATGACCAAAGGACTATGAGTATAAAATACTTTTTTTATTAAAATATTCCCTTTATATTATGTTGGTTTTATATTTATTTCTATTAAAATTGTATCTAGTGTATTTAAAAATATATTTAATAATTTATTTAATCATATTCATTACACAAAATTTAATTTCTATCTTGTATCTTTTCATTTTAGTTAAAAAACTAATATTATATTATTTTTCTTGTGTGTTTTGCAAGCCATCGAGAACAGTCACTCTTTAGTGTAGCACAAGCTATCCTTGGAATTTTTTTAGAGAAAGCTAAAAAAATTTGCATATAACATTATTTTAACTTTTTTTCATAAAGATAAATATAGTACAAATAATAATTTTGTTCTGAAAGAAAAATATTTTTCAAGTCTTAGGATGTTACATTATCCACACCTTAAATAAATAGCATGATCTCAATTAAAAATTGATCTCAATAATCAAGGGGTTGATATTTTAAAATAAAATATTTTTGAAAAAATATACATTTTAAAAATGGTTAATAAAACATATCCTTAAGAAGATATAAAAGGAAGTGTAGTGTTCATGTGATTAGGTTAACCAATAGGATAACATAAGTGGGATATGGAAACATGGATATGAATGAAATATCAAATAATAAAGTTCTCATGGAGAATGAGATAGAACATGTTCAGAGGAAGCTTGATTACTATAAATCCTCAAACCACTTTTATTAAAAAGTGTATTAATATCATCTAAAATAATGATAATTGGATAAAAAAATTCAATTTCATTTTCCCTATATATGAGGAACTCTATCACACTATAAGAATATAAGAAAATATACATTTCTATAAAGAATATATTTTACGTTGATTATGTATTTAACAATTTGTACTTTTTCTCATTGCATAAGATACTTCATATAGTTAGGTAATACATTAATCACTAAAACCTTGTACAAATATCAACATAAACCATTTCGTAAATGGTCAACTTTTTAATACAATTATGATCCAACTCTTTTAGAAAGAAGGTTACTGAATTTCCAAAATGATCTTGTCATTATATTTCAATCCACATGAAGTATCTCTTTAATCATCACATACTGAATATGTGAACTCCTTTATCATGGTTTCTCTTTAAATATTTCAATATCGTGAATTTCAATAAAAAATTAATAGAAACATAGATTATTAATTATAACATATGTAAAACACATGTTGTTGGATATATTCCATAAATACAATAGTGCTTCAAACACCATCAATGATATTATAAACCACTTTTTCAAAAAATCATTATTTAGTTTCATGGTATTCATAACTTATCAAAATCAATCATTTCTTTATACAAACAAAATTATCTCAAAATTAAGAACATATTAAGGTGTATATTTCAATAAACCATGTGTTTTCCCAAAACATTTACTTTCTATTGAATAAATTTTCTTGTTACCATTCAATATATGATCTCAAATCATTACTGAGAATGTAATTTATTATAATCCTGGTAAATTTCATAAATTAATCAATGGAATACACATAAAAGAAATCTCATGGATATAAATACACAATAACATAAATCATTCTACTTTTTCTATATGAATGGCATATGATTGGCCATATCCCATTGGCCACTTTTATAGTAGATCACCTTGATGCATGGGAAATTAGTTGGCATATTAGCCCATCTTCATGAATTTATAACATTGAATAACATTGTTTTACTTCTTCCAATTGGATTCTTTTTCCTAATAAACTTTTTATCTGCACTTATAACAAACTCACAATCCTTTCATCCATTTACTATGGTGATTTTTCTACAGTTATCACATGTGTAAAAAAAAATTACTTCCCTTATTCCCTATGTCTGTTATTTTCTCGTCCTCTCTCTTCTTCTATTTATTCCCTCTAAATCCATAATACATGTTGAATTATTTCTCTATCTTGATAGCACATAATGTTATTTTATCACATGATGTAAAATTTAGACACTTGTGTCCTTCAGATACTTTTCGTAATCCCTTTAAATAAGTCACCAATCTTATACTCCATGTCATATATGATTTATGTAGCATGTCATGATAACCTTTTCAAGGAAGGTTCATACTCATTAACACTTGGATCCACCTTTTTATATAACCTAATGTACCTTCACCACAACCGAATTCTATAAATATCTTCTCCAAAGATTTAATCCATTACTCATCAGCAATTGGATTAGTTGTATCAGCAAACAATTAGGGCTTATATTACATAAATCCGTACAAAAAATTAGATTATCATTGTGGAACAAGTTTCTCCATTCGGGTAGGTTTATTTTTCATAGACTGATTATGTTTCCCTAATATAGTCATAATTTCCGCTAATACAATACCATAAGTATTGGTTTCCTATGAATGGTAATATTTACATTTTCCACAAGTAGTGATTCCATTATTCCTTCTAGGGGATTATTCTAAACAATGGAACATACTAGATTAGTTCAAAAAATTATAAACATTGTATATTTCTAAATATGACATAAAAAATAACATAAAATTAAAATTTTAGGCATAGCTAATATCAAAACAATAAAAATGGTTTCTTTGGGGGAATCATTACTCTTAAATCCATCATAATTGTTTATAAATAGAATATGAATAATCCTAAGCATATCCTCTGGGAGTCTCTAACTAGGGTAATAGTAAGGCTCATTGTCATGTACCAGGTTATGCTTGAGTCAGACTTGGTGCACCTTTTCAGATTTGTTACCCCTGCGTAAATTTTTTCCAGAACCACATATATTTTTATTTTTTAGACATTGATGTATTACTATGAAGACCGACAAAATTTCTACCTTATCAAAATTCTAGGATGTTATTTTATACATAGCCTCAAAGTGTAGTACAGGGTTATGTTCCCTAATCTATGTTTTATAAATCTAGTTTCCAAGGTTATTTATAAACTTTATTTGATTCCCAATGTAAAACATTGACCCCATAATCCCAGAGTTGGTGCATTATTTTATTAAATTGACATGATTTCAAGGAATCATATTCGTACGGACCGATCAGTTTAGAAATTTTGGAAAACCAGAATACAAACTTGATACCCATATTATATTTTCAAAATAGAAAATAAAACATGATACGTAATAAAATAAAATAAACTAAGTCCATGGATTCTTATTTAAGTAATTCTTCTTCATTACCTAGGTAATGGAAACAAAATAAGGGTGAGATAAAATTCTGGATAAACATAAGTAAAGATAAAATAATAATGAATTGATTATATTAAATCAACATTTAAAGTTAAAGAACTACTAACAACTACCATTAAAATAACTTGATAAGAAATAATCTGTATGGAAAGGAATTAAACTAAAAACACAATCCATTTAATCAATAAAAATAGAATTGAATTAATCCATAAAAATGTCGAAGAATAATCTAATGGGCAGTATGAATGATTGAAATTATTAAATATTAGACACCATGTTTCCTAGGTACAATTTACCTTTACGATTAATACCATTTAGAAGATATTTTATCATATCATGTAGAAACCCATATAATTTTGGCTATTATTTGTCTCATTAGATTATTAATGCATCAAGGATCAATTTATAACTGGGCCCCACCCATGTTTCACCTCTCTAATTCATTGTTCAAATATTGAGTAATCAATTTAATTCATGAATAATGTGACATATATAATATCCTTATCGAATAAGAGATACTTATTTGTCAATAATTCCCTAGATGAGGATAATTTACAACAACGGTTGTTGACGTTGATGAATAGATATTCCATTGACAGATCATTAAAACATTCTTGATGAATATAGTCATTAAACAATCCAAATATTCCCATTAAACATTGAAACATTTAATCATAATCCTCATAAAGGAATAACAATAGATTAATTTTATAATATCATGAGAATAAGGAGATTAATGATAAAACAGGTCAAATTGATTTATATACACCATATAAAAATGAATTGTTCCATAACAACAAATAACTTTCAGTGGATAATAAATTGAGATGAAATCTTATTCCCTGATTTTGACTTGTAATTTGTGTCTTTATATTCTAAAATAATAAATTTGTGTTAATAATTTACTATAATCAAATCCTTTTTAATTTTTATCATTAATTTTTTCACTAATTACAATTCTATAAACAAATAATTAAACAATTTATTTTATGTTGAGTGTTTTGTCTATATTTTGTTTATATTTCAAAAATGACTTCCATAAATCAAATATGGTCATAATGGTCATTATATAAACATATAAATAATAATAATAATGATATAATGATCATATTTCTATATCAATTATTCTTTTAAAACCAATCATGAAATATTGTAGTGAAAAATAAATCAACGTTACAATGATGGAGATGGTAAGTCATACATACATATGAGTAACATTCCCATTTTTCAGTCATCGTCTTTTAAAGTCAATAAGTAATATTATTTATTTCCATAATTATCATTATAACATAAATATAATGTTATTTAATCTTATATAATTATAAAAATAATTATTTTAATGTAAAAGTAATCACATGGTGTGGAGGATGTGGTAGTCCACACATATCTGCCCGATGTTATCACTTTTTAGTGTGTGGAAAGGGTAACAAATAAAATCATATATTATATTTCTAGAAATTAAATTTTTTCATAAATATCATATATATTTCATTCATGTCACATGTTTTAAATTAAAAAATCATTTATTTTTTCCATATATATTTTGAACAAATCACATCGCATTGAGGAGGTAGTAGTCTACACTTCCACAAACGATGATGTCGTATTTACACAAAATGGAAACAATTAATTAATGAGTCATATAATATATAAAGAAGAATAATTAAATTATAAATATAATATATATCATATATAGACTTATTTCTCGTCATAATTCAAAAGCATGAAAGGTGGTGATGGGAAAACCAAAGAATAGTCGTTTCATGTACCCCTAATCTGTCACACACACGAACGATATATTCTTTAACCATTAGATGGAATTGTTTTTATGTGTGGGTTTAACCTTAAGGATAAAAAAACTCATTATATTTATGATACTTAGGTTATTATACAATCATTGAATTATAATATTTTTGGGGTTGTGTAATGAAAATAAAACAAAAGAGCTTGGGGAATGATGTTCATTTTTGGGTAACTTGTTCTGATTTACACCATAGGGAATCCTTGGATTGATATATACCAAAAGATATGATTATAGGATTAGGGTAGGACATTTTGGTGCTTATTTTTGAAGATTTTCGGTGAGAAAAATGGCTTTAGTGGGGTGAATAAGTTAGAGGGGTGAGTGCCTTTTTATAGTGATTGAGAAGTATCTTACTTATAAATTTTATAAAAGGAAATTCCACCCATGTTTTCCCCATGTCATGTAGATCAAATAATGGACCCAATTCGATAAAATGGAATCTAGGTTCTAAATATGAATAAAAATGGATCTTACACAATTGTCTAGGTCATTTTGGGCCTTTTTATGGTTTATCCCTTTATTAATCTAAATTTCATTTTAATCAATGTAATAATTTTTAATTACATTCAATGATATTTTTGGTAAATAAATATATTAACATTATTAGACATTATAAATTAGGTTGATTCCAAAAAATTAATCCATTTCACCAATTTCCAATCATATAATTGGAATAAATTAATTTAAAATTAATCCCACAGATGAGATGATAATGTGGATTTTTAATGTAAAAACGTTCCAAAGTTTGCTAGGTTTTTGTATACAATTTAAATGTAAATTATTTTAAAAAGGCCTCAATTGGATAAATAGGTGTAAAAATTTTCTAATTAATATTTAAAATAAATATTAAATTTAATTTACCAATATAAAAAAGTAGAAAAAAAGTAGTTTTGAATTAAAATTTAATATTTTTCATTATTCATAAACGAAATGTACATTCATAGAAGAAATACCAAAAAATTACCATAAACTAACTTTTAAGTTTCCCATTTCATAATGAAGATTCTATTTTCATACTAAATACATAAAACTATCAAAATTCTTATTTAATGTATGTGTGCCAATAAAATGTGTTAAAATTGAATTAATAAAAATATATGTTTTTATGCATTATATTGGGTTTGTTCTTATATTATAATTATAAAATATATTGTAGAATGAAATAAATATTTTATTTTTTATATAATAATAAAATTACATTAAAATCAGTCATTAATTTTATTTGTTTTCTTTTATTATGCTAAAAAACCTAATGAACAGAAAATGGTTTTTTATAAAAATATTCTCAATATTTTTTGTTGGTTCTTTTATTAATTTCTAATTAATTTTTAATAAATAAATTCAGTCAGATATTTTCTTACGTTAGTTACTCCTATTCATATAGATCAATTTCACAACTAGGTTGTATCTTATTATATTAAATAATTTTTTTAATAATATATTATTGGTCTTTCTTATAACGCATGCCATCAAGAAAATTCATCCTTGCTTGTGACCCAAAATCAAATCATTGTTTTGTGTAGAGAATGAAAAACAATATATTTCATGTAACAAAATATTTACTTCTTGTTTCATATAAATAAATATAGGAAAAAAAATAAATTTAATCTAAAATGAAAATATTTTAAAATCATGGGGGGTTACATTCTCTCCACCTAAAATTAATTTCATCCTCACAATCCAAATTTGATCTCAGTTATCAAGGGATTGATATTTGAAAATAAACTATTGTTGAAAAAACCACATTAAAAATTCGTTTAATAACACATCTTCTTAATAATAGAGAATGTAAAGTACAATGGTTGCATAAAAATGTTCCTTATTAGAAGAACATGTCTTGTAAATTGAAACATAGATACATAAGAAATATATTACTGTCATGTTCTGATGGAGAGAGATAAAGAACTTGTTTAGCTAAAAGTTGATGGTCACAAAACATTGAACCACTATTATAAAAAAGCTTATTGTTATCAAAAAATGATGATAATTAGATAACATTTTTTTTCAAAACCATTTTTTCTATAGTTGAGGAATTATTTAACACTCTATGAATATAAGAAAATATAAGGTTCTATAAATATAATCTTTTCCTTTTATTATACTTGAACTATTCCTATTTTATCTTTTACCACAATACTCTAAATATTTTTAAGTTATACATTAATCTATAAAATCTCATTCAAAGTTCTACTTATAACATTTTGTAAATGGTAAAATTTTTCAAATAGTGATTGTCCTAAAATTTTAGAAAGAAGGTCACTGAATTTCTAAAATGAACTTATAATTAGCATAAAATCAACATGAAGTATCTCTATGATCATCACATGATGAATATGTTAACACCTTCATCATGTATTCGCCAGAAATATGGTAATAGATAAATGTCACCACCCATCCCTCAAGTCTCGTGTCGTGACTACCCCAAGCCCGCTTTCTATAGGCCAGGGGATAGTGACTACCACCGAAAAGGAATATCCCAAAAATGGAAGGTATTACCATTAATCTTGTACACACACAGACATGGAAAACTGAAAAAATATAACCATGAAGGAAAGAAAAGTAAAACAACCACCACAAACTACCGTCACTGAGAGTAATGTGTGTAAACTAAAAGTAAAGGGGCCAGGATACAATCCCAACTAAAATGGAAGTACAAAAAATGATTTACAGGCTTCAGAGGTCATCCGGCAAGGATCCAGCATGAAGGGTAGGTACAGCTCTCTGTTTGATGTCACTACCACACACCATGTCTATCGATCTACCTCTAAGCACTGTTTAGTTCTGTTTCCCCAAAGTCTCAGTCAATCCTATCCTTCGTTTTCACAAGACAGAACTGGAGCAGGCTAATCTCGGGTTGTGATGAGTATAATAATACTCAATATGGACACTGAGACCCCTAAAGGTATCTCAGTAATCCACGAATGAAAACACCATAAATTAAATATGACATAGGTAATACCACTATGAATGAACTCAAACACATAGCCTAAAGAAAAATAAGCATCTCACCCCAGGTATAACTTATGTATAGAAGTAAAGATGATTAGTCATAAAGAAAAATCAATTTATTCTCTTGAGTGGCTCTATTGCTGATCCACAAAGGATTTCTAGATGCTGACCCACACAAGATCGCTAAGTGTTAACCCACACAATATATCTAGGTGATGACCCACATAGGATCGCTAGGTGCTGACCCACACAGGGTGGCCACGTGTTGACCCACACAGGATCGCAATGTACAGACCCACAAATGATCGATATTCATTCTTCGTGTCACAACCATCCTCTGGATTCCTGCACTTAGCACGCTTTATTTCCAGAGGGTTTTCTCTTAATTTAACTATTCTTACCTCATACAAAATTAAGTCCCACATAGATTAACCCCAAATGACCCTCTCATTGTAAGGTTCCCAATGCAAGAGATAGTGTGTCGATCGGACGCCTGGTCTGTAAGTTATAGCCTTTTCAGTAAAAAGGTCCTCGTTGGATTCGAGTCTGATCCAACCCGGTCATACTTCAGCTTCCATAAAAAACTAAGTTTGACTATCTCAAAAGAACTGTCTCTTAGCAAGGTTTCTGAATTCGTGGATGACACATCAATTGGACCCTCAGTCTACATGTTAGGACCATTTCAGTGAAAATGGGTCAGTCGGGTCTGGGTCTGGTCTGGCCGAGTTGGACTGACCCATTCTGGGGGTCCCGCATGGGTCTGGCATAGTTAGCTCATTGAGATTGTAGGACCGACCCAGTAGGACGGGTCCGGCCTAGTAGCGGGTCCGGCGCGGTGGAACGGGTCCGAACCAGCGGTGCGGGCTTGGCCCGAAGAGCCATGGGTCCGGCCTAGTGGTGGCCAGGACCGCATGGTATGGCATGGCCCACCAGAAGGGATCTGGCCCACATGGTGTGGGCCAGTTTTCCAACCCATAGGCTTACACATCTGGTTTCTACCCTACAGCACCAACTGGTGCCACCTCCACATCCACATGACCAGCAGGAGGTCGGCCGTTTCAGCCACATGGGGTCGATGGATCATGTGCCTCCAACACACCCGAGCGGCCCAAACGGGCCGCGAACCTCCACCCTAGGTACCATCGATGGGCCACCGAAGCTACTCTTGTGGTCCTTATCTTGAGTCTCTTATTCGTATCACCTCCGTAGGATTCCTTCTTCACTGTAAAGTCCTCTGAATTGCATTTCTTACATCTTCAACATTCAGCCTCGAAAAACTCACAATAAAAAACTATGGAGGAGGGTCTAGACCTTGTTCGTGTTGGCCTATTACCTCTGTGTTAGAGTTTAAGAATGGTGGAAAGTATTAAACACATCGAAAAAAGAAAACCCCAATTCAAATATCTGCATTTGAACCTCCCTTAAAAATGAACGAATCATGGATCAACCTGTTGATCGGTTAATCCATGTTCATTATTAATTTCATGAACAATGAATGAATTATCAATTTTATAGAACACGTAAAACCCTACATGGATACATTTGATCTTCTGAGGATGAAGGAAGAGTTATGCATCGTCGTCGATCCATGATCATTGGTGTTCATCATCACTCATCGACCTCCAGATCTGATCCTCCAATTTTTATCACTTTGTTCTTCGTAATTTGTTGGAGAGGGAATCTGATAGCGGTTCATCAGATATTCCGTACGTTTTTAACCCCAAAACTCTAGCACATTTGAATAAAAAAATAATCATGCATAGTGACGTTGCGCTCATTAATGCCCCATATTTAACTAGCCATTAACGTCCCATTAAGATGATAGTTTCGTGGTTACAAATGAGCCATTAATGACCCTCCATTAATGATCCTTTTCATTGCACCAATGCGTCATCTTCCACCGCTCAATGGTGTGAAAATAAATAAAAATAGAAAATTTATGTTATTATTTTCTTTATAAATATAGAAAAAATAACTTTTTATTCCGGACTTTTCCGATTGAACTAAAGCTTCACTGAAGATAATTGTCAGCCTGTAAGTTCAACGGTGTCCTCGGATTTCAAATCTGGGCACTGGTTAAAAAGATAGAAAATGTCACTCGTACATTTATTGAACATACCTTAAAAAGTCATAAATCTGGTCCATTCCCACTGGGCCTCAGAATCACAGACGTTCGAAGCTTTCAGCCTCTAAATAATTCCATATAATTTAAAAAAATACATGGGAATTTTTTGATATTACATTCTTCCCACCATAGGGATTTACGTCCCCAAATCCAAATAAAGGCTAATCAAACAAGTGGTGATACTGAGCAAAAATATAATCCTCTTTCTCCCATTTTCTCTCTTGGAGGTTCCCATGATGCCACCAAACATGCACTAGAGGAATTGACCATCCATGTAGGACCCACTCATGTATATCCATTATCTTCCCTGGGAACTCGACAGTTGACAACTCATCATTAATGTCAAGACCCACCTTCACCAAGAAGAGAGAAGGGATAGAAATCTACTAGAACCTTCCTTTTTTAAGTTTAAGGAGAGATAATGACCCCCAATTTCCAATTTCAATAGGCATCGGAGGGGCGACTAGCACTATAGGTATAAAATCTCACGTAATATGGATGGTATTACCCTTTTCCTAGAACAAGATCGAGAGATAAGATGGTAAACCCAAAAAACTCCAATGATTGAAAGTAAATGCAATGCCAAAAAAATCCATCCCATATGCATCTTCAATTTAAATTGATACAAAGTAAAAGATACTCTGAAAGGAAGTACCAAAATAAAGAAAAGAATAAATGATTACTATCTTGACGTCTGATCTAGTACTGTCTAGCATGGTCCTCAAAGTCTTCCTTGAAACCTAAAATTGGATTTATATACATAGGGTGTGTATATGGGTATACTAAGTAGGGAAAACCAAAATATCTCGTGCACATTTGGGGATTCATTCTAATGCACCTTGAGAAAAGAGGTAACCAGAACACCTATCAAGGAAACTATCCACCAAGCCTCACCATGTCACACTCCCCAAATAACATAAGTTTGGTAAAGTAATAGTAATAACACATATATATTTGGGTACGCCACACTACATTCCCACTGTTTATTTAGGACATTATACGCATCAGACCTCTCCCATTGGATCCACTGCAGTCCCACTGCCACCCCAACAACAGCCTTATGGGCCACCATAACCTCGCATCCCGCCCATAGACACCTGGGGGACCACAACCACACATCCTACACACACACACCTAGGCCATCACAACCACACATAACCACGCTCGCAAACACCTGGGTCACACCAATCACTGCCACACCTGAAGATACCTAGGCCTCATTCCGAAGACACATGGGAAACAAACATGCCCGCACACACCGTGGTCATCCACCACAACACATCCTACCTAAGGATTATTGAGCCATAAGGAATCTTAAGTCATCATAGCCAACCTAGATAATCTTGGGGTACCTAGGAGAGGGAGTAGAAAGGAGCTAATAACCATCGACTCATATGAATGTAAGGGAAAACACCCTCCCCCTTGAAATGATGGTGTTTGGCATGAACTGCTCAACATGGATGAGGTGCGTATAAGAAAAAAAATAACTAATTTTTATACATATAGGTAATCAAGCACTATCCCAACCTAATGGTTACAAAATAGACAACCATCCCATACACTACCTCTCTTGATGTTATCCCTAATGCAAAAATACACAACAACCACAACTAGATGACTAGCCATTTCTAGAAAAAAATCCCCCATTGTACCAATTCTCATTTTCATGTTCGAGTTATTCCATTTAAACCATTCCTCCACTGCCGGGAAACTAATAGTCAAAACCACAATCCAAAACAACAACTAATGTAAAATATCCAAGAAAGAATTTGAGCATTCACACCTAGTTCCCTTTTATGTAAAAACATCAAAAGGGATCCATAAGATCCCTTCAAGTACTATAACCAAACCAATCCCCAACATACCAGTTCCATATGGCCTTAGTTTCAAAAACTAATAACCCCTCAACTGGAGGTTCTATTCCCATCCAAACCTCTCAACAAACATCAAACAGAGAAACCACACACATCCCCAGAACAGAGAAAAGGGGTTTTTAGATTTATCCAAAACCATTTATTGAGTTCCTTCCTTTAGTTTGGTTATCAAGGGTGATCACACATGGGTTCTTATTTAATGGGGATCCATTTAATCAAAAATGTTTATGTGATTAACCAGTTTCCATGTTATAGCCATTCAATCACCAGATTATCAAGAAAAATATATCTTATTTAGTGAAGAAGAAAGGGCCCATAATGGCCATAATTTTTAGTGGACACAATTTCATATAATTCAAAACATAAAAATAAAGGTATAAAACATATTAATCATCAAATTTCCCATCCCCTCATCTTTTAAAATTCCTTTTATTATCTTTGTTAAAGTTGTTTTCACCTATTTTTCGAATGATCATTATCATACCCACCCCGCATGATGCATAGTAAAGAGAGGTGAATGATAAAACCCTACTTGGATGACTATTTATTAAAGAATTCTCCTCGCTCAAAGAACTTAGGATGTGCATCTTGCAAAGGAATAACTCTAAGGACTCCAAGGTTAAGCTGGAATGACTCCAGCATGGGCACATGATTCATCTCAGGAGGAATTCTTGAGCCGCACTAATAGAAATTTAAAAAATAAGGGTGAGAGGATCTTGGGTTAAGAAGAGTCCAGATCCTAAAATCAGTGAGATGTTTTCAAATTAAGTAAAATTCAGATTGTGGATTGACCATGTGTCCTAGTGGTTTCACGTGTTGGGATCAATTGATATTTAATAATTCTCATCGGAGATGGTGGAGATAATGTCTTTGAGTTAATATATTTCTTTTAAATGGATAAAAATAACACTTAATAGGGGCTAAACTAGAATCACGGGAAAGAGTGTGACACTGAGGAAAAGGTCATAAATTTTTGTAACACATAGGTCACCCGACTCTTTGGGGATTTAAAACCTCATTTAAGGGATTAAAATGGCCTTAAACCACTTTAAAGGGTAAAAATATATAAATGGTGCTTTATGGGTAAATTGGGGTAAGAACCCTAACACCCCACGATGGAACTGTTTGGGTGTCGCACTGATAGGTGACACCATACTGACACCCTTCAACCGACATTGATGCCCTCCTAACTCACCGATAGTGTTCAGGGCACACCAAACACTAGAATTTGGAAAATTAATGGACCAGGAAGTTCCAGACCATTGCATTTAATGTATAGTTATCCCTAGTCTATGACTTGTGATAGATCATGCCTAAACCTCCTCAGCTACGACACGCCAAAAATATCATTCACTCGGTGCATCTTTTTGGGAATATATAGGAGGTATGCCACCTTTCCAACTCTACTAAGAATCATGAAAGGTCTAGTGAACCTCGGAGATAACTTATCACTCTGGCCAAATTGTTGTAATCCTTGTTGGGGTGAGAACTGTAAAAAGACATGGTCTCCCTCCTCAAACTCCAAGGGTCTCCTGTTTCTATTGGCATAAGATCTATGTGTGCTCTGTACAGTCCTCATCTACTCCTAGATGATCATCACCTTCTCAATGGTTTCCCCTACCATCTTCAGACCCATGAGTTCCGACACCCCTAGGAATTTCCCGCATAAAAGTGGTCTGCAATTCTAGTCGTATAAGGTCTCAAGTGGTGCCATGATGATGGTGGAGTGATAGCTATTGTTGTATAAAAACTCCAGCAGTGGATGGTGGTCCTCCCAATTGTGACCAAAATCATTGACACAAGCACGAAGCATGTCCTTCAAGGTCTGTATGGTAGGCTTCATCTGAACATCAGTCTGGGGGTAAAATGTTGTGCTCAATCACAGCTGGGTCCAGAACTCCTCCTAAAACCCCTTCAACAACTGGGATGTAAAGTGTGCGTCATGGTACATGGAAATAAATGAAGTCACCCATGAAGCCGTAAAATATTCTGTACGTAGAGGCGTCCCAAGCCCTCTATCGATCCCTACTCTCGGATGGGTAGGAAGTGAGCCGGCTTGGTGAGTCGGTCAACGATCACCCAGATATAATCATATCCCCTGGACGTGTGTGGTAACCCCATCATAAAGTCCATGGAGATATCATCCCCCTTCTAATCTGGTACCTCAAGTGGTTGTGTTAAGCCTGTCAGGGCCTGATGCTCGGCCTTCATTTGTTGACAAGTGAGGCATCGAGAAACAAATTCTACCACCGCTTTCTTCATTGCTAGCCATCAGTACTGAAGTTGGAGGTCTTAGTTCATATTTGGAACACCATGATCTACCACCAAAGGGGATGTATGGAGCTCCCTCAAAACCTCATCACGCAACATCACAAGTACTAAGGTGAATCCTCTAAAAAGGATTATGTTCTTCCCAACTATCTAAAATCCATCACAAGCATGTCCTGAGGATATCTGAGCACGTTGGGCCTCGTATTCAACATCGACAAGTTATGCCCCCCAAACTACCTATATGAATGGGGGAGTGACGGTTATAAACTGGTGGTAAGCTACTCCATAACTATCTACAATGGATATCAATATCGCAGATAGCTGCTTCGTCGCCTCACTCAACAGCAACAAACCAGACCTCTAGCTAAGTGCATCTTCCACCAGGTTCCCCTTCCCTGGAGTATAGATTTTCTCAAAGTCATATTCCTAGAGTAAATCCATCCATCTCCGATGTCTCTCATTCAAGTCCTTCAATGATAAGATATAACTGAGACTCTTGTGGTCGGTGTAAACAGTAAACCATTTACCCATTAAGTAGTTCCAGCACATTTTAAAGTAAAATACCAGTACTTCTAACTCCAGGTCATGGGTCGTGTAGTTCATCTCATGTTTCCTCAACTACTGTGAGTCATAGGCAATCACTGCTCGTTCCTACATTAGGAAACAAACTAGTCTGGTCCCTAATGCATCAATGTATACTACATACCCAATACCCTCCACTGGTAGTCTCAAGATGGGAGCACTCATCAGCCTCTGCCTCAGCCCAAGGAAACTCTACCGGAACCACTTCATCCACACAAAGGGTTTCCCTTACTTGTCTAAGATGATAAGGGTGCTGATACTTTCAGAAAGTTGAGTATGAACCTCCGGTAGTACCCATCCAATCCCAGAAAACTCCCCACCGCAGTCACGCTCTAGGGTGGCTCCTAAGAATGAACTACCTATATCTTCACTGGATCCATTGCAACTCCAGCCACCAAGATGACATGCCACGAAAATTGGAACTCTTGAATCCGGAACTGGCACTTCGAGAGCTTACCATAAATATGGTGCTCTGATAGTGTGTCTAGGAATATCTGTAGGATTATAGTGTGCTCCTCCTCTGAAACTGAGTACACCAGGATTTCATCAATGAAGAATACCACGAAACGATCGAGTTAAGGCTGGAAGATCGTGTTCATGAGTCCCATGAACACTGTTGGGGAATTGGTCATTCCCAAAGGCATCTCCAAAAACACATAGTGGCCATACCAGTATCTGAAGGTTGTCTTTGGTACTTCTTCTCCCCATACATGAAGCTGATGATAGCCTGATCTGAGATATATCTTTGAAAACCACCTAGCTCCATTCATATAATCAAAGATTTCATCAATCCTCAGAAGTGGATACTTATTCGTCAGGGTCACCTGATTCAGTTGCTGATAATCCACAAAAATCCTCAAACTTCTATATGCCTTCGTAGCAAACAACTATAGGGATACCCATGGAGAAACACTGGGAGTTACAAATCCCTTCCTCTGAAAGTCCTCCAGCTTTACCCTCAACTCACAAAGTTCCTTAGAATCAATCGGATATGTAGGGGAAGATATCAATGTTTTCCCTAGTTACAATTCAATGCAGAAGTCTACCTCTCTATGAGGAGGGTGTCCTGGGACATCTTCTAGAAAAACATACTCATACTCAACCCCCACTATAGAAAATCTTGGACTCCCCTCGCCCACTTTACCGAGGGTGAGGCTATCCAAATGGTGATTGACTGGATGCACCCTCCTCTGAGAAAGTCTATCATGTGGTGAAAAGGTTCACTTCTCTCTAGTGAAGGAAAACCTGGTCCCATCCACACAGACACACTGCACTCTGTGCCTAAAACAGTCGATATGAGCATGGGTTATGGATAACTAGTCCATACCCATGTTGGCGTTGTAAGGCCTCAACACTGCTACAAGGAGATCCCAGCCGAATATCTCACCACCTATAGTAAGCTCAAACTGTCAGTACTAGTGTGTAATCGTTGGATCCCATCCCATAGGAGTGTCTAATCGTAAGGATCCTTGAAACAGCTCCACTAGAATCCCCAAGCCTCGAACGAGGTCTATATAAAGGAAAGATTGATTGTCACCTAGGTTCGTGATAACAATATCTAAAGTGGAGTAGACATATATCATACTTCTAATCATATCTGGAGTACCATATTTATTGGCCTCCATCACCTGGAGCTGGCCCCACCCATCCCCACCTTCTCCTGGAGCTCGTGGTGGGCCTCATGGTGGTGGTGGGGATAGTACATCAGACCTTCATCCCCCTCCTGCCTCTCAGACTTCTCCCCTACCATGTCCACCGAAATTTAGACCTCCTTGCTCGATCCTATATTGCTTTCTCGGTGGTCCCTCGACATCCTGCTGATCATCTGTGCAAGGATTCAGATAGTCATGAGCCATGTGCCCCTGTCTGCCGCAATATTAACAAACTCTATCCCTCATATGACCTCCTCTTCCTCGTGACCTCCACACCTCTGACCTTGCATCCTAAGGTCATCCTCAAGAAGGTCTGTCTCGTTTGGGCCTCTGTGTCATCTGCCTACTTCTTGTTGTAGATGACTCGGCCACCTGTCGTTCTATATTTTCTCACTATTAGTTCAAACTCAGCATTGAATCTCTCAACCAATATGGCTTTTTCTATCACTCCATACTATGTCAAGATGCTGAGAAAAATAACTGTTGCTCTAATCTCCCATCGGAGCCCCTACTCAAAGGTCCATGCCCTGAAGAAAGGTTCATGTACCATATTGGTGGAGTAGGGGGAGAGGTCGGTAAACCTCACGGAGTACTTGTCCGTAGTTAAGATACCCTTATATAGGTGCAGTAAATCATGATTACACACTAAGCATAGTGTATCTAGTACAAATTCCAATTTGAAGAGGCTCTTAAACACTTACCAGAAAAGGGTTTCCTCATCGTGTGTCTCGAGCATCAACCTCCACTGTCTCCCTATCATGCCTTAAAAGGCTAGGGCTTAGAACAGCCATTTGTACTGTAGTAATATCTACTAAGAGAAAAACCTACGTTATTGCTTCCATCTAATCCCCAGCTACCATAGGATCTGTCTCACCCCAAAACCTTGGAGGCCTCTATCTCTAGAACTCGTGCAGTATGCATAGTCGGCGTGCATTTTTTGCTCGTGGGGCTGGTAGCATCTACTTCACTATAGGTGTTCGTGTTGCTGGTACATCACCTGTAGGTTCTACCACTGTAATTAGTCCCTCTATTGACGTCTCATCACTTGGTGGGCCAACAACGTGATCTCTCACTAGAATCCTAGCTAGTTTTCTTCATACATGCATCCTCTAGAGAAACAGATGTGCCACAGTCAATAATTTATACGTAGAGAGATGACTCAAAAGAGATCAATAGAAAAATATTTCCAAACAGATGCAACTAATTTTCTCATCTACGAAGTTGAAAAATAGAATTATGGTCTTGGTGTATGGATATGTCAACCACGGCCCCAACACTAGACTCCCTGAACTGAAAGTGTAACTCAATACACTTATCACTTTTTCCCCCATTGAAATTATAGACTCTTAGTTATTCTGGTAGAACCAACCACCAATGATACCACTTTGTCACAACCCACCCCCTAGGGCCCGGGTCCTGACAACCCAAAGCCTGCCTTCTATAGTCTAGGGGCTGGTGACCAGAACCAGGAAGGCATATAACAAAAAATAAATGCATTTCCCTTAACCCTTTACACACACATATTTGGAAAACTACACAAAGGTAACCATGAAGGAAAGAAAAGTAATACAACCACCACAAAGTACCACCACTGAGAGTAAACTGCATAAAATGAAAGTAAAGGGGCCACAATACAAACAAAACATATAGGAAAGTAAAGAAAAATAAATAAAATCATTGGAGGACATCTTCTAAGGATCCTACATGAAGGGTAGGTATAACTCTATGTCATATGTCACTACATCATACAACGTCAATTGATCTACCTCCGAGAACCTTCTCGTCCTAGCTCCCCAAAGTCCTAGTCAAAGATATCTGTCATCTACACAAGACACAAAAGGTGTGTCAAAGCCCATGCAGGGGTGGATATAATAATACCCAGTAGGGACCTCGAGACCCTCGAAGGTCTCTCACCAATCCACAAAGGCAAACAGCAAAAAGGAAATACCACATAGGTAATACCACTAAGAAAGTTCACAAACACATTGCATAAAGTAAAAGACCCATCTCACACTTGGTATAACTTAAGTAAATAATTAAATATGTATAGTTGTAAAGAACAGTGATCTTATTCTGTTGAGAGGCTCGGTTAATGATCCACACAGGGCCGCTAGGTGCTGACCCATAAAGAATCGCTAGGTTCTAACACACACATGATCATTCTTTATTTCCATATAGTCTAATCCTCAATCAATCAATCATACCTCCACCACTATGAAGTCCGACAAAGAGTAACCCCAAAGTATAATCTCATCATAAGGATTCCATCTTAATAGATGGTGTTCCAATCGAACGCTCAGTCTATCAGTTATAAGCTTTTCAGTAAAAAGGGTCTGGTGGGATTCATGTCCAATCCGACCAGGTTGTACTCAAACATCCCCAAAACACAGGTAGAGTATCACAAATGAACCCGTTCTATAGATGGTGAATCAATAAGATTCCTGGTCTCCAAGATATGATCATTTCATTGAAATGGGTCCGGTCGGGTCCTGGTCCGGTTTGGCTCAGTCGGACCAACCCGACCAGACCCGATCTGGGGATCCAAAATGTGTCCGGTGTGGGTCCTACCCAGCCGGCCCATTGAGCCCGCGGTTACGGCCGGTTGTAATTCCCCTACCCCAGTTACCTAGAGTCTGTGAATTATTAAATAACCTCGACATGATACAAGGAATCATGTCCCGAAAGACTGATCAGTTTAGTAGCCTTCGAAGTACTAGATATATTCGTAAGTTTTACATTACATCATGAAATAAAAACATCAACCACATTTTTTCCCTTTTGAAGACATTTATATCCTTAGACTATCCATGTAAGTCAACCAAAAAATACTTCTTCACATCTTGGGAAAAATAAAACATAGAAATGGGTGAGCTCAGATGCTCAGAAAGGATAACAATATAGCAGAAACTTTCATAAATAAGCATAAGTATTTAAGGCAATGTGTAAGACTAAAGAAAAATCCTTTTAAACATAAAATTCAGCATAATATGCTAAAGATAAAATCAAATAATTACACTTACTTATTCATGTGGATATTCTTCTAGTTGAATAATCACGTTCAATATCAATAGCCACTTTCATAATGATGGAATGCATAATGCCAGATACATAACCACATAGTCAAGGCCTTATGCCAAGAATAAAAATAAGATTTTGTCAAGTCCTTGTTCCAAGACACTAGTTTGTCTCATGAGACTTGCTGATGCATCGAGGAGTTACAGCGAGCTCCACCCATCACTTACATAGTCCAATGCATTCTTTATATGAAAAGGTTTAAACATAACATAAACATTCGTATTAAAACAATCATACGAAATGTCAATACTTTATCCATAAAACAGGAATGCTGTAAAAATAACATATCCATAGTCAAACATATAATAAAACCTTCAATAAAATATGAAAGTTTTTTATCATAATAAATCAACATCAAACAAGCTTAAAATCCATTAAAGGATGTTGACATAGATGAAATCAAAACTCTTTTAGAGAAATATCTCTTTGTATTTTGAAATCATTTTAAAGTAATATAATTATTAAAGAAATCATTTATTTTGAAAATAGTATTATAATCTTTTTTGGATGTTTTGAGGATGATATAACGGCAGAAAATAGCCACCCTCGCCGTATAAGTTAAAAAAAGACATTCTTACCTTAATTTTGTCGAAAAGTCATAAAGTACTTTGTTTGGAAAGCGACAGAAAGATTCATTTTATAACATATATGGTCAAATAAGGATATAAATGTCATTAAACCATATTATAGTAAATAGTAAAAATGTTTTGAGTTACATTTTTAAGAAAACACGGATTTGGATGATAAAGAGGTCCAAGAAGATACGTAAAAACAACCTTGGATAATAAAGCGATTGTGAAATTAACCCTTACCTTGTTATTTTCCTTGGTCAAGGGTACATTAACCTCATGTATAATAGTTAAATAATTGTTATTAAATTATACATGAACCATATACATAAATATGATATCATATATGATCTTATTATATTTATTTGTTAATAATATTTTAGTAGTATCATTGTTTCAGGTGTTAACTGATCTGTTTTCCTTTATATGCTCGGTTACATAAGCCATGTTTTTTATAGATAAGATGTATTTATTCATATCCAGAATGATATTATGTTCTTAAACATCATTTTTAATCATAAAATAAAAATTATTCCTGAATGATTACGATGGATAATGAATCTTATCACGTTCGTGCAGACGATAATCTATACGTACGCATGAACGACAATATCAATATATTGACGGTGAAATAATTTGTAATTTGTTGTTATATCATTTATAAAGATTCATTAACATTTTATATTTATTAATTACATTAGTTATAATAATTATTATACCCATCCAAATAATGAAATTTTTTAATAACAAACTACACCACAACTTGGAGACGGTAAGCAGTACGTATGCAGGTATGGTGACTTTTTCATTCATATGATGGATAGAATAATGAATATGGTTGAAACATTTTAATAACATCACTTTATATATAAAATACTGGAGTTCTTATTTCAGAATGGGAACAACAAAGAAAGAGGAAGTGGAAGAAGGAAATAACTTGAAAGGGGTGATGAAATATTTTCCTCTTCTTCGAGTTCTTCCGATTGATTTGATCAAAAGAACTCCTTAGGTTGGATTTTTCATCAAATTAAGGCCTCTAGGATAAAGGGAGGATAGTTGATAGGATATTAGGGAAAGGGTTGGCTGGGGAAAAAATCCATTGGAGGTGTGAAATTAAGAGAAGGGGAAGTGGCCTTTTATAAGAGAGGTGTGGCTCACTTTAGGAAAAGTTTGAAATATTATTTTATAATAAAATAATTTTCAGTTTATAATGGCTCAAAAATTAATTATTTAGAGGATAAGGAGGGTATGGGTTGAAAACCTCTCAACCAAAAAGTTTTATATAGGTTTTCGTCATCATATTAATCTTATCTTTTATATTTAACTATTAGTTAAATAGTTTGACATTTACCATGTCTCTTTATATATATATATTATATGGTTAATAAAATTACTTTAACAAGACAAGAGAACACCATGTGGTAAATTATTAATATATATAACCCTATCTATGTCCTTCTGCTGAACCTTAGATTTTTACAAATATTATATCAATTAATAATATAGTATTTATTTTAGAAACTCAATTATGTCAATTTTGAGACTATTTAGCATTCTGTTTTTTTTAAACCATAAACACATTATCACTTAGAATAAAACTTATTAAACCATCCCTAACATGTCATATTAACCTATAAAATTATTGTAATTTATCATAATTCTTAATTTACATTTTTTTGGATATTTATAATATCAATTATTATAATATTTCATTAATAAAGTAATTACAACATCGTCATTATGTCATAAATAAATTAAAATATTTAATGCCTAAAATTGATAAATAAAATACCATTATGTGGGAAATATTTTTATATTTCTAATGTATATTCATAGTCGAAATTTTATTATGTCTAACCCTATATTAAAAATGGTTTAGTTATTAAATATTGAATTTAACTCTTTTAACTCTTCTTTAAATGAAATAATAATAAATGTCCTAATCTAATCCAAGTAGACCAAAGAGGATAATATTTTATTCCTAAGGTATTTTTTGGTTGAACTATACTTATCCAATAGAATTGGGACATAGTTAGGGTAATTATGATATCATTTTTAAATGTAACTACCCAATTTACTTTTAACCATGGTAAAAAAAGTCCAAAGTTACTACTCACAAAAAATTATTTTCATCTTATTGAACCACATTTTACTTTCTAATATTAACCGTGTCTCATGGTTTTTTAAAATTCAACTCACAGAAGCTATAAAATTATGTTTTATGCAAATTTGCAAATGCTCCAAGGAGTTGGGTGAAACATGGTAAAAATTTCAATAACATTTTTATATATCTAAACTTATTATAAAATGACTCCAATTAATTACGTTGAACAAAAATAGATTTTATGTATCTATTTTGTCCTAAAATAGATTAAAAGAAAATAACTAATTATTTAAATAAAAAGTCAGTTTTAAACAATAACGTAGTGTTTTCACAATTCATCAATAAATTGAAAGTTTTCAGAAAAATACCAAAAATTTACCGTAAACTAATTTTGATATTATGAATTGAAAAATGAAGTCTATTTTACCAAATTCAAGACATAGATGTGGAAATTAGTAATTTAAAATTAATTCCCATTGTCAAAACCAAAAGGCAGTTTTTAAAAAAAGCAAAAACTATCAAAAGATTGATATGTGTTTATGTCAAATTTAAATGTGAAATTACATATAATGACCTAACTTGTATTAAATGATAAAAATATAATCTAATTATAAATCAAAACCATTCAAATTTTTAATTTAACACAAGAAATTTTTTTAAAAAAAAAATTGTTTTAAATTAAAATTTAGTATTTTTCACTAATGACCCAAATATGAAGTTTATCAGAAACACACCAAAATTTTATCGAAACTAAATTTTTATTTCATGATTATAATTAAGAAGTTTATTTTCTCAAATTTTATATATAGGTGTCAAATATTGGAATTAAAATGGGTTCACCATTAAAAGACGGTAAAATTTCGTTTTCTGAAAAATACTTTCTTTATCTGAAAAAATGAATTTGTTCATATATTATGTCAATGAAACACATAATATGGATTCTAAAATTATATGGAGTATATAAAATGCAAAATTCAGTTAATACTATTCATAACCTCTTCTTTAATGGCTAGTTTGTTAAGTGGTTGTGCGCTCAAACTCATTGTTGTGTGTAGCGCCAGTTATTGAATTACCTTGAACAGATAACTTACTATGAAATATTCGAGTGTCACACCAGTGGCGGGTCCAGCCCAATTGTACAAGTCTGACCCGACAGTGCGGGTCTGGCCCGGCGAGCCATGGGTCTGGGCCATGGGTGGCTCGGCCTATGTGGTAAGGTAAGGTCCATCAGAAGAAACCTAGCCCACATAGAGAAGGCCGGTTCGCCAGACCGGATGTAGTCACATCCGTTTTCCACCCGGCGCACCAGCTGGCACCTCCCACTCGTCCAGCATGGCCGGCATGAGGCCATCCGTTTCTCCAACATGTAGTCGATGGACCATGTGCCTCTACCTCATCTGATAGGCCTAGGGGGGCCACTCCTCCGTGTAGTGTCGACGGGCGCCGTGGCGAGTCGGTTATGGCTCCCAACCACCGTAGCGGGCCATCGGGCACACCGCCACCCACTGCCTGTGGGCCACCACTGAAGGTAAAATTGATGGGCCACTATAGCTACCTTAGTGGTCTGTTTCTTGATCTCTTTGCATCTATGACCTCTATGGACACCTTCTTCACTAAAAATACCTTAGAATCGCATTGCTGACGACTTGAACATTCTCCTTCAAAGAACACACAATAAACAACTATGGAGGATGATCCATGACTTTTTCATGTCAGCCCACACCCTCTGTATCAGATGACTTGAAAACATTTCATCCTATAGTGGCTCTCACTGTTAGTTCTTGGTCAGCTAGGAAGCTCTCCACCAGTAGGGCTCATTCTATCACTCTAGCCTACGTCGGGAAGCCGAGAAAAATCATCGACACTCTAATCTTCCATCAAATCCCATAATCAAAGGTCAAGGCCCTGAAGAAAGGATATCGTGACATGTCGGTGGTGTAGTGGGAGAGGTCATTAAATTTCACTAAGTAGTAGGATACATTCAGGCTACCCTATTGTAGGTGTAGTAACTCGTGAATATGCAGTGAGCATAGTGTAGTTGGAACAAACTCCACCCAAAAGAGGCTCTCGAAGTCTGACTAGACATGGGTTGCCTCCTTGTGTTTTGGGAACATCAAGATCCACCATCTCCATGAAAATATTTAAAAAAGGCTAGTGTCTAGAACCACCATCTGGTCTGTATGTGTCTCTACTAGGTGAAAAACCCTAGTAATTACCTCCCGCCAATCCTCAGCTACCTAAGGATCTGTCTTGCCCTAAAACCTCGGAGGCCTCAATCTCTAGAACTCATGCAGTGCATCCAATCAGCATGCATTTTCCACTAGTGGGGCTGGTAGAATATAATGATCTATGGGTGGTGGTTCTTCTGGTACACCACCTGTACCTGTTACCACCATAAGTGGTCCCTATATCGACGCCTCATCGCTTGGTGGGCCATCATCGTGATCTATCACTGGAATCCTGTTTGGATGTCTTTTTGGAGGTATCCTATAGAGAAACCAATTTTCCAGAGTAAATAAGTTATACCTGGGGTGCTGAGTCAAAATAGATCAATAGAATAACATTTCCAAAAACATGCAACTAGTGTTTTTGTGTACCTAGTTTGAAAACAGAATGTAGGATCCTGGTGTATGGATACGTCGTCCACCACACCAACACTAGACTTCCTAGACTAAAAGCCGAACTCAAGACACATGAACTATTTCCCACATTGAAAGTAAAACAACCACCACCTAGTACCACCATTGAGAGTAAAGTTCATAATCTAAATGTAAAGGGTCTAGAATACATACCCAACTTAAAGGAAAGTACAAAAAAACAATTACAAGCTCCGGAGGTCATCCACCAAAGATCATACCTAAATTTTAGGTACATATCTCTATCAGATGTCATTATAAAACCCCACATCTATCGATCTACCTTCGAGCACAGTCTAGTCATGGCTCCCCAATGTCCCAGTCAAAACTGACCATCCACTACACAAGATACTACAGGTGCGGGCGATGCCCATGCAGGGATGAGTATAACAATACTTAGTAGGGACCATGAGACCCCCGAAGGTCTCTCAGTACTCCATAAATGAAAACTTCACAAAGTAAATACCATTAAGTTAATACCACCAAAAATTATCTCAAACACATAGCACAAAGTAAAAGACGCAGCTCGCATAAGGTATAACATAAGTACATAGGTAAAGATTATTAGTCGAAAAGCTAGATCATCTTATTCTATTGAGATACTCTACTGCTGATCCCCGCATGGTCAAAAGGTGCTGACTCACAAAGGATCTCTAGGTACTGAGCCACACCGGATTCCTAGGTTCTGACCCACATAGGATCTCTATGTGTTGATCAACACAAGATCGGTATTCATTCTACATGTCACTTCCAGCCACTGGATTCATGTAATTCACACAATTGATTTTCGGAGGGTCTGCGCCTCAATCCATTAGTCATACCTCAACATCCAAGAATTCTCAAATAGAATTACCCCAATTGACATTCTTATCGTAAGGGTCCCAACTCAACAGACAACGTGTCGATCAGAAGTTCGGTCTGTAAGTTATAGGCTTTTTAGTAAAAAGAGCCCAGTTGGATTCGAGTCCAATCCAACCCGACCATACACCATCTTCCTCCAAAACCCAAGTAGAGTACATTAAAATGACTGCCTCTTTGCAAGGCTCTATATGTCGTAGACTGCAGATCAATCGGATGCCCAGTCTGCAAGTTATGATCATTTCAGTGAAACGGGGATGGTCGGGTCTGGGTATGGTCCAGCCCGGTGGGACCGACCCGATCCGACCTGGTCTGGGGGTCCGGCATGGGTCTATCATGGCTCCAGCCTAGATATCTCTTTGATCTAGACGGTCTGACACAATTGGAAGGGTTTTTCCTGTTGGCGGGTCCAGTCCGACAGCATAGGTTAGGCCCGACGGTGCAGGTCTAGCACACTGAGCTATGGGTCTGGCCCACAGGTGGCCTAGCCTGCATGGTGGGGTGCATCCCACCAGAAAAATTATTGCATGCATGGTTTGGGCCGGTTCACAATCTGAGATGTGGGTGCTTTGGGTTTCCGTCCAACGGTGCCAGCTGGCGCTGCTCCCTCATCCAGCACGGCCGGCAGGAGGCTGACCATTTCACCCTCGTGCAGTCAACAGACCACATGCCTCCAGTGCACCAGAGTGGCCCAGGCAGGCTACTCCTCCATGGGGCATCATTCCTCCTCACCGCTATAGCAAACGGGACATGGCTCCCTATCGTCACAATGTGTTGTCGAACATGTTGTCGCCCGTCGCATGCGGCCACTATCATGGGCCACCACAGTTACACCGGTGGTCCATTTTTTTAGCCGCCTATGCCTATGGCCTACTTTGGATGCCTTATTAAATGTGAAGTCGTCATAATCGCATTGCTGACAACTTGAACATTCAAACTTAAAGAACACACATTAAACAACTATGGAGGATGGTTCGGACCTAGTTCGGGTCAGCCCACGCTATCTATGTCAGAGTTTAAGAATGGGGGAATGTATTAACCACAAAGCAAAAATAAAACCCCAATTCAAATTCCTACATTAGAATCTCCCAAAAAATCAAATGGATCGCGGATCAACCCTTTAGTTGGTTGATCCCCATTTGTTGTTAATTTCAAGAAAGTGGAAAGAATTATCAATTTTAAAGAATGCATAAACCCCTACCTAGATATGTTGGATCCACTGAGGATGAAAGAAGAGTTATGTGTCATCATCAATCCCTGATCATTGGCATTGGTCTCTACTCATCAACCTATGGATCTAATCCTCCAACATTTTTCTCTTCATTATTTCTTCTTCATTATTCGTTCTTCATTGGAGAGGGATTCCTCCAGTGGTTCATCAGGGATTCCTCGTGTTTGTTAATCCCCAAACTCTAACACATTTGAATAAAAAAAGAAACATGTGTACATACTTTTATCTCATTAATGATGCCCATTAATGACCCACATTTAATGATCCATTAATGTCCCATTAAGCTAATAGATTTTTGGTTTCAAACGAGCCATTAATTACCCTCTATTAATGATCCTCATCACAATACAGTTGTGTCTCCATCTGTCGCTCAATGGTGTGGAAAATAAAATAACTTTGGAAAAGTTATTTTATTATTTTCTTTAAAAATTCAGAAAATTTACTTTTTTTCGACCTTTTCATTAAAACTTATTCTTTTCCTAAGAGAATCGCAGCATTGTGAGTTCAACGGTGCCCTCGAATTTTAAATATGAGCACCCTTTCAGAAGATAGAAAGCCTCGCTCGCATGTTTACTGGAAGAACCTTAAAAAAAGTTCAAAAATTCACTCTGGGGTCACTGGGCCTCAGAATCATGTGTCGTAGAAGTGTGCGGTTTCAAAATAATTCCATATAATTTAAAAACAAATTATATGGAAATTATGAGATATTAAAATTAAATAACCATAAAAATTTATTAGAAACAAACATTGTAGAGTCTCAAAAATTCAACATTCAAAATGAAGAAAATTCATCAAAATAGGATAATGAAATAAAGAAAATAATAAATTATGATTCGAAAAAGAATACATCCAGACCGAGAATTCTACGAATGGTAAATGGAAGGTATCACACTAATACTGAGTAGTACAGTGAATGAAGAATGATGACATTGGCTCCAACAAATGAGGTTTTTCGCTGAAACAAGTAGGAGAAATCCACTCGGCATATATTTCAAGGGAACCAAGAAGTCCACAGAAGGATGAATATGGCACCCCCCCCCCACTAACCATGTCTTTGGTGAATTATAGGTGGAGAATTCTTCCCCCGCATACGATGTCCCCTGCATAAAATAGCACCCATGAACAAAGAAGTTCGCGGGACAAGGTGGCAATGCTAGCGCCCACAAATGATGCCCCCATAAGACTAAGTCCACCATGGGCTTCCTCAAAAGGAACTATGTGGCCCATAGATCCATCGGTCAACTCATATAAAAATAAACCCCTTAGGGGTTTGAAAACTCACAGTCTCTAGGAACACTAGAAGATCTCTTAGATGGGCAGAAGACAAACGGAAGACTGATGAAAAGGAAAAAATCCTTCCAGCACCTGAAGCACTTCATGGAACCCCATACCACAATAGATGTGTAGGTGTCCCTATATAGAACTCCATCCCTTGAACTGTGTGCAGAAGACCCTCTGCAAAAGAAAATATGTGGAGGTTGCGTCCTTCATAGAATTGAGGTGTCATTTTCTTACCCCACAAATGAATAAAAAATAAACGATTAGTGTCCTGAGGAAACATCTACTTGATTATGTGCACAATTCCCCGACATCTCGGTAGAGGTTTCCCCAAAAAAATCCCAATCAGTCAAAGACATATTCATCCTTAGTATAGGCTATTCCTACTTCCACACACCCAATAGCTTTGACACATTCTATCATTTCTCTTGATCTGAGATCTTCCAGAATCATGGTTTACACATTTCTTCCCTCTCATATTCGAGGCATTTCAGATCATCCTGAACCAATTATCCTCCAATTAATTGGCGTTTCTCAAACAATTGGTCCATGTCATGTCACCATAAACTACAAGACCACAAATTTTCCTTTCCACATGACATTAAACTGTATGGTATTAGTCCCAACAACATGACATTAAACTGTGATGGCATCATCCAAGCTATATGGCAATAAATTGAAGAATACCAGGAGATTTCTGTTCATCATAAACATACCCAACCATCGGAAACAGAAGGTCAGTGTCCTGAGGATACATTTTGTTAACAAGAACACAATGCTCTAACAACTCTACATATGTTTCCCTCAAAAAAACCTATCAACCAGAGATGAATTCGTCATTAGGAGAGTATTTTCCTACTTTTGTATTCCCAAGGGCTTACATGCCTCTTATCATTTCTCCTAATTTGAGATCCCCTAAAATTATGGTTTACAATTTCCTCCCCTCTCATATTATATTCTTGTCAAAGCATCCTCACCATATTATCCTCCAGTTAATCGTGGTTCCTCTAACAATTTCCCCTCGTCGTATTACTATAAAATACAAGACCCAAAATTGTCCTTTCCACATGATATTATATTGTATTGTATTAGTCCCTACAAAATTACATTAAATTGTGATGTTGTCTTCCCTGCTATATGACTATAGTATATCGGTTGATTTCTAATATTCATAAACCTCCAAAACCATCATAAATAGAGGTTCGGTGTCATGAGGACACCACGACATGACTATAATTACAATGCCTCGATGTTTTTGCATATCTTTTCCACAAAATGGCTTGTCAATGAAAGAAAAATTCTTCCTCAAGAGCTATGTTTCTTACCTCTGTACATCATAATGGCTTCCATGCCTCAAATCATTTGTCCTAATCTTAGATCCTCATGAATCATGGATTGTACATTCTTTCCCCTTCACGTTCAATGAATTTTAGAACATCCCATCCTAATTATCCTCTAGTTAATCGTTGTTTCTATAACAACTGTTTCTCAATGTATGACCTTAGACTGTAAGACCCCAAATTTTCTGTTCCACATGACCTTAAGTTGTATTGTATTAGTCCCTATAACATGACATTAAATTTTGATTCCACCATCCAATCTATATGACTATAAACTCTAGTATATCGAGATATTTTGGATCTTTATAATCATCCTCAGCCATCAGGAACTAATGTTCAATTTCTTGAGGACACCTCTGTTTAACTATACACACAATACCCTGGCAGCTTTGCATATGTTGCCCACAAAAAAGGCCCATAAACCATACACAAATTCTTCCTCATGAGAGGCTTTTCCTACATCTATACATCCAATGGCTTCCATGCCTTATATCATTTCTCCATATCTAAGATCCTATAGAATCATGGTTTTCAAATTCTTTCCCTGTCATATTTGAGGGATGTCAAAGCACCCTGACCCAATTATACTATAGTTAATCACAACTTCTCTAACAACTAGCCCTCATCATATGACCTTAAACTGCAAGACCCCAAATTTTCATTTCCTCAAGACATTAATCTATATGCTATTATTCCCTACATCATGACATTAAATTGTGATGCCATCAACCAAGCTATATCACTATAAACTATAGTATAATGGGTGATTTCAAAAATTCATAAACATCCCTAGTCATTGGAAATGAAAGTTTAGTGTCCTAAGCACACCATTGTTTGACTATGAACACAATTTCTTGGAGGCTATGAATATGTTGACCAAAAAAATTTCATTTCAACCAAAGACAAATTATTCCTTGGGAAAGGCTTTTATTACTTCCATAAACCATAATGGCTTTCATGTCTCTTATCGTTACTCCTGATTCAAGATCCTCCTGAATCATGGTTTGTACATTCCTTCCAACCCATGTTTAAGGCATGTTGAAACATCCCATCCCAATTATCCCCCAGTTAATCATGGTTTATATAACAATTTGTCCTCATCATATGACCTTAAATGTTAACAACCAAAATTCTCCTTTCCACATGAAATTAAACTGTATGGTATTAGTCCCCAAAGAATGATATTAAACTATGATTCCATCATCCAAACTATTTGACCATAAACATGAGTATACATGGTGATTTCCAATCATCATAAAATCATCGACCATAAGAAAAGGAAGTTCGGTGTCCTAAGGACACCTTTGTTTGACAATGACCACAATTCCCTAGCGGCTCTGCATGTGTTACCCACATAAATGGGATGTCAACCAGAGACAAATTCATCCTCATGAGAGGATTTTCCTACCTCTGTACACTATAATGGATTCCATACCATGTATCATTTCTCATGATCTAAGATCCTCTTGAATCATGGTTTTTACATTCCATCCCTCTCATGTTCAAGGGATGTCTTAACATCCCTACATGGTTATCCTCTATTTAATAATCAACTAAGATATATGACTTTAAACTATAGTATAACCCCATATGATATTCATCAAGTCACTCTCCCCAAGGTGAGCCCCTAACGTTTCCAAGGAATGTGGAACTCTTTCTCCTATTTTGTTCATCCCAAGACAAGACTAGATAGACATTTGAACATAAATATCATGAATATCATCATGGTAGAGGAAATAGGCATATTCAAATCCCCTCTCTCACTCACTCCCTCCCTCTGGGATCTAGTACCATCTAACAGCAGATGTAGTGGGATGTGCAACCTTCAGATCCACTTCCTCCTCTCGTTTCTCACACCGAGCATGAATCACATGGTCTTTGAGGCTGTATGTGGTCCATACACCCGCAAAAACCCAAAACATGGGTCTCCCCTTAGTAGTAATCCCCAATAAAACATCCATATCATCATGAGTCGAGATCCTCTTTATGGTTTTAGAAATATAGGAATCTTCTATGTGTAAGACCCACACCCCAATAAACTACAAGAACTCTGATTCCCAACACAACCATGATATGTTGGATTCCTTTATCTAGGTCTTAGAAATATATCTCCTCCCCCATGAAATGAGATATCACATCCCCCATTCAAATGGGTTGCTCTGACACGTAATCCCCAATGAACCCTTGCATTCTCTGGGCCATATTCCCAGTGGGGTTATATTTATCCAGGAGACCATATCTTTCCTAGGCATCCCAGGCCACCTCAGCATAACCCTGCATTGGAACATGACAAGGAACCTTTCGCCTTGATGTCCTTACCACACGATGTTAAACTATATGGAGGGTTCCTTGTCACAGGACCTTAAAATGTGATTTTTCCTATTAATCGACATTGAATTACGTGGGATCTGATTCCTCTCAAGTGGATATGTAGGAAACCAGACTCATGGATTATATCCCTATATTGATGTAACGTACATCCCACTAGATGATGATAAACTCTATAGCGCCTCATCATGGGGATTGAACTAGCGTTGTCTCGGTAATTCCTAATCCACGCATATCCATGGTTGATCTTGAAACCCAGGGGAAATCTATGGACACACTCTTCAGGAAGGGAAAAAAGATTCATGAACATATGAACATTTTATAAATCTATATGTGAGTCCTAGACTAGGCAATAATCCCCCCCCCAAATGGTGTGATGAGCCCAACCTCCCTCCTCTTAACCAATGGAGTCCTAAAGTGGGGTTGGCCAAATTTTCACCCAAATAGAACCTTCCTTTGGAAAGTGGGTCTATAAATCATGGACATGAGGTTTACTGGGTGTTTCTATCTCCATGAATAAACCATTTAGAGACCACCTGAGGATATCAAATCCAAAATATGTTGATTTCAAAGACACATAACCCAATTTCTATGCAATCATCGGCTGGGATCATGCAAATGTGGAACCTCCTTAATAACAAAAAAAGGATACACTACCCAATCTTGGTGGTAGAATCTCGACCAATTAAAACCCGGTGTGATGCAAATCTAAAAAAAATAGACTTTATTCTTTATTCTTTAAGGAAAACACATGTTATTTGATATATTCCATAAATCCAAAAAAATGGGAACACCATCAATGTTATCAAAAACCACTTTTTCGAATAACCATTAATTAGTTCCAGGTTTGTAAGAACTTATCCAAATCATTCATTTCTTTATCTAAACAACATTGCACAAAATTAAGAATATATTAAGGCAAATTGTTCCCTTAAGCATGTGTTTTCCCAGAAGTTTAAATTTCTACCTAATCATGTTTCTTGGTACCATTCAACTTATGATCTCAAATCAATAATGAAAATGTATTGTACTATAATCCTTATATATTTCATAACATCATCAATGAAATACACTTACAACATATTTCTTGTATCCAAATACACTATAATAGTAATCATTCCACTTCTCCCATATCAATATCATAATGTTGGATTTCTCTATAACACTCTGACTTTGTATTTACGTTTTTTTGAATAAATTGAATCTCATTTATATCTTCATTAAAAAACTACACAATTTTTAGCTTTTTCTACATAAAACACCGACTTAGCTTGCATTACACACAAAAATAAGTTTCTACGAGACAAAATTTCATTATTATAATTATTTAAAAAGTACAATTATTAACTAGATATTAGAATGGAAGGTATTATTAGTATTAACCAAAATATTAAATTATGTTCTACACATGTATATATAATTCTTTCACTAATTAATTATAAATTAATGTAAAACCCTTTTTAAAATAAATAGAAATTCTTTTCTGAAAAAAAATGCACAATTATGTTTTATATCAATAAATAAAATAATCAATCATGTTGGATTATATTAATTAAATATATTAATAGTATTTTTTAACATTCATCTTGTTTTTTTCTTATACAGGATACAAAAACAAATCAAATTTTACTCATAAAAATGTATTTCTCTAAAAGGCAGTTTTTCAGCATTCTAATGGTAAACCCATTTTAAATCAATTTTTTACACATTTATAGATTTTAAATTAAAAAATAAACTTTTTATTTGAATGTGGGATATCAAAATTAATTTGGTTTATTTTTTTTCAAATATTTTTCATGTTTTGATGAATTGTGAAAATATTGAATTTTAATTGAAAACTTTTTTATTGACTTAATTTATAGTGTTACATTATATTTTTTATTTATTTTAAGGTATAATTAACTTATTTTTTAATTATTTAATCAAATTAATTTAATTTTAATCAATTATAAATTGAAATTGAATATAAAAACATTTTAATCTATTGAAAGTTTTCACATTGAAAACTTGTTTTCTCGTTCTATCAATGGGATTAATTTTTCATTAATATTAGAGAATTATATGTTTTTTATTTTTTAAATAATGGATTAAATATTTTGAATAATAATTTAAAATTTTATAAAATATTTCCCTTTTATTTTCTAACAATACAAATATTAACTTTATTAATTTTTATTTCCACAGTTAAGGGTAAATTGGGAAATTAAGGGTAAAAATAATATTATAAATATCAAAAAAACACTACCCTAAAACATTAAAAAATGTTATTTAATTATATTAATTGTTCCCATAACACAAAAGATAATAAATTTAATTATTTAATGGAATCTTTTGTAGGAAAATGACATCTATATTATTAAAATCAAATAGAGTGACAAAATGTCACACTCTTACTTTTCATAAGTATAATATTTTTATTATGGGGATAAATGGAATTTATGCTCTATTATATATATTATTATGAAATATAAAAGGTTAATATACTTCAAGGAAATTTATTTTTAATTTATAGTGAAGAAATAATTATCATAAATAATTACACAATGATGATGCATTAAATATTCAACTACTGAAAAACAAAATTATGTGATATTAAACAATTTAAAATAAATTAAATTTTAATTAATTAAGGTAATAATAGAATTTTAGAGGTCAATAGGAAATATTAGGGGTGTATTAAATAAATTTTATGTAATTTATATTGATTTATTTATTTTCTTAATTTCAATGCAATGAGTAGTTTCAGAATTGACACTAATGATATTTTATGAAAATAATATTTTATTAAATTAGTTAAAAATCAGATAATCATAAATAAATACAAATGGGAAAAATTATTTTCCATAAAATCATTAATTGATTATTTATGTTTTAATTTACACCTTCCATGTAATCAACTTCACATTTTAATGTTGAAAATGTTATTACCGTAGTCAAAATTAAAATTGGTTAATTAAGGGTTAATCAAAATGATTTGGTTTAAAATTACAATATAACTATTCTAAAATCTATTTTATGATGGTATTAACACCCAATAAAAAATTATTTTGTAATATATATACATTTTGAGGTATTTTTGTTCATATTCAAATTGTTATAATTTAATCTTCTGGGAAATCCCAAAATTACCCCTCACCTTCATTATAATTGGACAGCAAATCCCTCTTCTCATTTCACTACATTGAGTCTTCTATATTGACTGAAATCGTCCAAAATATCTTCTATGGTCCCATATACACATTATATAGGTTTTTTATTCCCAATGGACCAACTCTAGTGTCATTTAGAGGAGATCAAGAGGAACTATTTTGAAGGAGAGGTAATCGCTCTAACTGATCACTCTTATTTAGTTATCTTCTATACCTCCTCCAAATAAATGATATAAATGATAAAAATAATATATTAATAATAATAAATATTACTTAATGTTATTATTATTATTAAAAACCCATTACACATACATTTTCCCATTAAACAATAAGTGAAAGTATCGCTTGTGCAAATGTACGTCTTACCATATCCACACAGCGAAACATTTTATTTTTCATCGCTATCTTTTATGAGTGGTAATATTTAGGGTTTTAGTATTTATAAATTATATTTATTTAGTAATTATAATTATATAATGATAATATCATATCTAACTATTTAGTGGATAATCTTTTCAGAAATGACAATGTCGCTCGTGCGTACGTATGGCTTACCATCTCCACAATACGATGTGATTCTTTTGTCATAAATATTTCATATGTGTGGGAATAAGGATTAATTATATGATTATATTTTATTTATATAACATAAAACTTATTTTTTAAATGATTGTACCTTGATCAAAATATTATGATTGGGACTGCTGAACCAGAACATGCTTCGAAAATGAAGTAGATATCTCTTAGAACAGTGCTTTAAGTTATAAATAAATAGGTGGTAAGATGTAATGAAAAAATAATACATGGTATGATTGGTATATTGTTATGAAATAATATATAATACATCCATATTTATTATATGATAGGTTTTAAATTGAACTAAGATTGGTGAGATTTGAGGTAAGGGATATTGGCCTCACTTTTATTTATATGACACATGTGCTTTATACACAACTTATTTATTTTATGTGTCAAATATACTACCAATGATTGTATTTTATGAGTCTTATTTTTAATATTATGGTATTTTAATACCCACTAAAAAATTCTTACATGGGGCTTATGATTCTACTGATTATAATTTGGTAAGGGTTTATTTGATAATCTAATCAACATTCGAGACTCTTTCTTTTAAATTCATCATTGGGGAATATATATCTTCTATGTCCATGTTTTCTTAAAAAATCAATTTTTGATTAATATTTTAATATGAATATTAAAATTTATTTTTATCCATGTTTTACTCTTTACTAAATTTTTTAATGGAGTATTTCTTTTCATTTTTTTACTTTGTAATTTATGAATTTTCCAGAAAAATTATGGAATGAATGCTTCTATAACTTATAAAGAATGACTGGATTTATCCACCATAATTGTTAAATAATACATAAAATATTACCTTAAAATATTATAAATTTATTCTCAAGGAAAATTAGTTTATTTAAAATTGTGGGACTTTTTTTGAAGATTATCTCATAATGGAATTGATATTTTCCTCATGAATTGTTTAAAGTAGTATTTCCAAAATAATTTTTCTTATAAGATTAAATTATATGATGTGAATTATAATTTATAGAGATTATTAACCAACTACACCACTCTTATTCTTTCTCGGAATGGTTTTTTATGAATTCATGATATTTATTAAACCTATTTATTTCCCATTAGTTTGGTTATGATAAAGTGTTTATGAAAATCATTTATTTACATGGGTTATAATATGATGAATGATTTATGTTATTGTGGAATACATATGTAGTTATTTCATTCTTTAATTGGTTAATTAATTATATCCCATGATATAGTTAAGGGAAAAAAATTGATGTGTTTGATCAATGATGGGAAACAAGTAGATATTCTTGATCTATTGAGGTAAATATGCAATAAGGCCTAGTCCGAGAGTCATAGAATTCAGAAATGAAATAGAACATTGTTTTCTATACTTATTATGTTTCCACGCATATTTATATCTTCAAAATATTGTTCAAGAATGAATTATGTTGAAGTTTCATTCCTATGGTTCATGTTAATCCTATATTCCATAACCTGTGTTTATGATCCATGAAAAGTTGGGTATAAATATTTTACGTCCTGATTATGATCACATACACATATTTCTTATATTATTATTTCATAATATAACAAATTTAAATCTTCTATATTTACCCTTACTAATTATTTGTTCTCTCTCTTTTTTATGCTACATTTCTATAGGTTATGAAGAAAGGTGTTGGGTGTGGTATGATAAAATGGATCTAATTTTGAAGAAATAAATTGTAAATGAAGTAGAAATTTTATGAACCAATTTTTTATGCTTCGAAGTATATAAAGGCACTAGAACTTCATGATCCTCAGGTATGTATTTTTTTAATGAGATAAATAATCATCTAAAAAGAAGTAATATCTATGTATGAAAATCATGGTTCGTTATAATTGGTATCATAAGATATTTTTAGTTAACATATAGAAAATAGGATGAGAAACCTTAGTAATGACCCTTAGTTTAAGACGATGTATAGGATAAAATCACGTAGTTTTGGAAAATATTTTGAATGACTAAGGTAAAAACCTAATTTTTCATAGATGGTGTCATTATTGAACACATTTTTCTAAATGATTTTTCATGATTCCTCACTAGGGTTGTTATTTCTCCAAATATTCATTTTAGTTTTAGTCAATGGAAGGAACCTGAAGCAATTTTACTATTGTCAGATGTGCTGGAAAATGAAATGATGGTTCACCTCAACAACCAAATGTAATGGGAGCTAGAATAAAGAAACATTCATCAATTCTAAAACAACATTCTTAGGCTACGAATCGTAATAATTTTCCAAATGATCAAATAAAGGAACAATGTATTGTGGAATCATTCATGAGGAAATATACAACTTCTTTTAGGGGGTCTTATAAACCACTAGTTATTGATATATGGAGCAATACCATTGGGAAAATATTTTATGTTCTTTAATTCATGGGACATAAAAAAAATTTCCTATAGGATTATCATCTAGAAGATAAAGTATATCCGAGGTAGATCCTTATCAAGAATATGAGGCAAGAAGAAAAAAACTGAATCCATGGAATTGGATAATTTTAACCAAGTATTTTTTCAATAATTCCATTAAAAATATTCTTCATATGGAGATAGAAAAGGAGTTCCTTGATCTAAATAAAAATGAAGATGAATCTTCTGGTACCTATGGTGAAACTTTTATAGGACATGTGATGTATGCTTATGGTATTGTAATCCAACCCGAATGAAGATTGGCGAATGCTTAAGTGGATTAAAACCAATTCTTAAAAGGGTTTTATCCAAAATATACTTCAGTATCTACAAAAAAAAATTATTATCTCTTAATATAGAAATGAAAATTGAGTATACCCACCATTCCCATGTATTTGATAATAAAATAAAGATCAAGCCTCATGAAAACTCATTTAAATCACATGGTTGAAAAAAGTTAAAGCCACATATATGCCAAAAATGTTGGAATAAACATGAAGGGAAGTGGAAAAAATAAAATAGAAGGTTATATTAATGTGGAAATGTGGGTCATAAATCCCATTAATCTCAAAAGGAAATAAAGAGGACAATTATAAAATTGGTAGAAAAGAAGATGCCACCTAATGCATCAAACACGCTCCAATGCTATGTATAGACATTATTCCTATTATTACACAATTATGAATGTTTTTAATGATTAATGGAAGGATCCTAAAAATCCAAAATTCAAAGTTAATCTCTTGGGTTCATGACCGTTAATGTAGGTTACCAGAATGGCATGTTAAAAGGTAAACTTATCATCCACCCTAAAATAACTAATGTTTTATTTTATTATGACTCCACTAAATCATCTATTTCTAAATAATTTGAAATTATTATCAAATTATCACCTCAAAAATTATATTTTAATTTAGTTTTGATGACTTCTAATGGCACAACGGTCGCATCTCATGGTTATAGCTCTTCTCCAATTGATGTTTGTGGGAAATTACATATAGTGAATCTTGTGATTCTCCCTAAAGTTGAATTCAATGTGATTCTTAGAATGGATTGGATTTCTCTATATAGAGATAATATTAATTTCTATATAAGGGAAGTCACATTCCATAATATGAATGAACCTATAATCATTTATTGATACATGTATAAAAATGAACTTACAATGGAAATTTCTTCCATCTTGTGGGTCAATATTTATATACATAAAGATTATATATCATAACTAGTTATAAGGAAATTCAATTTTAAGGATACAGCTATTGTATAGGAGTTTTTTATTTCTTTTCAGAATAGTTACTAGGTCTTCCACTAAATCATAAACTTGAGTTTTAAATATAACTCATACGAGATGTTATGCCAATTTCAAAGGCTCATTTTAGAATTTCCCCAATTGAGTTATAATAATTAAAGATAAAAATATTGGATAATCTTTATAAGGGATTAATAAATCCTAGTTCATCACCTTGGGATGAACCTGTTCTATTTGTTAATAAGAATGATGGATCAATGTGTATTTTCATTGATTTTCAAGATCTTAACAAAATTACAATCAATAACAAGTATCCTCTTCCCCGCATAGATGATTAATTCGATAAAATACATAGAGCTCAATAATCTTCTAAAATTAACCTTCATTATAGGTATTATGAATTAAGGTTCAAGAATGATAATATACCTAATATGTCATTCTAAACCAGGTTTGGACACTATCAATTTATAGTGATTATTTTTTGTCTTACTAATTCTCATGCTATCATTATGGACTTATTTAATAGAGTATTTAGAAACTATATTGATCATTTTGTTGTAAAATTTGTAGATGATACTCAAATATATTGAAAGAGTAAGTAATAACATGAATATCACTTGATGATTGGATGAAGACCTTGATGAAGGATAATCTTTATGATAAATCTACCATGTGTGAAATTTGGAATCAGAATGTTACATTTCTAGGAGATATAATCTTATGTGAGGGTATAGAATAATATCCTTCAAAGGAAGAAGTTATTCAAAAATGTCCCAGACCAACCACGATAACTGAAATTTATATTTTTCTTGGTTTGGATGCATATTATCATCAAATTGTGGATAATATCTCTCAAATTCCCAATCCAATCACCAATTTAACATGAAAGGGTGCCAAGATCCTCTCGATGAATTAATGTGACGAAAATTTTAAGGAACTACATGTAATATTAGTTTATTCCCCAGTTCCTATATTTACCTACACTAGATAAGGGTGTGTGATTTATAGTGATTAATAATAGAAGGGGTTGGGATGTGTTCTTATGAAAAATTACATGGTTATATTTTATTCCTTGAGACAACTGATGGTTCCTGAGGAAAATTACCCAACTCATTATTTGGAGTTTGTTGTGGTAATATTTTAATTATAGATATATAGGCCCTATATTTATGTAGAAAATTTTGATATATATACTTATCACAAAATATTAAATTATACATTCACACATAAGGAGTTGAATATGAACTATTGAAATTTCTTGGAACTAATTAATGATTATGATCGTTGAATACATTACCACCCTAGGAAAGAGAACAAGGTGGTATATGCTTTAATTTAAAAGGACCATGATAGCATATAAATGATGGGGATCATGAAAGACTCAATATTTATATATTTGCAAAGGATGGATCTAGAAATCATAAATTAAGGGTATAAATATTATTTGGATCAAATGAATGTTCATCTATATATCCAAGTAAATATCATAAGGAATATTTAGAGATGCAAAATAAGGTGAAAAATGTTCCTATCATATACCAAGTTCTTTTAAACCACTGCTCTATGTTACTTCCAAGTAAGATATGGTCTTTATCAAATATAAATTTAAGGTATAGTGTGGATGATGAACTTTTCATTTTATACAATTATAAAATTGTATATTATTATTAACTTTATTTATTAAAAATTATGTGAGAAGTAATAATAATTAATTTTATTAAGTCTCCCAAAATTAAATCAAGTCCTAATATCCCACTCCACTGAACTCAAAATGTTTAGTTTCTTTTACATTCTAGTGGAAAGGATCTATCTTATACTTCACATAACCCCAATAAGGGTTCATCAAGCTACTTAAATGTATTGAGGATATATGTTCTTTTCCAATTGATGTCTTAAAGTTATTAGAGCCATTGAGTGGATTACCCAATCCTGAAATCTTGATTTGTATTTGCACGAAATATTCCTCCAAACTATACCATGTTTATAAATGTATAATACTCTAGATTTAAAATGGTTAATTCAACCCAAACCCTTTATAAGAACTATCCTTATAAAGGTAAGTATCCCAAAAAGGGTTGGTAGAACCCTTATTTCTATTTGTTTCATTATTTATCAAGTAATGGAAGGAAATCTATGAAATAATATATATATGTAAGATATTTTGATCAATTATGCATAAGTTTTATCTTATATTATCCTTTACATTTCTTTTTAATAATAAGTGGATATTACTTAATTAAATAACCATGTTTGGTTATATCCTTCACACATAATGTATTTGTTAAAATTTAGTATTTGGGCATTAATTCATTTATTAATGTGATCGTGGTCTTACATATATAAAATAATTAATGCATAATACAAAAAAAAAATAATAAATGACCCATTCATGATCTTATCTAACGGTTGACTTATAGAGAGTATAATAAATCAACCTTGGACCTAGGATAAATTAAGCCTATTTTCATTCTTGGCATAAGTTATAAAATTCCACATATCCACCTATGTATCACCATAGTTGGAATCATTATGTCTCCATCTTAAACCGTCTCAATGTGCCTCATGAGAATCCCTTAATTACTAGTATTTATAAATCTCACACAGGTTAGTTGAACCAAATGAATTGTTAAAAGGGGATTATATAAATAACATTGGACATGTAGTTCCAACATAAAAATAGTGGGATAGGTGACACGCATTCCATATATTTTAATATTATAATTAAAATTATAAAACCATGAAACAAATTAAATTAAATAACGAAAAGGAATATTATTGTCTTGGTCAATCTCATGATTAGTCATAAAAAATCAATGATTATGAATTTAAAATAATTATCTAAAATTCATTTCAATTCATTCCTTAAAAAGGTAAAGTGTTCATGAATTAATTTTATTAATTATATTATAAATAATTAAATCATTTTATATTATTAATTGTAATCGTCCAAAATTTTAAATCCATATTGATTTTAAATAAAATAAATTGTATTATTTAATTTAAAACTCAATAAAATAGTACACATATTTTTACATGGAAGAAACCCAGTGATTACCTATCTAAACGTCTAATTATGGTTTAATTGTAAACAATGCACTTATATGACATATTTTGTATAGGGAATGTGTCATAATTTCACTGTGAGTACTAATAACTTAATAACCCATGGAACGTGTTAAAATTATGAAACATGTATAATTTAATGCTTTGAGTATTTAATGTAAAATAACAATATAAGATAAATTGTCCTAAATATTATGTTGAATTAATTAAAATTAATATAATATTAAACCAAATGATCCACATGTAATAACAAATTAATTACCAACAAAACATGAATCAATAAATTTTAAGTATTAATTAATAAATTTAAATATTTTCTGTTAAATAGGTAAAGTAAATGGGGTGTAGAACTAGCTACATGACTTGTACTTATCTTCACTGTATAACTATCGTAAATACCTAGGGACTCTTCATTTTCTTCACACAAACATTTATAAATTACAATGCATTTATAGTAGATAAATAGTGTGTACTTCTAGTTACGTGGTTTCCTTTATATATGAGTCATTTATTAAATACATGTTGTGCATTAATTACATGACACAGTTTGACTCTATATTTTCCATCTCAAAAATGTGTAGACTATACGGTGTGTACTATGGTAAAGTCATGCCCCACCCAAGATACTCTAAAACATGTTTCATTAAGTGTATATGGAATGATCTTATTAAACAATGACCTAAAATCCACAAGGGAATTCTTAAGCAATGAAAAGGGGTATATGGAATGTAACAAATAAGTATGTGTTGTGTATTCTTATGTTATCAAGATAAGATCCTTGTAACTTCCATATCATATCTTCATATGTAAACCAAATTAATAATTAACTAATATTAGTAATATTTTAGGGAAATGATGAATTAAAAGAAGATATGTTGATGATATATCAAGAATAAATTAAAACTTCAATTGAATAATAAATTATAAATGTGAAACAATCAAAATTAAAATAAATAATTATAAATTTTTTTGTGACCCATCTGAATTAACTTGTTGGTTTTGCGTGTAGTGGAAGTAAATTTTGTCGGTGTAATTTATAATTTTCTTTTAATAGAGGTTCTGGAAATACTGAGAGAGGGTATTTCACATTAAATATATAATTAATTTATTTATATTTGTAATAAATAATTACATTACCTTAGAATATTTTCTTCATTGAAAAATTTGTTCTTCTGAAAACCCTTCTGGATTGCCTTCATTTCACTGTAAGGGTCAAAGAACATAATATTTCTAGGGGTGATCCACATATTCTCCTATGATCTCCAAGAAAATATAATATATTTAAAGGTTATACTATGATAAATCAATTACATAGCATTATTCATAATAATCACTCATCCTTTAGTCTGGGCGGAATCTCTTGTTAATTTCTCAATCTTGAGAGGGAGATAAAATGAGAAGTTGATAAAGAATTTCATTATGTGATATGGTTCTCTATTTTTGTACCACTCTATATAATAGACATAACTATATGTTTATAAATCTTGTGTTTAGGTTAATAAATATTAATTAACATCATATCAGCTATTAAAATAATATTATATTCTCAATAAACCCCATTAAACATAATAAAAATACTATTAATGTTATGTTGTGTGAACTAGCACATGCAATGATAAATAATATTTATTGGCTTGTAAATAAATATTTATTATCAAACACAATATTGGTTTATTCATCCTCCTCGACATTTATTAAATACACAATTAAATATTTCATTTCAATATTTCATTCATCAATAAATACTTTCCATAAATAAAACATGAATAAAATTAATCCTTATTATTGATAATAATATTTATTTTATTAAATTAAAAATATAATTTAATCGAGGTCAACAAAAACACTTAGTGAATGACCTTATAAGATAATTTCTAATTTTCATTAGGCAATCTTTCCTAATGTATAATATTATTATCTAGAACCAGGTCAAGTCCCCCAATAGAAAGAACATAATGTCGCAACACTGGAAATTACATTTGAATACTCACAATGTAATGTAATCCCTTTTCCCCAATGTCTCATCATGTAGCTAGAACATCCATTTCACCAAAATATATGCTCAATATGTCTCTCTTTTAAAATCTGAAATAAATTTTTTTGTACACTATGGGCAAGGAATTTAATGTGACAGTTCTATTCCAATAAAATGGATGATATATCAACTTCCATAAATATGGAAGGGACAAATGTTTCCTTAACTTACCCGTTAATAAAAATTCATTCATGATGCACATAATGTTCCCTACTTCCCACCAATATATGGAATTAAAGTATTCATCTGTAAATAAAATTGTGTGAGTCATGGAATGCATTAATGAAACTATTAAAATATATGGAACCCTAAATATTCTCATATATAGGAACATGTGATTATACAAAAAGATATGAAATTCCTACTAGATTTTCTATTCTCATAATCTTCCATCATGGAGATTATCAAGTGGGAAAGTCATAAGAATAAGAATCATCTTCTTATCATTAATCACAGCTGGAATTCATAATCTATGTAACCCATCATAGAAAAATATCTTGAAACATAACAATATTTACGAATATCATCATAGCACGTGAAAGTTATCATCATTGTAGAGAACTGTTATGATATTATTAATGTGAAAATACTCTCAGAAATTATTACATTAATTCCAATTACAATAATGAATAATATGTAATAATATATTTTATTAATATTTAAATCATCAAATATACATGTAATAAAAGTAAAAATAGTATCTCCTAGGACTCCAACTCCAACAGGGTGAAATATAGAATTTTATACCTCAAGTAGCTAAACTATTTCCTAGAAAAATAGATTTATGTTTTTGAAAATCCATAATGGTGTAAAGATTTGAGGGGGGATTCATAAAATATCAAGAATATCTTTTCGATAATATATTTGAAGTTTAATGAATTGAAATCACTTAAATATGATGTTTTGATGTAGTATTTTGGGCATGTGGATTTATATTGCAATCTCCCTAAAAATATCTAATACATAATAACTAGATATCTTTCATTTTCAATGTTATAAACATAGAATTTATACACTAGGTGAAGTTTCTATCAATAGAAAAGGAAATTGATATGATATTATCAAAACCATATATATTTTTGCACCATCAGTATTTGATATAATGGTTCACTTCATGGTTCTCTTATTAAGAGATATCTGACTACATAGTCATATACATTACATATTGATGTGACCTATTGAATGATATGTGAGGATTTCAAAATATTACTTCAAAAAAATTAATTCAACAAAAATCATTATTATAGAGATATATATTGTTATATAACTCATTAAATTTTATACACATTATCAATCTCATGTGGATAACATTGGTCTCTCAAAATCTCATCATAGTAGGAACCTAGTATGTGAAGGAATTTTTAAAATTGTTATTGTTTCAGTTACCATTATAGAGTGGGAGAAGTATTTTCTTTACATTTTATTTAATATTATAGAGGTTTCACCATATTTTAAAACTCATAATTATATTATTAGGCATTTTAATATGTCAAGGGATGAATTCTTGATATTAAATTCTTATAATCAACTGTTTATATGATGGTTTTGAGACTATATTTTTAAGGATTTGTTTTAAAATAAAAATTCAATTTTAGATTGAATTAAATAGCTATAACTAGGACCATGTGTTCGTGTATTATATTATAAAGTTTATATAATTAATTTTTTTATGTTCTTAATAATGGAATAAAATGAACATTTTATAATGAAAAATAGTGGGGATACACTTATAGTGGAAGTTATGTACGTATCTAGATCCAAGGGTTTAAATCAAATTTAAGAAAATATTTCATACTTTGATATCATTAAAAAAAATATGGTAGTTGGATTACAAATCAATTTAAGCGACATTATTTTGCAGATGTGTTGATAACAAGAGTGTAAATAAAATCGATGATTTCGGAATTTTAAATTGAATTTTAATAAAGAAGGTTTTAAAGATGAACCATTCATAATATAATATGAGGTGGTATTACTATTTTATTATCTAGATCATGTAATTTCAAATATTTCCTTTGTTTTATTTTTGACTAAAATAATTGTAGCATAAAATGAAAATTCTATTATGGACTCCCCTTTCATTGGGACGTCTCAATCGTTTCATAATAGTAACAATATAGACTGTGAATTATATGTTAGTGAGGATCATAATGAGAAGATTTGTATAATGGATAATGGGATCAAATCCATTCAATATTCAGTGAAAAAAATTGTTCAATGGATATTTCAAATATCTCTAATTAGTTTTTTATATATACGTTTTATTCCCTTATAATATTATGTGTCCACTATTATATTTATGTAATATAAATTAATTTTTAACTAGGTATGAACAGAATGGATTCTTCACCTCTTTATTATTCTAATATCAAGGAACAATGTTGTGGTGATGTTGAGATTAAGATAATTTTATAAGGTGAAAGAAATTCTAGAAGTTATCAATAACCTATTGGTGAACACGTGGGATATAGTGATGAAGTAAAAAAATGAAAATAGAATCATGTCATGAAAATGTTAGTAAAAATTATTAAGGTTATAAGGGGAGGTTAAAAATTCAATGTAATATGAAATGCAAAGGGTTACTCTATTGTCCTAAACAAGTCCATTATCATTAATTAAATTGTATTGAGTATTTGAATTTGTCTACCGATTAATATAGATGAATAAAAAATGTTATTATAACATTAAATTATGGTAATATTATTATATGCATTCTCTATTTTAAAAAAATCTAAAATAATGAAGCATTTATTTACACTTCATTGTCCCTCAAAGAGTGTATTTATATTAGAATATTTTTAGATCAAATTCATACTAATGTTATCCAGAAATGCTCAAAGATAATTTTAGAAAATATATATGAAACATAATCATGGGGATGTTGAGGGGAAAGTAAAACCTCACCCACCAACTATATATAGACTCATTATAAACTAAGAAACATAGGATGATTTTCTGGCCATAAGGATGAGAAAACACTTACGGTTCTTTATAATTGATATTATTTTATTTGTATTTATGAATTATAATCACTTTTATACACAATTGTTAATTTATAAAACTGTAAATTGGTGCATAAAATAAACAATGTGAATAAAAAACAATATAACCATATCATAAAGTAAGGATGTGTTATGCTTCACTTGAAAAAAAAATGATACATAATTTAATTATACAATAAAACATTTATGTTATATGTACAAAAAATAATTATGTTATCTTGTTTAATAATTATTGATTAATAGAAACCTCAATCTTCTTCCATCCCAGGTCATGTACTATTGAAGGAGAATTGTGTCAATAAAATGGGAAGAATTGAAGCTTATGATACATAGTGGAAGTTTTATGGGAAATTACCAATGATGGTTTTTATTGGAATGAATTGATTATATTCAATGAAATTGATGAAAGAAAACCAATAACATTATAATAAATAATTTATAAGATTTAATTTATAATTAATTTGAAATAATAATTACCACATCTTTATAATTATTCATGTTGTTGGTCAATTTGGTTTCCAATCATGTGGTCTCAATATTATATGGAGAATCCAAACCAGTATCCCTCTAGTTGTATTCACACATTCCCTATAAATCTCTAAATAATACCCTTGATACTCTAGGTGCTAGGGATAAATAACCACACACTTTGTATCATTCTCTATTGATCTCAACAAATATTATCAATTATTCTCTCCTGTTATTAAGAGGGAAGATGATTATTTTCCCTTATTGATTTAGATATTATTAGGGAGGTTATGTAATTCACAACATATCTATTCCCCAAAATAATATAATCAAGAATTTATACTTAAGGTTAAATAATTAAAAATATAAAAGTACTATATCTGATTGTTTTATATAAATAAACCCCATGAAAAATAATAATAATGATACAATTATATTTTCGTTACATGCCCTAAACTAGTAGATTAATATATCAACTTCATATCCCCCTTAACTCCACCCATCAATCCTCTATGATGTTTATCAAACCATGAATAATAAAATATTTATATAAATAAATGTTCTTCAATAAATAAATAAATAAATATTATATTCAATAAACTCTTGAATAATTATTTATTTTAACAAATATATAAATTAATAAATATTTTTATTAATCTTTCTTCTAAACTAGTGAATAAATAATTATTTATTTTTTACCTTTTTAATAACAAATAAGAGAAAAAATACTACTCATATACACAAATATATTGTAAACATGAATATATAGTGATTGAATTTATTGAATCGATGATACTTTAAAAATTATTATTCAATAAGTTGTTAATAATATTTATTATTAATATTATACACTAAATAGAATTTACTGAGATTCAGAATACACTTAGTTTGTGTCCCCCTCGGCCTCTTTCTCAGTGGCATTAAGTAAACTTACCTCAAGAGGTGATATATTCAAATTATATGTTTTTTCCATTTATGTGATCTTTGATTATTGTTTACAATACCACTTTATTATTAACACAATATAGAGTGGTAGAATATTTACTTCTAGGTTCTTCCTCAATATACTAGATGAAGTTTAATATTAAAAATGTTTCTTTAAAAGAATTAGATGCTTATTTATACTCAAACACTATTATGGACTCTGTGACAATTGGCTACTTATAACTCTTTCATCTCATATCTCCTTTATTAAGGAAAAAACATATCTCAATTGTAATTTGAGATCTTTTTGATTACTATAGAAACTTGAATATATATATCCACACATAACTAGTTCCCCCTCTACTCCATAAGATAGTCTTTATAGAAACCCAATGGGGCCCTCCTATATTTTCTTGATATCTTCCTACCATAAACCCAGTACATAAAATGAAATACAAGAAAGATCTTATGGAAAATATTTAAGGGATTATAATCATTATCACTCACCCCTATTAGATTTTAGGAAACATTTTCTTATAGAGAAGTATACCAAGTGGTACTAGAAATAACACTCTCTTGGATTTCTCTATATTGAATCTCTAAAAAACCATAACAATATTCGTACTTTGAATTAGTCCAATTAGCCTCCTAAATCTATCTTGATAGATCATGGTCCCTAGAACGTAAGTTGTTTTACATAAGTATTTCTTGGAAAATCATGTAAAATAATGTGTTTAACCCTGTATTAACCAAATATAATATTTTTTTCTCATTTCTTATCAATAATATTGAGTCAACATAATCTTCTAGGAAAATACTATCCTCCCCCTAGAACTATTATTGGCACAAGGCTCGTATTCATTATTTATTGAACCAAATTCTCTTATTTCTTCAAAAAAATAAATATTATATTATATTGATGCCTTATTTAACCCATAAATGAAACTTTTAAACTCATAAACATAATTGGTATATTTTGATGTCACAAAACCTTATGTTTGCGTCATATAGACATCTTCCATGATTTTTCCATTGAGGAAAGTAGTCCTAACATCCTTCTGAAAAATATCATAATCATGTTAAGATACTATGTAAAGTATAATTATATTGTATTTTATTATAGTGAATGGTGAACATGTTTCTCCATATTCAATGTCATGATTTTTTTAAACCCCTTCACAAGCAACCATTCTTTATAGGTACCAATTTTACCATCCATGTCCTGCTTCTTCTTGAATACCCATTTTCACGTAATAAGATTTACATTAGCTGGATGATCTATCAAAACTGATATTAGTTATAGTACATGTAATTCTTTACAAAATTTAGGGATTATTACCACATAAAAACTTCTAATTTTTAATACTTCCCTTTGGGATGGAAGATAATTATCTTAATATAAAAAAATATCTCCTTTTTGTGAGTCTAGAAAACCATATATTGTTGATTGTTTAAATATTTAGTTATATTATGTAGTACATGTGTCTCTAGAAAAAAAATTATTCCCATAGGTATTGTGGAATTTACTAGTTTTTCATCTCTTATACATCTAAACCATTAACTTTATCAATATTTTCTTCGATATTAGTATCTATTTTATATATGTGTTCCCATTTCAGAAAGGAGTGGTGTCTATCAGTAATGAACTTTTTATATATGGTATTATATAGATAAAATCATTTAGTAATTTAGTATTTCTTATAAATATTCATGTCATGCATCAAAATGCCGTTTTATTTCTAGTATTGAATTTAAAAAATATCCCAAAATCCCAAACATAAATATATGGGAAAATGTATTTATTTCTACACCCTAACTCATATGGAATTATATATTCTATATTAATTGAAACTTGGATTACTATGTGTGTTAAAATCTATAATTTCTTTTGTTAAATGGATAATTGAATATATTCAAGACTCATCATCAATCTCACCACATCCAATAAAGTGATGTTCAAGATTCCAAAAACAACATTTATCTATGGCATATAAGGAGGATAAAGTTGATATAATACCCTAAATTCCCATAGATATTCAATGAAGACTTAGTTAAGTTATTACTTTCCTTTTTCTAAGAGGACATTCCTTATATTCTTACTAAAATAATACTCTACTTAATTATTTATTTCCATAAATTTGTTAATGGATTTAGAATTATACCTCATTAAATAAACATATCCAAATCAAATAATGTCATTGATAAATTTTATGAAGTAAGATAATTCTCTTCAGGATTCTACTAGAATATTTCCACACATATATGTATAAACTAACTCTAGTACCTCTATTTATCTTTCACATTTTATAAAAAATATATCTTTGGTCATCTTACCTTGTAAAATATCCGGATATATGCCTAAGGACATTAGGTCAAAGGAAACTAAATATCATTATTTATCTAATTGTATCAAAAAAATAACCCTTACATGACCACACCAATTATTTCAAAATAGTATATGATATAATTCATGTTAACTTGATTGATTATATATTTCCAAGACTTGATTTTCATATTCTATTATATTAAGATCATTATTCAAATGTGTCATCTCATAACATAGTTATCAATAAAAAATTATAAACTCTTAATTCTAAACATGAAAATAAAATCATCAATGTATAAAATAAATATATATATATAATATATTTTTTGTTACACTAGAATCATAATGACATTTATTTAAAATTAGAACCAATATAGCTCTCAATAAGAGATAGTAGTCTCTAATATCCAATATAGTTATTCATGCTCCATCAGTGGCATAAACAACCACCTCACCTCTAGTAATCTTTCATAATATACTTATTTATTTTATTTGTATACAAATTTGTTAAGTGAAAGCTATATCTAATACACAATTTTGATAAATGGTATAGTTATACCAAATAATTAATTTACTTGAATCTTCCCATTTCCTCTTTGTCGAGGCTTAGTTTTTCTTCAAGTGGCCTCTCTTGATATAAGAAAAACATACTCCATCATAATCCTTAGCCCATCAATTGAACATTTTCCTCATGAAATGTTGGTCTTGAGGTTCTTTAGAGTTGTAATTTTTCTTAGATGTTTTTTATATTCATTTAATATGGTTCTCCATAATGATAGAATAATTTTCATGCTTCGTGTATTTATCTTATTGAACGAGGGTCAACAGATCAAAGGTTATATTCTTTCTATTTTTCATGTTTAAATTCACTATAAAACAATAGAATCACTGAGGAATGGAGGATAGTACATGGATTTTACATAATAACATAGGTAAAATAAATCATGGAATTTATAAAAGCTCAGTGTAGATAATAAGCTAAACTACATGAAGTTCAATTGGGAATCCTCTATGCTTTAATATGAAGAGTTATTAGGAGATCTCATACCTCTATTGTCTCCCTTATTTTTGATATATATCATAGAGATTATAAAATATAGTTTATTCATCTATGTCCTCATAAATCTTCTCAAGCTCACTAGACATGGATGATAACATGATTAATTGGACATCCAATCACTATATGAAAGCTACCTTTTAATGTAATATAAAAAACCTTTATGGAATACTAGATTGTGTGTTTTGGATTTTAGATGAATCTATTGGGGGATTATAGTTATTCAGAAACATCTTGTCGAAGATCACTCTATGAACAATAACCAGGTTGGTTCACCACATGGCCTCAAGTGCGCCTCCCCATATGCTAGAGGTTTTCAACTAACAATGGGACTAGGGTGTGTATATGAGGGGACTATTCCCTTAAATTCGAGTAAAAAAGTGTAAATGACCAAACATTATCCAAAAAAGTATATAATTTGATTATGGAAGCAATATATATAAACAAAGTTTTAAGAACATAAAATTTAGTAAATGTCTGAATGGTCATGTAATACATAAAACAATTATTACCCACTAGTCTAAAAACAAAATATAGGGATAAAAGATATAAATAGATAGAACATAAATAAATATATAAATTCTTCCATTTCCCACACTAATATTCCTCATGTTCCCATATCATGGTATATATCTTATCCATCCATCACGATTAGTCATTGGACATTGCCCATCCTATTCCTCCAACAAATTGGATATATACATGAATACCCAAGTGAAATGTAATACTGAATAGGGTGTGGGTACAAAACTAAGAATGGAACCACCAATGTAGTCTTGTACATATCCCGTAAAAGTTTTGTATGTATATGTGAGTTCATCTAGAAAAAATGTAATTGATAACTACTGAAAATATATAAATGACCAATGTCACATTGGTGGCCTAATAGATACCCCATTCTAACTATAACAACTTCATCAAGTGCTAGAATATCTCTGAGAAAGAAATGTCACCACATGGGGATACAATTCCTAGGCCTGGTACCACCGATACTCGCCTCCACAAAATAGGTTGTAGGATTCAATGTTTTAGAAATACATACTATAATTAAGATATTTAGTGGGATCCTAGGTGTTCTAGGCATACCACTCAATTCATTCATTACCAGTAGACCATAGATGATGTCTCAAAATTACCTAATTTAATCTATTGTCATATTACTAGGTATTTTTCAATAGGAAATCAAAACATTGGGCTTGGATATTTTCATAAGGGGGTAAACCATAAGAATAATTTAAGGAATGCTATTTGGATACAAGATAATAACTCCTCATATAATAATCACTAGCTATGAATCTTATTCCTAAATAGATTTGGGAAATAAAATCATTGTGTGTTAACAAAATCTGAATGATTATACTATAAATTTTTTTAGGATATCGTCCTCATTCCTCATAGATTTCACAAGCACCTAATTCTTGGGGAAAATATGGACACCTTTCAGCCATTAGAATCTTATATATCCTAGTAATGTAGGAATCCTATGCGACACGCTTACAAACAAAGGTTTCTTAGTTGCACTGAAAAACTTCATAGGTTTCCCCTGAGTAGGGCGGAAAATCAATAACATAGGGAATTATGGTGAGGTAGACTTTAATAAAAAAAATTATCATAATATGAATCCTTGGAAGTAACTCTAAGTATCCCTACTATATCATTGCATCATGTTAAACCCATTGGCTGTGTTTTTGGAAGCACATTTGGTCATCCATAATTTCATCATTGGTAAACAAGTGAAAAAATAAATAATAGAGCAAGGTTGCCTGTGCAGCTAAACCCATCCCAATTTCCATAGCCTATATGGCTCACATATTTGGTACATGTCCTAAAGTGACACCCACTTCCATCACTACCCAAACCTATTTTTTCCGAAAATAAAAACAAAAATCATCCCTCTTTGGATCCTATAGGTCAAAGTCACGGTCTCAGGTCAACACTTAATTCACTGTGAAATAAAGTCCCATGAAATCGTGAATAGGGTAGAATTTAATTTCAAGCTACATGGTTTATTTCCACTACATCAACTATCATAAAACAGGTCATCACCCAGCTTAGTGATCAAGGTCACACTTGAAAGCTCAACTCACCCAACCTGGTTCCATAATTTCTAAGGTTTATCCACCTAGGAATGAATAATGATAACATGCCTCTCCAGGTATATCCTCACCTCCTAATATGTTTATAGATTCCTAGGTGCCTAAAGGGTCTCAGTCTTGACTATCAGGGGACAAGTAATAAAGCTAGTGCACTGGGGTTGTTTGTGACCCTAGGAATCCATAAATTATAATTAAACAAATTAATTAAATTAAAAAAATTTGGAATAAAATTAAAATAGGGATTTCACCCTCATATATGATCCCAATAATTCACATACCACTATAAACACACCCTAATACCATGTGGTAGGATTGAAATAATACCCACTTGATAATGATATTTTTATTTATTTTGACAAGGCATTTCCAAGATCATCTGAGACATGAAAGGCTATGTCTCACAAAAAAACCATAAGATTATTAATTATAATTACATTATCCTTATTCATTTAATATAATTATGTTATAAACAAAGAAATAAATTTATTATTTATAATGAAATAAATCCCAAAACATCTCCAGATGATCTTGTTGCACCAAAACCCAAACCAATAACTCACCAAAAACCCATAAAACATTCAAGAACATGAACCTATAATAATATATAAGAAAGTATGTAAAAATAAAAACCCCAAAATTTTAATTTAATCTTTAAAGATTTTGAAAATTCACCATGGTGACATGGCTCAATGCAATTGTATGTGGGATGTGCATACAACCTTCCAGGTCACCCTCTTACAAGGAAGAGAAAAATTCCCATCACTAGTATCTAATTCCACCATGCTCTGTTGGAATTGTAATTAAAATTTATAACCAAAAATTTAAATTAGGTATAATGATATGATATGATAAAGGGGGTTTCAAAATGGAAGATATTACCTCAAATTGTTGCAGAACACCACCAAGAACACCCCGATGAAGGGGTTTGAAGAAGGGGATAAAAGGGAAGGAGATATGGATCATGTACGGGAGTAAAATGGAAGAAATCAGGGTATTCCTTCTTAATGAATCTAGGAGGGAAATAGTAATTTCACTTCCTTTAATGAGCATCATAGTTTTGCCACATGGTCGGAAAAATTGTGTACCCCCACTATCTTTGGCACACTCAGCTTTCAAAGTTACGTTGCATGGTTTATTAGGATGTGAACCAAACATGTGAAATATTTGAAATTAAACCCATAAACCCAAACAATTTTCCCTATAATAAATCCTGGTTCCCCAACCTGTGTATGTATACAATTTGGGATGCACGGTTAGGTTTCATGGTTAGCACTAACAATGCCCCCTTGATGTGCCCTAGGATAAACTTTTCCAAAACCATGATTCCAAAAACAAAACTACCAGGACATTCCTATGACTTCATTACAACCCTTATATCCTAATTCCATGTCTGGAAACAACACTTATATGTATTATAACCTTTATAATTATATTATAAATCTCCGATCAAAATTTTACCCATATCGTAATTGGAAATTCAAATTCTATCTAATATTTCCAACTCATATTGATGCATGATATAAAAAACTCCCAAACATTACATTTATCATCCCCAAGAAGTATTGGTGGGAATCCAACAAAGTATTCTAACCCACTATGGTCATGAATTCCTACTCAGACAGTCATGTTATGTTTCTAAATTCCCAATGTTCTTCAAAGCACCACGAAAACATATGGATCTTAATCCACAAACACTGATGAAAAAAATCATAACCAGTATTGAGACATCAAGTTGGTGCTTACTTGGTCCTGTAAAAGCTTAATAATTTTCACATAATTAACTAATCCATCAATCTCCCTAAGGTTCTCCCTGTTATTGGTTTGTACTTTAAATGGCCATTTTTTATCCATGGTACTTCCACTATTGAAATTTCCTACTTAAACATTCCCCCAGTAACCTAAAGATACTCCTTACAAATTTCTAAACTCACTACACATGATCACACATGAGGAAACTTCTCTCGGTACTCAATTTTGTGAAAATGGTGGTATTATCAATCAACCAAAGTCTACTTTTTTGTGGGTCGAAGCATGGAAAATTTCTCAACTCATAAAAAATGATTTCACTGGTTGATTTTATTCTTACCATTAACCTAAGAAACACCAAGATCATTCGAATAATTATCACCAGAGCCAATAATCAACTTTTAGTGAAATTTCATAGTCAAACCATTCCATTTCCATTTCTATTATTGAGACAAAACATGGTCACTAGTGAATTAATGATCTAATACCCTTATATTTTCAAAACAATTCCCAAGTTCAACACATTCTCTTAGATTCTATCCAATTATATATTTGAACCTTAACCTGTCCTTCAATGAGAGAACAATTAGTATACGGTTTTCCACTAATCTAATGAAATTATAAATCCAAAACAACTTTTCAATTACTCATATCACCCTCACAAGAATATTTTTTTACATAAGGGTCACTCACTTGAAACTAACACCCTGCACCCCACATTATGAGAATCCTTATCATCACTCAATATAAATGAGTTCTTGACCACCATAGCACATTCCATATCCTTTTTTGTACATAAAACCATAAAGACTAAAAATATAATATTCTTGAGATCCAAAAAAATATCACAAATCACCCATACTAGAATCCATGGGAATGGAAAAAATGTAATTCACTGATTTTAACTCATAATATTCCATAACACTCAAGTTATTTCTTAGGTGACTCTATTGTTAATTGTGCTGAGCTCCTATTGATCCACGCTCACACCAAGCTAGGCCTTTACATTCAATTAATTAACCCCTGACACCACATATCTAGACATTGTGTGTCAATGTCCACTCTTGGTTCAACCATCTCATGAAACCTAATTTATTCCCAGTATATACCTCATCATAAAACACATCAGATACCTCACACAAATATCCATGTCACCATGCCCACAAGAATCGCATTCAAACAATTAATCATTGACCAACACTCGGATTAACACCATAATTCCCTTCTAAATATCTACCATTTACAAATTTACATGAATTAAAATCATGTTACATAGTGGAGGTACAAAATCATACCATCCAACACTCACTTTCACGAGTGGAGAGTTAAAAATTCGAATTTGACCATGCTCATCATGTTAGTCTAGACACACCAGGAGCTCCGTGATAACTCCTCATCAAAATTGGTAACCTTACTTGTTCCAAGGTTCATAAATGGCCACTAACCTCATGGAATAATTTTTTAACCACATATATTCATCCTCGATTTTAATCGGTTCAACCTCAACTACACACCTATCCACCACCTAACATCATTTATTCATGATTGTTTACTCAGGTTCAGAAAATCTAATAAAAATCATCCATTAGTCAAGAAGGTCAGGAACCCAAATAGTCCTACCTATTGATGCTAACCATGATACCTAATCACCTCAAGCATATGTATTATATCCTACTTTACCTATAACACAAGGGTAACATCAATGTTCTCACCTCAACTATTACATGACATCTACCATACTTGTTAACTCCCTCTAAGGGAGGTAATAATAACATCAACCTATGTAGGTCAATACATGACTACATGGATCCAATTATGTAGGTTTTCAATCCCATTTTATAGAAGAATAAACCCTATGAGTTTTAATTTATACCCCATTTAAATGTAACCCACTGATAAGTTATAACTCATGGAGAATTCTATTTTCATAAACATTTAATGAATCGCCTATGAAGAATCATCTGACCTGAACCTAGTCCTCTCTGAGCATCCAAATTGGGGAGTTCTCCCTGTAGTTCTATGATGTAAAGAGAATAAAGATATTGAATTCATCTTCACTAGGAATCAATATACAGTAACACCCCCTTGAGGTTCCAGTTCACAAAAATTGTTTACGTGCTTATTAGAATCACACTATACAATCTGAATAGAAACCCATAAATAATGTTTGGTTAAGTAAAATATCATAGAAATATATATGGGAAATCTTAATGGAGGTTGTTAAAAAAGTTAGTTAACCACACATGAAAAAGATACACCCAAAAAGGGTTACTAGAATGGAATTAGTGACCCAAGTCAATATGGTTCTCCTATGGTCCCTCTCTAAGGCACCACATGCCCCTATTACCATGTATATGTTACTAAAGAAAAACTAAGTACCCATTATAACCTACTAAGTGTCCCCACACCTCCTTTGAGAATTTAATATGCCAACATCACCATATACAATCCACATCACGACATAGTCTACATAATCTTTCATAAATACTGTAAACAATGTGGTCGTAATGTGTATGATGCATCAACAGATTCCTCTTCAATCCACCAACCAAGGGTCAAAATTAATCATTTGCCTCTCACTATTGAGGTGAGATCCAAAATTCCTTAGTTAATAATAAATTATACACCATATGTTCATCTATCAAAGAGGAAATCATACTCAAATATAACATCACAAACCAAGAACATCAATCCCCTAACCCTAGAAACCATGAATTCTTACCGAAACTAATGTTATTGATGCACTAGTCTACTATCCATTAAATTTTTTACACATTACTAATATTATTATCTACTGTGTCACAAAAACATAAGATATCAAGAAAAGAAATAATGTGATACCGCATTTTTACATCCGTCTCCATCTCACTTTATGGATAATAACAAATCCGGAATTCCATAATCCCTCAAACACACCTCCTGATATTCTAGTGGTCACTGAATAGTAGTGAGGGCCTAGTGTGTGTCCATGGATAGAATATTCCATAATATCATTATAATAAAAACAGTGAAAAAAATCATCCGTAATTGTGAATAAATAGTTTGTAGAATCAATAAATATAAACAAACCCACAATAACATGAAATGTAGTCAGGGACCAAGCAGCATTTACGTATGTACAACATTGATCTCTCACTAGGACAATGAGAAAATGTAGCGGGGAGAAATAAATAATATAAATATAATTAAAAAGGAATGAGGATATACTTCCCTCATTGATTTATACTATATACATTACTCCCCATACATATCCAAGCCATATTACTTTATCTGTATTGGGCTTTAGCCTATCATATGCCTACAATAAAGTGAACATATACTTAGGTACCCTGATGCAATGGAAGACTAAGTGGGGTGTGATTACAAATATAATGCCCTGACCCCAGTTACCCAGAGTCGGTGCATTATTTCAATACATTGGCATGATTACAAGGAATCAAGTCCCAAAGGACCGATTAGTTTAGCTGTTTTGGAAAATAGATTGCATACATGAATGTTACATTACACTTCATAACATACAAAACAACATAAATAATCCTTTATGAATTCCATTATTCCCTTGTCTTAACCCTTCTTATCAATCACAATATACTTCTTGGAATCCTGGGAAAAAATAAAACATAGAAAAGGGGTGAGCTCAAATGCTCCGTAAGGGTATGCAATACGGCCGAAACTTTCATAAATAAGCATAAACATTTAAGGCAATGTATAACTAAAACAAAAGCCTTTTAAACTTGAACTTCAACATAGTATGGAAAAAAATAAAATTAAATAATTCCATTTACTTATTCACATGGATATTCTACTAATCGAATAATCACATGCAATATCAATAACCACTTTCATAATGTTAGAATGCATAATGCCAGACTATCATAACCACATAGCCAAGGCCTCATGCCAAGACTACAAATAATATTCTTCCAAGGCCTTGTTCCAAGACACTAGTTTGTCTCATGATACCTACCAATGGATCGAGGAGCTATAGTGGGCTCCACCCGTCACATACTAAGTCCAATGCATTCCCATATGAAAAGGTTTAAACATAACATAAACATTTGTATTAAAACTAGCATACGAAATGTCAATACTTTCTCCATGAACCATAAATGGTATAAAAATAACACATCCACGGTAAAACATATCACAAAACCTTCAATACAATACAAAAGTTTTGTATCATAATAAATCAACTTCATATGAGCTTAAAATCCATCAAAGGATGTTGACATAGATGCAAATCAAAACTATTTGAGAGAAATATATCTTTTCTTGAAATCATTGAAAAGTCACACATTTATAAAGGAAGTAATTTAAAAGAGATTTTTGAATCAAAGTGTCCCATACCACTTTGAATCTTTTGAAAATAAATATCATTTCGAAACATTAATGTCCATATAAATAAATCCTTAAAATTATTTTGAAAACATGGACATTAATTAAAAAGATTTAGAAAGATAAATCTTTAAAACATTTAAAATTATGATCTTGATAAAGAGTACCTTTCACAAATTCTAAAAATATTCATTTTGAAATCATTTAAAAGTCACATAATTATAAAATAAAACCTTTACTTTGAAAATATTCTTATAAGCTTCTAAGGGATGCTTTGACGATTTTATAATGGCGGTAAATAGTCGTACCCACCGTATAAGTTAAAAAAAGACATTCTTACCTTAAATTTGTCGAAAAGGTTAAAAGTGCCTTGTTTGGAAACGTCGGAAAGATTCCTTTCAAAACACATAAGGGTATAAATTACTTTAACCCATTGTCTAGTAAATAGTAAAAATGTTTTTAAATACATTTTTAAGGAACATGGATTTGGATGATAAAGAGATCCCAGTAGATAATTGCGTATAAACAGCCTTGGATAATGAAGAGATTGTGAAATAAACCCTTACCTTGTACTTTTCCTTGGTTGGGGGTAGTTTAACCACCTATATAATGGTGAAATAATTTTTATTAAATTATACAAGAATCATATACATTAATATGATATCATATATGATCTTTTAACATTGATTTGTTAATATTATCTTAGTATTATCGTTGTTTCGGGTGTTAACTTACTCGTTTTCTTTTATATGTTTTATTACGCAAGCCATGTTTGTCATGGATAGGTTGTATCTTATTCATATCCAGAATGATATCAAGTCCTTAGATACTATTATAAATCATTAAATGAGATTTAGACTTGAATGGATACGATGGAGAATGAATCTCATTGCGTTCATGGAGACGGCAGTCTGTACGTACGCACGAGCGACAATATCATTCTTTTGTTATTAAAATAATATATAATTGGATGTGATATAATATAAACAGAATCATTATCATGTTATATTTATTATTTACATGAATTACACATCATTATTATACCCATCTATATAATAATATATTGAATAACAATTACACCATGACGTGGAGACGGTAAGCCGTACGTACGCATGTATGGTGACATGTTATTAAAAGGGTGGATAGAATACTGAATATGGTTGTACCATATTTTTAATAACATCACAGTATATATAAGATACTGGAGTTTTTATTTTAGAATGGTAATAACAAAGAAAGAAGAAGTGGGAGAAGAAATGAATTTGAAAAAGGGTGGTGAAAACATTACCTCTTCTTCGGGTTCTTCCTTTTGATTTGAACAAAAGGGCTCATTAGGTTGGCTTTCTGATCAAACTAAGGCCTCTAGGTTGTATTTAGGGAAGTTTAGAGAGTATTTGGGTAGGGTTTAGCCGATCCAAAAGGCTATGAAGGTGTGAAGTAATGAGAAGGGGGAGTGCCTTTTTATAAGAGGGGTGAGGGGCACCTTTGGAAAAGCTAGAAATATTAATTTATAATAAATTCATAATCAGTTTATAATGGCTCCAAAGTTCATTATTCAAAGTTTAAGGTGGTTATAGGTATAAAAACATTCAATCAATAGAATTTAGATAGGTTTGGGTTACTATATTAACCTTATCTTTGAGTTTTAACTCTTAGTTAATTAGTTTGACATTTACCATGTCACTTTGTATTTTTATATTATATAGTTAATAAACTTACTATATACATCCAAGAGACCCCCAATTGGTCCATTAATGATACACCTATGATGATATAAGTCTCTTGGCCGAACCTTAGATTTTTAAGAATTTAATATCAATTAATAATATAATATTTGTTTTAAGAACACTTTTATGTCAATTTTGACACTATTCAATAGTTGATTTTTGTGAAACTCATAACAGAATTATTACTTAGAAAAAAATCAATTAAATCAATCCTAATATGTCATATTATCCTATAAAATTATTTTAATTCATTAAATGTCTCAAATTATATTTATTTGTGTATTTATAATATCAATTATTCTAATTTTTCAATATTATGGTAATTACTGCATCACCATTGTGTCATAAATAAATTAAATTATTTAATATCTAAAAATTATAAATAAAATATAATTATGTAGGAAATCTTATAATATTTCTAATTAATATTTACAATAGAATTTATCTTATTTATAACCCTATATTAAAAATGTTTTAGTAAATAAACTTTGATTTTAAGCTCTTCTTTAATTAAATAATAATAAATGTCCTAATCCAATCCAAGTGGACCTAAATGATAATATTTTATTCCAAAGGTTTTTTTTAGTCGAGATACACTTGTCCAATAGAATTAGGACATGTGTTAGGGTAATATTAATATCATTTTTACCCTTAATTACCCTATTTACTTTTAACCGTATTAAATAAAAGTAAAAAGTTACTATTCACCAAAAAAATATTTTCATCTCATTGAACCACATTTTACTTCTTGATATTATTTGTGTCTCTCGGATTTTCAAAATTCCAATCATAGAAGCGGTAAAATTAAGTTTTATGAAAAATTCAGTTTTTTAACTACCACTTAGTAGTTTCACTATTCATCAAAAATTGATGTTTTTCAGAACAATGCCAAAATTTCACCCTAAGCTATAATTGATATTCCGAATTCAAAAATGATGTATATTTTACAAAATTCCAAACATATAAGTTGCATTAATTAATTTTATAATTAATGTTTGTTGTCACAACAAATAGCGTGTTTTTAAGAAACAATATATATCAAAAGATTGACAATTGTTTAGGTCCAATTTCAAAGTAAAATTAATTATAACGAACACCATTGGATAAAATGGTAAAAATATATTCTAATTATAATTTAAAACCACTCAAATTAATAATTTATCACTATTAATTATTTTCATTAAAAAAATTGTTTTTAATTAAAATTTAGTAATTTTCACTATTCATCAAAATATTAAAGTTATCCGAAAAGTACCAAAATTTCACCCTAGGCTAATTTTGATATTCCGAATCCCAAAATGAAGTCCATTTTGAGAGATAGAATTTATAAAATTTCAAAAAGTAGGTATTACTATTCATAACGGTTAGTTTTATTGGTTGTGGTGTGTTAGAACTCGATGTTGCGTACAACACACGCTATCGCAATATTCAAAGAGAAGTGTACCATAGAAGTTTGGGGTGTTACATTCTCCCCTCCATCAATAAATTGCATCCTCGCAATTTGAAATTGTTCTTCGTAAATAAAAGGTTGAATATAGAAAATATATTTGTAGGAAAACCCACATCGGAAATTGGGTTGATAAAATTTAGTCTTCATAAGAGGTAAAGAGAAATGAAAGGGTCACCACCAAATTATTATCTCTATTCGGATAACGTTGGTGGAAATTAGAGACATATAAGTGGAGGAAAAACGTAAATATATATAGGTAGTGATTGAGGTCATCAATCACAAACATGTGTAAAATTGAGGGCCTTAAATTCATCAATCTATGATGATTTAAAATACCACCGGTTCAGCAAAACATATGGTATTAGGATGACACATTTTTTTGTTTTAAGATCCCTTCACTAAAGTATAAGAATTAATTTCTTCATTGAATAAGAGAAGAAGAAGAAAAATATATGCTTGACAAGTAGATTATCAACCTTTAACTAAGTTCTACAACAAACTCATCTTTCACTTTAAAAGATAATAGAACTTAACAATAATATTCTATTTATCCTATTTGTATAGGGTTAAAAAATGATTTCATAATTCATCTAGAAGAACCGTTAAAAAACGACATTATTCAATCCAGGACATCACATGGGTCAGTGGTAGGTGATACACCCTTGTCGCCCTTCGGCTGTGGGTTCAAGTCTCGCGGCCTTGTCGGACGTGACAGGTTGCCGCCCGACCATCGGGTTGTCCTTTTATGGCAATCCAAAATAATCCAAACAAGAAATATTCAAAATACTTCAGTCCAAAATTTATAAGGAAGGTAAACACAATAAAGATCCTTTTTTCTGCGTAATAACATGTGAACACCTTCATCATGTATTCTTTTAAAACACTGCAACATCCTGAATTACCATAAAACCTTATTGATTACATTCATGATCCCTTATTCCTTACAGAATAATAGATATACTCCTTCAATCCAAAAATGTTGTAAACCCCAACAATGATGGAATATACAAATCATTAATCAGTTTCAAGATAGTCAAGAATGTCCAATATAATTTATCCAAATCAATCATGTATTATTCTAAAATCACTACCTCGGTATCAAAACTATATTATAGTTTATCATTCTCTCAACCATATATTTTCCAAACATTTATCCTGCTATTGAGTCACTCTTCTTTGTTCCACACAATATCATGTCCTTAATGAAATAATACTGCAGTACAATCCTTATATACTCCATAATTATTATAACAAGTACATTGTTGATACAACACTCAAATGACATAATCAACATAAGAACTCTAATCATTCCTCTTCATCTGTGGTAGTATCATAACTTTATTATTATCCAATAGCATCATTTGCGACATAGTCTGATGACTGGGACATAGGTTCGCGTAGTGTCCAAACTCCTTGTAAATGAAGCATTGTACATTTGAAACCATTTTCTTACCCTTTCAGTCACGTACTTTGTGCCGTTTTCCTCCACACTTATTACAAACTCCCATTCCTTTCAGGCAAGTTCCAGGGTGTTTTTTCCCACAGTTATCACATATAGGAAAATTCTTCTTTTCCCTCTTCCCTTTATCCATCTTTCTCTCTTCCATCCTTTTCTTCTCTTGCTTCCCTTCAAATCCATAGGACTCAGTAAACTCCTTACTTATCTTATCAACACATGATATTATTTCTTCATATGATGATAATACAAGGGAGACTATTTCCCTTCTAAATGATTTCTTAGTACCATGAAAGATATGATCCTTCTTACTCTATGGATCATAAGTATTACTGGAGTTCACATTCCTTCTACTGGGCGCCATTTCTAGACAATATCATAAACTAGGTCAGTTTATGAATTGCAATAGATAATTCCTAATGAAAATTGAACAGTTTATGGATATAATCCATAATCATAAAAACGGTTTTCTTTGAGTAAGTATATACTCATGAGCCCTTCATAATGGTTTGTAAATAAAATGAGAATTATCCTAAGCATATCCCCCGGGAGTGTCGTAACCAAGAGTGCAGCAAGGCCCGTTGTCGTACACCAGTTCCCGTTCGAGTCTAGCTCAAAGCGGTGTTTTCGGGTTTTACCCCTAGGTACATCTGTGTCAGAGCCGCCTATACCTACTCGTATCCAGACAGGGATGTATTGCTCGGAAAACTCACAAAATCTCTACAATACCAAAATTCTAGGAAGTTCTTTTATACTAATCCTCAAAGTCTATATTAGGGCTATGTGCTCTAATCAGAGTTTATCTAAATCTAGTTTCTAAGGTTATTGCTAAACTTCCTCTGATACCAACTGTAACACCCCGACCCTAGTTACCCATAGTCGGTGCATTATTTTAATACATTGGCATGATTACAAGGAATCAAGTCCCAAAGGACCGATTAGTTTAGCAGTCCTGGAAAATAGATAACATACATGAATATTACATTACACTTCATAACATACAAAACAACATAAATAATCCTTTATGAATTCCATTATTCCCTTGTCTTAACCCTTCTTATCAATCACAATATACTTCTTAGAATCCTGGGAAAAAATAAAACATAGAAAAGGGGTGAGCTCAAACGCTCCGTAATGGTAAGAAATATAGCGGTAACTTTCATAAATAAGCATAAACATTTAAGGCAATGTATAACTAAAAAAACCTTTTAAACTTGAACTTCAACATAGTATGGAAAAAAATAAAATGAAATAATTCCATTTAATTATTCACATGGATATTCTACTAATCGAATAATCACATGCAATATCAACAACCACTTTCATAATGATGGAATGCATAATGGCAGACTATCATAACCACATATCCAAGGCCTCATGCCAAGACTACAAATAAGATTTTGCCAAGGCCTTGTTCCAAGACAATAGTTTGTCTCATGAGACCTACCGATGCATCGAGGAGCTATAGCGGGCTCCACCCGTCACTTACTAAGTCCAATGAATTCCCATATGAAAAGGTTTAAACATAACACAAACATTCGTATTAAAACTAGCATATGAAATGTCAATACATTCTCCATAAACCATGAATGGTATAGAAATAAAACATCCATAGTAAAACATATCACAAAACCTTCAATACAATACAAAAGTTTTTTATCATAATAAATCAACATCATATAATCTTAAAATCCATCAAAGGATGTTGACATAGATTCAAATCAAAACTATTTGAGAGAAATATCTCTTTTCTCAAAATCATTGAAAAGTCACACATTTATAAAGGAAGTAATTTAAAAGAGATTTTTGAATCAAAGTGTCCCGTACCACTTTGAAAATTTTGAACAGAAATATCATTTCAAAACATTCATGTCCATATAAATAAATCCTTAAAATCATTTTGAAAACATGGACATTAATTAAAAAGATTTAGAAAGATAAATCTTTAAAACATTTAAAATTATGATCTTGATAAAGAGTACCTTTCACAGATTCTTAAAATATTCATTTTGAAATCATTTAAAAGTCACATAAATATAAAATAAAACATTTACATTGAAAATATTCTTATAATCTTCTAAGGGAAGCTTTGACGTTTTTATAACGGTGGTAAATAGCCGTACCCGCCGAATAAGTTAAAAAAAGACATTCTTACCTTAAATTTGTTGAAAAGGATAAAAGTGCCTTGTTTGGAAAACGAAGGAAAGATTCCTTTCAAAACACAAAAGGGTATAAAAGACTTTAACCCATTGTCAATTAAATAGTAAAAATGCTTTTAAATACATTTTTAAGGAACATGGATGTGGATGATAAAGAGATCCCAGTAGATAATTGCGTATAAACAACCTCGGATAATGAAGAGATTGTGAAATAAACCCTTACCTTGTACTTTTCCTTGGTTGGGGGTATGTTAACCTCCTGTATAATGGTGAAATAATTGTTATTAAATTATACAATAATCATATACATTTATATGATATCATATATGATCTTTTGACAATGATTTGTCAATATTTCTTAGTATTATCGTTGTTTGGGGTGTTAACTTACTCGTTTTCTTTTATATGTTTTGTTACGCAGGACATGTTTGTCATGGATAGGTTGTATCTTATTCACATCCAGAATGTTATCAAGTCCTTATATACTATTATAAATCATTAAATGAGATTTATACTTGAATGGACACGATGGAGAATGAATCTCATCGTGTTCGTGGAGACGGTAGTCCGTACGTACGCACGAGCGACAATATCATTCTTTTGTTATTAAAATAATATATAATTGGATGGTATATCATATATACAGAATCATTATCAAGTTATATTTATTATTTACATGAATTACACATCATTATTATTCCCATCCAAATAATAATATATTGAATAACAATAACACCACGACGTGGAGACGGTAAGTCGTACGTACGCACGTATGGTGACATGTTATTCAAAGGGTGGAAAGAATACTGAATATGGTTGTACTATATTTATAATAACATCACAGTATATATAATATACTGGAGTTATTATTTTATAATGGTAATAACAAAGAAAGAATAAGTGGGAGAAGAAATGATTTTAAAAATGGGTGGTGAAAACATTACCTCTTCTTCGGGTTCTTCCTTATGATTTGATCAAAAGGGCTCTTTAGGTTGGCTTTCTGATCAAACTAAGGACTCTAGGTTGTAGTGAGGGAAGTTGAGAGAGTATTTGGGCAGGGTTTAGCTGATCGAAAAGGCTATGAAGGTGTGAAGTAAGGATAAGGGGGAGTTCCTTTTTATAAGAGGGGTGAGGGGCACCTTTGGAAAAGCTAGAAATATGAATTTATAATAAATTCATATTCGGTTTCTAATAGCTACAAAGTTTATTATTAAAAGGTTAAGTTGGTTATAGGTCGAAAACCATTCAACCAATAGAATTTAGACAGGTTTGGATTACAATATTAACCTTATCTTTTAGTTTTAACTCTTAGTTAATTAGTTTGACATTTACCATGTCACTTTGTATTTTTATATTATATAGTTAATAAACATACTATATACATACAAGAGACACCCAAGTGGTCCATTAATGATACACCTATCATGATATATGTCTCTTGGCCGAACCTTAGATTTTTAGCAATTTAATATCAATTAATAATATAATATTTGTTTTAAAAACTCTTTTATGTCAATTTCGACACAATTCAATAGTTGATTTTTGTGAAACTCATAAGAGAATGATTAATTCGAAAAAAGTCAATTAATTCAATCCTAATATGTCATATTATCCTAGAAAATTATTTTAATTCATTAAAAGTCTCAAATTATATTTATTTGGGTATTTATAATATCAATTATTCTAATTTTTCACTATTATGGTAATTACTGCATCAACATTGTGTCATAAATAAATTAAATTATTTAATGTCTAAAAATTATAAATAAAATATCATTATGTAGGAAATCTTATTATATTTCTAATGAATATTTACAATCTAATTTATCTTATGTATAACTTTATATTAAAAAATTTTTAGTAAATAAACTTTGATTTTAACTCTTTTAACTCTTCTTTGAATTAAATAATAATAAATGTCCTAATCCAATCCAAGTGGACCTAAATGATAATATTTTATTCCTAAGGTTGTTTTTAGTCGAGATACACTTGACCAATAGAATTAGGACATGTGTTAGGGTAATATTAATATCATTTTTACCCTTAATTACCCTATTTACTTTTAACCGTGGTAAATAAAAGTAAAAAAGTTACTATTCACCAAAAAAATATTTTCATCTCATTGAACCGCATTTTACTTCTTGATATTAACCGTGTCTCTCAGATTTTCGAAATTCCAATCACAGAAGTGGTAAAATTAAGGTTTATGAAAAATTCAGTTTTTTAACTACCACTTAGAAGTTTCACTATTCATCAAAAATTGATGTTTTTCAGAACAATTCCAAAATTTCACCCTAAGATATAATTGATATTCCGGATTCAAAAATGATTTATATTTTACAAAATTCCAAACATATAAGTTTCATTAATTAATTTTATAATTAATTCCCGCTGTCACAAAAAATAGCGTGTTTTTAAGAAACAATATATATCAAACAATTGACAATTGTTTAGGTCCAATTTCAAAGTGAAATTAATTCTAATGAACACCATTGGATAAAATAGTAAAAATATATTCTAATTATAATTTAAAACCACTCAAATTCATAAATTATCACTATTAATTATTTTTATTAAAAAAGTTGTTTTTAATTAAAATTTAGTAATTTTCACTATTCATCAAAATATTAAAGTTATCCAAAAACTACCAAAATTTCACCCTAGGCTAATTTTGATATTCCAAATCCAAAAATGAAGTCCATTTTTAGAGATATAATTTATAAAATTTCAAAAAGTAGTTATTCCTATTCATAACGGCTAGTTTTATTGGTTGTGGTGTGTTGGAACTCGATGTTGCGTACAACACACGCTATCACATTATTCAAAAAGAAGCGTACCGTAGAAGTTTGGGGTGTTACATTCACCCCTCCTTCAATAAATTGCGTCCTCTCAATTTGAAATTGTTCTTCGTAAATAAAAGGTTGAATATAGAAAATATATTTGTAGGAAAACCCACATCGGAAATTGGGTTGATAAAATTTAGTCTTAATAAGAGGTAAAGAGAAATGAAATGGTCACCACCAAATTATGATATCTATTCGGATAACATTGGTGGAAATAAGAGACATATAATAGGAGGAAAAACGTAAATATTTATAGGTAGTGATTGAGGTCATTAATCACAAACAAGTGTAAAATTGAGGGCCTTAAATTCATCAATCTATGATGATTTAAAATAACATCGGTTCATCAAAACATATGGTATTAGGATAACACATTTTTTTGTTTTAATATCCCTTCACTAAAGTATATGAATTAATTTCCTCATTGAATAAGAGAATAAGAAGAAAAATATATGCTGGACAAGTAGAGTATCAACCTTTAACTAAGTTCTACCACAAACTCATCTTTCACTTTAAAAGATAATAGAACTTAAAAATAATATTCTATTTATCCTATTCGTATAGGGTTAAAA